>CM052546.1:89965595-90093372 GCA_028533065.1 Trachops cirrhosus | reverse complement strand
AATTAAAGACAATTTTTTAACATTTCAAAAACTTGTTAATTTTCTGCAACTACTCAGACATATTCATAAAAAGTATAGCTGTACGTTACTAAAAATTATGATAACTGTAAGGACCAAGTTCATAAATCATAAGTATACCAGAGCTAGAAAAGACAGTAAAGATCCATAGACAGAAAGCGCAAAAAATCTAACACCAAGTATAATGACACTTCACAGGAACTAAAATCAAGTCACAGGTGCAGATGAGATTGCCATATATCAAAAAAAGGAGCTTAAAACCAGAGAGAAATGCACTAAACAAAGTCACAGCTAATACACACACACTTTGAGTTTCAGGGACGAACAGTCTATGGCATTCTCTAATTTTCTCAATGTGCCCCGCCTCCTTTTTTCCCTTCCGGAGCATCTGCTCAATGCCCATCATCAGGCAAAAGCTGTCTCACACGATGGAGACAGAGACTACGACAGAAGGACAGGTCCCCTCTCTGAGGGCCTCCCCAGCAGCTGCAGGGCTGGGTTCCCAGCTGCAGGACTCGGAGCCGGCACCGGACCAGAGCCTGCACAGAGAGGCATCTCCCACCCCGCAGATGGAGAGGACAAAAAGTCTACTGAGTGTATTGGTCAGCAGGTGAGAAGGAGATGCATGAATACTCAAATAAAAGCAACACTTTTTAAAAGTACTTAATGAAAACCATTTGTACATGAGTCTGACAGTTTCTTATTATCAAATGTATTTCAAGAGGTAGACAAAAAATGACTATTTCTTACTCACCCTACTGTAGATTATTTGAGGAACTGCGGATTACCAGAGGGATTACCTGAGTAATTCACACTGTCAGAACACTAAACTTCACTAAAAAAGCCTAATAGCCCTGGCCGGTGTGGCTCAATGGCTTGAGTGCCAACCGGATTCCCAGTCAGGGCCATGCCTGGGTTATGGGCCAGGTCGCCAGTTGGGGACATGCAAGAGGTAACCGACAGATGTGTTTCTGGCACGACCATGCTTCTCTCCCTCTCTTCTCCCGCCCTTCCCCTCTAAAAATAAAAAAAAATAATAGTCTTTAAATAAAATATAATATTATAACACATAAAACCCTGCTCTGGCTGGTGTAGCTCAGCGGACTGAGCACGGGCCTGCAAGCCAAGTGGTTGCCGGTTTGGTTCCCAGTCAGGGCGCGTGCCTGGGCCAGGCTCCCAGCGGGGGACGCACGGGGGGCAGCCACACGTGGATGTTTCTCTCCCCGTCTTTCCCCCTCCCTTCCCTCTCTCTAAAAATAAATAAATAAAATATTAAAAAATAATAAATAAAATCCCTTCTGTACCCTTGAAACCTATCATTTTATTAACCAATGTCACCCCAATAAATTTAATTTTAAAGATTCCTTATTTCCATACTGTTAATGGGAAGTTTGTTGAAAATTTCATGCAAAGGTACTAAAAAAATCACTTACTACATGGATAAACTTGTATGTACTAGGTTAAAGAGATCTTTATTCAGCTATTTAGAAGTCACAGGCACATAAAATTCAATTCGATCTAACCCAAAATGAGCAAGTCTCACAACCAACTTCGCTTCTCAGTTCTAATGACCCAGAAGTGATCTGGAAGCAGCTCGACTTGCTTGTTGGAGGTGAGGTGCTTTCTTCTCCTTCCTCAACAACTGTCATTGGCATTTTTATGCAGAAAGGTAGAGCGTTCACTCACGCTTCTTTAGCTATTAATTATGTCACTGAATGAATATATTTTCCTAGCTACCACTAAAAATACTTAACAAGAATTTAAAATGTCAGACCATTCGAAGTACAAAATACTACCACTATTCTAACAGTGGACGTAAAAGAACCTATTCTATTTTGGAAGTTATATTTCAGAGTATCTATAAAGCAGAAACTGAAATTTTGTTTTCTCCAAATAAGAAATACGGAAGACACCAACGAACTCCCTCCAGTGGCTCCCGCCCCGGGAGCCACGAGTCAGAGTGGCACTCACTTCAGGTCCTGGAGGAGGTCCTTGGCGTTGAGCATGGTGATTAAGGAGGTGGTGGCTGCAGGGATGATGATGATGGGCGTGCGAGACCCTGTCCAGACAGAATTTGAAAGGCGGCATGTATGTCATTGGCACTTTGAAAAGAAGTTAGTTACCTTCCCAGTCAAAAGTTTGTAAATTTATCATTTTCAATCCTTTGAGGTAAAAACCATCTTAGGTCAGCAGTGAAATTCCAAATACTCAGTATTCACTATGACCCACGCCCTGCTGGTCAGCACAGACACCAAGCACAAATACATGACGTGAGTGCACCCCAGTACTGGCCTGGCTCTGGAATCCAGCTTACTCAAGCTGACTTTTTAAAAAACATTTAGAATCGCATGCACCGCCTCACCTTTCTTCTGATTTGGGGGAGGTCTTGCTTGAGAAACTGTAAGAGAAAAAGGTAAGAACCAAACTTTTGAGTGTTAAAACAATCACATTCTCACTTTGAAGCTTAAAAATTATTTGTATTTACATAAAACTAGTTATAAAATTTTTAAATGTACTGCAATCATCTCAAATAATATTATTCCTCTGCTTCGTAAAAACATTAAAATGGGTCCTGACCAGCATGACTAAGTAAGTGGGTTGGGCATCGGCTCGCAACGAGAAAAGTGCCCGGTTCAATTCCAGGTCAGGGCACATGCAAGAGGCAACCAATTGATGTTTCTCTCCCTCTCTTTCTCCTTTCCTCTCTCTCTAAAGATAAGTAAATAAAATCTTTAAAAAAACGACAACATTAAAATGGCTTAGCTGGTATTCAGCAATCTGCAGTCACAGGAGTAGGCCTGGTGACTGACAACCAACTGTAACGCTGTACTAAAGCGCACGGAGCCACACGGAGCATACGACACGGGGGAGGGCAATGTGCCTCACCACATTACAGGAAAAAGGAGTTACAGGGACTAAGACCTGAATCATTGCCCTCATTTCTCTGTTTTTCAAAATGTCTTTTGTTTTTTCATTAAAAGAGAGCACTATAGGCAATGACTCATATAAAGGTCTGTATTATCTGGAGTTGCCCATATCGTTAAGAATTGTGAACATATGTTATTACAGCATAGTATTCACACCTTTTATTTGTATGCAACAGGCTTTATGATGCACAGAAAGATTTGTTGGCACATAAACGGTCATACCAGCCGAGTTCAAGATGAATGTATTTTAGGATAAAAAGGGCGCACGCGCGCGCGCACACACACACACACACACACACGTTCAATTTTCAGTGTTTATCCATAAAAATCAAAATATACTAACTGCCTTCCATGTGCCATGTACTGTGCTTGCATATCTTTTTTTAGTCATAAAAATAAATAAAAATTTAGGAGATTTAAAATTCTAACTAAACATCTGTTCTTAGAAAGATACCATTTTAAAGGGAAGCACACAATTCCTAGAATACTACTTTGTACTCCTGTACAAATTCATTGTGATTAGATATTACCGAATTCAGTAGTATGATTCTTCCACACACATAAAAACAGAGAAAGATATATACACAAATACAAGTTTACACACAGAGATATTTATGGTAGTGTTCTCATCTTTCTCATTGCTGAGAAAAAGTCCTAGAACTCTCAAGTCATTTTTGGGAACAGGACTCACAGATACATCTGATTAGCTAGACAGTGTCACCTGGGAGAAAGTCCAGACTCAGTGAATGTGTGTTATCTGTTGGAGGGAGAAAGGCATGGCAGGGTGGACAGATACGGGGATAAACAAGAGACAGCAGCTGCTATGAGAATGACTAAGAGAAAAACAAAAGGACATCGCAGACTAAAATGCCATCAATGTGGTAAGAGAGCTACAACGGGCTCAGGGGTTAGGAAAAGAGTCACTAAAATCAAGGCTAAGAAGACCAACTGTAAGAACAAGACAAAATATAAAAGCTCTCAAAGTACAGGTAAAGGTTAGAGGTTCAGTAAAAAATAACTACAAAAGAATACACATGGACGGGCTCCTGGTAAGGACCAAGGCAGGGGCACAGTGAGGGGCACGCCGATGGGGCCGATTTCAAGGGGGCGGGAATGAGAGGAAGCCCTGTGGCCTAAGAGTCTGCACGCAAATGACCTCAATTCAGGCCCCCGTTCTGCCACTTTCTAGGCAAATTACCCTGGCCAGTTTGACTGACTGCTCAACCTCAGGTGCCCTCAACCGTAACACAGCGCTAACAGTTCTACACCTGGCACTGCGGCAAGGATGCCCCGAACCAGGTATGGTGGGCACTGTTACAGCCCTGGCCCCCTCCTCCAGTAAATGAAGGGACTGACGAAGCACAGGCTCGGAAGAAGTCCTTATTGTTGCTGTTTGATTTCAAATATAATTACATCCTTCACTCAAATATGTCTTCAGAGCCACTCTGCTACACCCCTATTATTACAACGACAAATAGAAGAGAAACAGTCCCTGCGCTCAGAGACCCTCCAGTGCACAAGAGGAGCCAGACCACACACAGGCCACGACAGACACATGAGCAGGTCTGAACAGGTAGTGCTACGGGACAGAGGAGTAACCCTGACCGGAAGGCGTCCTTGAGAGAAGGCTCAGAAGCCCCTCTCAAAGGAAGAAAAGATGCCAACTGCGGAGAACGAGGGGTCCGACGCGAGACGGGAGGCGGGCCCGGCGGCGGGTGGAGGTGAGACCCGTGCAGACAGACGCCAGCGCCCAGGCGGCTCCCTGGGCGACGTTAAGTGCGTTCGCAAGCGCCACTGGAAGACGCAGCTTTTAAGCCAGAAAGTGACACAACTTCACATTCACTTCACCTCTCCTGTGAGGGAAAGACAGAGGGTTCAGACGGGGGCTCAAAGGACGCGGCAGGACAGCGCAGGCTGCATCGGGGCTGCTCCCGTGGGGCGCAGGCTGGCTCTGTGCTGAAGGAAACGCCAGGCCGACGGACTGCCGCCAGCACCCACGGGCTGGACCGGCCCGCACCCTCCACGTCTAGGTGCACCCTGTAGGGGACGTGGAATGATGCTTTACCGTGCACTGATCCAGCCTTGACTGGTGTGGCTCAGGGGCTGGGCACTGTCCCACAAGCTGGGAGGTCACAGGTTTGATTCCCGGTCAGGGCACATGCCTGGGCTACGGGCCAGGTCCCCGGTGGGGGGCGTGTGAGAAACACCCGATCGATGTGTCTCTCCCTCTCTTTCGCCCTTCCCTTTCCCAATCTCTAAAAGTAAATAAAATCTTTAAAAAAGGAGCCCCATGGATCTAGAGAAATAATGCTGGCTGACAGCTGAGTTGTGGTGGTGGAGACGAAGAGAAAACATGGATCTGGAATACAGAAGGTAAATCTGACAGAACTCAGGACATCAGATGAGAGGAACAGCAAATCTGAAGGATGAAAAACAACTCCTAAATTTCTGGCTTAAGAAACAGAATTAAGGCTGGTGCCTTTTACTCAGGAGGCGGGTGTGTGAAGTAAGACATCTCGGGGAAAGCATCAGGAACAAAGGTCTACGTCCCTTTTGAAAGGCCTACGGCACGTCCAAACGCCAGGCGGTTAGTGTAAGACACCAAGGTAAGAAGAGATGTCTGAGCTGGAGATCCGAGCGTGAAAGTCATCAGCACGTCAGTTTACAACCACGGGAGGAGGTGCTCCGCCCGGCACCCGCGTGGCACAGTGGACGCCCGAGCAGCACAGACAGAGGGCCAACTCCCCGTCACGCTGACGGAAAGCAGGCAAACTGGAGCCATGAGCCACCTGGCCATGCCAGAAGCCTGCGGAGTGCAGGTGTGCCTGTGTGTGTCAGAAAGGGGGCGGTCCCTTGGGCTACAAAAGGAAGTGCCCGCGCCCAGGGCCACGCCCACCAAGGCCATGCTTCTCCGCCCACTGGGCCGCACCCTCAGCAGCCACACTTCCCACCTTTGTGCAGCACGGTTTCTAGAACAGTGACTCCACAACCCTGCGTGACAAATGGCACACACAGCTGGAATTCTATGCACCAAAGCGGCATTATCAGTCTATTAAAATTATGAAAGCTTTATGCTCTCACGAGGAAAACACGTCCCATCATGGCACTCAAACAAGGAATGAGTGAGGGGATGGTGCATGTAAACTGTTTTTTAAAACACTTCTCTAAAATCTTAAAATCATGTTCTTAAAAATTTTCTTTACCTTTTCAAATATACCTACTGTCATGTACATGTTCTTGTGCTATTACTTTAGAAGTGTTTTAACTACAATCTTAATTCCTTTAAAGCATCATAAACAACATAAGTTTTTCACTCCTGTGATCACTCAGGAAAAAGACGTTGTCTGTTTTCACCTGGTCTCGGAACTGGCTGTGCTGCAGGAGTCTGAGTCTTCCGGGCTGATGCACCCTCCTTTAAAAGAATGAAAAATGACATATGACATCGAAGTTTCTCTACAGAATAAACACTTTCATTTAATTACTGTGACTAAATTCCATACCTAGTAGTTTCTCAATCAGTCACCCCAGTGAACATGCTATGGTCCTAAGAGTATAAAATAAAATAAGTAACTTTTCCTTATTTTTTATGCTACTGGTCATGAGATAGAAATAGAAACTTAAGTGTAAAATAAATTTAAAATTGTTACTATACAGTATTATTATAATATTGCATAATATTTCTCAAATATTCAATGATTTAATTGCTGACAATTTTAACATCTCAAATATGTCATTACCTGTTTTTAATCAAGTCAACCTTTTTTCCCTTCAGTTTCAAAATGAATAATTAATATATAACCTCACATTAGAAAGATATAAACAAAGCCACAAACACTTCATATTAAATGCCTTTGAAATATTCAGGGAAAATAACCCCATTTACAGAGATGAGATTTGTCATATTTAAGAGTGGCTGAAAATATCTTAAAACTGAATAGCAAATCTCAACTGACTTCTAAGCATGCAATATGTACAGGAAAATATGCTAAGTGCATAAACCCCAAGCAAACTCCTGACCAATCACAATTAAACTAAAACTGGTCTCTAAGTAACTGTCAAACGGCACTTTCAGACTAATATGGGGGAAATTCCATCTGACCCAAAACATCAGGATCTGTTTCCTGCACTGGAAAAAAAATGGGTGGTTCTTCAGGTGAACACTACCTGAAATACTGGCTTGGCCAAAAAGTCCACATGGTTTTCCCATAAAAGACTTGTTTTTCATTTTCACCAGTAACTTTCCGATTTGGATATTTTCAGTATGTCAGCTATCTCCTGTGCAGTATAACCTTGACTGTTCTCAAGTAGTGTCTCAATTTGATCACTATCAACTGCAACTTCAACTGGTCTGCTGGACAGTGGACTATCACCCAGCAAGAAATCTCCAGCATGAGTCTTCACAAACCACTTCTGACACGTTTGGTCAGTCACAGCACCTTCTCCATACTCAGCACACATTTTTTTTGTGTTTCTGTTGCATTTTACCTTTATTAAAATAATAAAGCCAAATATGCCAAAAATGCTGTGTATTTTCTTCCATCTTCAATATTAAAATAGCTATATAAAAATTCACCAAGTCTGTTGTTTTTTTAAATGCACACTGATGTGACAGCTGTCACAATACAATCTAACAAAATTGTTTCAAACGAAGTTAAAGACAAACTAAGCACTACTGGAGTCACCTTGCAGAAAAACCTAAACAAACTTTTTTGGCCAAACCAATAAACGCATCTAGGGGCCAACTAACTACTCACACAAAAGCACAAGCAGGAATGGAGACCAACACGGGAGAGACCAGAGTCTCGCCGCCCTTCTCACTCCACTCAAGGACACGTGCACGCACATGCTCCGTGAATGAAAATCCTGCCCCGGGCGAAGAGCTCTCCCCACATTCCCTTCTCCCTCATTCTTTTCACCACGGACAGTTAGCTGAATTTATCTAGATAACAGATAATGTAAGTCCAGGAAATGGCTTATCTTTACTCTTAGATAATAAGCAAACCTATAATGATCACTTGAAAACTATTAACTACCTGAATAGAACAATTACTTCTGTGCCCAGGAGAAACTCCGAGTGAGGAGGTGTGGAAGGGAATAAAGGAAACTCAAAGTTGAAGTGACAGGCGCTCACACACCACCGCCCAGAGCTGTTTGCAGTCACACCCGAACGCCTGCTTTCCTCCAAGGGACTTGCATCCAGAGCCCCTCCCGCTCCTCCTTTTTCTCTACAAACTAAGGTTCCTCTCCGGTGTTCTCTGGACCTGCCTACGGTTTGTCACAGCTTTCAGGTCCCAAATTACAATTCCTCAGCCATTCCTAAATAAACTCAGGTTTGCTGATAAAACAATTATTTTATTTTTAATGCAAGCTCTGTCATTAAACTATGACTCCTTCAGGGCTGCTCCAGACAGGCCCAGGAAAGTGCTAATGCCAACCCGGACAGTTCTGGTTACTGCGCACTTAATAATGACGACCTTTTCCCCATGAGTGACACGTTACAGACTAAAATGTAGACTTATGCAAGTAAAAATTACAACACAGTTATAACTATAAAGCTAAACAAAATAGGTGCCAGTCTGTTGAGTGTGACCAAGAAACTCATCGCATTTACTGGGAAAATTCAACCACACGTTTCAGATGTTAAAGGAATGAGACTAGAGGGAGAACTTCTACAAGCCTGTCTGTCCTAAGATTTTTACAGATTCTCTTAGCTGGAAACATGCAGGTTGCTAGAAAAAGTTCCTTCTGTGAAAGGAACCTTTCTTTATTTCATGCCTGCTCTATTTTTCTGTACTTTATGTGAAATTCTTAACCAGCTTAACTTGAACTTAAGAAATTGAAAGCAGGTGTACCTAAAAGTTTAAAGTAAATTCTGATTAAGTACACAGGCCCCTTTTTATTAGTTTTCAGGAGTCTCTCTGCTGTATAAACACTTGCCCCGTAGCAAGCAGAATTAATCAACAATCTGCTTAGAAGTCAGGGGCTCCAGACAATACTAAAGGTTCCCCACCAGCCAGCAAATGACCTATGGAGATCTCTTAATAACCAAGATCCAAAATAAATCCAGTGGGACATCAAAGAAGAATCCAATCAAAAGAACTGGTGAAAAGTAATTACTTTGTCCTTCCTGGAGAAAGGGCAGGAAATACAACTGAACACCTCTGGATCCTGCTCCCTTCAATGAGCTGCGCCTAACACAGATGCGGGCACACAGCGGCTGACCAGCATGAACTTGTCGAGCAGAGGAGTCAAGTGAAAATGTAAACCTCCACTGACACGTCCACAAATGACCTCTGGGTGTGCGGTCCCAGCAGCAGGAGAAGACCCCACCACTCCCAGCAGTGCCACGGAGCATAATGGTTAGGACTAGAGCGTGAGGACTTAGATGATCTCGTCTTAATTCCCGGCTGGACTCCTCTTCACCACCGATTAGCTCCTATTTGGGATCATTATTTTTACAACTCTAAGCATGGCTCCCCATCTTCAAATGGGTATCGCAATCATAAAACTATGATGAGCACGAAGGCCATGTCCGTCGCATCTCAGGTAGGCCAGCGTCCGTCTGGACTCGGGGTCAGTGCTCAGTAACGGCCACTGTGCTGGCCACACAGTGCAGGCCTGCACACGGAACTGCTGATAAACGCTGATCTGCTAAAACCACCGTCCGCTGGTTTAAAGCGAGTTGTTGTAGGTAGGCACCTAAGCGTTGCTCTGCTGCCCGAATCAAGCACAGGAACACAGGGAGCGGCAATCACGCCGCAGTGTGGACCGAGGACCAAACGCTGGGACGGCCTGGGTTTCTGCTTTCCCCTTCACTCAGGAGAGAACTGCGAACTTCGAGGCTCGAGGTCTTGGGTTCATTTACAAAATGCCCAATGTTCCTTCGAACATTTCCAGGAAAGTCACACACATTCCTAAAAACAGTCACAGAATTCCTGAAACTACATTTCATCAGCTACACTAAAAATGCAATGGACAAAAACTAGAACTATTAGATGGCCTGGCGCTGAATTTAAAAAGTCAGTATGAGCAGCCTGCTGGCTCTGGAAACCAAACCACTTCCGTCCAGTCGTCCACCTCCCTGGGCTGAAGCCGCGGCGGCTGTGCCCAGGCTCCGGGAAAAGACAGGCTGCGTGGCTTCCAGAATATTTGGAAGATGCTTCAAAGAAGATGAAAGTGGGCTTACGGTTTATAAAACCGGTTCGCCCATGTTCAGGGGAAGGAGCCCTTTCTTGTTCAATGTGTGTCTACTGGAGCTGTCTGAAATAAATTTTCAAGGAAAACACCATGCTTGGTTATTCAATCAACCTGTTCAGCGGGGTCTTCTCTGCTTGGCCACACTCCTGGACCCTCGCCCGCTGCACCTCCACTACTTCACAGAGGCTGATCACGTGGGACAGTTTCAGCCTCTAGACCAAGATACGATGGATAACATTTCTGAACTGCATCTTGCTGCTGAAACTTCTGGTAGTTGAGAAGTTACTTCAACACATGACAGAGGAAAAGAAACAGACAAAAGGAAATATTACAAGTGTAGCAAAAAAAAGACGAGGCTGGAAAAAAGGCTCATCGGACTATGGCGGCCTTAGAAACCAGTCACAGAAAGACCAGTGCCCAGGCAGGGTCAACTGCACTGTTCTCCAGACGCCAGCCTCCCAGGGACACAGAAGAGGACTACAGCGTTCATTGTGCCCGTGGTCTGAGGCTTGATGGCAACCCAGAAGAATTACGTATTGCCTTAGCTAAATACTTAAAGCTTCCAGACCCTTCAGCTTCACTGCCAAATCTTCCATCAAAGAAAGTTATCAGATGAGACTGGAGAAGCAAAAGAAGATTACACTAAGTTTAATACTAAAGACTAGAAGGCTGAAAAGAAAAATAGCAAAATGACTGCAGCTCAGAAGTCTTTGGCTCAAGTTGACAAGACTGGAATGAAAAGTATTGATTCCTTTTTTGGTGCAAAAAGTTTTTAAAAGTTGGAAAGATTTAAAACTTTGGAGATGAAATCTAGAAAAAATATTTGTCTTTTATATGTGCCATTTTTGTCTTTCCTCCATTGTTACTGTACTTCCTGTCAATCACCACCCTTTGACATTTAAAAAAAAATGCAGGTTTCAGGTTCACTCAAACATTTTTTTGTATTTGAATTTTATGTTTCTGCACAAAATATGGAAAAGTAATTGTGTAAACTGAATGGCTTATAGACTTTGGGGTCTACTTTAATACTGAAAAGTAATCAAATAACTAGAATTAATCGCTAACATCTCAATTTCCTCAATAAACACGTAGCAATAAAAAAATTAGATGAAATGTAATCTATATTTGAAATAATAGACATTATTGGGGAAGACAGGCGGGCGGGATCAAGGGTATATTATGACCACAAACATATAGCTTCAGTTCTAAAACTATGAATTTCTAGGAGTTAAAGTCCCTAATGTCTGAGGAAAAACTGATAATTCGAGATATTAAAGAAAAAAAAGCACAATGCCCCAATACTCTGCAGAAAAAAAAAGAAATAAGGTGCCCAGGAGACTAAACGTACAAAGAAATATTTGAGTATATAGTTCTGAGTCCATGTTCAGGGGAAGGAGCCCTTCCCCTTACTAAAAATATGCTTCAGAGCAAGTTACCAGCCCATCCTGAAATATTAGGATAAGCAAATACGATTAGTAAAACCTAATTACCCATCACGACATCCTGTACAAGTGCACCGTATCTAGTATATCATTTTGTTGAATTCTATCATACATGTAATTTTAAAGTACGGAAAAAAAATAAATAAATGCTCACATTAAAATTGCTTAAAGATAAAGTATTGCTGCCTTCAAGAATATCAGAAACTACTTAAGGAGGGGGGAAGAGGTGCGCTGTATCACATCATATGTCAGTAACACAACCCAGGGCAGCTGATTTATATAAACCCCAGAAAATAGGGACAGGGGGATGGGGGGGCGGGTGTGCCTAAGTTACAGGTGAAAGAAAACAGTCTGAGTCTTAATTAGGTATTAGTAAAAGTGAGGCAAGTTGAGGAAAAAAAGAAAACTTCATGGGAGGGAATGCACTGAAGGGGTTAAATCAGATCTAGTTATATATAAAAGCTTATATTGCTTGTGCCCTATAAAACCATGTAAAAAACATGAAAATCAACATCTAACACTAAAAACATTTAGAAAGCCTGCGCTTAGGCATTAAGAAGGAAATAAGATGAAAAAATAAAATTACAACCATTCATTTCATCATCCCATTTTCAAATTATTCACTCGTCACTACACTTGCACTGAGTATGTTTCACACAGAAGCACAATCTCTAGGCTGCTCCCTACCTTGGGTTTTTAGTCCAAATTAATGCAAACAATCACGTGGGACTCAGCCAAGCAGTGACGTTAAATTCTGCTCTGTCAGAGAGAACATCTGTCAAGCCCAGATATAAACTGCTGCCTGCCTGTGCAGCAGCTGAGGAAGCGTGGATTTCATATTACAGACTAAAACCCAGGAAAACTGCTCAAAATCCTCCCTGCAGCTGCCAGGCTGCCACAAAGGCGAGTTCAGCCCGTCCTTCTCCAGCCCAGGCGAGCACTCCATTCTAGCTCCGGCAGCTCCCACTGCAGGTCCGTGTCGTTCCTAGAAATATGGACACTGAGGAGAGAACGCAGCTCTGCATTGTCCGGCCGGGAAATCGGCAGACGTAAGGAGCTTCAATGCATCGCTGGCAGCCGGGAAGAGTCAACACTGCTCCCAACAGAACGGACGACTATAGCTCTTTTGTTTAGAGCCAGAGAAAATGAAAGAAAGGGAAAGCCTCAGAAGACCAGCACCCGTATGAAGAAGGAGGGTGCCAGGAAGACAAGCAGACAGATGGACACTTTGGACCCCGTGAAAAGCAGGCACAGGAGGCAGACCACTGGGGATGTGCGCATGTTCGAGGGCATCTTTCTGCTGAAGGGATGGCGAGCCAAAAGTACAGTCAGTGGGCATAACCCTGTCCACACGGATGGCCTGACCAGGAAAGGTAGGTGGCTGGCTTGTGTGCGATGTGCATTTGAATGTCTGCTCCCTACCCGGTGTGGCTCTGGAGGCACTCGTGTCTGATAAACAAGTTCCCGCAGCTCACTGCCCTTGAAACTGCGAGAGGTTTTCGGAATGTATTATCTAAAATGTGTCATTGTTTAGAGCACAAGCTGCCACTGCTTTATTCCAGTGACCACGGAGCTTGGAGTAATTACAGATTATAGGCATACAGCAGAGAAAAGGTAAATAGTAACAAGATGTGCTTAAAGGTTTCTCTGAGAAATTAAAACTTAAAAAAAAAATCTGCAGCCCTCTCAAGAAAACACAGCAATCCTCTACCAAATTAGGTCAAACTGAATCCTTACCCAGTAAATTACAGTGCTCCCTTGAAAATGGCTATCAAGAGAGACAATGCAGTGAAATTACATTAAATAGTTCCAAAGAGGATGTTAACAGCAAGAGCTTTTTCAGTCCTTCTAAAACAAAATCTTTATAGCAGCTTTTAGTAACAAAGTCTTCCCTCCAAAATCCATCTCCCCAAATAGAGATAACGAATACAACCCGGGCGAGTACCCACAAATTTTAAGTATTACTGAGCGATAACAGACTACAGAGAAAGCACTTGCACGGGTTCACAGAAGGCATGAGCTTATGCACAGCACATCACAGTGGACGCATGTCACACTGTTCATGAAGACAACTTTAAACAAAGAAATAGCAATAGTTGCTGGAAATGCCCCATTTAAAAGAGTGAGCTTTAATTTTAAGCGACAGACTGCTTCTGAAAGGTCACACATAAGGCTGTTGTTCTCGGTGATCATTTTTGAAACTCAAAAACATAATACGAAAACACTTTGATATCGAGCTATCCATAAACAGCACTACAAGGTCAAAAATCAAACAGAATGTAGCCACTCTGCTTTCAGGCTACGTTGCATGTAGTAACAAACCCCTGCCACGGTGTGTAAATGCAGGGCAGAAACAGATCTAATAAACTGTTTCAGCGACAATCACAGTGACAATAGCAGCACATGGTTCAGGAACTCCAGGATGTTTCTAAAATTTTTTATAAATCTATGAAAGATCTTAATTTTTAGTCAACTTCACAGCAATTAGTCATAAAAGGCAAACATGTTGAAGACACATATAAGCATGCCATTCTAAAATTAATACTAAACAAGTTTTATCAGGCCCTATTATTATATTTCAGCATCAACTCTCATTCATACCATGAGTCTTTATTCTATTTAAGAATGAAATTGGGGGTACTGAAAACATGTGGTTGTAAAAATCTCAAGTCTTGCTCAGTGCCTTTATGTCTCAATGTTCAAGTTACCAATTAAACATTTTTATAAGCTAGATACCTCAACACAAAAGTGTAGAATTTTTCATTCAAGCACCACTGAAATCTAGGACTGTTTCAACAAACTAAAGATAGCAACACTTTTATAAAAGTCAAATGATAAAAACAGTAGTGTGTGTAGAAACTGAACATTTTACCGTAATATCCTCTCCATGAACTTTAATCTATAAGATTTGAACACACATTAATAAGCTGAAAATATTATCATAAAAAACATAGGGGAGATAAATCAAAAGCTATTTCTATGCTGAAAATCTAAAGTGCAAAGCTATTTAGCATGCCCAACCATTTTAACTTTCTTGCCTTGTTCCCACTTTTTAAGGGAAAAATAAAAACACACAAGAATATGTTGAGAATAATTTTATCGTGTAATAAAAGGTTGTGATTTTACTGTATTTTTAACAAAATTATAATACCTGAGAAAATTTATCAATACAGAATTTTTTAAGGCTAGACACATACACTTTTATCAGTGGGAGAGAAACAAATGGATACAAATGAATTCAAGCCCGAGCAGCTTCATATTTTACAGGCACACAAACACCATGACAGTAAATTAAGACGCCCCTCCATCACCCATTGCTGCAAAGCCACAGAGGACCCTAAACTGTGCAGCTTTCTGGGCCACAATGTAGAGCATTCTGCTATTTCCCGTCACACGGAAACACTTCAGGTATGGTGTGCTCACAAACACACCACAATCTGTTACTGTCTTCCCCCTCACTCACCTCTTCCATCTCCAGGCACACATTCACCCAAACATTTATTGCTTCTTGAACTATCAAATTTAAACTTTTAAAAGATTTCAACAATTGGGACTTCAATCAGTTTCCAAGCATTATTATATCAACAAAAGCTGATACATTTTAATCTAGCTTTGGAATGTTTAAAATAGATTATCAAATAAATTTTAAAGGTAATTTTTCTTTTAAATTTATACTCATAGACCTTATATCTACTGGTTTCTTTATGGGACGGAAGAAAAATCATTACTATTTATCAGATATTTCATTTGAAAATAAAAGCTTAGGAAGAGTTTCTCAATCTAAACGGACTGCTATTTACAGAACAAGGAGGGAAAAAGTGAGTTTCTGAATCAGAGCACTCAGCTCTATTATTTCCAGCTTAGGTCACTGCAGAACTATGTTTTACTGGTAGAAGGAATAGCCTTGGTCTTCACTGTAGTAATGTAAGATTAAAATTCATGTAAATAAACTCTAATAAATAACAAGATAGTTTTAAAAATCCCAAAGCTAAAAAAAATCAGTTTGTATCTCACAAAATGATTAAATAATTTTCTACATTTGAGAAATAGCATTACTTCTAAAAGAACTACCTAATTTCAGATACCAGAAATTATCAAAAGCTGATGCCTATACTATATTACACTTTAGAAATTTGTTCAAATTCCCAGCTACTTGCTCCCCCTAGTGGCTGTTACTAGCAGTACTTTCACTCACATATACGTCTTAACACTTGCAATATTTTGAAAGTACTTCACATTATATATATGAATTTTATTCTGTAATTATTCAGTTATATAAAGACTTCAATTATTTCCTCCAAAATAGTTAAATTTCATGTCAGAGTTAAGTAAATTTGGTATTAACTATGAATCTCTCAACATCACAGGCTAAATGAATACACATATATGTATGTATATTATAATGTATTAATATACATACCTAAAATAAGATTATACATACAAATAAACAAATGTCCTACATTACCTAGTTTTATTTTGCTTAAAGTAGTAAGCTTCACAATAAAATGGTGAAACAAGGTAAAGTTACACATTTATTAACATCCTCACGGAAAATGGAAGCTCGGCTTCTCACACCCCCATGCCCTCTCCTTGATCCAGAAAAACTAGGAACAAGCTGAAAACCATGGGCAAATCTGTGCTGTGTACTGAGAACCTTGTTCGAGGACGGCACAGCCACTTCTTCATATGGGTGCCGTGGACCTTCCACAGTGACATCTCCCAATCTTTTAAAAAACCTCAGGCTCTAAATGTCACGCTAGCAAAAGTCCTAAAAACGTAAGAAATCTTCTTCGTGCAAATTTAGACCACGGTGTAACTTGAGAATCTTTAAAAATACATTCTGTGAAATTTAAAATTGTAAACAGTTGGACATGACAGTAACTAGCACCTGCATTCTGTACATCTGAAGAGGCTGCTGGAAGTACTTTTCTTTGGCTTCTTTGGCTCTGACATGGAGACGACCCGGGGCACGTGCTGGTGTCTGCCGAGGCCACAATAGGTGAATAAGTAGTTGCTACGTATTTTTTTAATCAATCTTGAGTCTAAGTAAGGATAATAATTTCCTGAATACTTCCTATGTGAAGTACAAGGTTAAAAATCAGAAAAGAGTGTTTGACGATGCTCATCATTTATTACTGTCTCAAAATCCTGGACTGAAGTTACTGGACCCTGAAAATTAATTTCGACAGGTGCATCTTCTCACTGACTTTCTCAGCACAGCAGGGGCCAGTGGAAACATGCCAGGCAGCGCAGTGTGACTAGCAGAACTCTGCTGTCGTCACCTCGTCCTGTCTGTCCCACAGCTGACGCGTGACCATTTCACAGAGAAGGCTGCTGAGTGTGCACACCCCACCAACGGTGTGTCAAATCAATTTTAATTAATGCCAATAAGTCTTCCACCTGCTCTCAGGCCTTGTTACATGGCCCCTCTCAGAAATCTAGTAACATTCTTGCCTCTATAAGCATGCAACTTTTCAATCTCTAACTCAGGTCCCAAGTACAAATGACCGGAGCTACTGAGAAAATTAAGTGGAGGAACAGCAAGGTGCTCACAGTGCTACCAAGGAGTATTTCTAGAGAAGCTGACCCTGCCCTCAGCGAGGTCACGGTGCCAAGGGGAAGCAAGTTACAAACTTCATTCCAGAGTTTTCACATTTCTATAGCTTCAAAATGCCCATCTGCCCTAATTTTATTATCATCCAAAGTCTCTTTCAGACATCTCTATAATACTCGGCATTTTGTAAACTTGTGTGCTTTATCTTTATAGAATGACCGCAAGGGACAGCACGTGACTGAACAGAACATGATTCCCGAGGAGCGGCGCTGACCCGGCAGAGGAGAGAACCCGTGCGGCCCGCAGTCTCCCCTCCCGTCCCCGGGCGTCTGCAACATGCTGCAGTGGAGGCGGCGACACTGCTGCTGGGCCAAGCGGTCTCTGTTCCGGACCCATCTCATCGGCGCCCTCTCCCTGGTGTTTCTCTTTGCCATGTTCTTGTTCTTCAGTCATCACGACTGGCTACCAGGCCGAGCCGGATTCAAAGAAAACCCTGTGACCTACACTTTCCGAGGATTTCGTTCTACAAAAAGTGAGACAAACCACAGCTCTCTTCGGAATATTTGGAAAGAAACGGTTCCTCAAACTCTGAGGCCTCAAACGGCAACCAACTCCAACAACACAGACCTGTCGCCACAAGGAGTTACAGGGCTGGAGAACACACTCAGTGCCAACGGAAGCATCTACCATGAGAAGGGTACCGGACATCCAAATTCTTACCACTTCAAGTATATTATCAACGAACCTGACAAATGCCAGGAGAAAAGCCCCTTTTTAATCCTACTAATAGCAGCAGAACCTGGACAAATAGAAGCCAGAAGAGCTATTCGGCAAACCTGGGGAAATGAAAGTCTAGCCCCTGGTATCCAAATCACACGAATTTTTTTGTTGGGCCTAAGTGTCAAGTTAAACGGCTACCTTCAACGCGCGATACTGGAAGAGAGCAGACAGCACCATGACATAATCCAACAGGAGTACTTAGATACATACTACAACTTGACCATTAAAACACTGATGGGCATGAACTGGGTCGCAACGTACTGCCCACACATTCCTTACGTTATGAAAACCGACAGCGACATGTTTGTCAACACTGAGTATTTAATACATAAGCTACTGAAGCCAGACCTGCCTCCCAGACGTAACTATTTCACTGGCTACCTAATGAGAGGATACGCACCCAACCGAAACAAAGACAGCAAGTGGTACATGCCGCCAGACCTCTACCCAAGTGAGCGCTACCCGGTCTTCTGCTCTGGGACTGGCTATGTCTTCTCCGGAGACCTGGCGGAGAAGATATTTAAAGTTTCTTTAAGTATCCGCCGTTTGCACTTGGAGGACGTGTATGTAGGGATCTGTCTTGCCAAGCTGAGGATTGACCCGGTGCCCCCTCCCAATGAATTCGTGTTCAATCACTGGCGGGTTTCTTACTCGAGCTGTAAATACAGCCACCTGATTACCTCTCATCAGTTCCAGCCCAGTGAACTGATAAAGTACTGGAACCATTTACAACAAAATAAGCACAACGCTTGTGCCAACGCAGCAAAGGAAAAGGCAGGCAGGTATCGCCACCGTAAACTGCACTAGAAAAGAGAACTTTTCCCCCAAATGTGCAATCTGTAAAATATTGCTAAAAGCATGTATAATTAAGATTGATTACACCCATAGGACAAGTTTTAGTTAAAACTCATCACATAAAAGAATTCCAAAAATATTTTTTTAATTTCTGAAAAGGTAATTCTTAAAAGTACGTTACAGGACAAAAAGGTGCCCTGAGAGGACCCGGAAAAAACCCGCACACGGGGCTGTGTGTTAACAGAAAAAACCCGCACACGGGGCTGTGTGTTAACACGCAATGGCAAGCGTGCGTTCGCCACGGGGCTGTGTGTTAACACGCAATGACAAGCATGCGTTCGCCAACGGCTCTAGTCTCACATTAGGGCCGGTGAGATGTGTTTGCTTATGTTTTCCACACAAATTTTTATTTAAGAAATGGAGACAGTCAAAAGACTCTTCATTCTAGATTCGGTTCTACATGTCGACATATAATTATATGTAAATAAAACACCACTGTCAATTTTAAGGAAACTTTGTAATTGTGTGAGGGACAGATTTTCTGGGGTTCTAAAAACTGTATTCCGTGCAATAAGATTTAGTTGAGTTACTCCAAAAACACATTTATAAAGTTCAGATGTTTCATCAATCTGTTCTCATCTAAGTACTTATTTTTCAAAAACAATTGAGATACTCATTTTCTTTTATTAAGACTCACATATATCGAGGAAGTTATTTTGAAATGATGTGATAAAATGTGAAAAATCAATGTGTCTCAGGCTCAAATTTTTATAAAAACAAAACATTAAATGTTTCAGAACAGACAAATTTGTTCTCCCGTCGGTGCAAGGGCCACAGTGGTATTTGAAGGAGCTATCCCACTAGCTGAGTGACGGCACTCTGAAGGAGTACTTCCACTTCACTTCAAGCATATCTGTAAAAATACATCATGTTCCTCACCGCAGCAGAAGTGATAACTTACAGGCACAAAGAGAGCGTACTGCTAGAAACAGATAAAGGGGAAAGAGGGCAGCAGCAGCTTCATTCAATCCATTTTTAAGATGCATGTCTGCCAAACGGCAACATATGGGAAGTTGATTTCCTGGCAGCGGGAGTGCACACGCCGACATTTAATCATTTCTCGGCACCTACTTCTTCCCAAGTGCCGGTTTACAAAAACCTGCAGTTTTTAATTTGGTAGATGATGAATAGTCTGCATCCCCAGTTAAAACCTTTTGGGGGGAGTGGGAGAAAACAACAAATGTTTGGTGAACACTTGATTCTAGGATGAACAATGTATTCAATGCACTTTTATCGTTTTTAATAAAAAAGGTAAACAAAAAATCTTTACTGAGTGCTATGGTACAAATATTTTCTCAGTAATTTTGTTTGATTCCATCACAAAATTAAAAATCAGGAAATACTAAAACTACTAGCTCTAAAATGGCGTCTTTATCTCACACAGCTATGTAAATCTATTGATCTTAGTCAGAATGTTACTTATCCTAATTCTAATAATGGTCGTTTCTATCTTTGATTCTGAAGATCTTGCATCAAATCAGAATTGTAACATTTGATAAAGTTCAGAATCACAGACATGTACTTATTATTTAATATGTTGAATTCTATTTATACTCAATTCATCTCCCATTTTCAATTCACTAGTCTAAGTGTTCTATTCTATATACAGTAATTCTCAAAGCTAAGCTCACACCCCCAGTTCTTGGTTTTTCACTTAAATTCCATATATTACAAAAAGACTAAAATTAGATCCCCAAATTACTAAATAAACGTCACACGTAAGATGACAATAATACCAAAGTAGCTACGTATGATGAAAGACAGAAGGACTCCATCCCTCAGTGTGGAGTAACTCGCTCACTCACGCCCCGAGCTCAGAAGGAACAAAGACCAGTGGGTGTGTGCGCCTGTGTGTGCACAGGACCAGAGCCCCGCGCCATCTGTCCAGCGTGTGCGTGGTCACGGTGCAGGATCTTTAAAAAATAGTACCTCCCCTCCACAAAACTTTAAGTTTAAAAAGCTGACTTGGGAAAAACAACTCCTAATAGACAACAACTAAATTCCTCCTATCTCAGGCATCAGTTTAAAATAATTTCTAAATCCCTGATATTTTCTTGAAAACTGATGGTAACTGACAATACTGAGTTCTCAAAGAGCACTGGACCAAATAACAATTTCTTAGTACTGCTGAGAATCCTTGTTTTAAAATAAGTATTCTATGATTAATTTATATTTGACCTTCCACTGTCAACAATATGCAAGCTGATTTCTTCAGCAAAATAGGAATTTCTGTATTATATTTTAAAGTATTTAAACATTTTACCAAATATTGACTGCCTTACTCATGCCCAGAACTAAGTAATTTTTATTACATGTGAAAACATAATTTTAAATGACAAAGTTGCATTTGGTCAAGGAAAAAAATTACAAAATAATCTGTATGCTCAGTTAAGAGACATTTTAGAAGAAAAAAATAGCAAAACTTTTAATACTTATGCGTTTATTTTGCTCAAGATTTTAGGTGATGAAATTCTAATTCCAATGTGAAACGGAAGCTTGTCCCTCTCACTACACAGCACAATCACAGTTCCGCTCAGCTGCGCCCGCACTGCTATCTGCCGCCCGAGAGCCCTACGGGAACAGTGACAGAGCAACAGGCACCTGCCCGCCTGAGCCCCGCGTGTGCGGCGCTGGTGCCGTGTCGGGGCACCGCACACACACTGCACGGCCGCCCGGAGTCGCCACCACGCCCGGAGCAGGAGAGCCTCAGGCCGCTCGCTAAGAGGCAGGCCGCCTTTCAAAGACCACTCCCGTAACCGCTGCCCTCCTCTGCCGCGCATTTCCCGCGGCACCCGCCGTGGGGGCTACGGCGCTGGACACGGCCTGTCCACTGTCTCCGGTTCTCTGCTGCTCTTGGTCCACTGCAGGGGCGCCTGCTGCTAGGTGGGAGTAAAGAGAAGGGAAAGGAGAGGCCGTCTGTCCTTCAGTTACCATTCCTCTCCTTCCCGCTGCTGCTGTCGGGTGGCCAGAACCTTGGGAAAGCGTAAGCTCTGTGCTTACCTCTTGCTCCTTTGGACACGGAGGCACATCTGTGAACAACAGGCGTGGCACTCACCAATCTCCAAAGGTGCTGCTGCTGAAGCACAGCCGATCGTTCTCCACAGACAAAGGAGTACCGCATTACCCACTCCACCGGCTTACTCACTCCGTGTTGTGATGAGCCAGTAAGACCCTCTGACCCAGCTCACCTGGGCTCTCCCACCCCCAGTGCTTGATGCCCAGCTACAAGATCTGACTATTACATTAACAGAGATTTAAGAAGCAAAAGAAGTATTCGCAGTATACACTTTTAATATACCCTGCAGATTATCAGGGTATCAGAAGGCAGGTTACATACGTCAAATACTAAAAAGGGGCATCCTGACTTCAGGAAGAAACCTATTACTGTGCACTCCATCAACGCAAACACACACCTTCGTCCAAGCATAACACAAGGACAAACCTCACTGCTTTCAAGATACAGTCTGCCAGCAGAGGAAAAAGAGCATCCTTGGTTCTACAGGACTGTTCCCTGCCCTGTCCCCCAGCAAAGGACTGAGCTAGAGAACAGTCAGAGCTAAAGCAGCTGCCTTGGTCTGTTTACTAATCTAATTATTTCAACCTGCAACTAAATTTTGACCAAATCTAAATTTGTATCCCACTTTAGACGGTATCATAAACACTGAAAACAATAAAAACATATCAACAGCACATTAAAATATATATTAACTCAAGTTCAATAATTGTTGAACTGAAATATAACTACAGAAGAGAATAACATGTGTATTTATTTATAACACCCAACAGATCAACTGACTCAAAGAATAAAAAGAACTCAGAAAATTCGTCAAAGGCAAGATTAAAATACTAAAGCAAGAAAGAGTCTTTTCTTAAAATTTTTTAAGTTTGTACAGTATGTGAATGGAAATCACTAAATGACTAAAGATATAGAATATGGGAAAAAAGTATCAGTGGCTAAGAAAATATTTTAAATGATGATAAAAAACTTAGTATAAAGCAATAACAATTTTGGTTAGTGCAGGCACAAGGATTAGGCAGTTGTATTAAAAAAAAAAAAAGCTCTGAAAGAGACCCTAACATGTATACTAACCTGGCATCACGAACAAATTAGAACCAATGTACCATTATTCAACAGAAAAACTGGCTGATGTCTAAGGTTTAATGCTTAGGATTCAGGTTAAGTTCTCATACTATTACTTAACTCATACTATTAAAGAATAAATGAATTCCAAGTTGAGCAAAATAAGTATAATACTGTACTAATAATCACCAAATCTACCATGTGCCAGGTACTACTAAGCATTTTAATGAGGGGGTAGGGAACTATTTTATTGATCACAGAGTAGAAATCAGAGAGAAAGAAATCAAGCAGAAAAAAATAAACAAAATACTAACCTCTACATAAACTAATGCCATAAACAAAATTAAAAGACAAAAGGCAAAACAGAAATTGAGAAAAAAATGTATAATTAACACTAAGAGTCTTGATATAAAAAGAATTCCTAGAAGTCACAAACAACAATGAAACAACCCAATGAATAAAATGCATTCAGTCTCACTAATCACATAAATGTACTTAAAAATTAGTACGGTCCCTTCTTCATCAAACTGGAAGACTTTTTTTTTAAATAACTGCCTATGGCACTTATGAGAATAGAACAGCCCAATGGCAGTGTAAAGTGGTGAAGTCCTCCTGAAAGACAACTTAAAAATATTTAACAAGAGCCTTTGAATCATTAGCCCACAATCAAAAATCTATTGTAAAGCAATATTCAAGGAAGTAAAACACAAGAAAAAATTTTTACGTTCAAAACAGGTATTAAATAAACTGGTGGTTAAAGAATAAAAGACTACAGTCATTTAAAACTTGAATTTAGAGACTATTTAATAATGTAGAAAACCACTTACATACTGTATTAAGTCCCTCACCCCAAAATCAGTATACTATATAGTATAATCTTATTCCACAACCATACATATTAAAAAATAAAAACCCAGAAAATGAATGGTCAAAAAACAGGAATGGTGATGATTTCTGGAAAATGGGATGTCTGTTTTCTTCTTACATTTTTGTGTATTTTTTCAATTTTCCCAGGTTTAAAAAATCAGTGAAAAATGAAGTCATTAACAAGCTAATAGGCATTATATACACAGAATATACACTGTAATCACTAAGTCCACTCTAATTTAATAACTTTCAAATATTTTTAAAGAACTTTCTAGAGTTATAGAAGATAACCAAAACTTTAATAAAGTGATTGGACTAGATCTTTAAGAGAGAATTTTTCAGTCATTCACACACTTTAAGAGACTACAACTTGCCAGGTGCTGACACTAATGATGGTAACTACACAAGACATGGTCTGAATTCAATAAACGATGTTTGGGTAACTGAATGGCCGTAAGAAAAATCATTAGATCTGTTCCTCAACCATGTATCAGAATAATCTTCAAACAGATCAAATACCTTAATGTTAATAATGAAACAAACCAGTTCTAGAGGGGGAAATGTGAATTTCTTTATAACCTGGGAGAAAAAGAAATCTTCCTAAATGCGACCAAACTGAGAAACATGGAGAGATTTATCACTGCGATTACATAAAATTTTGGAGAAATCTCTTGCATGGCAATAAAAACAAAATCAGAAGACCAATGACACACTGGGAAAAGATGTTTGCAACCCATAAATGTTTTGCCATGTTCTAGAACTCTACCCTCAGGCTAACAGAAACCCTTGAGCCCAATACTCCTCGAGATTAAAGAAACACCCGAAAGTGCATTCACCTGAGAACTGTTTCCTGCGAGCCTAGGCACTGAGGCATGAACTGTGAGGAGACCGATGAACAAAACCCCCATTACGTGGCTGAGACAACACTCCCTGCACAGAGAAAGCCGTGCACCGAATCTTCAAGCACGCAGAAAGGCACCTGGAGTATCTGTCACGAAGCATGGAACAGGGGATCCAACCTCCTCCGTGCTGCCGAGGGTCAGAAAAGCCTTCTCAGAGACGACGTTCAAGCTAACATCTAAGTGGTGACTACATGCTAATCTGGTGACATGGGCACGACTCCAGGAAGAGGAACAACTGGTACAATGACCCCAAGGTGGGAAAAAACCATGGCACAAAAATACAGAGGATGACTGGTATGCACTGATGCCAGGAAGGCAGAAAAAGTCAGGGACAGGTAAAACCACAAGACTTGTGGCACCTGTTAAGAATGATGGTTTTTTATCCCCAGAAGTGATGGGAAGCCAGTGAAGACACAGCAATGTTTGGAAAATAGAAAAAAAGCACAGCTGGCTCAAGCCTAGTGGCTTCTGTGTTCTCAGGTGCTCGAAGCGACACGCAGAACAGACCACGGAGACACAGGGGCGGTGTGAGAAGACCGACTATGAGGCTGCTGCACGGTCCAGGGTAGATACAAAACGGTCTGGACCAGGAAGAATGCTGGGGATACGAGATAAGAGATTCCAGGGAGGCTGGGAAGGTCAGCGGGCATCACGCTGTCCAGACACTGCAGACAAGGGACAGGAAACCCGGGGCCCAGACGTTGCCAAGGGTCCCAGCCTGGACACTTAGGGGAGGACACTGCCATGGACTGAGACAGAAACACCGTGCGAGACCCGACTCACAGGTGTGATGTAACAGCCACCAGAAACACATAAAGGGGCTGTCCAGTGGCACTGAGGACCTACATGTTATAGCATCGACAGCATTAAGGGTTTTACCTACTACTCCACACACAAGTGAAAGTATGGAAAGTAACTAGAAATAGAATGTGTAATATGAGCTTAAGAACCATTCTTTTGACAAACATTTTTCAAGTAATACCTATGTGCCAAGCACTGCTCTCCGTACGAGGCACAGCGCAGGGCAAGATGTGGCTCTTGCCTTCCGATTCTCGTGTTCCAAGAAATCATCCAAGCACATAAACGGACAAGAATATTACTCGAAGAATACACTGGGAGGTCTTCCTAAGAAAGTAAACTTTGAACTGAGATAGGAATGATGAGGCGCCTGTCTTACTGAGAACGAGGAGGAGGAGAGGAGGATCCAGGCAAACAACGGCAAAGGCAAAGGCCCGGAGGCTGAGAGGCACCTGCCCCGTTGGTGGAAAAGCAGAAAAAGCCAGTGGAACAGACTGTAGCAAGCACCTTCCTCAAAACCTTTACAGCGGAGCAGGGCGCTGTGGGCAGAATTCCGGGGGTCCCTAATCTGAACGTGGAAAAGCATTTTACGATTTTATTTTCACCAACTTCTAACAGAAAGTAGCATTTCCATCCTTCGCGAATGAAGGCAACAAACCACAGGACTACGAACAACGGCTGTGACTCTGTCATCAACAAAAATCAGTGCTTTTCATGTCACCACTGCTACATGTATTTGAAATAACGTGTATGCTCATGCTTTAAATTTCTGGCATTTATTAGATTTTTCACTGGGTCTTGCTATGTATTGCAGTCATAAAGAAGTACAAACTACCATGGCATAACTTGCATTTTTAAAATGCCTTGATAACTTTACTTCATTAGAACTGGTTTTGTCATCTTTTGTATTTTATATTATGCATTAAAAACATTCAGGGAGAGGGACTCATAGGGTTCACCAGTCCACCTAGAGGGTCCATGACATAAAAAAAGATTATGAACCTCTAATCTAGAGGAAAAGAAATTTAAGATTCCTAGCAACTAAATGCAACTTTTGGTGCTTGTTTGGACTCTATTTCCAACAAATGAACTACAAAGAGACATTTTTCAGAAAAATCAAAGAAACTAGAAAATGAACTGAAAGGATACCAAAAAATTATTTATGCTATGTGAGATTATGCCTCTGTGGCTAGGTTGAAAAAAATACTCCATGATTTTTAGAAGTGCAAAGTATGCAGGCACAAAACATCGGTGTCTGGACTTTGCTTTATGATACTTAAGGAAAACAAGAGATGTGGAACAGATGAAGAAAGAGGGTTTAAAAATGATAATTACAGAATCTGTGTGATGGGCTAATAGAAAATCATACCAATTACAATTCGCTATGTTTATGTCTGAAGTTTTTCAAAATTAAAGAAAAAAGGGAGAGAAGATAAAAGGCATCCAGTAGTTGCTTTGCTAAAAGAAGCCCCTTAAAGAAAAGTAAATTACGAAGAGGCACCGTGGGTTGCAGAACAAATGAAAGAAAGATGCCCCTTTCTCCAGGCTGAGTGGTGTCGCAGATCAGGTGGCAGGACTCGATGAGGCCAAGGAGGATGCCCCTTCTTCCCTGCTCAGCTCAGGGAAGACGGTGGCATCGCTAACCCCTCCCTGCTCTGGAATCATTCACATCTTGTTGAGTACGCACTCCCTGCCTGACGCACTTGCCGCCAAGAAAAAAGAAACTATCCCCCCTTATTCAGCCGTCTTTGACCAAGTTAGCCTATCCTGGCACCAGAAATAGCAATGGTTTAGGAGAAACAGTAAGTTACCGTCCTAAGCTCACAGGTGCTGATTAAGTTCCAGCCTCACACTGAGGAAGGCCTAACAATCCAGAAGAGCAGCGTGGTGGGGGGGGGGGGGGGGGAAGCTGGGTCGGTGCAGACACACAGGAACCACGCAGGGCCGGCCCCAGTCTTCAGGACTGGTAAGGAGGGGAAACTGGATGGGGGCCGCAACGCCTTATTTAGGCAACTGGACGGCACTAGATGGTTCCCTGGTTGTCACAAAACAGCTAACGAAAAAGCAACCCTCTGCCTGTGTGTGACGGAGGGGCCACCCACCTCTCCCGCTCAGCACGCTTAAGCAGAAACACTGCCGAGGTCCGCCCCGGCAGGAAGGTGGCTTCCCTGCCCATTACACCGCCCTGCCCACCTCACCCGCCACCAAACTCCACAGGCTCCTCCGTCTTTGCAAAGTGCTTCCTCAGCCTGACTGATGGGGGGAAAAGAGCCCTGTAACTTTGCTCTCCAAACACCGGATACTGCTGGAATCACCACCTTCTGCTCAGGGCGCCCAACAGCAGGGACACACTGGAGCTGCTCCCCAACCAGGAAGCAGGTGGCACCAGGCCCTGTGACTATGGCGTGGGCTCGGTGGTCTACAAGTGGACCCGACACCCAATCCACACCTGATGCCACCCGGGTGCCACACCGAAGCGTGTTTCTGTAGCATCTGCCACACTGTGACCTCTACACTGGTGCCTGAAGCCTTAAAAAATTACATAAGCTTTTCAAAAATACTAATTATGACTCAAAGTTTAGAAATAAATCAAATGTGTATCAATGATATCTATTACATTTAATCCAGATTTTTAAAAAGTTCCCCAACTCAAATAACTAAAGTTTTAAATGCTTTTTTCCATTAAAGTAACTGAAGGGGGAAAAATCTGACAATATATACCAAAGTTCTTGATAAATTATAATGTACCCACAAATTTACTATCAGAATGGCTATGATAGCTCTATGTTAAAACTCAACAGTTCTTAAAAACATTATTAAGTATTTTATACAGTTTTTTAAGATAAATTATTAAATTCTATCATATTAAAGGCTGAATTTTGGGGTTTCCTAATAAAGAAAACTAAAAGCCTTCTACATAATAGCAGTTAAATTTTTTTTTGAAAAGCTGAGGACCTGCTTAATTTTAGTTCTCAAGTTTGATATATTAAAACATACAAAAATTCAATTCCAGGATGTTTATGGCAACACATATAAAACAGAGACGACAAAAAGATACTGTAAGAAAATTGAAGAACCTAAACATATATCAAATTTAGGGAAGTAAATAATTAGACTGATAGTGTTCAAAATTCACTGTTTGAGGATGATGATAAAAAACTGAATTATTTCTGACTCAAATTGTAATTTGTAAAAGTGTAAGATTGACTTGATACCAAAATAATTATGCTTGATCTTACTTACACACTACTGCAAAAATCTAAATGTAAAGATTTTTCATGACAACAAAAACTATGACAGCCTCAACAGGAGAGACTTATCTGAGTTCTATGGTATGGTTTTTGTCTCCAACTAAAATAAAAATCTTTAAGAACTTTAATTCCTCAGTATTACAACTGAACGTATCTTCAATTTATTCACAGTGAAACGCTACTCTAAAATTTCAAGTAAAATCTAGTTTCGTCCAGACCAGAAGCAGTAAGAGTTTAAAACAGATATTTAAAATAAAAGTGGGAACAGTCACTCACAGAGGAACATGAGAAGCAGGAAAGACAAGAAGAACAACACTAAAAGAAACATCCATCAAGAAAAAGACCTGGAAAAAAAAAATCAAAACTCGGAATTAAAAATCAAATGAGGTTTGGCACGATGGGGGTAGAGGGGAGGGATGAACTAACTAGACAATCCAATGAATAATGACAGAAATACTAAGATAACTAAGAAAATAAAATTTGAATGTTGAATTTATATAGAAGATTCGAAATTCACTGAAGATTTAAGCCAATCTATGAAGACCTAGAATTTGAGACAACAAACTAAAACTTTGCCAACAACAGCCAGCAGAAATGTATCTATCAAGGATATATCTAAACACCAATTAGAGCATGTTATCAAACATAGCAGGCTATTTTTCATATGAACGAATTCGAATCGTCTATCATAAAATAAAAGGAAATAATCTTTTTTCCTCAAAGCAATGAAAAACATATATATATAAAATTATATCTGTGTTAAAAAAATTGGTGGTTAGTCTACAAAGACACTGAGAAGGAGTTAGAATTTAAAGGTGAAACACACTCAGTACTGCTAATAATTTTGTTAAAATTAAACAGATTCAAATTGTACTGATACATTAGAAGGTACACAGAAATTAGAAGCTACATTCTACTATGTCCAAGAGACTGTTAAATTTAAAGGAAATTAGTTTGCTTTTGTGCATGAGTCACATGTAACTACAGCATCACACACGGACCTACAATTAAATGAGTATATACGATCAAACTGCAATTTCATGGCACAAATTTTCATCATGTAATTAAAAAAATACCATTATATTTCCTAACTGGTTTGTTTTCTCCGATTCTTTCATTTTTTTAGTTTATCAGTTTTAGACAGAGGAGGAGAAGGAGGGAAGAAGGGGGAGGGAGGGCGGGAGGAAGACCGAGGGGTTGTTAGACTTGTTTATGCACTCACTGGCTGACTCCCGCATGTGCCCTGACCAGGGACTGAACCCACCAGCCTGGCGCATCGGGATGATGCGCTATACCAACCGAGCAACTCGGCCAGGGCCTTCCTGGTTCTGGGAATGTGAGCATATTAAACCTCTGAAACAAGACGATGTTAACATTATTTATTATTAAAAATTGTCACACAGCAGTTTTTGGGTTACTTCTGATCCAAGTACCTGAATAATTCTTTCTATGCTTCCTTCAAAAATAACTCTCAGGAGTTTCACAATCACAGCATTAACTGTGTGATCACTGGTAGACTAACTTTAAAAGATATGTTACAGGTAGTTAAAAAATCACTAAAATATTTTCTTTTACATCGTTTTTTAGAGAATTTTTTGAGTTTATTTGAGCCAAACTGATGACATATGCCTGGAAGCAAGCTCTCAAATGTTCCTGTTAAGGTATGTGCATATTTTAGAATTTTAGATAAACTCTTTAATGAAGTATAAACCTAAACTAAGGGGAGTTTAATTATAGCTTTACACCAAACATATCATACACTGCGCAATGGATTTTCACTATATTTACTTATTTTTTAATTTGTATTGAATTTATTAGGGCAATGGATTTTCAGTAAATCTAGTAAGGTACATAAACTTTTACTTAATATGCATTAAAATTTCCTAATACTTATTAATAGGTGCTCTGTTGCCATAATTCATCCTTCTTGAAGTATATTAGCACCAAAATGCTGATCGTGGCCCCGGCTGGGTGCTCGGTTGGTTGAAGCGTCATCCCTTACACCGAAAGGTTGCAGGTTAGATCCCCTGTCAGGCGCATACGGGGAGGCAACTGATGGATGTCTCTCTCGATGGATGTTTCTTTTTCTCACCTCCCCGGCGCCCCCCCGCCCCTTCCTCTCTTTCTAAAATCAATAAACATATCCTCTGGTGAAATTTCTTTAAATTGTTGATTATGCTGACAAAATATTAGGATGAAATGAGACTTTATTGCCTCTTACCACAAGGAAAGTACCAGTGTAAGGAGATTAATACCCACCTATCTAAATAAGTGTTCACACCGAATACTACCAACTTAACGAAATGCTGTTTTTTGTTCAGTGTAGAAAGTTTACAGAACATTATGTTTAATGTAAACATACTTCTGCAGTAGCTGTCACAGTGAATTCCGTGCGGCGATTACAGAGTACCGAAAGGAGCAACACTAACCAAGGTACACCTGTACACATTCAAACCCCGAAACGGACCCCAGAGGAAGGTATTACAATGCCCCTCTCCAGCTGCGAAACCCATCTTCACTGCGAAATAAGGACACAAGGCAGTGTTTTCTGGGACGGGAGCCAGGCGGCCTCCCAGCCTCTCAGCCTCTGTGCTAGGAGGGAAGCGCGGACCTTCAACAAGAGCTTCGTGAACTCTCAGGACAGGGTCCGCGAAGGCAGTGGAGTGGCCAGTGAGAGGCCCCCGCAGGTGAAGAGACCTCTGCTGGATCCCTGACCAAGGGTCACAAACTCTCCCTTGAGCCACTGCCCTGTGAGCAGCTGGAACTTGACGCAGAAGGAAAACGCTGAGATGGATCAACACACCCGGGAACACCGAGTGCCTTTGGAACGTGGAGTCACCCACTCTGACTCACGGCATCAAGACCACGTCTCCTGCGCTGACGACCCTAGAAGGGTTACGAACTTCCCATCGCTGCTGGACACTGCCTCAGAACAGCCCACGAGAGGTGCTTGGACTGCCCACAGATTCAATGGCGTACGACAGTCGCCTCTGGGCAGCCATCCATTTCACATCTTCTGCCCGGGGCCCGTCAGGTGGAACTGGAAAAGTGTATCTCATTGGAACAGGTGTGGAAACAGTGAGTCTGAAAAATGGGAGACCATGTTTAATGAAGAGCTAGGGATCCTTTCATCATAACGCACAGGATCTCACTGCTGAAAGCTGAAGAACATTCGACAGCTACCCTACTTCTTTGAATAGAGAAAGAAGAAATGGACTCGAAAGGCAGTGGTTTCTTTGTTTCCTTGAGGTGCATCACTACCAGTAAGAAAAATAAAGATAATAAAAACCATGAAATTATTAAGTGTGATATTCTCCATGGAAAATCAGGACCACATTGTACTGCTAGTAAGCCTAATGGAAAGGGTCTAATGATTGTCTCCTCGAGTCTTTCACATCTGTTCCAGCTGGTCAAGATACTGAAGAAAATAAGGATGAACAAAGTGATTTCCCAAAATCACAGAGCCGCTGTATGACTGGCAATACACTGAAGATGGTGTGACAATCACGATTCGGCTTCCAAAAATGAGTACTAAGAGGACATCAAGCAGAGTTTCTGCCTGATCCCATCAACACTGTGCTGAAGGGTCAGAGGTTTTGGAAAGGAAATCTCTGCTCATCGACTGATCATGAAAGCAGTATAAGATGATAATAACAATAGTAGTAAAACTCAGAGATTTCCTTGATTAAGAAGGACGAAGGACTGACCTGGCCTGAGCTAGTAGCTGGCAATGCATAAAGGGAATTTATAAGACATTAAGCCCAACGTGCTGCAATGGCCAAACATTTGATGTCTCTCACTTCTGAAGAACTAAATCAAAATCCAGATAAAGAAAAGTCTCCTGTAATGCTCTAGAATTAGAATATGCCATTTTCTTTGAACGGAGTTCCACATTATGCAGATTTGATGGCAATACATTGAAAGCTCCTCCTGTGGTGAAAGTTGGATGCAAGCAGCCCCTTCTGTCCGTCACAGTGAGTCCCAGAGAAACGCCCGGCCTGTAGGCACCCAGACTCCAGCGAACAGGCAGGGGTGTGGCAGCGCGTGGTAACCTCCCGTGCTTTCCGGCAGCCCGAGCATCCAGACAGACAGAAACTTTTTGGCCTGTGCCGTGCACGTCACTCCTGAGCAGCCTGCATGCGTGCCTCCTTCGTGTTCCCATCCATCACCAGCCCACTCCCGGGTCCACTGCACTTTACAACAGGAGGGAAGGCAGGCAAGTGCAGCAAGTTGCTAAGCAGCAAGCCTGGAAACCAGTGATCCCATTTTAGGCTTTCAGGCAACAAATGAGAGACTACTTGTTCTGACTACCAGAAACCTCTTTGTAAATAAAGGTTAAAAACAGAGTCAGAAACTCCACGTTGGCCTCTCTGTGCTGGGAAAAGTGTCAGTGGTAGCTGGAAGGCTGGGCCGTTGTACCGTGACCTGTGAAGGTTTAATGTTTTAAATAAAATTATCTTGTATGACAAAATCAATCAATCAGTAAATAAAATAACACAGCCACTGACAGAAAAGCACAGTGACCTTCTCAACTTCCTGAGCTGCGGAGTGAATGAAAGAGCTGGGATTCAAAGCCAGGGCTGACAATCCCGTGTCTCCAACTGCTTCATTTCTCTCGAACAAGCAGGAACCGCCTTTACTTAGATCAGGACTTCAAATGGGAGGGCCAGTGGCCCCAGAAGGTGGTGCACAGGAGGGAAGCAAGGACGGCTGAAAGGCATTGGGCCGTGAAGCCTGGGGCGACAGGAGAAAATACGTCCCCCAGCAGAGGCAGCGTCCACTCGCTCAAGGCTGCATCCACTGCGGTGGGAGACTCGGGGCTCAGGCTCGCAAAAGCAGCCGGCCATCCGGGCCGCCCACGTGACACGCTCAGGCTGCCCAGGCAGGCGGCGTCGGACGCTGGGAAAGAAACGCTCCCGTGCGCACCCACAAAACCTACCCAATAAGCAGTCTCCTTCCCCATCTTCTTACCTGTCCTGCTCTCCCCACCAGGATGGTAAACGGACTTGGGGCCCTACTCCTAATGTGATTCCTGGTATCTTTGAGTCAGCCCCGGCTCCAACTTCAGGCCTCACTCCTACTACTGCCCCCTCAACGGACCAGTCCAACGTCTATAAAACCCCCCAGTTTCAGGTTCCCAAGGCACAGCGCACCTCCACACACTCAGCACAGCCATGATTTTCTCTGAGGGGCTGAGGCGTCTCTCTTCCAAGGGGCCCAGGACGAAGTCCACGAGAACGTGCCAGTCTTTTGTCTCTGCCGTCCCAGGACCTGGCACAGCGCGTGGCCTGTCAGCAGCACCCAGCGAACGTCTGCTGCTCCCACAGCGCCCCCCCCCCAAGCAGATGTGAACAAGTCGATCAGCACCTGAGCAAGAATGAGAAGACTCTGCAACACAGGGCACAGGGAGGTTGCTAAAGTATGCATTTCAGCTTGTGGACAGAAGTTCGTGAAGAGACTGAGATTCTGGATCCTTCTAGAAAGTGAAGGTTGATGGTGATATTATACCAGTAGCACAGACACAGAAAATCCACCCAAGTTTACTTACTACTGGAAACGTGGTTCCCCAAAGACTTATCAGAACGACTGCCGTAAGAGTCAACTCAAGTAACGACCTTAAAGGAAAGCTTTAGAGCTGCCCAATTTCAGAGTGCAAAACGTCTCCTCAAAAGCACACAGACAGCACGAGGATCCAAGGACAGTCGGGGCGCGCAGCAGAGCAGAGGCGTGGGGCACCGGGCCCCACCACCGAGCTAGCTGGAGCAGGAGGCCGACATGAAGGCGTGCTGCATTCAACGACCAAATCCTCACGGACGGGCGATTTATCGCCTCTCTCATCTCATGGCTCACGGAAGTGAATTACTACAATTCTGTGGAATGCCAAAAAATACTTTTTGCTGTTCTGACACAAAACAGGTGTAATTCTGATTATCCACACCAGATGGCTGTTGTTGTATTGGCTGTTGTCATTTTGTTACTTGACAATGTAAGGGGAAAGAGGTCAGTGCCCCTGGCTAAACAGGTGGTCCATATTTTAAACATTCTTGCAGCACACCGATGGAAAATCGCTGTTATAGACAACAAAGGGTGAACTCGGATCACATTTTCGTGTTCCCTCTCCAGCTGAACCATAGCTAAGTTCCTTGCTACTACCTAACAAAGAAAGGTCTTCATCAACCCCTCTTATTTACTGAACTTAATTTTCATTAAAGCACGAGCAGGTGGCATTTTCTTAGGTAAGATAGCCCCTTTCACAAAAGGAATCCATGAAAATATATTCTGCTGTCCCTGTACTAAATGGTCTACCTTCAACCCGTAACTCCTAAGACGGCGTCCCTTAAACTGATCCAGTGCAACACTAGGTCTCCCCAGTATTCTGGCAGGAGGGAGGAAAAAGGCAAGCTAAGGATAAATAGGCTTGGGAAAGAATGCATGCTCTTGAATAATTTATTAAAAATGATGACTAATCTAGTATTCTTCAACATTCTGGAACCCAAGCAATACACTTTGGAACAGGCACACAACTGAGAAAAGCCCTTAACAACCCTTCCACATTCATGCCTCGGACTCTGGAACTTTTACTATGAAACACATTTCTTGACCTCAGTCAAAATTAACCAGCGACCCAACTACATAAACTTGTAACTAACTATAAAGCCACCTGGGCTTCTGCTCCTATAATAAACTTGAGTAAGTTATTACTTTTGTGAAATACTAACCGAATATTACCAATACCCTGCCTGGCTAGGCATTAATTTCATAAATCTCAATAACTTAGGATTCTAATGAAGCATTTTATTATCAAAACATGTACCTTTACTCTACAACATATGAGAAAAATTCGTTTGTGTAAAAATTTTCTCGCCATCTGCAGGAATCAATTTATTAATTTAGTCTTACATCTCTAATAGAAAGAACTCTGGTGTCTGGAACTTAGTCATACAGATCAACCCTAATGTAAACTGATTCTAACTTTAGTAATTTTGTATGTCAACTCGGAGTATCAAAACCCTGAAGAACAAGAACAATGGCAACAAAATGAACTGCACATAAATTAGAAAGAAGTCACATCTGTGTAACACATTAAACCTTTAACAGACACTTAACTACTTTGTATGTCTGGGTGGATATCATCAAAGAAACTTTTTTAGTTGGAGAATAAGGTAAAAAAAAGTGAAACTCATAAGCTCACAAGTACATAATAATTCCAAAAGAAGAAAAAGGGAGGGGGAAAAAAGCAGCATAGGCTTGAGGTTGAACTTGTTAAAAGAAACAATTATTAGAGTAACTTCAAGGCTTTCCAGTTCACACTTCTGTAAGCATTCTGTAAGAACTGCTAAAATAAACCAGGTCATAAGCAGCAGAGGTCCAAAATGGGTATTAAAATACTGGAAGTGCCAGCAGTCTGACCACTTTTAGTCTATACAATGTCTTCCTGTGATTACTCCCTGATCATCGCACACCACGGATGTGCTTCAACTCGCCTCTCTCGTTAGCATATTTAAAACAAAAATCTCTGATGAGGAAGCAGCCGTATCATTCTCCCACTGCTTAATCTTAATCAAGAGGCTGCCCTTGGATTTAAGGAAAATTGTTCTGTAAAAAGAATCACTATCAAAACTATCACTGATTTTACAATTTGCATGGAAACTCAGTAACGAAACCAACTTAATGGCATTTCGTATGAAACGAAAAGTAGAAACGACAATAACTACAGACTTACTTTGAGGGCTACCAAAGGAAAACAACTTCACTTCCACTCTAATTCACTTGGGGAATAACCAGCAGGCGAGCTCTGTCCCCAAGAATGCCAGTAAGTGAATCTTTACGGACTTAAGTTAACTCTGCAGACTCTGGTCACACCTGAAGCCAGGAAGGACTTGACCGACGGTAGAAGACAGGCACGTCCGACCTCTCACCCCTCGCCCCGCACTCACTGGGCCCTGGACTCTGGCCTTCCTGCTGCGGTTCTGCGGGGCCTCAGTCGTGGTGACCTTTGCGTCGTCTTTCACGGGACGCTCTCCTGCCAGGCCTCTGCTCACCCGTCACCCCCTCAGAGACACCTCACTCACTCCTCCCCCTCGAGAAGCCCTATCTGTCTCGCTCACAGCTGCAGTCCCACACACCAGAATAAGGTCGCACACGGTGCTGAATGCGTGAACGAGTACACGTACAAGTTCAAAATTATGAAAATAAATCTGATGACAATTTAAAACCAGCTATACCATCAGAATATCTAATTCTCAATTCCAAGGGAAAAAGAAAAACAGTCGACTTTTAATATTAGTATCTCCACATTTAAATGCTGTTTCTGGAAATGAGTAGAGCGTGGCAAGATACACCTCACTTGTGAGCAAGCAAAGCGAGTGAAGGACCACTCCACGTCCCTGCGTCCTCAAAGGTCTGATGACTCCCAAAACAAAGCTTGGAATCCGTGTTTTAAAGGTATGGTACTCTAACGCATATACTAAGTATTTTAAACTCTAAAAGGTGCAAAATGAGGTTAATAGAATTCCTGCTCCATGTCACCATGTCCTATCACTAAAAATTAACTGTTAAAAAACATACGGCTTAGAGATTTCACATTGTGAGTTAACGAAATAAAACAGAAAGACTGCTAAAAGTGAGCCAAAGGCTTATAATCACGGACATTTGAGTATTTGGTTCCATCAAGAATGCACTTTGTAATAAGCAAGGTGTCAACACTGCACTCTGTCTTTTTAAGATCGTAAGGTATTATGGCCAGAAACTCTCCAAGCTGGACCTTGACCCCTCACTGGCTTTAAATCCTCTAACCAGGTAGCACCCTACCTACCTGCAGTCAATCACAACAGATTTAAACACACTCAACTCAGTTAAAAAGAAAAAAAAAAAAAAAAAAAGAAAAATAAGGACACCCATGAATCAAATAATCACCACACAGATCTAATGACACAACTGGTCACCAATGATTGTTTCAAATAGAAAACACCGAAGAGTGACGAGTTCTTCAGCACCCGCTGCCACATAAAATGAACGGGACAAAAGGAGCTCTGCAGTCGGAGGGACTTACCGTCACAGACTTCAGTGTCATGCCGTGGTAGGTGCCCATTGTGTCAATTTTGAAGCCTTCCGTTTCTGTAAGGAAAGAGGTTTTCTATTAGATTTTAGGTGTTTATCAGTCACCAATCTAAAGTAATAATCTTCAATATATATTAATAATTTAACAGTACAACAAAGCCTTGAATCTACTGTACACATAAAGTTAAACCACATACTTGTAAAGATAAAAGCTGTTTAAGGGTACTAGTCTCAGAAATATATTCACCAGTGAGCCTAGTATGGAGAAGCTGGTTAAGACCACCTCTACAACTGTACCCAGTATGCACACAGGCTGTTGGGAGGATCAAAAACGAGACTAAGATACCTGATAACATAACCCGAAAATTATTTATACCTAATAATCAATTGCAGTACCACTAAAAGCAAATGTCATGAGAAGTCTTTTAACATATACAGAAAGTCATGTTCCAAAATTACATTGATAGGCATATGTTACGTTGTAGAAAACTAGTGTTATAAATAGGACAAGGGTTCCAAGACAGAGAGCCCCAGTGTGCCTTTCTGTGAAGCGTCAGCTATTCAACATTTCACACATCGCAAGCCATGCAGTCTCTGTCACTACTGAGTTTTGCGGTTGTGGTGTGAGAAACAGATCAGCATGGTGAGGGTCGGATCTGATCTGAGGCTGTGATTTGCCAACCCCTAGTTTATACAGTTCATTTCACGAGAACACTGCAGTGAATAAAAGAATGGACCACTGTCTACACTGTGGATTTATGCCTCTGTCCAGCAAATGAAGTCAACACACAAATGCATTGCATGAGACAATATCCTTTAAACACAACTTAGAGATTTCAGATAGTGGGGGGAAAATGACAAATGTCAACATCCACTTGCTACTCACTGTTTCATGAATCAAGTCAAGATAAATGAGAAGTTACACCGACATTAGTCCACTCGACTGACCCCTCCTGCGTCAGCCACTATACCATGTGGACTTTCACAAAATGGTCCTCGTACGGTGACTCTAATCCACGCTCCCCAAGTTCTCAGTGCTCACAGTTATAATCTGGGAAACACGATCTGACATACGGAATCTCCACTCTAAAATAACTTCTGGAGAAACAGCACTAACATTCGTAACAGCAAATATATCTCCTAGCTTATTACACACCAGTCACCAATTCTAGGGACCTGATTAAACAGAGTAACCCACAATAACTCTGACAGGTTCTATGCCACTACTGCTATCAGTACTGTAATGTCACAAAGGAGGAAACCGAGGCAGAATGCAGCCCAAGTGTGACACAGGCCGTCTGAAGAGGGAATGCATGCAGTTAAGCAGGGGCAGGCAAATGCACTCTGTAGGAGACCACACGGGGTCTTGAGGCTCTGCAGACGGCACAGTCTCTGTCACAACCAACACTGCTGTCCTGGCACCAAAGGAGCCATAAACATACATAAATGAAGGAGTGTGACCAGGCTCCAGATGTGGCCTGCCAACCCCGCCTGTCTATGTCAGGTCACACTGCCTCTCAAGTTGAGTACAACAGCAGCAAAGAAAGACAAAAATTAAGTAACTTGCCTTCTTTTCCTTTGAATCGTTCCTGATCGTATCTGTTGTAGGCAGCTGGGATGGGCTGCTTGGTACGCAATGTGGGATCCTGTAGAAAAATAAATCATGACTTACACGTTAATATTCTAAACTGTTACTAAATACTCATAATGAAAACCACAGTAAGGGTATTCTCTCCTAAGCTTTTCTCTTACTCCAGCCAACAAGACAAAAGGGGGGAGTCATTTGATGCTTATTTTTAAGGTACTGCTTACTCCTAGAAAATGGCCACGCCTACAGGAACAAGGGCAAAGGACCCCAAGTAAACTCACACCAAGGCAAAACGCAAAACCCTTAGACACTGCAGAAATAAAACAGGTGTGCACAGTATTTTCATTCCAGTTACTTAAATTTCTTCATGAATAATAAGCTCCCTCCAATTATAATTTTTTAACAAAAAAATCCCTTTTAATTCAAAGTTTATTAAACTGACATTTTAGAGCCTTTTAACTGAATTACTTTCCAAATTGTTCATCTTTAAATTAAAATAATGACAACTGTGACAACAAACCTATTACAAATGTACAGGGTCAGACTGAAGTTAACAGAACTGTTTTTTCCCCAAATACTTAGAAAAAGTTGCCAACCAAACGATGGATAATTTAATTTGCAAATACTTTATCTAAAACTCAGTCTGTAATAACCTGAAAAACATATTTAAAGAATATTCCAAAACTAGTTGGGAAATTCATGATATTTAGGAAAATTAAAACAGTCTTCATTTTGTAGATCCAAATAACAGACACTTGAATTATTTAAGACTGCCTTTAGGAGTGTGTGTGTGTTGAGATAAACACTTTCTGTGGACTTGGCAGTCACACACACACACACACACACACTTCTATAGTCAAATGCGAACATCAAAATTGTCAAGTATTTTAATGATTATGGGAACACAGAGAATATTCACAGTCACAAAGGTAATGGTTAAACTGTTAAGATTTGACACGAGTCTCCTACCAACTGCTATTAGAAATGTCTCGCAAACCGTAACACAAGCGCCCAGTGTTTCACCACCAGCACCTCTCGGTCATCTCCCTGTCCCGGAGACGTGGAAGCTCAGAGAGGACAGGGACCGCGGACCTTCTCATTCCTGTATCTCTTGTCAGCACACAGCCTGACAAACAGCAGGCACTTTCGGTACTGCTGCCAAGTCCGTGGAAAATGTTTATCTACACACCCACAAACATTCACTACTTATACATGATTAAGTACCCATGATTTCATCAACAAACCAAACTACTAGATCTTGGAAAAACTGTATTTATATCTTACCAAATGTTGATATACTTTTTAAAATTTATATAAAATTAAAAAATGCTATTTGTATATTTATTTCCTTTGCTGATGCATATAAAACTAGTTGGAGGACTTGAACAAAACTGAAAGGTATGTTCGAATTTAAACACGGGCTGTATGTCATACATAAAATTTATTTTGGGAGGATCCTAAGTGGCACTTCCAAGAGTGACGCAGACAACCTTCCAAAGAGCTAAAACTAAGGCAGAATGGCCCTGGCTGGTGTGGCTCAGCGGGCTGAGTGCCGGCCAGCAAACTGAAAGGTTGCCAGTTCGATTCCAGGTCAGGGCACATGCTGGAGTTGCAGGTCAGATGCCCAGCTGGAGCACTCAAAAGCAACTGATTGGTGTTTCTTTCACACATATATGTTCCTCTCTCTCTTTCTTCCTCCCTTCCCTTCTCTCTATAACAATAAATAAAATCTTTTAAAAAAATTTTTAAAAGGAACAATGATAGGACAAATGACCTGTCATCAGGAGAAACACAATACATTCACAATGAAGTCAGAGGTACCAATGATTTGAAAAAGCACCCCGAAGTGAATGCTAATAGGGATTTGTATTTCTAACAGTGGTTAGTGATTCTCCCAAGCAACAGCTGGTAGGCCAGCCACAGTTTACCCAGTTACTCAGAGGGCTTTTCCTAACTAACCCCTTTCAGCTTCTGACACAGGTATATCTTTAGTTAAAAATTACTGCTGAGCCCTGGCTGGCGTGGGTCAGTGGACTAAGCACCAGCCTGCAAACAGAAAGGTCGCCAGTTCAATTCCCAGTCAGGGCACTGGGTTGCAGGCCAGGTCTCCAGGTGGGGGCATGCAAGAGGCAACCTATCACTGCATCTCTCATACATCATTGTGTTTCTCTCCCTGTCTTTCTCCCTCCTTTCCCCCTCTATAAAATAAATAAATAAAATCTTAAAAAAATAAAAAATAAATAAAAATATTTGTTCCTGAGGTAACTTTTAATGGTGAGAAGGGTTTTCACGTCCTTTGTGTGTGTTGCACCAGCAAAAGGTTTAGAGCCTACTAACTAAGAAACTTTAAGATTAGAAGTCTTCAAAATCACAATACTGAAAACCAAGTGTCGCTGTCGGTGAAATTACCACATAGCAGTAAACATTCTTACCACAGGTGCTGCATTTGGGGCTGGTCGCTGTTCAGGTGCACGCCCTTCTTCTCTGGCTTTTACAGATTGAAGAATTGCAAAAATATTCTTGGAAAAATTCTAAAATAGAGATAGATTTTAATTAAGCCCATGTTAATTTTAAACATTCAAAGATAGCAGGTTACTTAGTAATTCTAGATTAAGTTTTCTATTGATTCTTCCCTTCTACACCGTTATGAGATATTACTGCTACACACAGAAGTCAAATCAACCACCACAAGGACACTGACCCAAAGACTGATTATTATACACCCAGTGCTTTTCATTTTACTTAAACTGCACAACTGGCTTACATTTACTTGTACTCTGCATCTATTCTAACAAGTTAACACTGAAATGAGACAGAGGAGACAGATTTGTTGTCAAAAGAGGCTTAATTCTAAATCATCTACCGAAAGAGTTCCCCTTACCCACAGGGAATGTGGTCCAGGACCCGAGTGGATGCCTGAAACTGCACATTTTCATAAAAGCCCTAGTCATTTCTTCAACTCGGCCAGAAACGTGCAGCAGCTTCTTTACCAGCAGACGCAGCTTCTCCGATAATTTTTACATTTTTCAGTCCAAACCTATTCTTGAATCTGGGTGACCATGCCTTACTTGCAGTCAATGACTTGGGGTCACTTATTTCAGGGGGTCCCTGCTTGAAGTCTTTGTAGAGGTTCAACGCTTTCTGGAGCAACCCGTGGTTTTAAAAACTATTTCCCAAAGTGCAAGAAAAGTAATGACAAGGAAGAGTGGTACTGTTTTTAATTTTTGCAAATCTCAATGCCTGGCTTAATAGAAGATAGCTATAATTTCGTATCTATTTGTACAGTCAATATTTGTTGTGGTATCTTTTTTTTTGGTGTGAATACATATAAGAAAAAGCGACTCTCACACACACACACACACACACACACACAGTGTAACAGCTTTCAAATAACTGGATATTCTTCGATATCATACCAAAACATAGTAAGTAGTAGTTTCTCAAAGGTTACTGCAATGTGAAAACTACACCCATAAACTTTTGTATTGTTACTTTAAAATCCATGCCCTGACTGGTGTGGCTCAATGGATTGAGCACCGGTCTGCAAACGGAGGAGTCACCAGTTCAATTCCCAGTCTGGGCACCTGCCTGAGTTGCAGGCCAGGTCCCCCGTCTGGGGGCGTGTGGGAGGCAACTGATCAGTGTATCCCCTTGCACATTACTGTTTCTCTCCCTCTCTTTTCCCTCCCTTCCCCTCTCTCTAAAAGTAAATAAATAAGATATTTTTAAAAACACATACATAAATAAATAAAATCCAATGGTGTCTTTGGTACATTAAATGGATTTTTTCTTTTACACACATAATTTTGTTAACAGCACACAACGGTTGTCTGGTAAACATCCATCACTGAATTATGGAAACCTTCCCCATGTTACCATACTGTAACATCAACAAACTGCAATTTCACCACAGTCTCATCAGAAGAGTCTGAGTATTAGGAACCTGTTATAGTCACAGTAGCAAAAAGAAACTCCCCCAAATCTGAATTTTCTCATAAAAGTACCCATTTTATCATTGGCAACAAATATCATCAAACGCTTTCCTGGAAGGAACAAACTTCCCTCATTTGTGAAAAATGTCTGCCAAATATATAAGTCTGCATAGCATGCGTTTCAAATAAAAGACGGTTTTCTGTGAAAAGTCAGCTGGCTTGGCCCGCAGCCTAAGCGATGGCACAGTGCTACCCGCAGGCACGAGCATCCCACCTTGTGCGCAGACGTGCTTTACACGCTCTGACGTCATCCCACAAAACACTAGGAGGACTTTATTCAACAGTCAAAGGTTATGAAATCAGGCCCACTCTGCATTTCGTGAAGGACGTGGTCAGTGGGTGCAGGGCACACCGGCCGGCCACAGGCAGAGCCTGGTGCTGACGCCTGCTCACGCTGAGGCCTGCAGGGAGCCGCCTGCTGTGTGCGCGGGGCCACGCACAGGCGGCCAGCACAGTGACCGGCCCGGCAGTCCGAAGTGACAGAAAGCAAGTCTCAGAACTGTAAACAGCGCAGGACTGGGTGAGAGACACGGAGTCCAGGAAAATCGATCTTTTGTGCAGCAGGAGCACAGGTGATGGGCTTCCTTTTAATAATCTCTATCGGCTTTTCGGCAATGAAAACATGCCAATTTACATATGATCAAAAGTGTGTTTTTATGCCATTATAAAAATTAGGTTGCTTTATGCAGAATGCCCGCAATAGTAACATAACTTGTGTTTCTCATCTTCAACCTGTCTTTTACTCCCAAAATTCAGAAAATAGGAAGGTCTGTCTAAATCCTTGGGGACTTCTAGGGCTGAATACCTACAAGGTTTTTTGACAATTTAGCAAGGGAGAAAAAAAAAGTATACAGAGAAAATATCAGTCAAAATAGTTTTTATTTTTAAAAATTATTATATTCATAGAGGCAAAGCTAGATGCCAAACAATTCTTAAATTAGCCTATTTTTTTAAAATGTAAGAGTGGTGCCAGCAACACTAAAGTAAATTAGAACACTACGTTTCCAAATGACGATACAATCCTGCCACCTAGGGATCAATAAAAATTGTTCACCTCACTTATTCGAAAACTTAACGTATGGTCTGAAAGTAAGGTGGATTATACCACCTATGTTTTATTCCATTACTATAAAATTCAGATTTTTCAACAATTAAATCAACATTGGTAGAACAATATAAGTCACAATATTCAATTATGAGCCCCATATTTGATAGTAAAGATGAGTATTAAACAGATCATTTACTATAAACACAAAAGTAGACGTTCACTCACATTCTAGACCACTCTCTCAGTCTAAACTCTGGAGAATGCTGCTTAATCCTAAATTCAAATACTTTGTAAAACGAGTCAAAGTACAAAAGAATTCTCTCCTTCAGGACTCTTTTCTAGCAGCTTTACTCCTACTACAGTAAGTGGCACAGTCAACTGGGGCCCAGAACCCCGAATCTGCAAATGAAACCCATGCAAAAGTTCGCTTTTATCAGTGACCTCACCCACGTGTACCAACTTCCTTACCAAACGATCGCTGCTAACAAATGTGCATCGGTGGGGACATCCCCGTTTAGGGGAAAACTGAGGTGGGGAGGAAAAGACAGATGAAAATATATGGGTGAGACATCACTGCAACCTGTCCAGAGAGCCAATAAATACGGGGCCTCCCGTATCTTTCCGCTTCTTATCTTTCAAAGTTTAAAGTGCACATCTCCTTTAATCGGCATTTTCCGTCTAATGATTAATTCTTTTGCCATCTACATGTAAGTGCACAAAGGCTTGTGTACTAGCATGTTTTTCATGCATTATCTGTAACTGTGACTAGGTAGGTAGAGAAGTGGGGAGAAGGGGGAATAGGAGGAGAAAGAGGGAAGAAAATCCCACTTTAACAAGCAAAAAAAAGAGACTCCTTTAATAGGGAACAAATAATTGTTAGTACATCCACACATCAGAATATATAAAATATGTGCAACGAATGTCTGCTGACTTATTTTCCCAAGTTCTCTACTTCGTGGAGAAAAAAATGAGTGGCCAGAAAGCTTGACACCAATGTTCCCTGTTCCCTGGGTTTAAGCAACAAGCTGATCCACGGGAAAACTGAGCCCCTCCTTGCACTGACAAATGAGGATATAAATCAGGGGCTGCACCCGGAGTCAGACTTTCTTAGCAGCTTCCCTGGTGACCAACAACCAACGGTACTGCAGACTACCACGGCAAATGCGGCACGCAGACGTCGACGTTATTCTCATCTTTCGGAGGTCAAACGGAAACCTCCCACAGCAAACTTTTCGCCACTCCTGTGAGGGCCGCGGGTGGGACACTGACAAACGTGCCCAAGACCCCATTACCTTTCCTGTGCTCTGTAAGATCGTCGTCCGCGTCCTCCACACTCGCTCTCTGCTGACAATATCTCGAGTCACATCCACCTCGGCGTCCACGAAACTCCTCTGTTTAAGAGCAGTTATGTCATCATCTAAGTCGGTCTTGATGGTAGACCTTTTCTTAGCCATAATTTTGGCTTTGATGGCAGCAATTTTTTCCACTGACATAGCTTCAGACAAAGACCTAAAAGCAATTTATTTTTTTAATTTTCACAGCAAGGATCTTTTGAGCACATCAAAATATACTGTATCACAACTGAAAGTTCATAGTAAAAATACCTCAGAAGTGGCAATAATTTAAGGTTTTCTTACCTATAAAAATGACTTACTTCCTACTTTATGCTCATGGAAGATTTTTTTATAAAGAGCCCACGTAGAAATATTACTCTATGAGCAAATTAGTTATTTCTTAGAAGGGTCCATTCCACAAAAATCATCACATTTTTTTGTGTCTTCCCCCCAAAGAGTAGAACTCATTAACATGGCTGCTTTTCTTTATATTTTTCTGAGACTTTTATTTGCTTATGTTCCTCTACCCACGCAAATCACACATACACACACCCCACCTTGGAAAGGGAGGGTGAAAAATTCATTCTATAAAACCTCAAGCTCAGATGTTCCCTGAACTTTATTTCAAAGTTTCAAACCCACATGTCCTGATGTATAACACATCGACTTTATAGGTGACAGGAGGCTTTTATGTGCCACGTAAACATACACTTCTTTCCCTGGAAGATGAAACTGTATTCTGAGGTTTCCTTTTCTTTCCTTTACTTAATTTTCAAATAATAGGCAAAATAGTAAACAGAGGCTTTCAGAACTATAAAAAAAAAAACACTGAGAGAACAGATTTCATTTTGATAATAATTTTAACCTCAGTGTCATTTTTCACAATGTAAAATGAGAAGAAGTTGAAAAGTATTTGGGTACCTTAACAGATGATAAAATTATTACTCTAATCACAAGATGGCAATCTTGAAATACGTTTAAACAACATCTGGAAAAAGGACGGGGATTCCTGCAGGTTTAAATATGGTAATATTATATAGTATATTGGCTTATTTATATCAGGTATGAAGGTGCTTTACAGCAGAAGCTGAATATGCATCTAGTATTGGACTCATTTCATACAATACTGCGCAACTTCCCCTCAAAACCTGAGGCATCCCCGCACACCTCGGGCCAGTCGAACACTTTTCTCCATTACCATGAAATGTGCACTGGACCTTCTCTCAGCCAAGAGGAATTAAGAGACTGCAGGGGCACCCCCCCCCCTTTTGAAATGACCAGTCAGCACACGGGAACGACAGTGTGCCAGACAGCTGACATCGAGCAACGACCACAGCCATCCCTGAGGAGCGGAGCCTTGCAGCCTCCATCGTGGCAGGCGCAGGAGGCCGTAGGCAAACTCAGTGGACTCAGGATTTGAGAGAAGGGGCGGAGCCCAGTAAAATGATGCTGGCTGGAGTTCACAGGCCCACAGGGCCCGGAGAGAGAGAGCTGCAAACACGGTCCCCCTCAAGGACTCCAGCAGAGTTCCCACGGCGCAGGACTGGGAGGAAACCGAAGCTGGGCGCACCGCCCTCCAAGGGCACCCAGAGGACCACACCCAGTGTCCACACAGGGCGAAGACTGGCACCTGTTCCCACTGCACACTCACCGGGCTCTGGGGCGAGTCCTGAGTGGACCTGCCTCACCAATTTCTGGGAACAATTAATGACCCAAAGGAGACAAATGAGTTCCACATGTTTTAACTACCTCCCAAAATAAAATGCAAATTTAAAGAAATACAAAAATATCTAGCACTCAAAAAGGTAAAATGAAAATATCTAGTACCTGGATATTACAAGGCATGTTAAAGGAGCAGGAAAATACGAGCCAGAGTGAGGAGAAACCTAAATCAAACTGGCTGTAAACTGACAGACACAGGATTAGCAAACAAAGACATAAAAATAATTATTACAACTCTATTCCATATGCTCAAAAAGTTAGAGACACAGATTATGTATTTACTCTACTTGCAGAAATAAAAATACGATGGAGACAAATATACTGAAAATATAATTACAGATGAAAATATTAGTGAACTACATTACAGAAACTATCCAAAATGAATAGAGTCCAAGAAAATGGAAATACAAAAGAATACAAAAGAATGTTAAGTGAGCTGAACTTCAAGCACAGCTGAAGTAACTAGAGACCAGAAAGAGGAAATTAGAAAAAAAAAGTTGAAAAAGCAGTGCCAAAAATTTTCCAAATTCAATGAAAATTATAAACCCAAAAATTCCCTCAAGAAACTCAATGGGCCCTGCCCACTGAGCGGGCCCTGACCATCGCGGCTCAGTGGCTTGGGCATGGTTCCCACAAACCACAAAGTCACACAGGGTTCGATCCCCAGGCAGGGCACATGCCTGGGTTGTGGCCAGGTCCCTGGTAGGGGGTGCTTGAGAGGCAACAGACTGATGTTTCCCTCCCTCTCTGTCTCCCTCCCTTCCCCTCTCTAAAATTAAATAAATAAAACCTTTTAAAAAAAACCTTGGTAGGCAACTTCTAACATGACTATTTTTAAAATTCTCACCAGAGAATATGTTCATTGATTTTAGAGAGGAAGGAAGAGAGAGAGAGAAACACTGATCGATTACATCCTGCAGGCACCTGGACAGAAGACTGACCCCGCCACCTATGTGCCCTGACTGGGAATCAAACGCACAACCTTTTGGTGTACACAACGATGCTTTAACCAAGCCAGCCAGCCAGGGCCTGCAAGACTCTTCATGACATCCCCCTCCTGGCATCCACACACACATTTACTCCCCTCTCTGGGTGAATGTGTGGGTTCGACCCTGCTTCTAAGGAACAGAATGCTGTGCAAGTAACAGGGTACCACTCTGAAGATCTGGCTTCTATCTCGCTTGGCCTCTCTCTAGCCCTTTCGTTTGCTCACTCTGATGAAACAAGCTGCAGTGTTGTGAAATATTCTATGGACCGACCAAATGTGGCCGAGAACCAAGACAGTTGTCTGAACAACCTGGTGTCTAGAACCTGCAAGGACCGAGATCCTACCGACGACCACAGGGGCCTGGCAGCAGATCCTCCCCAAACCATGCCCACGGATGAGACCGCGGTCCTGGGCAGCACCATGAAGCCGCGTAAGTCATCCCCAGACTCCTGACCCACAGAAACCGAGATGATGCAGGTCCTGTCTCAGCCACTATGTTTTGGGTTAACTTGTTAGGCAGCAACAAGTAGTGAACAGAGTTTATCCATGGAATGTAAGCATTCAAAAAATTCACCATATTAATAAAAAAGAAAAACTATATGATCATTTCAAAAGATTCAGAAAAAGTATTTGACAAAATCAAGCATTCCTTTCTGATAAAATCTCAGCAAACTAAATTTTAAAAGGACATTCCCTCCACTTGTTAAAGATGATCTAAAAAATAAAAAAATGAAAAAGAAAACCACCTAATATGCCTATATGATGAAGACTGCTTTCCCCTAAAATGACGAACAAGACAAGAATGTCTAATCTCACTGCTTCTAGTCAACACTGGATTAGCAAGTCTAGCCAGTGCACTTAGGGAAAAAAAGGCATCCAGCCTGGAAAGAAAGAAGTCAAGATGTATTTTGTGTACACAACATGACTATCTATGCAGAAAAGCCAACAAAGTCTACAAAAAGGGTTACAAGGACTAACCCACGAATCTAGCATGACTGCAGGATGCACGGTCCACACCCAAAACCAATGGTATTCCTACACCAGCAATAATCAAATTGTTAATTTCTTTAACTACCACTTCCTCTAGCAACAAAGAATGTATGAAAATATGACAGACGTATAACCTGTACACTGAAAAATGTATCTAATGGTAAAGATACTAAGAACTAAGCATCTTTCCATTTATAGAGAAATACACCTTGTTCAACATGTCATAAGAATGTATTTTTAAGATGTGAATTCTACCCCTAATTGGTCTACAGATTCCAGGCAATCAAAATCAAAATCCCACCAGGCTTTTTGTAGGAACAGACATTAATTCCAAAACTCATACGTAAATGCAAAGGACCTAAAACACTGAAACATCCCTGAAACAGAAGAACGGAGTTGGAAGGCTAACACAAGCTGATTTCTAAACTCATTATCAAGGAGTAATTAAAATACTGTGGTACTGGCAAAAAAGAGAAAGACCAACCATCCAGAACAGGTCCAGAAACAGGGTCCTACATGTGAAGGAGCAAGTGACTTTCCCCCAACCGCAAAGACAATTCACTGGAGACTACTGATACTGAAAACACTAACTACCCCCATGCACTACATCTCACTTCAATTCCTACCACATAAAAAAAAAAGTGAATTTTATCTATACCGCATACCAAAGACAAAAAAATTAACTGAAAGTGGATCACAGGCTTAAAATGTAAAACCTAAAACGACAAAACTTCTACCAGAAAATACAGGAGACGATCTTTGTCTACCTTCTCAAAGATTTCTTACATACAACACCAAAGCACAATTCACCAAAGAACACATTCATAAATTAGACTTCATAAAAATTAAAATATTCTTATAGGAAACTGAAAGACAAGCAGACCAGGAGAAATGTTTGGAAAGTGTATGTCTGAAAAAGGACGTGTATCCAGAACATATAATAAACTGTCAAAACCCAGTAATAAAAAACATTTCAGTTAAAAGAAAATTGACATAATATTGCATGTGAACTGTAATTACAAGTAACCTTTATAGAAGTGAACAAACACTTGAAGACACTTTACCAAAGATGACAGAGGATGTAAAATAAGCACACGGAAAAGATGCTCACAACCTCTTTTAATTCAGAAAGGCTGAAGTTACACGGCCCGACCAAGGATGTAAAGAAAATAGAACTCTTACACACTGCTGGCAGAAATGTGAAATAGTACAGCCACTGCGAAAACCAGTTTGCCAATTTCTTTTTTTTTTTAATTAAATTGACTGGGGTGACACTGGTTAGTAAGACTGTGTATGTTTCAAGTGTACGATTCTGTGATATATTTCTGTGTATATTCTATACACTGCGCTGTGCGCCCACCACCCAAAGTCAGACCATCTTCCGTCACCACATGTATGACCCCCTTCAGACTCTGCTCTCCCCCAGCCCCCTTCCTCCTCGTGACCACCACGCTGTTGACTGTTGTCTATGGATCTGTTTGTCTTGTTTGTTCATTTGTTACTTTCAGTCTTATTTCTCACATGTGAGTAAAATCGTATGATTTTTAACTTTTTCTGTCTGACTTACTTTGCTTAGTGTGATATTCTCAAGGTTCATCCACGTTGTCAGAAAGGGCAGTGTTTCACCTTTTCTTATGGCTGAGTAGTATTCCATTGAACACATATACCACACCTTCTTAGGTAATTTCTCAAAAAGTTAAATCTCCAATACAACATGATCCAATCATGACTACTAGGAATTCACTCAAGATAAATAAAAACATATGTCCATAAGCAAAAACATGTGCAGAGAAACAGCCACAAGTGAATACTCACCAAGTGATAACTGGGAAGCAAACTGTTCCATCCACACAACGGAGTACTACTCAGCAATAAGAAAGAATGAACCACTGAGGCATCTAACAACAGGTGAGTCTCAGAATGCTTATGCTCAGTGAAGGACCCCAGAAAGTACATACTGTGTAATTCCATTTGTATTTAACTCTAGGGAAAAAGCCCTAACCTGCACAGCAGCAGATCACTGGCTGCCTGGGGAGGGAAAGATGCGGGGACGGGCGGACCCCGACAGTGTAAGGGCACGCAGGAAACGGATGCGCTGATGCCGTGTTCATCACCTGGAATGGGATGCCGCAGATGCAGACTCACACAGAAGTCATCAACTTCCACACTTTAAGTGTGAATACTTATTATATGCGAATTATCCTCAGTAAAGCTTTTAAACTCTGCATTACAATTTTAAGTTTGGATAAAACTTCCAAAAACATAGTGTGCCAAAGGAAAATTATAAAGTAATTCTAATTACAACAAAAATCAAGGGTCAACAAAATAAGATGACAGGCCCAAACCAGCCCAGCCCATTCCTTTATGAATGAAAGCAGTCCAGAGCCGTTTCCTACCATGAAAGAGTTGAACAGTTGCAAAAAAACCCTCCTGACCTGCGAAGTCAAAATACTGAAATGTGGCAGTTTACAGAAAGTTTGCTGACCTCTACATCAAGCGATTATGTGACAAATGAGTGATGTGGATTACAGCATAATTTAAAAGGAAAAGATCAATATGGTAACCGAATCCAGAGGAAGGCCTTCCAGAAAGCATGAGTCACACAATGGCTTCTACCCCCCACCCGTCATAAAACAGGCCCACACATCAACTTTGGAACTCGGGGCGCGGCGGCAAATGATGAACACAAGCGGGAAACGCTAATGAAGACAGGAGGCCAACAGCCCCTGTCCCTGCACACTCACACAGACCGGAGCTGCCTGCTCCCCGCGGGAGAGTCTCACCTGATCTGCTCCGTCTGCACAATGCCTTCCTTGTGGCCCTCCAAGCGAGCAGCCAGCCTCTCCTTATCGAGCCGCACACACTCTTCATCCTGAAACAAACGCAGCTCGGTGAGTATTTTAAAGACTTATTTAACTTTTAGAATGAAACAACACTGCATGTAATATGCCCATACATACACTCCTGCCTATAAAATTCCAAGGCACCACTGGCCCCGTGACGACTTTAAGCTTCAATTCCATAAAGACAACAGTAATAAGTATATGTTGGATCACATAAGAGCAGAACTGAGTAAAAGCTTACCCAAAACCTTCAGTGCCTTTTCTGTGATTAAGTGGTCTTTCCAAAGGTATCATAGCTACCTTCATTCAGAAAGATATCATACAATAAATAAATTCCTACTCTTTGGGCAAGTTTATAACTAAGTTTATGAAAAGCCTTCACCACAGTCAAAATCTCACTTTGGGTCTAGATTTTCATCTGTTGCCCCAGGTCCTGACTCCATCAATAAAGATCAAAACATCAGAAATGAACCTTTAATGGTTTTCAAAGCCTGTTCCTCCAAACATTAGGAATTGACTACAAAGTGCCCCTTGGGCCACTTCTTGTTTGAAGTCAACCTTGGCTGCAGCTTTTTACCTAATTTATGTATTAGAATTTCAGGTAAAATTTAGTCTGAAAGTGTTTGGTTACTTAAAAACAGAACTTAGTAACTCTGATATAGTTTAATATCCACATTCAACAAATGAGGAAACTGAGGACCAGATTCAGTAAAATCTTTTAAAAAATTACATTATTTTAGCATCAAATGTTGCCCACGATTCTACTGTTTTTACTTACCAACCAACAAATATACTTAATATACGTGAAGTACGCAGAGCATCACCTAGCACAGAGCAGTAACAGTGAGCTAACTATCATGATTATCACTACCTAAAAACATCTGGCCCATGTCTCAGGTATGCCAATTAAAACTATGCCCTGGCCGGTGTGGCTCAGTGGATTGAGTGTCAGCCTGCAAACTAAAGGTGGATTGCTATGTCACTGATCTGGGGCCTGTTACACAGTTAAATAAACAGTATAAAATTCCTCAAGTCCTCTGCAGTACACTAGCTAATCAACAAATATTCTTTCCAGAGGTAACTGCATTTTGTAAGTGACTTCTGTTGCAGGTAAACTACTTTATTTACCAATATTATTTTCTACCTGCTGGCCATAACATGTTACAAAAATATGTAACCTGATGTGTCAATATTTTAAAAGTAACTGTAATAAGCACTTTATGTCCACAGCTCTTAAGAGTGAAGCAAATCTCCATACCATCTTACTCTAGGGTTAGGCAAACCACAGCCCGAACGCCAAACCCAGCCCTACCTGCTCTGTAAAGTTTACTGGAGCGCACCCTGGCCTGTTCACCTGCGTGTAGTCTACGCCAGCTTCTGCCCCACCAGGGCAGAGGGTGGTGGTAGTTGGACGGAGGCTAAATGCCCCCAAAAGCCTGAAACATCTACTCTCTGGCTCTTTATAGAAAATTTTCTGATCCCTGATATAGTCCAACACTTTCATCGATAAGGAAAATACAGTGATTTATCCATGACATCACTTATACGACAGAGATCTTGAATTACAGCTCAAGCTACTATTTATTCTACAGCAATTTTTCCAGAAAAACAGCTCCTGGGATACCATGAGCAAAGAGCTCTTATTGCTACACAATCCCCATTTCTCAAACAGTATGAATCGCCTCTAAAATAAAATTCCATTACCTCAATTCGTGGTTTCTTTGCTTCTGCTAAAACTTCATCTGCAGCTCGTTTGACTGCAAGGAAAAAAGTAAGTAAATGCATAGTTTGGGGATAGGTTCTTGAAAGTTCTATATAAACACCTGACAAGACATACCTTGAGTGGATCGCTGAAGACCTATTTCTAGAGGGGCACTTCTGTCTATACTTGCTGACGTTGCTGAAGATTTAAAAAGATTTATGTGTGGTCAGTATCTGAACACAAACAATAGATATTATGGTAAGTGAAAAGCTCAAGATTTGTTCTATTACTTTATATAGGTCATTTCCCTAGGTAAAACCATAAGTTTTAAAGCAGGTTTGTAAATGCACTTTATTATAAAAGACTAAAATGTATTAGAAAATCTATTAGACAAATTATTTTTAACAGTTTAACTTACAAATTACTGAGATAATCTGACTGAAATCAACTGGTCACTTCAAAGAGCATACTCCAACATCCCAACACGTGCACACAAAAGTACAGTTAATCATAAATACGTAAATGTATACGTAGGAGGAAAAGGTTATTTTGTAAGTTAGCACTCAGTCTGTAATGAAATTTTTAGTTATTAATAATTGATAGAAAGTTATTTTTAAATTAAACCATTTGAAAAAGATAACCGCGGGTACACCGTCCCCATCCACCCAGCTCTCAACACGTCATGTGACTATGACAAGTCTCTTGTTTTTCTGGAGCTCCGTTCTGTAGATACAATACAAACTACAGTTACTTTCCCTTTTCTACACAAAAGACAGTGTACTATACGCACTGTTCTGAACCTTCCCTGTTTTTAATTTAACAGCATATCTCCTCCAACAGCCTTCCCTATCAGTATGTGGAGCATTTTTTAACTCTTTTTTTTTAGTAGAATAGATAGTATTCTAATATATGGAGTACCTGTAATTTATTTAACAGGTTCCCGATCAATGGGCAGTTCAATTCTGTCTCTCGCCACTACAAACAAGGGCAGAATGAAAAACTTACATATATTCTGCTTCGCACACTTCCAAACGTGCCTCTGGGACGAAGCCCCAGATGTGCAGCACCTTTGTCCATCTGCAATGATCAATTACTGCCAAACTTCCTCCGCCGGGTTGTGTCGACTGACACCACAACCAACAGGTCACTAGAACATCTATTTCCCCACAGCCTTGGAGTGCATTATCAAACTTCTAGACTTTTGTCAGTTTAAAAAAAAGCTTCTCCACAAGTTTACATCTGCAATTCTATTTCTGTGAGTGAAATGAAGCATTTTTCATGATTTTAATGGCCTGTTCTGGGAACTGTGTGACTGTAATACATTGGGTTGCTGGTCATTTATGGCATGTACATACTTCTAAGACCACTTCCCACTATCAGTGAGATTGGCCCTTTTACTTCAATGAGTTGAAATACCCTTTCCCAGTTTATCTTGTTTTCACAAAGCCACAACTTTTATTTTTTGCTAACCCATTAACTGAATAATCTGATTCAGTTTAATCAGAAATGGAAATGTCTCTTTAATCTCATTAAACTCACACCTCTAGCAAATAAGGAAGTTCTATCTAGCTCGCACACTGATGTTTCTCCCTCTTTCTCCCTCCCTTCCCTTCTCTCTAAAAAGTAAATTTAAAAGATCTAAAAAAAAGTTTTATCAATCTATTTATTCAGATATTTTAAGTTATCTGGGCTTTACTTTAAATTCTAAACTCTACAATGGCTGGTATTTTCTCATTGCTCTTCTCCAAATCTTTGTGACACTAATTTTACTAAGTGAATTTTAGAATCATCTTTTCTGATGATTCTAAATGTGATAGTTCCACCCATTCCCTTCAGATTTTTATTGGGATCATGTTAAATGTACCAATTATGTCAAGAACTCTTATCTTTAAACTAATATGTCTTCCTGTATGAGAACATGAAATATCTTAAGATTTGATCAAATTTTTCATTAAACCATTAAATTAGTAATTTTTAAAAAATTAGCAAAGCAATGTACTCGATGACTAAAATTATTCATCCTATAGAAACTACAGGAAATGATGAGGATGCGTTAAAGTGCAACTCTGTTCTGGAAAGAAAAACCATTTGCTCTAAAGCACTGTCCCCAAACTAGCCTATTTATCAGGCTCGCCTGAGATAACTTATTAGAAACAGAGAATCCTAAGACTCCACACCAGATCTTCTGAAGCAAAACGAAAATCCGTTTTTACCAACTGTACCACCACATGGTTAAACACAGGGGCAGAGCCTTCGCCTATCTTCCCCAACGCTGCCCTCTTCACCACAAACCGAAGATCCCTCTCTCCCCGGTCACCCTGCTTCTCACCCTTTATCACGTCTACCTTGCACTTCTGTAACATGTTTTAGGACAGGGACTTTGTGTTTCGAACAGCACGCAGCACAATGCCTTTAAGAATAAGCACTCAGGGAGTGCCTGCTGAATGCTCGGTGCGGACAGTACAGGGAGCCAACACCCTTGACGATGGTCTTTCCATTACACCCGAGGCTGTGCAAACCAATCTTCATGTTCAAGCCGGGGAGCACATGCGACAAGACAGAGAGGACTTCAAGGTAATGAAGTCCACCCCAGCAAAGGCAAGACCACACAGTTCTACACCATAAATTTACTCATACTCTTGAAGATGCAAATTAACTACTACTCACTTACTCAGGTAAGCACCGACTATTATCTGTTCTAAGTGCTGGGTTAGTTAACAACGTGTCTGCCCCTTAGAGTTTACCCTCTGGTGGGGAAGAGAGACAATATGTAAGTAAACAAATAAACACATAATCCCAGATCAACATAAGGGATTTTAAGAAAATGAAACTGGAGGTACCACACACAGACAGCCAGTGAGGGAAAGCGGTGTTATTCTACACTGCAGAGTGGCGAGTAAGCTCCCCCTGGCAGAGCACCATTGGAGCACAGAACTGAATGAAGTCATAGAAAGGGAGCCATGTGACAACGCAGAGAAACAGGACTGAACGCGGAGAGAACGGTGATTGCAAAAGCTGTAAGGGTTAGAACAGTTAAAAGAACCGGCAAGCCTGGACTGCCGTTTGCAAGGAAGAGTGGCAGGACATGAGATCAGAGATCTAGGCAGGAGCAAGATTGTGAAAGTCAGGGTAAGTGTGACGGGAAGCCCCAGGATGGCCTTGAGCAGGTGAGTGACACACCACGTTACATGCTTTTTCAAAAGCAGGTCACTCTAACAGCAGGCGGAGGGGACACTGTAGAAAACACCGTGTGGAAACCCAAGGGAGGGCGTGCAGGAGCTGGAAGAGGAAGCACGGAGCAGGGTGGGAGGAGACCAGTAAGAAGCTGTCAGACTTTCCCAGACAGTGTGCACGTGAGAAGTGAGAGCCAGGCCCTTGGCCTGAGCAACTCCCCGGATGGAATCATTTACTGAGATGGGGACACTGGGAATAAACCTGCTGTTTTAGTTTTGTTTCCAGGAGACAGGGAGGAGGTAATCAGCATTGAATCTGAGTGTGTTAAATTCCAGATGCCTAGTACATCTCCATGGGAAGATGCTGGGAGTGACTTCCTAAGTCTGGAGCTCAGGAACAGGTCAGCACTGGAGGAAGGAAGTATACAAAATAAAATGAGAGGTTTATCCACAGGAAAGAAAGGAGAGCAGACGGAGAGAGGTGCAGTCAGATCAGTTTTTAGTGGAAACACCAATTCTCTTCCACTGCTTATTTCACAAGGGACAAAATGAAACAAGGTCTACATACGAGGGAGAGCAATATGCTAGGGGGAGAGGAATATAAGGAGACTAAATGGTAATGGAAAAAATACAGTGAAGATGAAATCAAAATAAAGAAAGAAAAAAAAGAGGGACAGCAATACAAAAATTACTCACATGCTTCACCATTGAGATATCCAAGCAGATCTTTTCGGTCAGGTCTTCTAACCACAGGGATATTTTCGGTCTGAAATAAGAATTTTAAATTAGATATCAAATCAATAATAACTATAAGAAACTTGGTAAAAGTAAATATTACATAATATCTGAATTTTATTTCAACATAACCTGATAACATTTATTTAGGATATTTTTAGAAAATGACTAGGCTAAAAGAACCTAACAAAAATCTTTTAAAACTTTAAGCATGTTAATTTTGGATAACTCTACTCTTGAAACTTAATTATGATAGAAAAATGATAGTCATTGGAAATGAAACAACAACGCTATAAACTATCAATTTGAGTCTTTCTGGTTCCCTGGGCTTACTTTAAGTATTTATTTTTTAATTTTGCTCGTGATGGTTTGCGTGCTCTGAGGCAGATCTCTCCAGTCCTAAGTGCTTGCGCATGTCAGGCAATGCTTCCAAAGGACTTTCTTTTTTCACACCCAAATGAGCCTCAAAATAGTCTACTTGAACTCTTTCAAAAAAAGTAACAGCCACTAAAACTAAGTTTTCATAATTAATGATAGGTATGCATTGTTTAGGCATGAGGGGGAAATTTAGACAATTATACAGGAAAATGTTCATGGCGGTTGTGTATTTTCTACCTTACATATTTCCTTTTTATCCTTCAGTAAGCAGAAATTCTGTATGCCAGAGAAAAGGTGTAAAAAAATTAAATCTTGAAAATGTATCCATTTGGTAAAATGGGTGGTTTTCCTTTAACCTCCCACACTAGCAATTTATAAAGAGGTGAGCAAAACAAACAAGCCTGTATGCTTTGGGCAGAAGCCATGTATGGCCATGAACACAGTAAATCCTGTAATTACCACCATTTCCACATCATTTTTACAGTGTAAACAAACAACAGAGTACAGGAAAAACTGGTGGCTGCTGGATTATGGAGTTAAAATCCCTTTGTCACTTTATACAAGCAGCACTGAAGTACCAAGAGCCCTTAGCATCTCTGGCTAACTACCTCACCCTGGCACTGACTTAATCCCACTGCACCGCGCGCTGCACACAACCCTGGATGGTGAGACATGAACTGCGGGTCAGGGGAACGTTTCAGAAAGAGTCCGCTCAGAAGAAGGAGCAAATAACACAGGGGAGTTCGGAGAGTAAAACTGTAGAACCCTAGAATTTTAGAATCCTGCCCTTTTGATGTGTCAGACAGTTTAAAAAAACAAGAATTAAATCTTACATGACCAAGGGTGGTAAGGGCATCAGAAACAATCACAGCTATCCGTTTGTTATATGCTATAACCATTCCCCAAAAAGCAAAATTTCTAAATTTAAACCAAGAATCTGGAGCAACTTTACTACCTCAAAATGAATGGATATACCCAACAAAGCATTCTAGTTACTGCCTAACTCACTTCTGAAGGTCTAACGGGAGTTGACACAGCTCTACAGAGAGATGCTGCTATTTCACCCCACTCTTCCCCCAAGTCCCAAGTAGTTTCACCCTCCGTATTATTTTTTCAATACAAATTTAACATTAAATATGTACATCTCATTCTTAATAGCAGTATTCAGACACTAAAACGCAGAAATCAGGCAAAACTGAAAATAAATTTATCAATAAAGTTTGAAAAGTTTACTGATTAAAATTTAATTTTAAAAGTTGCCTGTTATTCTTAGTTCAGTTTAATGTCAAAAAAGTTTTCTGGAGATTAAACTTAAGTCCTGAACATTGGGGTCCTTCCACAGACACATAAATTATTTAAAATATCCCTACAAATGGCCTTAAAACTTTTGTTGTAGTGAACACCACCCACATTTTACATGTAAAAAATGTCCACAAATCACAATAATATAATCACAACCCACCAGGAGATTTTAATACAACCATTTCATCCTTTTGATTTGCAATCCATTAGGGAAGTTATCCATGCCAAATGACACCTACACTCAATTAAATAAAAAAACTTTTAAAGTGAGTTCTACTTACGGCTGCACGTCGGACATAAACAGGATGAGAAAGGTGCACATTATTAAGCAGAAACAAGATAGAATCCAATGTGTAATACTCTCTAGGTTGGCCTTCCTTTCCAGTCCTGAAATAAGCATGACAAGAGTTTTACTCACAATTCTAATTCAATCCTTTGAGCTTAACTGCACGCACTGATTCACCCATCCCCACTCGGCTCTCCAACACCAGACTTAACTCACAAACGGAATACACACCAAGTGCCCTGACCGGTGTGGCTCCCGCACAGCAAAGGTCCTGGCTGGGCCCCGGGCCAGGGCGCTCAGGGTGCGCACGGGGATTGATGTTTCCCTCCCTCTCTTCTGCTTTCCCTCCCCCCTCCAAAAATAAATAAATAAAATCTTTTTTCAAAAAAGAAAATGCATGGAGTATGAAATCTAATAAATGGAACTGTCCTTAGCGCCAGAGGAACACAAAGGTAGACAAAGACAAAAAGCAGCTGGTAAGGAAAGGACACGGTATTCATACCCTAGGCTACTACACACTTTTTAGAGTTTGGCCCAAGTGAGGTTCTGGGCTGGGTCAATAGAAACCTAATCAGTAACACGTGGAGAGGATCAATAAAAGAATCAAACTGATTAGGAGAAGCAAGACTATTGTGGGAGGCTAACCTTACAAGACACTGATCCTACTACATCTTCCAAGTAACATTTTCAAAGTAAACACAAGAATGAATTCAGAGGTATAATTCTTATGACATCCCTCAAATTACACCAACGGTGTAAGGCAAAATGAATTCCACCCGTGATAAAACAACGTCATCTGGGGGTACAAGCTTCTCAATGCTCAGCAGTATCAGCAGTCAGTCCCACCCTTCCCGCCACACTCTCCCCCCCTACAAACGCCAGAGTATTGGAATGCATCTGAATACACCAGTATAATCAGTCCCCAACCTAATTTTCTAGGCTTTATTTCCACTTTTCCTCTCAGTGGATATATTTCAAACCACACATCACTGTCAATTATTGTACTATGAAATCTAATATATGGGTAACAACAGGGGCTTTTTTATGATAGAGAAAAGCAAAATAACAGAATGCGGCACATGCAATAATGTTATCGCTTAACGCTCCAAATATGTACATATTTACACGTGCACACAAATTAACTGTAAATGAAAATATATTTACTGGTGGGATTCACTGTTGTAAAAGTTTGAAACCTACTGTCCTAGGCACTCCTCCACTCTGGCTTCACTGAGTTGCTGTCAAAACGTTTCCTCTCTGGCTACCAGGCCTTTCAAGCATCCAGTTCCCTGGTCCTGAAAGACCTAACCTCATCATTCGAACCTCAGAATTCCCACCCACTCTTTAAAGCTTATCCATTTACTCATTCATGTATTCAAGAGAAATCTGCATCGTGTCCACAAACCAAACATATCTATGAAACCCAACACCCCAAGATCATAGTGACTGATTAAGTCAAGCTCCTTCCAGGCAGAGACCAGGGTCCTAAGAATTTTCCTCTCTCTCAGGCTGAACCGCTCTACAGCCCGAATAAACTTCTTAACCATTTTTTAAAGAAAAACTAAAAACTAAACTCCAAGCAAATGCAATTCTGCTTGTACAACTTTGAAAATTTAAAAAAAACCACACACACAAGAAAATAGGAACAGTGTCGCTTCATCAATGTGTCATAAAGCTAATTAAATCGGAAGCCCTGGAGACCAAAAAGCAAAAACAGAACCCAACCAACAGACTGCATCTCCCCTGGATCTCACCGACTCTCCACTAAGCCCAGGACTCCCGTCCACCCGAACCGGGCGGGCAGGGACGTTCTGGCCGCAGGTTCCAATCAATGCCAACGAGACACCAAGGAGACAGACACCCCTGGACAGGCGCAGACGATTCCCCGAGCTCTCTAGATACTCTCTTTAGGACCTCAAATCAGGACACCCCACGTGGATCGACATCCCAAAACATTTCTCTTTAAAGCAAGTTGCCCGAAATCACACCATCCATTTCTCTCTAGGAGCTCCCCAGTCCGCGCTCCCTTAGGAAACTCCTTCCTTCACCTGCAACACAGCCTGCAGGACTCTCCCAAAGTGACGAAGTCCCGACCCCGCAAAGCTCATCCCCTCCTCTCTCAAGGGAACCGCGGAAGCACCAGACAGCGACCAGGCTCTTCGAGGACAGCGGAGACACTCGCATCCGAGGGCAGCGCGAAGCGAGAGGAAAGGAACGTCAAGAACAAAAAGGGGCGTCCCGGGGGCGGCCGGTGCGCCCCGCGCAGGTAGCTCGAAGGACCCGGGAAGTCACACGCTGCCCAGACACTGAAAGGGTTGCGCCGCTCCCGACACGGCTGCCGCTCCCGCCGCGGTTCCTCCACATCCCCACCTAAAAGTGCAACTTCTGCTCCAAAGAAAAACTTTTCGTCCAGAGCCCCCGTTTTTCCCACCCCCGAGCGACACGGGGGGAGGGGCCAGGACCGAGAGCGCCCGGGGCGCCCGACTCTGCCCGGCCACCCCGCGCCCACCTCAGCGGGGCCCGACGTACCCCCAAACCACATAGTTGGTCTTCACGTTCTTGGGCCAGGAGAACTCGCCAAAGATGACTTCGTCCCCCTTCACCACAATCTCCTTCTTCTGGATGTTGTACTGTCGCAGGACGCTGAGCACGTCCGCCATCTTCCGCCCCCTCGCCGCCGCGGGCCCCGGGCGCCCCCGCCGCCGAGCCTGCCTCCGGCCGCGCCTGTCGCCTCGCTCGCCCGCGGCTGCTCCGCCGTCGCCAACGCCGCCGCCGCGAGCCAACTGCAGCCGCGCTCGCAGCCGTGCTCGCTACGCCAGCAACAGGGGCAGGAGCCGCCCAGGCCGCCGAGGACCCCGCGCTGGGAGGCAAGGCCCCGCCGCCGGCTGCCCGCGGAGAACGCCTGACTGCGTGTTCCTAGCGCAGCGCGGCCGCCGCCAGGGGGCGTGCCCACGGCCCTGGAACACGCCCCTCTCAGACCTCCGCTCCGCACGGGGCCGACTCCCGACCCGTGCCTCGCGGCGCAGAGACGCGACGCCCACGTAAGACGCTTAGACCGGAATCCTCGCCGGGCGCACGCGCACAGAGAACGTACTGCAAATCCCCTCTCACCACTCCCTCCCACCCCGCCTAGCGCTAGGCGACCGACAGGTGCGCGCGCACCTGCGCGGGGAGTCCACGCTTCCATTCCCGGAGTCAGTGCTGAGTGTGGCCAAAGGCTCTGGGCTCCCTGCTTTGGCGAGCACGGAGTTTGGCCAAAGATTTTCAGAGCACTAGGACGGTGTTGCCGTCGAGGTCGAACTCAGGCCTAGCAAACGACCCCTGGAGCTCAGGGATTAATCCCCTTTGGAAGGGTGAGGTTTGAAGTTTTGGGTGAATTCGCATACTGGAAAAGACCGACGCCAGCAGAGATCCAGCCTGGGCACCACTTTCGTTTGCTGTTCTTTGACCTTGGTCAACTTAGCACCTTATCACAGCAACAGTTGGGCAATAACAAAAATGGAGTTAATAAAGAGAATTAGGTGAAAGCATATAGCAAATCATCAAAACGCCACCCATGTGGGGTCTTATCCCTCCATTCTGTACATGACGACTTTTTCCATCCTGGCCCCCATTCCTCCCCACCAACCCCAAAGGGCTGAATTTGAAAGGATCTGTTCCAAGATACCAATGGGAAAGTTAAGAACTACAAACTGCCGGAATTAGACTTTGGGATTGCTTGATTTTTTAAACTGGCATTCAGACGGCTCAAGGGTGGCCTTGCCGTGCTGGGAACGATACCAGTTCAATAAACGGCAGGTCCCGGAATAACCATTGCTCCTTGATGAAAAAACATCATCTTGCCTGGACACTCCCTGTGAGGATTTTGCACAGTGTACTCGTGTGTGTGTCGGTTTTCCCCCAGGGCTCTGGAGTCTCTGATTTCCTCCCACAACCCAAAAACAGACGTACAGGTGAGGGTCACTGGCTCGTCTACATTGACCCAGTCTGAGTGGGCGTGGTTGGGTGCGAGTGGCTTTGGGTTGGGAGTGCTGTCCAAGTTGGGTCCGCACTGCAGGGACAGGCTTTGGTCACCGCGACCCTGACCTGGAATAAACAGGTGGGAAAAGAATGCTCTTGTTTGTTTTTATTTACCTTTCTAAATTGTATATTTAGCTATTGCTTCACTCAGACTGGCACCACGTAGACACGTCATTGAACCTGAGCATGCACGTCTTTGGGACGTGGGAGGAAACCACAGCAGACAAGGCAAGGATGTTCACACTGCACCCAGACCGTGACCTCAACTGTAATACATTTTTTTCCCCATCAAGTTGGACAAAATGATGTTATTCAAGGACCTGCTGTGTATTAAGAGCAGCTCCTAAAGGAGGTAATCAATGGTGGGAATAACTTTCTTTGTAAAGGAAAGCAGGTGACCAGATTTAGTGTTGTAGTAACAGACAGTGGTGGGTGAGGAAAACAGTATTTTATAGGTTAATCAGCTAGCTTTAAAAAAGTCTGCTTGGCTTGGGGATCAGTTAGGTTTAGCAGGGGCCCTGAAACAATCAACTGAAGTTCTTAGACAAGACCAGTGCCCTTTGGCTACTGGATCTAATGAAAGACTAAAGTAAGTAATAAACTTCTAAAGAGTCAGTGCCCTTAGGGCTTGTTCAGACCTTCCTTGGACAAAAACCAAGAAGGATCCTGGAAACAAAAATTTTTTTAAAGATTCTATTTATTTACTTTTAAACAGAGGGGAAGGGAAAAAGAAGAAGAGGGAGAGAAACATCAGTGTGTGGCTGCCTCTTGCCAGCCCCTCACCTGGGATCTGGCCCACAACCCAGGCATGTGCCCTGACTGGGAATCAAACCTGAACCCTCTGGTTTATAGGCTGGCACTTAACCCACTGAGCCACACCAGCAGAGCTGGAAATAGAGATTTTGATAGGTTTCTTTTAACTTGAAAAGTACATACAATCAGTGAAAGATGTTTTTTATGAACACATTTTGTTTATAGATAATTAACCTAAGACAGCCTCTTTTTGTAGTTTTTTCCTAAGATTTGAAAACAATTTTTCAATAATTTTTTAAAATGTGAAGAATTATAGAAATATCGAATTATGTTTCTTGATTTTTAATGTTCAGAATAAAAGAGTCATTCTTTTTTTCCCCAATGGCCATTTTGGGAGACCTGATAAGAATTTAGACATTATTCTGAATCGGGAGCCAAAATTGAGAAAAAGCAAAATTAACAACAGTTGTTAGAGAAGATGAGAACTAAGTTATAGGTGTCTAAAAGGCCCTTGCTGGTGTGAGGCTCAGTTGATTGGGTGACATCCTGCAAACCAAAAGGTTGTGAATTCAGGACACCTGCCTGGGTTGTGCGTTCTGTCCCCAGTCTGGGACCGTGACGTTCTCTCTCACACTGATGTTTCTCTCCCTATCTTTTCTCTCCTTTCCCCTCTCTCTGGAATCAATTTTTTTAAAGGAATTTAAAAAGATAAGCATCTAAAGGAATATTTAGAGGCAATATTGTAAAAACAGCAATAGACAACAATTGTATTAGGGATTAAGTTTTTCAAAAGGGGGAGTCTTTTCAAAATTCATGATTGACTATGTTAGAAAGCACTGAGAATTAACATATTTTGGTGGACAAAAAGGAACCTCTACTAACTTGCTCACAGAATGACTGAATTCTTTTACAGAAAAAAGGCCCATATTATAATTTTACTCTTTTGTACATTATTCATGTAACTATTGGCTATATAAGATTTATAACTATACCTTTATATTATGCATATTTAATCATAAATGAATATATGGAAATAATATAAAGTTTTTAACTATACCCTTAAAATATGCATTTGAACTAAAATAATGTATCAATTAAATTTAAAATCTTATTAAATAATAATAATTCTCTTAATAAACAAAATCATATAGATTGTTTGCCATACATTCTTTTATTTCTTTGCAATTATTGTCACCTCATATAGTCAACCAGTAACATTAAGGATCACATTTATTCAAAGTAACCATCTTTTTCTCCAAACAAAAGAGAAATCATCAGACAGAAAATCAGTAATTGCTTAGCTATTTTTTCCATGAATGTGCATTTTGTATTATTTCAACAATTTTGTGTGTTTGATCCATCAGTTAATCTTTAAGAGAGGGAAAAACAGAACAAAGAGAGAAGCTGTCGGCTTTTAGACAAATATGAAACTTCCACTGTAAAAGCCTATTTATATTTTCTATGCAAAGAGAGAAAATTTAGATGTAGAAATACCCATTTTAACATGTACACACACAAAACAGTGTTAGTATGGCTGACTTAAAGAATAAGTTGGGCCTTGACGATTTCATCTGGTCATACAAGGAAAAGGCTAGCCTTAGCAGCCTTCCAAGGATGGACATGTATGAGGGGGTGTCTCCTACCTTAAATTAAAAATTCTCTTTCTTGTACACAAACAAGACAATTTCCTCATGAAGGTTTCTTTTATTTTTATTCTAAAACACCTCTTAAGTAAACAATCTTGTTCTTGTCAGAAATAAGCAAAGTGGCCAGGGGACCTCTAAGCTGTCCCTGGTGCAATTTTGTGCCGGTTAGGTAAGCGTGCAAGTTAGCAGAGCGTGCAAACGTGAGGGAAGCCGTGTGCGGCGTGGAGGTGGCAGTGCTCAGCTGAGAAGCCCCTGTGAGAACAGCCGTGTTCCCGAAAGGCGAAACCTCACGGCTCTGGCCAAAGGCTGATCGCCCTCAAACACGGGTGGGGCAAACCTCCTGCTTTTAGGCAGATGAAATTAAACAGAGCAGGGACGCAAAGGCGAGACTAAGGAGAATATCTGTATCTACTTTTGCCTCCAGAGGAGACCTCGGGGGCCAGCTCAAGCACAGACTTACAGGGTCCCTGCCTGGAATCTTCTCACAGACTTTTCCCCCAACAGACAACCTGACAAACAGACGACAGGAGAAAATGTTAGAAGGCTAGGAAACAACTTCACAAATGAACACCGCAAATCTGGTCAGATAACAGAAGGGTCCCAGGAGACTTCTTCCTAGGAAAGAAGAGAAAATAATAACCAATGTGAAGGACTTCAACGAAAACTCAGAGCTCAGTTAAGCATCCGTGGCCTTAGCCAGAAATAGACACGAGAGATTTCAGATGTCCAAACTAGAGTCAAGGGTCCCAGTCTGGTGGCGAGGGTGTCTGCTGAATCTTGATGGAAACCATTTCTGTCAATGACCTTGGGACAGAGACCCCCAGGAACGCACTGAAGAGAGAGGCATACCCATCAAGACATCTTAAAGAGTCAGAGACTCAGTGGAATACAACTACCCCTGTAGCCTGTTTTTGAAATGCCACTGACATTTCTCAGTCTTCAATCTGAACCAGATAATGTCACTCAATTATGTGACTTTTACATATGTGAATTTACTTATATTCACTATATGTCTCTATTAAATTTTACCAGATACATGCTTTTAGTCTTTTGCATCAACAGTTGAAAGTTTCTACACTATTAAGTATCTGATTCACCAGTGAAGTTGAAAATATTCATTCTCTTTAAATTCATAAGAAAGTAAGAATAAAAATACAAAGTTAGCCTCCTCTTGACAAGAGAAAATAGACAAGGCAAAGAAACACTGAACTCGTTAGGTAGAAAAAAAAAACCCTCCAGAATGCAAAGGTCAGGAAACATTGATCACTGAGTGTTGTTTGTTCAACACGACATGGCACTTGGAGTCATTAATTTGTCTAGTCGAAGGCTTAGAGACCACCCGAGATCTTTTAAAAAAATAATTTGCTCACACTTCAAAAGAAAACATATATTCTGCTCTTGTCATCCAGTCTATTGACCCAGAGACTTAAGGGCACACATTTTATGGATATAGACATGATATATATAGAAGGAAGAAACTGGTTGGAAGAAAATAAAAGCAAATACTTTGGTCAGAATATACCGATGCTAATTCTTGAGTGAATTGAAGGGGTAAAGTTACCACATTTTTTAACAGGATTTCTCCTAATGAATGACATATCTTTAATTCCCTCATAAATACATCCAGGGCACACTTGGTTCAGGAATATCACTCCCAATTCTCTCGTGATGTATAAAATACTATCTCCTCCTGTTCTCTGAGCTCAAAGCACTGAAATGTCTTTCAGTTTGACACTTACGATTTCTGAAGAAATTGTTAATTCTTTCCACTTGTACTATGCAGTTGGATATTATAACCTATCTAATGATGGTATTTCTTTATTCATTTCATTCGTGAATTAGGAACCCAAACCATGTGCTTCCTGAGTATAAGAACTTCAAATAACATTTGACACCTTCTTTCGCTTAGCTTTTAACCCCTGGGTTTCTATACAAAGGCTAGCTAGGTCCTTGTGGTATAATTTTATATATATACAAAATTGATAGTATTTGTATATGTATGTATTTGGTTTTTGTTCCTGGGTTGGTTCCTGGCACAGAGCTCCTAAAGCCCTTGGAATTTCCTGAGTGGTTGAAGTCTGTTGTTATTCAGAACAACTCCCTTTCTCATGTACCTGAGTTGATGTTAGTGAGGTGATTCCTAGAGAATCCTTATTTAGTTTCAAGGGAGTAGATGCTTGGGCTTAATGGTTGGACTTTCAACACCCCACCTCCCACCCCCAACCACCTCTCAGGAGGAGAGGGGGCTGGAGACTGAGTTCTTGCCATTGCTTTAATCAATCATGCCTATGAAATGAAACGTTGATGAAAACTCTTGAACAGAAAGGACTGGGGGCAGCAGCTGGTTGGTGAAAATCACGGAGGGGTGTTCCCAGAGAGAAAGTATAGAGAAGCTCTGCACCCAACTTCCCCCAAGCTTGCCCCATGCACCTCTCCATTTGGCTGTTCCTGGGTTATATCCTTCGAATTAAAACTATATTTGTAAGGACAGCACCTTCCTGAATTTTGTGAGTTTTTCCAGCAAATTATTGAACCTGAGGGAGGTCATAGTAACACCCAAATTTGTAGTTGGCCGGGCAGAACCACAAGTAGCCAGGACACCCCATTGTGGCTGGTGTCCAAAGTGGAAGCAGACCTGTGAGACTGAGTCTTGAACCTGTGGGGCCTGTGCTCACTCCAGATGGTGAGTGTCAGCGTTGAACCGAAGTGTAGAGCCCCCAGTTGACGTCAGAGCATTGGAAAACTTGTTGTTTGGAAAGCAACATTCCTTCTCAAGCATTTCTGTGAAAGAAGAATCTCTGTACATACAGAATGAGAAACTATAGTGCCAAAAACGTACAGTGCATTTCAGCAACGGTTTTAAACTAAGTGATTTTAATTACAGCTGCCGTATATTTGGGGAGGAAAAAAACACAAGAGGGAGACATTGTTCAGTCTAAATAAAGAGTGGGCACACATAAATTTGTTTTTACCTTTTCAAACAGGGTGTTTTTTTTTTAGAGAGAGAGAGAGGAGAAGGGAGAGAAAAAAAGGGAGAGAAACATCAATGTGCAAAAGAAACATCAATTGACGGCCTCGTGCATGTGCCTAACCAGGGACCTGGCCCTCAACCCAGGCATGTGCACTGACTGGGAATCGAACCAGCAACCTTTCAGTTTGCAGGCTGGCACTCAACCCACTGAGCCACACAAGACAGGGCTCAAAATGGTATTTAACAGTGATGCCACAATAAAAATATGACTCATCTCTAAGAACCATGAATTTCACACCATTCTCACAAAACTGGAGAAAAGATAGAGTATTGTCTCTTATGGGCAGGAGCCTTGTTTGCAAACCGTGCCTACAGCAGAGACTGACATGGGAGAGGATGAAGCTGTACAGTAAAACAAAAAGATTACAGTGCAACGGGAGTGTAATGCAAAATTCACAGAATTTTAACAAAATACACAAACCTCAATGAAACATCAGGCTTTCTATAGGCAGTTTTAGATTATATGGGCTGAAAATGTGGTAGGTTGAAAAAAATGGTCCTTTCCCACCCCCGCAATAACACATTTCGGTCAAATCCCTGGACCCTGTGAATGTTACTTTACTTGGAAAACTGAGTCTTGGCAGATAGATGTCAATTAGTTTGGGATCTTGAGGAGAGCGTCCTGGATTATCCAGGTGGGTCCTAAATCTAATCAGCAAGTGTCCTCATCAGGGGCAAACAGGAGAAGGCAACGTGAAGTGGAAGCAGAGACTAAAGAGACATGGTCACAAGTCAAGAAAGCCAGGAACACCTGGAGGCAGCAGAAGGCGGGAAAGGAAATGAACGGTCCTGGAGAGTAACCTCCGGAAGGAGCACCTCCCAGCCAGTTTGTATTTATGGCCCCCAGAACTGTGAGAGAATCAGTTTCTGTTCTGTTAAGTCTGTGGTAATGGGTCAGAGCAGCCTTAGGAAACTAACATAAGTGACTCTTGAGGGCTTACAGTCAGTCTCTTTTTTGAAAAGTTTCTTTGGAGGAAAGATTTGTGATGCTTGCCAGGGGCCTAAGGTCCACAGGTTGGTTCCACTGTAGAGGACCTACCTTAAAGGCCCTTTCAAGTAAAAGATCTCATAATTTACTGATGTTAGTGGCTTCCAGCCCAAGGCAGGGCAAAAACCTGCTCAAACAACACACACCAGCTTTAGCTGACAATTTAAAGGACAAAATACAAGTTTGAAAAAGAAAGGTAAAGATACATCAATTGTTTTGCCATGTTGAGGTATGAAAAAATTATAGAATTCATGAGGCTGTATTTATCAACACCTTCTTGACCTACCGATACTGGCTGCCCCTATTGTGTTCACACGGTACATTCAAACGAGCAGCTAGCATGGTTCTTAGTATGCTCTTGCAGACATCACAAATACGACCAAAAATCATCACTTCTGTAACTACCCAATCAGACACAAAGAATCTGAAAATTATAATATGCTTAATCTGCATAAATTTTTGTCTGAAGTACTTTCATTGTGGGATTCCCTTTTTAAAAAATTTTGTCCAATAAATTCTGTACTTAAACATAAGCCATCTCTACTATATCAAAATAATGACGTGATTGTTTTTGCCTCGTAGCGGTCTTTATTTTGTAAAACAACTTGAGGCAAATAAAGTAAAAGTCTATTTCAAAACTAAAAGAACATGGTAAATTTCCTAAATAGCTTTCTTTTGGTAAAAAAACAAACCCTCACAACACTATAAATATCATATCTTAATTTTTAAAGTTAATTTTGATTTCATGAATAATGATTTCACACCTTTTGGGGTATTTGTTTTAGTAGCTAACTTTCACCCTTTTATGAAATCATGAAGCATAGCCCATTTGAAAAAGTAGAAAAAGAACTGTCAGAAACAGAAGTTCTAATTTGGTAACTTGGTAACATGAATCTTTAACTTAGCTAGTTGAGCATGAAGGATAGAAAAAAAGGTATGGGTTACTTTAATAATTGTTCAAAATTTTAGGTACACCATTTGATCTTTGACCTTGAACTAGCGTTCAAAGTCCTCAGTAAATAAAAATAAAGGCCTACCCACTTCATCTTAGATAGCCACCCACAGAGGGCTATTATTACCATGACTGTGTGCCCCATCTTGTCATTAGAAGCATTGGCCTATTTTCCAAAGTCACTGCGACCCACTTCTGGGCTCTTTTAAGTTTTATTTTCTAATCTCACTTTTAATTTGAATTCTTTGGAATGAACATTCTACATTGGATTACTTTTTTCTTTTAATTGTGAATGTAAAATCCAACATTCCCAAGACTGATACGGATTTTCGATCAATGGCCTTATTTTAAGATGGATATATTTAAACATCTAGACCTGCCCAACAGGAAGTTGTGACGACGCTGTCATCCTTAGGTAAACATCCCAGGCACTTGGCCTCTTTGGGACATTGTTTTTCTTCTGTTTGGCCAGAAGGTTGGCCACAATCCCACGCACTGTCTACACGTGCCTTTGAGTCTTTATGAGCGTCCCCAAGCCTGAAAGAAACAGGTGTGGGGCTTGGACAAGACCTGACGACTAACAGGTGAGACCCTGGCGGACCATCAGGCGGCTGCATGCACGTGGGAGGGACTCGGCCGGACTCTGCGCTCCGGGACCACCGCACACTGACCACGGGAGAGGGGAGATCCTAGCAGCCGAGCCTCCTACACCGCCCTGGCGCCGGCAGCCCTGAGCCGCAGGACCCGGGATGCGGAGGCGGGGCCTGCCGGCGGGGGCGTAGCCACGGATTTAGAAGGTGGGGCCTGGCGATTAGAAGTGGGTTGGGCGTGCAGGGAGCCTTTGCGTTGCGTGCGGGGGCGGGGCCTGTCAACAGTAGCTGCTTCTCCTGGGCCTTGGCTGCGGGTCTCCTCCGTCTGTCGCGGCCCCGGCCCCGCGCTCGGACTATGTTCTGGAGCAGCGCCTCGCTGGTGCGGACACGGCTCGCCCGAAGCGGGAGCGGTTTGGCGGGACGGCTGGGCGGGGCGGCCTCGAGGTACTGGACGCGGCGGACAGGCCGGCTGGGAGGGTTCACCGGGGCGCGGAGGTCTCGCACCTTTCTCCCGGCGCCACGTGGACCCGGCGTCCTTTCCAGCCCGGCTCCGAAAGGGTCCGGAGGTTGGTGCCCTAATCCACTGAACGAACCTCAGACTACTTGATTCGTGTCCGCTTGGACACCACCCCACCACCCTGGCCACCATTGTTGCCAGATAACATACAAGATGCCCTAGTAATTTGGGATTTCGGATACCCATCGAATAGTCTAAGTATATCCCAAATATTGCACGGGACATCCTCATACTAAACAGTTATTTGCTGTGTATGTGAAATTGTAACCGTGCGTTGTGCATTTTTATTTGCTAACGGTGCAGGAAGTGAAGGGGGCGCTTCCTGCTAAGTGGCCACGTCTTTGAGCATAGGCAGTGACATTGACATTGAGGTGCATTTGGCTGCCCCGTGGACAGTGCTTTTTCTGCACTGCGGTGCTCCACAAACCTGTGGGCTGCCTGGCTGGCGTGGGAGACCCGCCCCCTGGGCTGATGTTGGCCTGCCCCACGGTCCCGGCTGCCCCACCAGCTCGCTCATCTGTGCGGCCACTACATCTTTCCCTCTGCGTGGGATCTCTTCCTACCCACTTGCTCTCGTAGCTTTTACCAGTTTTGCAAGACTCTGGGAACTCTTGAACTTTCTATGCCAAGCTAGAAAGATGTTGATCCCCCGACATGACTATGTGACTGGCTGATCTTTGAGGCCCCTAAAGATGTGTTTTTCCAATGATATGTATTGCTAAGTCATTTAGCAGTTTGCCTACTTAGCAATAGTAGGCGATCCCCCAATGTGGCATGACTAGAGGGTGCTTCATTAGTGTGGAAGTGAAACGTTTACTGTGCACTTCTTATGCCCCTTTCCATAGTAGGTGTTAACTTTTGCCCACTCAACTAGAATTAAGGAGCAAGGTGTCTTCCAGAAACACTCTCACTTGGCAGGGAAGGGCATGATATTTCAGAATGCACCTCCCACATGCTTTCACTGCCCAAGAAAACCTCTGAGGAAAGAACTGCTTCAATCGTGAATATTGTAGCTGATGGTTTTAGGTATACCAAATAAATGCTAGCCTCGAGATGAAAAGGACTTGCTTACTTAGTTGATAAACCTTAGGTCCAGGCCAGTACGAATTAACCTCCTTACTTTTCAGGCTTAAGCTCCAAGAATTTGCCTGCTTTTTTCTTAAAACTACACCTCTGCTAAGTTGACTGTAGTCACCCTAACTTGATTCGCCTTGCCCCTCTTTGAGATAAGCCCACAGGCCCTTTTTGTTTTAAAGGTCTCCTTGCTAAACAATTGGAAAGCAAGAAATGATAGATTGTAAACATTGGGGAGTTTTAATGTTACAATGTTCCCTTGGAGTGTTTCTGTTTTTAACTCTTCTTTATTATTACTCAAGGTGGTGTTTTTATAGTTTCCTTATTCTATGTGTATAGGCATGGCTACATAGATGCTCATTATCCAAGCATAATAAAAAGCCATTTAAAATGGATTCTTGAAGCAGTACTAAAGTTTCATGCTATACAGTTGAAAAAAAAGATGGGTTCCTTTTAAAAGAGAACACTAAACATTATAAAAAGTAGCTTACTTTTATATTTAACAACATTTAAATTTTCAGTGCATTCATAATGAATGAATGAAGTATTTGGAGGGAGGAAGTTTTCTATCAGAACTTGAGTTTTGTAACATAATGATAAGAATAATTCCTGAACTAATTGAAGCTTTAATTAATTATTTTACTCTCTTAATCCCTACATATTCAAGTGATTTCTTTGAAGCCTCCAATAGCTTATATCCTTCCTCAAGATTTGTAATTTCACTGTGCAATTAGTTTGCCTCGTGATGTTTGATATTTTTCCAACCATGCTGTAGGGACTGACTGATCAAGAAAGAGTAAGCAGCCCTGGGCAGGTAGCTTTGTTGGTTAGAGCATCATCCCCATATGCCAAGGTTGTGGGTTCAATCCCCAAGAATCAACCAATGAGTGCATAAATAAGTGGAAAAACAAATCAATGTCTCTCCCCCCACCCCCCGCCTCCCTAAAAGTAATGAATACAATTGAAAGAGAAAGATAAGAAAGGAAGTGGATAGGCAAAGATTCCGGGGATAGGCCAAGAGATTTGATGATATTAAATGATTTTTTAGTGAACATTTTCCTATTAGAATGAACACCTCTTGTTAAGATTTCCCAACAGCTAGCTTTCAGATGATAAATACCAAGATAACAAGAATCCCTATAATCAGGAAATAATAATATCAAACATTATTGAACAATTACTGTGTTCAAGGCACTGTTCTTTCTTTTTTTAATATACTTTATTCATTATGCTATTATAGCTGTCCCATTTTCCCCCCTTTATTCCCCTCTGCCCTGTATACCCCATCCCACCCACATTCCCCCCCTTTCGTTCATGTCCGTGGGTCATACATATAAGTTCTTTGGCTTCTACATTTCCTATACTATTCTTAACCTCCCCCTATTTTCTACCATTTATGCTATGTATTCTCTGTACCTTTTCCCCCTCTCTCCCTCTCCCACTCCCCTACTGATAACCCTCCATGTGATCTCCATTTCTGTGATTCTGTTCCTGTTTTAGTTGTTTGCTAGTTTGTTTTTGTTGTTGTTTTTAGATTCGGTTGTTAATAGCTGTGAGTTTGTTGTCATTTTACTGTTCATATTTTTAATCTTTTTCTTAGATAAGCCCCTTTAACATTTCAAATAAAGGCTGGGTGATGATGAACTCCTTTAACTTGACCTTATCTGGGAAGCACTTTGTTCTTCCATTCTAAATGATAGCTTTGCTGGATAAGGTAATCTTGGGTATAGGTCCTTGCCTTTCATGACTTGGAATACTTCTTTCCAGCCCCTTCTTGCCTGCAAGGTTTCTTTTGAGAAATCAGCTGATAGTCTAATGGGAACTGCTTTGTAGGTACCTGTCTCCTTTTCTCTTGCTGCTTTTAAGATTCTCTCCATATCTTTCATCTTGGCTGATTATGATGTGCCTTGGTGTGTTCCTCCTTGGGTCCAACTTCTTTGGGACTCTCTGAGCTTCCCGGACTTCCTAAAAATCTATTTCCTTTGCCAGATTGGGGATGTTCTCCTTCATTATATTTTCAAATAAATTTTCCATTTCTTGCTCTTATTCTCCTTCTGGCACCCCTATGATTCGGATGTTGGAATGTTTAAAAATGTCCTGAAGGTTCCAAAGCCTCTCCTCATTTTTTTGAATTCTTGTTTCTTCATTCTGTTCTGGTTGAGTGTTTCTTTCTTCCTTATGGTCTGTCCAAACTGTTGATTCTAGTACCGGTTTCCTTCCCGGCACTGGTGGTTCCCTGTACATTTTCCTTTATTTTGCTTTTCATAGTCTTCTTTTTTTCCTCTAATTTGTGACAATATTCAGCCAATTCTGTGAGTATCCTGACTACCAGTGTTTTGAACTGTGCATATGATAGGCTGGCTATCCCTTCAGCATTTAGTTGTATTTTTCATGGAGCTTTGATCTGTTCTGTCATTTGGGCCATTTTTTTTTTGTCTCTGCATGCCTGTTAATGTGGTAAGGGGTGGAGCCTTAGGTGTTCACCAGGGTGGGGTAACCCACATCACTGTGTTGCAATGCTGTACGTAGGGGAGAGGTCCAAGAGGGAACAGCGCTGCTTGCCTGACTCTTGGCTGCTTTCAGTCACTTCCCCTGCCACCCACAATCAAACTGGGTCCTTCAGGTGCTGATTCCTGGGTGAGTGGGTTTGTGTACATTCTTGCACCCTGTGGGTCTCTCCAATGAAATCTGTGAGGCTGAGAGTTTCTCTCACTGCTGCAACCCCCACAGGTGTTTTCAGTCAGAGGCCTTTGTTTATTTCCCTGCACTGGAACCCTGGGTTGAGAGGTCTGTCTGGTCCCCAATTGTTCCTCCGATCCACCAGCTGCCCATCTCCACCACTCCTACTGGTCTGGATGAATGTGTCTTCTTTAACTCCTTGGTTGTCGGACTTCCATACAGTTTGATTTTCTGTCAGTTCTTGTTTTTTTGTTTCTAAATTTGTTGTTCTCCTTTTGGTTGTGCGAGGAGGCACAGTGTGTCTACCTATGCCTCCATCTCTTGGCCGGAAGTCCTATTCTGCTTTCTGTATAACAGTTCGTTTAATTTTCACAAAACCTTTGAGGTGGGAATGAACACTGTTCCCAGTTTACAGTTGGGAACTTGGGGCTATGGATTACTGTGGTTGAGGTACCTTAATTTTTTTTTCACTTTTTAAAGCATTGTATTGTTTCCATTTTTTATTTTTTTAAATTGTGGTAACATTAATTAATATCATATTTCAGGTGTAAAGCATTTAATTAAGTATCTGTAAAATTTTTGAATCTTTATAGGTTCTCTGTTTCACAGTGTTCGTGGAGCTTTGACATGTTTTAATAAGCACATTTTAACATTTATTTTTAGAGAGAGGGGAAGAGAGGGAGAAACAGGGAGAGAAACGGATGAACAAGAGAAACCTCAACTGGTTGCTTCTCATACACACCCCAAATGGAGACCTGTCCCAAAACCCAGGCATGTGCTGACAGGAATTGAACCAGTGAACCCTTTGCTTTGTGTGATGATGAACTAAGCCAAACTGGTCAGGGTGGAAACTATGTATTTTTTAACCAGTAGTCAGGTCATGGTCCAGTCACTAGGGCAATCTTGTTCAAATTTGGTGACAGGCTTTAACACAGTAAATGTGGTTTTATTAGATAATTAAGAGCATGAAGAGGCTAGTTTGAGAAGCACATAGGCCTTTTTGGTTTTATCAAATAAACTGATATTATGTACTGATAGTAAATAAAACCTATTTTTTTATTATTTTCATAAGTTTGGATGTATACTTGCATACTAGGTTTTCTTCAAATGCATGTCATCTGATATATTATCTTTACTGTTTTATAAACTGTGCTACCTCCAACAATTCCTTTCAGGATGGGGAGCAGCATGTCATCATCCTTGGGGAAGCCAGCAGCTACTCCCGTGAGTCAGATCCAGGTGAGTGATATGAAGATGGGAAGCACTGTCCTGTGTGGAAAAAGGACTGTGTCTTACACATAGAATATGCTTATTCAGTATCCAGACTTGACATAGTTCAGTGACTGAATTACTAAATACATATATTAAAATCTGCTATCAAAATAATCCATGTAACAAAAAAGTCCTATATCACTTTGGTAGTCAAAATTGATGAGACTTACTCTAAGTGGAGACTTCACTCCACGCCAACATGGGTCCAACGAGGCTGGTGGCTCCTTTCTGCCATACCCACCTCTGGTCAAGCTGCCCTTCACTGGGGATGCTGTGTGATTTTGGCTTGGGAAGCTGTGGTTACCCTGTTAACAGACTTCTCAGATATACGGTACACTGATGTGTTCAGCTATTTTCTTGTTTTTCTTCCTTTTTTTTTTTAACTGCAAAGTCCAATTAATCCTGTCTTAGAAAATTTCTCTGGTTTGCATGTTTTTCGTTGCTTGTAGCCTATAAGACAGTCATGTTTTTCTTTGTTTCTCACCAGCAACCACTACCACACACGTATTTCTGTCTTTATTTGGCTAAAACAGTTTTTACTCACAGCTGTTGATGTAACAGCAGTGCCAGGAATCTCCAGTGAGGGAAGTCCCTCTTTTCAAATAAGAATACGAAATCTTGAAGCAAGGAGGGAGATGGGGAGAGGTGAGGAGAGTTCCAGAAGTTTCGGCTCAGTTCTCGTGTTTCAGCTCTCTCTGGGGTCTCTCCCTCTGTGTTTATACTGCATACCAGCACCCAGGATGCCCACACCCCTCTCAGGGATGGTCTCCGTGCGCCTGTATCCTGAGCCTTTAACATTGGGACAAGTTGGATCAAATCCCAGTATTATAAATGTCTCAACCTCGGTTTCCTTATCTATAAAATGTTTCATTAATGCACCTCTGGTCTGGCTGGCTCTCCCTGAGAAAGACCTCTATACTAAATATATGAGTAAGCAGAGGGGAAAGCATAAAAGTAGACTAACTTGCAGACAGATGGACAGAGACTCTAAACTTGTCTGACACCCGAGAGTGGGTGTGACTTCTGAGTCACTTTGCCTGGAGACTCTGCTTTCTGATTTTGGGCCTTGATCTTGAAGGTACTGCTATGACCCACGTAAGAATAACCTAGACAGATGCCTGGGTCTTTGCTTATCCATCCAGAATCTCTTGAAGAACGTGGACCTTCATATATTTAGAAAAAAGAAACAAAACATTTCATAGGCCATACAGATGCCTCTCAAAGACTCGTGGAGTGTGTAACAAAGGCCTGGAGAGTATTTTCCAAACCAGGCCGATATCATCTGGGAAGGTTTTTAAAAAATACAGTATCTGATATCTGCCTCTGACCCACTGAATTAGCATTTCTGGAAGTAGCTTTTCCAGGAAGAGTATAGGAATACCTTATCACTCCAGTATTGATGTTTTTCTTTACTACAAAGACACAGGAAAGAGTGGAAGTTGAGAGGGGTTAGCTGTTATTTCTGCCTGATCAGGGAAATTGTATGTTTAAAGGGAAATCATCCATCAGCCCTCACCACTGAAGGTTGAGGAAGGTGAGGCGTTCACTCCTAAACACATACTGAGCATTTGAAAAGCAGAACAACAGAGGTTAAATACTTGGGCTGTGGAACCAGACTTGCCCAGGTTCAAATCCCAGCTCTGCTGCTGAGTAGCTGAGGACAGTAAGTTATTTACCTTCTGTGCCTCTCTTATTTATTTCTCCATACCAACACTCTCTACCTGTTAACACCCTTTTTTCCTAATAGTTTTGCTGTGAAATGAATACCTTTACCTTCAAGCTACAGAGGAGAAAATAGATGATGGATACTTAGTATGAGCCCTAAATGAATTGTGAGACCCCAGAATTCATACCCTTCCCACTGTATCATTATTTCTTTCCAAAAGGTAATATCTGGCATTAAAGTGATTTTTTTGTTTGTTTTACTTCAGGAAACAATTTCTGACAATTGTGTGGTGATTTTCTCAAAAACATCTTGTTCTTACTGTACGATGGCAAAAAAGCTTTTCCAAGACATGAATGTTAACTACAAAGTGGTGGAACTGGACATGCTTGAATATGGAAACCAGTTTCAAGACGCGCTTTACAAAATGACTGGAGAAAGAACTGTGAGTCTGTTCTTTGTGGGATTTTCCCGCCAAGCAGGTGGGGACCTGGGCAGGGGTCACCCTGGTGTTAGGAAACAAGGTTCAGACATTCTCTGAGAATCTTACATTGATAAAGAAATGGCAGATCCAGGAACCAGGTTCATAGACTAAAATCAGCAGAATTATTTTTATTATTGCTGTGTGTATGTGTCTGTGTGTCTGAGTGGACCGGCGCGGTGTGAGGAGTCATGGGTACTTGTCTGTGAATCTTGAAAGTCCTCCTGGAGCTTCCTCCCTCCCTTGGACAGCACAGACCAGGGTTCTGTCTTCAGTGGCTATTCCAGTAGTTGTGCTTTCATGCTCCATGTGCTTAGATTCTTGAAATGTATTGATTTTTCCATAATATCCATTCAGGAAATTACAGTGTTGCCATTTTCCTTCTCATGTGCATGGAAGAAATATACAGTGTACTTTTCCCCTTTAGTAAACAACTATAAGAAACTCAAACATTACTAATAATTAAGGACTGTGTTATTTTACCTTTTATAGGGCACAGTGGTCAGAAAGGGCTTGAAGAGTCAAACTGTCCTAGATTTAAACCCCAGCTCTGTCATTTACCATGATAGTGATCTTGGATGAATATCTGCATCTCATATCCCTCCAAAATAAGGCTAAAAACTGTCCCTAACCCAGGGGTGGAAAGACTGCAGTCAGTGATTTGGGAAAGAGCCCACTCAGTGGGGCGCCTGGCCCGTAACAGAACCTAGACTGTGAGCACTGGTCACCCTTGTGTGGAATGGTCCTCTACTGCTGACACAAGGTGACCCCTGATCTCGTTTATCCAACAGGTACCAAGAATATTTGTCAATGGAGCTTTTATCGGAGGTGCCACCGACACCCATAGGCTTCACCAAGAAGGGAAGTTGCTTCCACTGGTTCATCAGTGCTATTTAAAAAAAAAGTAAAAGAATTTCAGTGATAGTGTTTGAGGATGTTTACATATATGAATTATCATCATGAAAAAGTTGTAAATATAATGAATAAATCACTGTGGAAATGTCATCTTTCTCCTTGCCAATTTTTGAGCTAAAGAGACGATATTTAAAACTGAAAGAATGGAGTATCAAAAGACAAGGGAAGATGTCTTTTATTAGGAATTTAAATGTGAGTTTTATGAATTAGGGAATCTTTACTATGTATACTGTTCAACATTTTAGTGGTGAGGACTGATGTGAGATTTCTTTCAAATCTAAGGCTCTCACACAATGCGGTTGTGAACCTAGCAGGGACGCATCCTTGTCCTACATTGGGACAAGGCTTCACTGCACTTTTGGAGTCAGAGAAGTGACACTAAATTAGTAGGATGGAATGAAACTGACTTCTGAGAAACCAATTATTCATTTAATAACTTAGTCATTCCAAAGAACAGAGCGTTTCTATGGGCTGTGTGAAAAAAGGGACAACGGGCCCCAAATGAAGTCATATGTGCTAAGCTGGAGTCATCAAACAGAGACCTGACCCCTAACTTAACCGCAGCTCTGCGCACCCCCACCCTCCCCAGTCAGCCTGAAATCTCCTGGTCAGCACGGGCGAAGGAGCCCAGTCAGCAGATCCCTGCCTTCCCCACTCTCTGCTGTGCACTTCCTTCGCCCATCCCCTCTGCCTAGAAAAAATGCTTTTCATTCAGTGCACCTCTTCCACAGAAGTTAGGGAGGAGGATATGGCAGCCTTGTGTGAGGATGAACTTTCGAAACAGTTCAGAAATGTACCTGAGATCATATTAAGTGCCTAGGGAGCATTTTAATAGGTGATTCTGGAGGCGTAGGGGCAGGTTACTAGATGCTGGGAAGGGAAAACCTCCTCAGGGAGGAAAACGGCCTTTAAGAGAAGGGTGCCTTTCTGCTTTGCGGTCCGCGTGGACCAAGGGATCCTGGGACATTCCTGCAGAAGACAGATGGTGGCTTTTTGGGCCTCCTGCGGGGACTTATTAAACTGCCACTTGGAGAGCTTGATAAAGCAAGAATTCGGACTATTTCACTCTCACGTGGTAAGTCATATACAACACTGGAATGGAACTAAAGGGAACCCAAGTTTGCCACCTGAAGCTGCTTTTGGGATACTGATTTTAAGCTGTTTAAGAAGGAAATAAGAAAGACTCAGAACTTTTGACTTTGCCCTTCCCTGCCCAAGAGGTTCGGAGAAACGTGCTTTGGGAAGATCGCAGGATGTCGCCTTGGCCCAGGACAGTATGCTGAGAGGGCTTCCGGCTCGTGCCCGGTAGCTGGCTGCCCCGCCGCTGCATCCCGGTTCCTCTGTTCGAGTCCCCGAGCGAGGAGTCTCCTCTGTGCGCTGCCCTTCCCTGACTCCCTGTTAGGTCGCCGGTTCTCACTTCTGAAATGCAGCAAGCTCTCCCCTTTGTCCAGAATGACTTGCCCAGTGCTGCCTCGCTGTCTGTGGAATTTTCCCGCCTAGTGAGTTAATGCCCCACGTGCACGTGTTAAACTTTGACCTTTCTCCGTGTCACTGTCTCTGTTACTTTGATAATTAGCCCAGGCAGAAGAACTTAGAAGGTGGCCCCAAAAGTGTCTTCTTTTAGCCCGCACAGGACCGAGAATGGAGCGTTCGCTGTTTTGCATGATGTCCGCAGAAATGGCGTGTGCCTGCCGTGCTGTTGTCTCTCTGTTACTGAGCAGAGGACGTCTGTGCCCTTGTGTGATACTGAGGTTTATCGTAAGAAACACAAATCTGGGGAGCGCGCGGGCGCTCGGGGCCCTTTGGGCAGGCGGCGCCCGTGCATCCCTCGCGTCTGGATGCCCCGGGTGTATCTTTGTGATGAACCCGAGATCTCGTTTCCGGGTTCTGTGAGCGGCTTAGTCCCCGAGAAAGGGAGGCAGGGCACCGCACGGGCCGGCAGACACAGGCACGCGGCAGGCGCCGACTCCGACTCCGCAGCCACCAGAGCTCAGACACACGCACAGTGTCCCGCCACGCCCGAGCCCCAGCACCCAGGCGGACCCAACCCTCACTCCGCCTTCCCCTGCGCGCACGTCCCCTGACGGCGTCTGAGTTACAAACAAGGCACAGCAAGGGGCTAGCAATACTAAGGCGACATTAAAACAACGTAATAAAAGTTGCGTGAGTGAGGTCCCGCACTCACCATTTCACACAAAAGCACTTCCCGGCTACTCCGGCGCATCCGGACCAGCGTCCCTGCTCCTGTTCTGTGGGGCCATTACCGACCAAAACCGGGGTGACTGAGCCCAAACACAGAGAGATCCAGGGCCCAGCTGCCGCGGTGACAACCACGTGAGTAACTGGCGGGAAAAGTCCCCAACACGCGCGTGCGCAGAGGCGGGAGGGCCCAGCCAGACAACGCGAGATTTCACACGCTACTCCAAATAGCGCGAGGTGCACGCGGTTCTCGCGGAGGGAGGCGCTCTCGGGTACCGGCCAGTGCGGGCTGCGTGCGCGGTCCTGCGGTGTGCCCGGTCCGGGTCCGACTTTAGGGGCGGCCGCCGTTTGGTACCCCCACGCCTCGGCTCACAGTTTCTGTAGACGGGGTGGTGTCCATCACAAACACAGACTCATCACAGTTCTGGAGGACGAAGCCCGAGACCAAGGGGCCGGCTGGCCGGGCTCGGGCTCTCGGGGAGGCCCTCTTCCCGCTTTGCCGAAGGCTGCGGTGCCCGGCGAGCACGGGCGCGCCGGCCTCTTACGGAGGCGCCAGTCCGTCGTCAGCGCCCGCGGCCTTCACAGGCCGGCAGGCTGCGGGTCGGGGTCTCCACGGACAGACTCGGGGAGGCCCACCCAGCCCCCACACCGTCCCTTCTGCTCCATGAAGGCGCAGCCTCCAAGGAGAACGAACACTAGGAGTGCGGGGTTGCAGCGGCTCTGCCTTCCTTTCCAGAACCCTAGGCTAGCAAGAAGAGAATGGCGACCGGCTGAAGTGTTACTTTTTCCAGTCTTTAATTTTGATCGTTAAGATATGAAAGATAAATTTTACTGGAGTCCATTAATATATTTTTAAGTGGGCCATTGGTTTTATTTTATCACTAATCAGTTTACGCTTACATTACGAAACCTGTAATTGGGAAGCTGAAAAGTTGAGGGGGAAAAAGTATCGATTACATGTATCTGGATTTTGTAAGCAATACTTTTAAAGGTTTGGTATTGTTAAAAAAAACTTTGTCATTTTCTTCATCTATGACGAAATGTATAGTTTGTGGTCTTCCTTTTCTCCACACAGCTATTGGCTGTCATATTTAAATAGAGAACTCAAAAATAAACCAAATGTTCTAAGTTTTGGTGAGTATATTCTGATGTCACTTGATCTTCCCCTTGTGTCTAACTTCCATCTTCTATCTTTTGAACGTCTTAGAAGCATTTTATGGGAATACAGGTAGAAAAGAAATTTCTGTAAATTGGCACTGAAACAAAATTTTATTTGCACGGTTGACTTTTGTTAACTTTTCCCAAAGGAAGCTCTGGGTAGGTGTTTTTCACACACACGCACAATCTATATGGAACTGGTCCACGGAGAATGGTGAACGTAGCTCACCTTGGTTCGGAAAACCGACAGGTGCCAGGCGGCACACAGGAGCCAGGCCCACAGGTGGGCTTTCCCCTGGGGGGCCAGGCCTGCATTGTATCTGGGCTGCTTTGAGGCTGGCTTTTGCTAAGATTCCTGCACCCTGAGTTAAGGTAGCAGATGTTTACTGCGTATCTTGGAGGAAACTCCCTGAAGTCTGTACTAAACCTCCCAAGGACTGAGTGTAACCAGTTCAACCACTTTTCCCCTTGCGTTTGCAACATTCTTTTCTTTGCTATCTGTAAGAAGTGATCACTTCAAGCAAACCTGAGCATAATGAATGAGGACCTTCCTTGATGTAATGCTCCCAGAAAGCAATAAAAGCCTGTCCGGGCAAGGGTCAGGGCGCTCTCTCACTCAGAGAGTGGCCGTGCTGTCCCTTTTCTCCACAGGACTTCTGCAGTCAGTGTGAATTTGTTCGTCGCATCCACAATACCAGGGACACTGCTGGTCGGAATCCACATCAAAAATCCTTTTTTAAAAGTCTTAAGAATGTGCATGTTGATTAAATCCAGTAGTTTTGATCCTGTAATTGAAATCCATTGAAAAAGAATCCCCAACCATATCTATTTTAAACAAACAGTCATATACAATAGCATATAAAGAGGCACGGTAAGGCCAATGTTATCAAAACCTTATTTTTATCTTACTGCAGTTTAACAGATTACTGACAGCCTTAGATTTTATAAGTCCTATTTATGACCTTAAAATTCTTACTTCTTTAAAGAAATAGGAGACAATTGTTTGAAGTGCATAGAGTTTATTTGGTACTTCTATCCATTTCTACGTAATACAACTGACCAGGGACAGTTCACACAGCACCCGCCTGCACTCCGTATCTATGACGGTCTTTTCAGGGTGGTATTTTGCAAAGATGGAAAGGAAAGTCAAGATTTCACAGTATGGGTGAAAACTGTTTTATCATAAAATAAATTGAATACATTAGTATTTCTTCCATTGTCTATCAGAAAACAGCAAAATTACATTGTTAGGTATTTTATTTACACTGAAAACTTGGAAGACTCAACAAAGCATCCGGAGTTCAACAAACAGACCTAGGACCTCCCCCGCTTCAGGGTCCTTTCCTTTAAAATTACACTTGCTAAAGCGTAATTCTAAGCACCAGCTTGATAATTTAAAGTTTTCTTTCAGTTTTATAAAAGATTCCTGCTTTGAAAGGCAAAGTGAATGTAAAAATGTGAATGTAATGAAACAAATCACTGGCCTGGATACTTTTTATTGCCAACAGTGCAATGTTTTACAACTACATTCACTCTTTTGAATGAAATTTGCTTGTAGGCTCAAAACAAAATATTTTTGTCTTGAAAAATTCCCTTAAAAAATTAACCATTTTTGGAACTTTAACTATTTTTCATTCAGTGTTTAAATATACAACTTGATCCTTGAAGATGTTACATAAAGTCCAGCTTCTTGGATAATTTGTTATACAAAACAATAAAAAACCCCTCAAACTACCACAATATATTACTGATGTTAACAGTCATGTATGTATTACACATCAGTGTCCCAGATTACCCTGTTAATGTGCAACCAGGTTTTAAAACTTAACAGTTCAAGTCCCATTGATTACATAAAAGTAAAGCTCTAATAGACCCTTTGCGTTCTGTACTTCAGAAACACTAACACTATTAAGGCATTACTTAACGAACAGACCCCACGGAAAGGAACTGGGATGCCTGTGCTAGAGAGCTAGTCGTATTTTAAGGCAGTCAAAAAGATCATGTTTTTCACTTTAAGGCTCTTGCATACTTAAATTTTATTCTATGCAGGCATTAGTCTGTGTAAATATTCCTCAAATGGTCAATTATGGAAAATCAAAGCCTTTATACAAAGCAAATGCACATTTAGAACTAGAAAACACCTCTCCCCAACCAATTAAAAAACAGGTGTGTGTGTATGTCCCTTTGGAGATATATATTCATCCCTTTGGAAAATTTTGTCATTATTAGGAGCTGGTAATAAAAGGAAGAAATTACAACTCAAATGCACTATTAAAAGTTATGTCTAGTCACACCATACCAATTAGTCCATATTTAGAATAGTGCAATAAAAACTTTTTTCTTGGCCATTATTCATCAAATGTATGTTTAAAATTTAACTTGGCTGGTATGGATTCTAAACAGTTTACACTGCAAATTAAAGCCTAACAAGTAATTTAAACAAAAGTTTCGATTAATATAAAATAGTAAGCCTTTAACCTCAGTCACCACCGTTAATAATCCAAGGGTTCATTAAGCAAAACCAGCTATCTTACTATTTCTTTTGTGCAAGCACAGATTCTAATAACTTCTGAAAGTACTGAAATTTAAATATATTTTAAAATTAAGTATCATGTGTTCATAAGGTTAATATGACACATGGTAGTGAACAGAAACAGAAAAATCTCTTTAGGTTCACAAAATAGCTTTTGTGTATTTTCATTTTTATTGTATTTACAAAATTCACTCTCACTGAAAATTATCACCCTAATTTCAGTAATACAATTTTTTAATGTAACTTCTCTAGTTTATGTTTCTACCAATTTCCACATAATTTGGTCTTTTTAGGGTTTATGGAAATGTCATTTATTATAATTTTATTCAAATAGTATGCTTCACTCCATTAGTTTTTTACATGAAAAACATTACCACAGTACTATTTTAAAAATTAACTTCTTAATAATTTTCCAAAAGCAAATAAAAAGCTCACCAATTTAAAAAATTGTTGAAGGTGAGCTTTCTGCAGCTGTGAAGCTGGGGAGATCCCAGACAGGCCGAGCACATCGGATCTCATCCTTCCAGCCCTTCAACCCTTAATAAAATGGTCTGACCCACCCCCAAAATTGTGAAAGGTGAACATGTTATTTACAAGACCTTTAATGCCAGAAGTTGTCATGTGCATGTAAGCTCAATGAAGTATTTAGTACAGCAAAGATTCTGACAGTGGCCTTTTAATTTTGCAAATGCAAGAATCAAGAGTGCTTTGGGTACATCTGTCTGTAATTGCAAACAAAGGCTGAATAACTGATCTTACTCAAAGGCCATAAAATTTATGCAAATATCTAACAAAAGGTATACAACATAACCGGATTTAGGGAAGACTATACCAATATATTGTTCCAAAAGGCCTGACCATTATTAATTTGAAAAAAATATGATCGCAAATCTACATGGAACAAAATACAATCTGTAACATTTACTCCAAACCTTAATATGGGTGACTTCCCTATCATTCAGTTTATTACTCGGGTAGAACAAGAGTAGAAAAAAAGAAAAACAGAAAACAGAAATATCAGAAGGACTTTTACAAGAAAAATAGAAGTATAAAAGTAGTCAGTCTTCCAACGAATAAGAGATTAGCTAATATTAGGGAAATAGTAAATCCATACAGTAAATGCCAACTAAGCTCACAGCTTACCTTATCCTTTTTCCTAATTCTTCTTTGCGCAGGTTTACACTGAGGCTATATGACACTTTTCTAAGATATTGCCTTAACAAATCTGTCCAAACCTGTGGTATACAAGAGAATTTTTCATTTTTTCATTATTTACTGTAAATATATCACTTACCAAGAAATCTGTACTTGCAAGTAAGATCTTTTTTTTAATTTGACCCAATAAGTGATCATAGTTATTTCCTTTTATGGTTTAGATGTAGCTTCATTGTGCTTTTAAAGATGTTTCTCACTTCCTCAGATGTCTTTCAGATCCTCAAATTTATTCAGGAATTTTGCCTTATATTTTCAAAATCTATACTGTTTTTGCAAAATCTCAAAATGAGAGGAAAAATAAAGCTCCTGATAAAATAGTATTCAGTTGTTTGTAATTTCCCTGTTATTTTAAAAGATTAAGCAAATGTTTGTTGATAGCATCTCCTTTTTTTAGACAAGAGTATTGAGTTTGTTTTTCTAGGTCCATGGGGGTGGGGGCAGGTGTTGGACTTGGAAAATACCCTTCTCTCTCTTGATCAGAGAATAGTGACTTCTTAGTCAATATCTTTACTATGAAATTTTTTCTTCCACTTTTTCCCACTCAGAAGTGTTTTAAGAAATTATTGAGTCTATTTTCCTAAAAAATTTTGTCTTTAAAAATACATCAAGTTCTAATCTGTATTGCAAGCCCTGTTCCCAATTTAAACTTTTATACAGATATTAAAAATGATTTTCCTATGATCTAAGCATCAGATATTATTTTGTAAAAATAACAAAACAGAATCACAGAGGTGAAATTGGGCTCTACAGTCACACAGTAGGTTAGAAAAACCAAAAATTTCCAGAGGGGTAACACTGAATTCCATTTGCTAGCATCTTCCTCAACAACATACCTATAAAATACTTACTACACTAAATAATGTGACAGTGTTAATTAATGGAATTTTCAAGGAATTTCAACTATAACAAGAGTAGAAATTTTAAGATTAATTTTTGTTTTACTAATTACAGCTATATCCTGAAAATACTTACATATTTTCTAGGAAATAAAAGTTTATTAATTTTTCTTAAGATTTTTTAAAGCAACATTTCCCTAAATACTAATGTAACAGTAATCCTAAAAGTAATTCAGAAAATAAAACTTCTTTATCACTTGGGTATATTTTATTCATAATGAGGTAAAGTTTTTTATTTTTCTATAGGACTGTATTATATAGCAACATAGATTATTAAGACATTAATTGTGCTTGAGGATTACTATGAACTACAAAAGTATGTTTACAATTTCTATGTTTTTCTACTTCTACAGCAATCATGTATATACATTATTTCTTAATACCTAAAAGATATAAGTCTTGGATAATTTTGTTTTCACGCCTACTCTTGTAAGTCAGTGTTTTCCCATTTTGTAGGGATATGAATGCTGGGAAGAAAAATTCTAATTCTAGTGTTCCAAAGCCACACTTCTTGGAACCTAGCTCCCTAACCTAAACTTAAAAAAGAAAAAAATCACCTTTCACATTTCAAAGGTTTGTTCTAGCTCTAAAATTACCAAATTTGAAAATAAAGGTACCTTCTGTGGTGCCTTTTAGTTTTTGTTTTCCTTCCTTTTTAAATCATATCCTGGTCCGTTTAATTCAACTAACCTAAATACTTCAAAAAGGTCACATCTAACCTTACTTCTGATTTAGTATTATGAATATAATGAATATTCCTGAATAATCTGTCTAAAAACATTATGGGAATGGTACATAACCGAAGAAAGTATATTTTTATTTCAATTAGGAATACATTTCAATTAGGAATAAAAAGTTAGAATATTTTATGATTTTTAAATTCAGAAGGTCTTGCGTTTGCATGGAGTTCCAGAACTATAACATGATTCCATTAGGTTCTTTATACCAACAGCTAAGATGTTAAACCCAATGTTTGATAGAGGATTAAAAGCAAAATGACATCAGAAACAATGTTTTTTTTGTTGTTGTTGTTGGGGGAGGGTTGCTACTAATTGTGCTGACTCGAAAGCCTCAGGTAAATCCAACATTTACAAGTTGCTATGTGTTTCCTTGAAGCCTACATAAAAGACCTAGCTTTGATATATCAAGTAAGTCTGAAAGGAACATTTTCTTGTCAGCCCCGGAGCCCAAGTTTCCATGAAAAAGAACATAGTACCTACACAAATTCTAACACTACTCAAGTCCCCCTAACCCCAAAACACAAACCCTCTGGTTTAACCCCAAGCACATAAGACTACAATTTACATTTACTAGTTTGCCTTTTTACGTGATAAGGGATTTATTAAAATCCTGCATAAGTTCTCAATTACTATTTAAAGAGTACATAAACATTATAAAGTTTTGTGTAAGCTTAAACAACCATGATATAAGCAAAGGAACTGGTATTTGAACAGGTTAAACCTCCCCACAAAGAAGGGGTATCTGCTCAAGAAAATAATGCACTTTAGCGTAATGAAAAGAAGTTTAATATACACAAATAAAGTAGAAAAAAATCTTACAGACTGGTTAGTGGTAACACGCTACTCAAAAATGGCCTTTCAAACCTGAAAGACCTAGTTTGATTTATTATTATTTTTTACTCTATCAAAAAAGAATGTCTTGCCACAATGAATAACAAAGAGGCCGTTGACATGTTTACAATTAGAAAATATCTAAAACCCATTTACAATTTGGCTAAAAAAATAGTTAAAAGGAATTAGAACAATATTTTACAATAAGGAAAAAGCTAATCAGATTATAGTGGAGATTTTGTCATACTTTCAGATTATGAATGGGTGAGTTAAATGCTGAAACACTTTCTGCTGTTTTCACCTAAGGGTATAAAAAAAGAAAGTATGACTCTGTGTGGCTATGTTGCTATGACTTGGAGGAAACTGTCAAGTCACACCCTCACGTCACAGCAGTAAAGTACACCACAACGAATGAAACAATCCAAAGAGACTTCCTCAGCTGACATACACTTTGGAGTCCCCTTCCCAGAAACTTCCATTATGTTTCTGGTTAATGGCAATAATTCTACAAGAGTAAATAAAACATAAAAACACAAAATATTTTTCACTGAATACGAAAGCTGCTATTTATGTGATCTTAGAAAAACCTTAAAGGAATTTGTGAAAACCCACTCACACCTTAACCAACCACCTTGGTCTCTGTTTCAGCCCCTTGGTGTACAGTGTACAGAGGAGTCGGACGTGCCGTCACAGTTGCGTGGTCCAGTGCACTTCAGAGAATGTGGACATGATCACAGCTGTCCTTCCCAGTGAGAACATGTAAGAAAACTTTTAAGCACTTTTCAAATAAGTGACATGATATGGAACTACTTACAAATTTGGCTCTTCTTTTAAATACAAATGTGATTATTTTCCAAAGCAAACCTGTTGGACAGTTTACAGTGATCAGCAAGAAGTTCTCTATTAGAGGGAGCTGCAGTGCATTCTGGAGCTACTTCCCAGCTGCTATTTAGCAGACAGAAAGAACTTTGGGCTTATCTGTTTTTTCCTTCCTTTTCTTTCTTTCTTTTTTTTGTAAGGTAAACTTTCCATTATGCACATACTAGGCCATCATCTTCACATCTTTCACGGGGTTCAGATGAGCTGGGAAGTAGCTGCATGTCTGCAGCGAGATCACCAATGGCAATGGGCCACCTGAATCAGGCTGGTGCTTATGGTTAAATGACATCTAGTGTGAAGTTTCGAATGACATCCAGAGCTCCAGTGTCAAAGCCACACATATCCAACATGCCTCTGTCATCTGGGTCTGCAATGGTGAAACCATTTGATGTCATTCCACAAACAATCAATTTAGCTGGAATATCCATTTTCTGTAAGTAAAGATCAAAAGACATAGTAAGAAAAATATGAAAGTGAAAGCAAATAACCTCCAAAATTAAAACTTAAAATTCTACTACAGCTTTTCATTACACAGTTCTTTTTATTTTTTTTCTACATAAAATTTGTCAGTCTTTCAGGGCTAGATGATATGATCTTCAGAAGACTAGAAAATAAAATTTTTTGGACAACCTGCCTGAATTCCACTTCTCTGTTCTATATTACTCGTTCTGTGGGCCACAGAACACATTCCTGAGCAGCCTAGAGACCCTGTACTTACCAAACCTGTCAGGGTATCTGGAGGCATTAGATATTTTGCCCAACATATCCACACTGGGGCAGTGTATGTGGAGGTGGAATAAACATAGGAAAATATTTATTTCTCTGGGATTATTAACTTTGCTGTGTATAATATATACATTTCACAGGATTCAGAACCCAGGCTATCTTGGCTCCAAGTTCTGTTCTCTCACTGGCTGGTCTCAAACTTAAGGAGCTTGCGAAGCACAGCCCCACCCCAGAGTTTCTGCCTCGGCAGGGCTCCCTTGGGGTCCCGGAATGAGCATTCCTCACGAGGTGCTAGGTAGTGCTAATAAGGCTGCTCGGTAGGGCAACCTCCCTTTGGGAACCACTGCTCTTCGTCAAGTTCTGTTTCTACTGACAGTCACACGAGCTACGAGTCAGAGCTCGACAGCCCACACGACTAGTGGCTACTGTACTGCACAGTGTGAATATAGAACACTACCATCACTTCAGAAACCTCAACTGGAGAGCACTGATGAGAACACAGAAACATCCATGCACCTTAAAACACAGACTACAGCTTTGTTTTAATTTTATGTAGTCCCTTAACAGACCTCATGAATGATACTTTAATTTTTCAAGGAACACAAGGAATCATGAAAGTTTATAGTTACAGTAAAAGAAATGTTGATTATAAAAAAAAATCATTGATAAAGGATATTTTTGTTACTGTATAAAACTGAAACTGGTAGAAATAAATTATGTATGTGTAGCGAATCTTTCTTATTTTAAATACTGCTGACTCCAGTACTGGCATTGTATACTGTCAGTATCTTCCTTTTGGAAAAACAGTGAATGTTTGAGAATGGGGCCTTATTTGGAGTGAGAAAGAATATTAGAATTTGTCTTACCTTTCGATACTGCCTCAGAGCAACAGCTGGGTGGACATTCCCAACAAAGGTCTCGTTGTCAGTGAACACAATGAACACATCAGCAGCTGTGTTTGTCTTCTGAGCCCAGATCATTGGAAGAGAGCAGTCAGTCCCACCTGCTGGGATCTAACTCAGAGCAAAACACGAGAAAGAATAAATGACGCAGTTTCTATAATGACATGTCTGAATAAAATACTTATAATTAGAAGTGCTATTTTTTACATAATCATTTTGTTTAGAATGAATACAAAGGCCTCTCAAAACCTGTATAAATTTTTATTTTATGCTCATGAGAAAGTTGAGATAAAACAATCTGTCCGTACAAATTTATTAATACCAAGCATGACATCAATAACAAAATCATTATGTAATATACATTAAGTAAGCTTAATTAAATAGTTTTTTTACCTGATTCATAGCCATTAAAACCTGTTGTAAAGTCATATCTGTAGTTATGGGACATGGTACCATTTCATTTGAAAAAGCAACTACGTGAGAATCTTTTTCCGTTCGTGTAACAACCTGAAAAATTCAATGGTAGTAATTTTCAGCAGATTTGAGAGAAATACAGTATCCTGAAGTGCATAAAACTTCATCTGTAAAGGAAATGTGTTATGATACTTATTTTACTTCTGCACTCGTACTGCGTTTCGAACTGTAGGACAGCTTTCAAAGTACTTTCACAAACTCTCACAAACTAGGAAGAAGCCACAGAAGAGAAGGTAAAGAATCTCATCTGTGATTCATTTCATTGCTATTCAGTGACAGTGAGCCTGGAACCTGACTACTGTTACTGGCTCCAGGTCCTTGCACTTCCAGTCATTAACAGTTTCTCTAAATACTCTCTTCTTCTTCAAAAATACTTAATCTTTCATTGTAAAATTAAAATGTGACTGTTCTTTAGATACGCGTTCTCAAATTCCCTACTGCCTGTCCCTAAGTGTGTAAGTGTACGTGACTACACAAGCACACCCAAAACACACACAGCGCCTGGCAGCAGGAAGGCTGCCTGAGTGTGCTGGGAGGGTGGAGACACGGGTGTGATAATCTATAGCTTCAATTTGAACATTTCACCTAAAATGGCAAATGGTGTGCTTGAGTGTGACGTTGTTATATTATAGAATTACATGCTTATGGCTTTGTAATAGAGGATTTTGTAATAAAAAAGTGGCATTATTTGTGCTGGACCCTGTTTATGCACAATATACTTCAAACTCTACTTATTTTTGATACAAAATGGCATTACATAAAATTAAAATGTGCCAAATATGCCAAGTGGATGAAAACTAGTGAAAACTAATTCTTGGCCACGTTTAAGTGTGCATTTCTGCCCCAGAGTTACGCCTTCCCGGGGCGGCAGACACTGCAAACTGCCGCCAGTGTCCTCACCATGCACATCGCCGCGGCAACACTGCTGGCGTTGAGGACACTCCCCAGAACTCTCTGGTTCATAGAAGCACTGACGTCAACAGCCACCAAGAAACGCTTCCCAGTTGGCTCAACTGTCTAAAGAGAAAACAAAATGAAACAATCATTAAAAGCAATCACAGAAATTTTAGGTAGATTAAGTTTCTAGCAAATCATATTGACCTAATAAAAGACCTCATTTCTGATTTGCCAATTAATTGAAAAGTGTTTCAAAATGCTTAGCTTTGGAATAATTATGTATGATGCCAGGTGGGTACTGGAAATATTAGGGAAACACTTGGTAAAGTATATGAATTGTCTAACCACTGTGCAGTACACCCGAAATTAACACAAAATCACACCAAATGTAAATTGTGATGGAAAACATTAATTAAAAAAATGCTTAGCTTCTACTAGAGGTAAAAGACAGGAAGATAGCCTACTCAATCATTTTATTTAAGCAAGTTATCATCTTTCTGTTTTTAAAAATTTTTTTCTTCAGAAGTAAACCAGGAATTTCTATCAAGAAATATTTCTAGGGGGTAAAATATAAAAAAAAACCATAAAATTTACTTTTTAATCATTTTTCAGGCTGTAAGGTGGTGCTCAATCCACTGAGCCATACCAGTCAGGGCTACTTTTTAATCATTTTCACTTGCACACTCCAGTGACATTAAGTACATTCACAATGTTATGTACCCACCACTATTATCTACTCCCAGAACCTTTTCATCATCCCAAATAAAAATTATACCCATTCCTACCTCCTTCTAGTCCCTGGCAACTTCGATTTTCCCTTTGTCTCTATGGATTTGCCTACTCTAGATAGCTCATATAGTGAAATTATGTAATATTTGTCCTTTTGTGCCTGGCTTATTTCACTTAGCATAGTTTTCAAGGTTCACCCATGTTGTGGCATGTTTCTAATTCCATTCCTTTGTAAGGCTGACTACCACATTTTATTTATCCATTCACCTGCTGATGGGCACGTTGGTGGTTTTTACCTGTTGGCTATTGTGAATAATGCTCCTATGAATATCTGTGTACAAGTATCTGAGTCCCCCGTTCTCAGCTCTTTTGGGTATATACATAAGTGGTGGAATAGCTGGATGGTATGGTAATTCAACATTTAACTTTCTGAGGAACTGCCAAACTGTTTTCCACAGGGCTGCACTATTTTTACATTCCCACCAGGAATACACTACAGCTTCAATTCTCACTTATCACTTCTGCTTTTGGTAAAAGCCATCCAGTGAGAGTGAAGTGGTTATCTCATGTGGTATTGATAGGCATTCCCCTACTGACCAGTGATGTTGACATCATTTTATGTGCTTACTGGCCAACTGTGTGTCTTCTTTGGAGGAATGTTTATTCAAGCACTTTGCCCATTTTTGAAATGGGTTCTTTGTATTTTTACTGTTGTCATTCTTTATATATATTCTCAGTATTAAAGCCCAATCAGATATATAATCTACAAATACTTTCTCCTATTCTACAGGTTATCTTTTCACTTTCTTAATGTCTTTTGATGCATCAAAGATTTAAATTTTGATGGAGTCTAATTTACTTTTTCTTTTTTTGTCTGTGCTTTTGGTGTCATATTTAAGAGTCTATTACTGCAGATCAATTTGGGTAGTATTGTCATCTTAGGAATACCAAGTCTTCCCATTTATGTCTTCAGTTTTATTCATCAATGGTTAGTAGTTTTCAGGGTACAAGTCTTGCATATTCATAGTTAAATTCCTAAGTCTTTTATTCTTTTCGATGCTAATGTAAATGGAAATGTTTTCTTAGCTTTGGATTGTTGAGGGCTAGCATATAGACATACTACTGATTTTTGCTTGTTGATTTTGTATTCTGCAACTTTGCTGATTTTGTTAGCTTTTAGAAGTTTCTTATGGATTCTTTAGGGTTTTGCACATTTAAGATCATGGCATCTGAGAACAGAAGTAATTTTTCTTCCTTTCCAATTTGGATGCCTTTTATTTTTTTTTTTTGCCTTTTAGAATTTTTAGTACTTTTTAGAATTTAGGTGGAAAAGTGGGCATCCTTACCTTGCTCCTGATCTTAGGTGAAAAGATTTCACCTTTCATCGTTGTGTATAAAGACAGCTGTGTGTTTTTTATACATGGCCCTTATTATATTAAGGAAGATCACTTTCATTTCTAGTTTAGATCATGGAAGGGTATTGAACTGTCAGATGCTCTTCTGCAGCTAAGATGATCATGTGGTCGTTACTCATTTTATTGTGAATATACTGATTAATTCTTGTATATAGAACCATCCTTGCGTGCTGAGGATATATCTCACTTGTACATACCTTTAATATGCTGCTGAATTTGGTTGTAAGTATTTCGTTGAATAGCAAGAAATTTTTAAAATGTAAAATTTTAAGTTATGGCTCTGAAGTAGGATTTTCAGCTCTAAAATCACTTCTTATCAAGACATAGGAGATACATTACTGATTAACAGGAAAAACAGTACAGAGGACCAAGTTAAGGACTCCCCAATAATGCAAAATTTTAAATCTGGTAATTTCTTATCAAAATGATCTTAGGATAATGGGTATTGCCCAAAGGTAGGGAGACATGCTTTACTCATAAACTTACAATGTTAGTTATATATCCACTTTACATGAACTAAGAAAAAACAAATAAGTATCTAATTAATATAGTCAAACTATTAGTATCTTCAAAAAATATTTTTTTACAGCCCTGGCCGGTGTGGATCAGTTGTTTGGAGCACTGTCCTATAAAGTGAAGGGTCACAGGTTTGATTCAGTCAGGGCACATGCCTGGGTTGTAGGTTCGGTTCCTAGTCACTGTGCGTACGAGAGGCAACTGGTTGATGTTTTTCTCTCACATGGATGTTTCCCTCCCTTCCTTCCTCTCTCTCTAAAATCAATAAGCATTCCTTGGATGAGGATAATTTTCTTTCTTTCTTTTTCTTTTTACAGAAGATACAGAGTCCTATGTAAATGGATCATTTGTTTTAAAACAAAAATCAAACCATCACCTTAAATGTTTTGTAAAAGGCAGCGTCCAACGCTTTCAAAATTTCTTCATCAGGACGCCACTTCAGTTTTCCTCTGAGCCCATGACCTGTTTTATAAGTTTCTAATGCAACTAAAATATGAAACGGATGTATACGAGCCTAGAAATAAGACAAAGACAGAAAGTAAATTCAAAATTAAGCTTAACAACCTACAGCCTTCGGACCAACTAGTAAATGCAAAATTCAAATGAAAACTATCAGTTGTATTTGTTATTGTAGCTGATGTATTTCATAAAGAAAAAAGAAGAGGAGGACATATTAATCTTAGATGTCAGAGTCAAAATGCAATTCGGTATGATAAAAGTCTCAGAACACCCATAACATGCTAACTGCATTTGCAAAATTAGGACTCAAAGTTTTTAATCAGCAGTAACTAATAAATAAAGGTAGTACTTACCTTTTTTAACAGTTTGTCATTACACAGCTTCTCACATACTAAAGATACTTCTGAATTTCCTGGCTCAAGCACCGAATTAGCAGTCATCTTTCCTAGATTTCTTAGTAATGCAGTAAGAGGCATTTCTTGTAACAAAGCTTTCCACACCTATTGCAGTAACAAAGGCAAAAACATCAGGAGTTATGAATAGGTATAACGTACCTGTACCAATGATAATAGTAATATATTTTCCAAGGCTTTCTTTTGGGTTTCAGAGTACTTTCTAAATAAAAATTTGTGTGAATTGGTCAAAGTTTTATCAAACTAACTTGTTCTTTAACATTTACTGAATGCTAACTACTTTTGGGCACTTCTTTAAATGTTTTAAATAAACATTAATTAAAATATATTTAAACTACTTCTGATAAAGAATTAATGGCTCTATAGTTACCCAAAGTTTATCTTTTTGATGCATCATAAATCAGTTCAACCACATGCTGTTAACATATCCTACTTTACTTACCTCTTTGGACTTTAAGTGACTTGTCAGAAGGTGTTCTCTGACCAACCTGTGCTCCTCTATCAGATGGATGACTTCCAGTTCATCTTTTGTGCGCTTCACCTTCTCTACAGCCTCCAGATACTTTAATAATTTTTCAGTCTCTACAGAAAGTGCTTTGTCTTTATACAATTCCTGGACCTCTTTCCAGCCCTTAGTAATATATTTGGTCACAATAGCAAGTCCTTTAACAAAATAAAGAATCACAAAGACAGATAGGATTAGTAGGTTAAAAAAAAACATGCTTACTGAGAACGCCATATGTGAAAGGCGTAAGTAGGTATCCAGGAATTAACTTCTTTAATCTGTGATGCTGTTTACCATGATATAACAAATACTTCAACAAACAGTCAATTAACTTTGCTTATTCTATCGCTGTTTCAATATGAAACTTTGGAAATAAAACTACTATATTTTCATTTTATTGTAGAGCTTTATTTTGGGAGACACCAGCATTAGCAATTTGGTAGACAGGGCTTATTTTAGTTACATAATCTCAGAACTCCTCTCCAAAGCACAGCTCTATCTCAATTAACTTCATATTCAATCGTCCCTTTTAGCTAATAATTATACATGTATGAGTGGTAGAGATAAGTGTATGAGGACAGGTAGGAAGGCAATTTATAATTTTTTAATAGCCAAGAAAGTATTATAGGCCGAATTTCTAAAAGAGCTTTGTTTATTTTTAGAGAGAGGGGTAGGAAAGGAGAAAGAGAGGGAGAGAAACATCGATGTGTGGTTGCCTCTTGCATGGCCCCCATTGGGAACCTGGCTGTAACCCCAGCATGTGTTCTGACTGGGACTCAAACCTGTGACCCTCTGGTTCGCAGGCTGGCACTCAATCCACTGAGCCACACCAGCCAGCGCTATAGGCCAAATTTTAAACAAGGAAAATAATGTGCTTTAACAGTCAAAAGAACTTGGATTGGGGGTGCTGAGAAACTTTGGGTTGTAGCCTATGCTCTGCCAATGAGTGGTGTGTGACTGATCTAGGCCCTACTTTACACTTCTGCAAAAAGGGGCGAGAGGGAAGGAATTACCAAATTTGAAAGTGTACGGAGAAAATTTGGGCAAAATAAATAACTGAGCAGGGCACGGGACACGATCGAGAGTGGTCAGGACTGGGGTAAACCCAAGAGACAATGCCCTGACAAATATTGTAGCCAAATACTTGCTTAGCACTGCTCCCAAAAACGTACTTTCAAAAGAAACCAGAAAATGGACTTATGTGATGTCGTCTGATTTATTTTATGTGATATTGATAAGGAATTCATTTTCCCCTAAAATATTGTGCAGGTCAAATAAAACACATCTCTAAGACAGACTGAGCTCATGTGCTATTTCTGAACTCTGATTTAAAAATTTGATCAAAAGTTAACTCATATGCAGAAACTTCTAAAGTATTGTTACTTTTGCTATCTTTCAGAATTTTACTGCAAAATCTCCCATTTTCTTAAGTAACTAAATGTTTCATGTGAGCATGTCTTCTACTTTGTTTTCCCAACTTAAAAAAACAAAAGGAGGGCAGAGAGGGAACAAATGAGAAGGGGCCACAGAGCCTGGCTACCTGCCATCTACTGGCTCCAGCTGTGCTGCTCAGTGCAACTGGAACGCCCCCAGGCTGCCGTCAGAGTCCAGTCACTTGGATGGGCATTCCCGTCAGCACGGTGACATTTTAGGATGTAGAAGACCAACCTGTAAATCTGTCATTTGATTCTTGATTACTCACGTCTGGATTGCCTGTGGCAGGTGTTTAACTCCAGGCTGGCATTAAACATATTTGAAGTAGTTAATCTGTATGTCTTGAGAATGAAAGGGTGTTTCTGGACAATACTACACAATTGTCTTATGTCAAATAAATGTGGTATTTATTGGATATCTGCACCCTGCCCGAAGACGTTATGCTTACCTTCACTGGAGGGTTTAAGATGTGACAGTCTTAGCAGATCTTTGTGAGACCAGCCGTTTCTCTGTTTGTATTTTGTCACAGCCAGAGCAAGGGCCATCCCGCCTTTCCCATTGTACCAGTCTGCGACAGCCTTCCTCAGGGCGCGGCCCCACATGCCACATTTCATGCTTTCCTTCAGGTCTTTCTTAAACTGGATGAAAGTGAAGAGATGCGTAGGAATGCGACAGACTTCAGCAACAGCCTTAAAGGCGGCCTGCTTGGTGCTCAAGTCGGAACACTGGGAGCAAATGGCCAGCGCGAAGAGCATGGGCTCCTGCCTCGCGGTTTTGCCTTCCTGACTAAACGACTTGATCTCCTGTATCACTTCACACCCTCTGCCCTCTTCAATCAATCTGATTAAAGCTTCGGCATTTTCAAGGCCCAGCTTCTGCTCTTTGATATAGTAAGTCCCACCTTCAGAACCAAAACACAAAAACCGGTGCAGGCGATTCATATCCGTGACTTGCCATACATATCCACCTTCTGAATTGGCTATCTGCTTCTCATTAAGCGGCTGCAATTGGTTTACTGAGTCACCCATTTTTCTGTCTTTTAGGAGACCTGTCAAAAAGCAAAATGTTACTTGCTAGATTGACACAGTAAAAATATAAAAAAGGGAAATATGAATCTATGCTTATTGAAATCTGCCATGAACTCTTTTGATTTAAAGTTTTCTTAAAGCTCAGTAAGTGATGATGTGATTGTCAGAAGCAACAACTAAGAAGTCACACTTTTGAAGCACAGTTTGTTCGCTGCCTCAGAGACTCCTCAAGCAGCTCAGCATCAGGTCTAGAGGCCCAGATGGAGAAAAAAGGGGTAGGGACGGCAGAACAGTAGCTGACCCTAAGATCTTAGGACCTTTATTCCTGAGTAACTCAGTAGACATTTTTGGTTGCATAACCTGCACCTATTTCTAACCGACTCCCACCCCCTCTTGACCTCTTCCTGGCAGCAGTGTCCTTCAGGGGAGGCCAGGCCTGCCCAGAGCCCCTTGACTGCCTTTGGCCAGTGGTTTGCAAACTCTGTGTGCATCAACACCACTTTCAGTGCCAGTTAAAAACACAGAATGGCCCTGACTGGTGCGGCTCAGTTGGCTGGGCATCGTCCCGCAAAGCAAAAAGTCACCAGTTCAATTCCTGCTCAGGGTATATGCCTGGATGACAGATTCAGTCCCAGTTGGGGGTGTTTGAGAGGCAACCTTCGATGGATGTTTCTCACTCTCTCTTTCTTCCTCCCTTCCCCACCTCTAAAAATAAATAAAATCTTTAAACACACACACACACACACACGCATGCACGCAGACTGGCAGACCCCAACCTCTGCCCTTACAGTTTCTTTCTTAATGCAGCCTGGAGTGAGGCCTAAGCATTTGTATTTATCGCAGGTTCCCAGGTGATGCCCTCAACTCTTTTGCCACTTGACTGGTATAGACATTGGGTACGAATCACAACCTGGACAGTGTGGCACGGTTAAGGCTGCCGGCAAAGCCACTAGAACTAGCTGTCAGCAACCACAATCCCTCGCCACTTTATCCCTCTGCACTGCTTTTACTAAGGGGAGCTGTCTACCCAGAAGCCTCAAGCGCCTGCCTATTCATTCCATTATAGCGCCCTGGGCTTCTCCCCATGGTACACAAAATACAACGCGACCAACAAAACACCCCAACCGCTACTTACTGCATACTATGGGCAAGACAGAAAGATTCTATTCCACTAAAAAAATTTAAGAAAGTTTTTTCCTGTCCTCAGGGAAGTCACATTCTATTTGGTGAAGCAGAAATACACACAAAATTCAAAGCAAACTGTAATTAAATGTCTGATGGAAAGGTGCTATGAATGAACAGGGGAGGATAAAATAACGCTGTCTCAATAATCTGGGAAGGCTTCTGCAGAGAAGACAAATGGAAAAACTGTCACAGAAAGTTTGGGGGCAGGCACTCCAGAAAGGGGTGTCTGAAATCTCGTGCTGTGTCTTTAGACTTTAGTAAAGGAACTAATTATACTGGCAGAGCTGTAAAGAAATGCTGACAGATAAGGTAGTAGCTTAAAGAGGAATTCGGTATTGAAGATGATAAAAGCTGAGCATGTTTATCTATTGTGCGAAATCCTGGTGAATATTAAGAATTAAGAGCTAGGGAGAAGCCCTGGCTGGTGTGGCTCAGTTGGTTAAAGAGCCATCCTATAAACCAAAGGGCTGTAGGTTCAATTCCCAGTCAGGACACCTACCTATGTTGTAGGTTCGGTCAGGGCGCGAACAAGAGGCAACTGATCGATGTTTCTCTCTCTCTCTTTCCTTTCCCCTCTCTCTAAAATCAGTAAAATCAGTAAGCATGTCCTCAGGTGAGGATAAGAGAAGAGCTGGGGTGAAAAGGTCCTTTAAAGTAGAAAGAGAAGGAGGGGCACACAGACTTAAAAGCAGGAGATGGTATCATGGACCACAGGGAGGAGAATTTCCAACAGTGAATAGCTGGGAATGCCAAATGCTCAGAGAGCAAGTAAAATTAAGGTAGAAAAGGATCACTGCGTTTGGCAAACAAAATGCTGAGGAAAGAAAAATGCCAGAGCGGTTCCAGTGAAAAGAGGAGGGATGCAGCGGGAAAGACATCACAGGTAAACGACCCTCTTACAGAAGAGCAGCTTTAGAGAAAGGGCACAGCGGAGGGAGTGAGCCCCCAACAGAGGTGGGACAAAACGAGCTCTACAGCACCCAGATGGAGACTGGCCCACTGACCGCTGCTCTCTCACTGAGGGGGAAGGGTGCAGGTGGCCCATAGGTCTGCATGAGAGGGGAATAAAAAAATTGAGGGAGCCACTACAAAGAATTTAATACCATTAAATATATTAAACTTCTATAAATTAAAATATTTGGAAGAAACCAGACATCTCAATATTACTAAAAGCAGGACCACAACTTGAGACTGGCCGCGAATTCACAGCACTGTATCGTTTGGACTGGTAATGGACACGAGTGGACCGAGCCAAGCCTGCCACCCTTACGCGCGCACCTGCAGCCAAGCGGCTGCCATGTGGTGTAGGCCTACTGCCAGATCTTTCCAATTTTTTCTTAAAGACCCAGAAATCTGGGTTTTTACATGAACTCTTAGATGAAATGTTAACAAAATTAAAGAAATTTTAACCCCCCTTTCTGATTATTTTCAGTTTGTGTCAAAAGCTAGATTTTTTTTAGTTTGGTTTTTCTTCAATAGGTACCATGTTAACCTGGGTTTCAAATACCTGTTAATTTTGATGGATTTAGCATAGAATACACTTTCAAAACCACAACAGCAATACCACAAAGGACCGCCAACAGCCCGGGGGGTCTGAGGACACTCATTCTCAGTATGGTTCCTAAGGATATATAAGGATATATAAGCCAGACCCCCACACCTCACAAACTTTCCATTGAAGATCAATGTACAGGGCAGAGAGTGAACTGGCATCTTCCAGTGAAAGGGCAGACTCCCAGGGACAAACCTCAAGAGTGTTTCATCTATTTTTTTTTTTTTTTAAATCAGACACTTGAGCCCTGGCTGGTGTGGCTCAGTCGCCTGAGCACTGGCCTGCGAACCTAAAAGTCACTGGTTCGATTCCCAGTCAGGGCACATACCTGGGCTGCAGGCCGGGTCCCTGTAGGGGCACGCCGTGAGAGGCAACCGACCAACGGATGTTTCTCTCCCTCCCTTCCCCTCTCTAAAAGTAAATTAATAAAATATTAAAAAGAAAGACACTTCTTACAAATTTCGGCTTCTACTCCACATTACACCCATGCTTATTTTAATATAAAACCTGTTCAGTTGTTTCTCTCAGTAAAATATAACGTGCTTATTTCGTGCCTTCCTATAGTGCAAAGCTCACTATAACCCCAGGACGCGGGTCGTCTGAGGAGCCAGAAATCTGAGTTTTATGCACTAAAACATTTTCCCTGGAAGCCAAAGGCTCCTCTTGGAACTCTAAAAGTTTAAAGAGTGATGCACAAATAGGTAAAACTTTTTTTTTCAGTTACAGTCGACAGTTCATGTTCTCTTGTATCGTTTCAGGTGTACAGCACAGGGTCAGAGAATCCTGTACGTTACAGAGTGTCCCCTCGTGTTTCCAGTACCCACCTAGAACCATACGCAGTCATTACTGACTATGTTCCCTGTGCGCAAATGTGCTCTGAAAGACGTTCGCCTCAACACGAGTGTTCTGCAGGCGCCTGTTGAATGAGGGCGATTTCGTGAAAATGGCCATTTTGGGTTTAGCTCATCATTCAATCCTGGAACCATTACAAGTGCTTTCAGATCAACATGGTACCTCTTTGCAACCTCCTTTCCCTCGGAGGCGTCCCCTTATCTTGTCCACCACCCCGGGGACTCAGAGGGCACGTCTGCCCCCGACTCCCCGTCTCCCGTCGTTCCCTCTGGGAAAAAGCCTCCTGGTCTTCCCACAAAGACCCTCTTCCCGAGCCTAAGCCCGGCAACGCGGCCAGGAGGGGGTGGCGACAGGAGCTGGAGGAGGAAGCGGCGCAGGAGGAAGTCGGGCCCTCCGGGACCTGCCGGCGGGGCGCTCAGGCCCTGCGGAGGGAGGACGTCCCACAGCGGTGCCGGGTTCGCTCGGCGGCCTGGAAGGGTGCAGAGGCGGGGAGGGCGAGGAAGATGCGTCTCCTGGGCCTCCGACAAAGATGCGGGTGAGGGATCCGGAGGGCCGACCAGGCCTGCGCGCCACCGGAGTCGCGCAGACTGCACAAAGGGCCCCCGCGGGCCTCCCGCAGTTTTCTCACCTGTGCTCGGCGCCGGCCCTCCGACCGGCAGCGCCACCGGGAGAGCCCTGCTCAACACGGGGAAACGGCAAAGCTCGGCGGCCTCACGGGCGGGGACTGCTCGGACCCCCCACGCCGCCGCCGCGCAGCCCGGGCCTCCACCTCCGGCTCCCCGGAACGAGCCACGCCCCTCTCTTCTCGTTCGCCCTCGCTCCGGACTGGCGAGGGTCCCGGATGCGGCCTGCTTCGGCGCCCGGAAGCCCCGCCCCTCCTCTCAGGGCCCGCCCCTTCCGAAAGCTTGACGGGTCCTGCACAGCCTGGGAAGAGTTTCGCCGGCTCCTGGGTGGCTAGAGCGTCCTCCCGCGCCCGAGGCTCCGCAGGGGACGGCGCCCGGAGGCTGTCGGGAAGTAGGCGGGGTGACGTGGGCTGACCAGCTCCGCGGCGGGTTCGCCGAGATCAGTGGCCCGCGGCATCGGGTGCCCGGCCGGCCAGCGTCCGAGGTGGTGCGGGACGGTGTGTGGCCGGGGCCATGACGGGCAATGCCGGGGAGTGGTGCCTCATGGAAAGCGACCCCGGGGTCTTCACCGAGCTCATTAAAGGATTCGGTGAGAGCCAAAGGGGACCGTCCTGGGCAGGGGGTCACAGAGGAGGCCCGAGCTGGAATTGGAGGGTTCCTTGCGGCCACGAGGCCCCGTGTCAGAAAGCAGACGGCTCCGGGGAGCTGGAGGGAAATGTGGGGCCCCGCCCCCTTCCCAGACCCGGGAGGTCGCGTTTCCGCAGCGGTTTTGAGAGTCACACCACGAGGGCAGGGACCTTGTGTTTCTGCACTGCCGCATCCTCAGGATCAGGTTCCCAATTACTTGCTTAATTGAAATGAGTCACCCCAGCTCCCCAACGCCTTAAGCACCCCCGCCGCTTCTCCGCCGAGCGCTTCCCATCCCTGGCAGGTGCGCCCAGGTGCGTGTCTCAGGCCCTCAGTCCTGCAGGAAAAGCTGGGGTGTGCCTCCTCGAGGGTGGGGTGTCGGAGGCCCCAGCCACCCAGGACCCCGAGATTCTAGATATTCTAAGCAGAACACCTTGAGTGAGTGAGTAGTTCTGTGGACGTCACACTCGCTGACTGCGTGGGACCGACGGGCCACTTGGCTGGTTCTGCTTCCAGCTCATCTTTGGCTGCCGGTGAAGTGTGTTTTCTTGAGCTCGGGCTCTAGCTTAGAGGCCACATGCTGGCCTCATAATTTCTTCCTAGCTGTATTCCTCATCTTCCACCCTAAATAATGAACACACTTGACTTTTTATCCTTTCCCTGTCCCTCTCTTTCCCAGCCTCTTTTTTGGGCAGTGAGTTTATTTTCATTGATTACATTTCCTTAAATGTTATTAATTCTACCTATTACATTAAAACTTGCACTCAGGGTAAAAATTAAACGTTGCTATCGATACCGTCTAACTGTAATTAGCTGAATATTTGGAATATCACTTATCAAGCATACATTGTTCAGCTACCGTATTTCAGGCGCATTGGTAGGGTTTGGGGGGGTTTAATGTGAATAAATCGTGACAGCTGTTCTACAGAACTGACAGGCTATACTGTGGGGGACTGACTAGCCATGCTGAAGTGTGAACAAAATGTTACAGGAACACAGGCAGGAGAAAAAACAAACAGCAGTGATGTTAAAAGTGTGTGGCTTAGGGGAACAGCTGGGAAAGTGACTAAAATATAATGTAACAGTCTGGAGGTGTATTTGTATCTGAAGCTGAAAAGGTAAACTGAGGCCAGGTTGTATGCCATGTTGTATCATTTGGATTGCCCTGTAGTCAGTCCCGGGGAGCTTAATTGTCAATGGTACTTGAATGCTGAGATGACTTTTTGATAATTATAAAGGTTTACTATGTGTAGTGTGCAGGGTAGATTGGAATGAAGTGTGAGAAACTAGAAGTCTCTTAAAATGGTCACAGTCTGAGCGATTGGCTTGATGCAAAGTAGGGGTTGGAGAGGAAGAGGGACAGTCATTGAACTTGCTACGTGTGAATCCACAGAACTGCGCCCGGATGTAAGGGGGAGTGAAAATGAATGCATGGTTTCTAGCCTGGGTGGCTGGTGAAGCACAAGAGAATGGACTTGATCGGCGAGAAAGATGGGTTTGGTTTTGGACATATACCAAGTTTGAGATGTCTGCAGGTTTAGCCATAAAAAATGTACTTTCAAAACTCTATTAGGACATACTGAAATTAACTTTTAAGAACTACAGTGGTGTATTTCTTAAGAAAAAAGTAGGTTAATAGTTGTGGGTACAGAAAACAGTTTATTTTTGTATTATTATTAATTGTATTATTTCCCATACAAACAACTGTAAACCTCCTTTTGCCCACTCCCATATTATACTAGGTAAACTTGTTTATTTTAAAATTAATTCACTCCAGTAACTATTGATTGAGCCAACCTCCTGTGTACAGAAGACTTGGAATTGAAAATGACTTCATAAAAGTCGTGCATAAGGGAATTCATTCTTTCAAACATGAAACATTGTATTATGAATACTATTATGAATTTTAAAAGTTTCTTCACTGAGGGGAAATTATTAGTGGGTTCAGTGAATGCATAAATACAATGTTGGTGGAATATAACATGGTAAAAGCAAAGTTTTATCAAATTAAGAAACGGAACAGAAATAAACTTTTAATTGGTATGATGTATACATAATTCATAAATGTACCAAAACAAACTGTGATAGCCTACCAGTTAAATACAGAAGCTGTGAATTTCTGCCTCCAGCCAGGATGGAGTAATGGACTGGATTTACTTTTCCTACAACAAATCAATGACCCCACCTTCACTTTAAGAAACTAGAAAAAGAAGAGCAAATTAAATCTAAAATAAACAGATGAAAGGAAATAGTAAAGGTTAGAGTTTACATTAATTTAGTGAAACAGAAAAGAGGAAAATAATGGGGAAAAGTCAATGAAACCAAAAGCCGTTTTCCAAAGACCAATACAACGGATAAACCTCTAACCAGACCAATCAGAAGAGGACAGAGCAGGGATGGGTGGGTGGGCTGGAATGGGAATAAAAGATAGAAACTGTACTGAATAATCTAAAATAAAAAATTTAAAAAAAAAAAAAAAAAGAAGAGGACAGGGCACACAATGACCAGTATCAGAAGGAAGAGGGAGGATGACCCTACAGGTTCTCCAGATATTAAAAGGATAATAGGGGGATATTCTAAACATCTTCATGCCAATGGATAGGACAAATGAAATGTATAAATTTCTGTAAAGACATAAATTACTGAAGCTCAATCAAGGAAAAATAGATAACCAGTATAGCCTTATATTTATTAAAGAAAATGTAATTTAAAATCTGTTCACAGAGACAACTCCAACCATAGTGGTTTCACTGGCAAATTCTATCAAATATTTAAGGAATAAGTAATGCCAACTCTGTACAGATTTTCCTCAAAAAATCAGAGAGGAAGGAATACTCCCTAATTTATTCTATGAGGGCCAGCATTATCCTAACAGCCACGCCGTACACTGGCTGTAGTGAATTTGGGCATGCCACCGAACATCCCTAAACCTTTCTCACATAATACTTGCCTTGTGGGGATTAGAGAAAACGCATTAAAGTACTTTACATGCAGAAGGCACTGGTACATATGGCTGCTTTCTGCTTTGTGATAATACCAGCTGACATTTAGTGGGCCTGTGGAGAGTGCTAGCACTGTATTGTTTTATGCACCACAAAGATCTCGTTTGCTCCTCACAACTCGGTCGGAATGGGGAGCAGAGAGGTCACACGGTCACACGGCCAGGACATGGCAGTCTGGAGGGCAGGCTGCCCTCACACCGTCCCTGCCACCGTCCCACTGCAGCGGGGTGTCCCGGCCTTGGCACTGTGCACGTGTCGGAGCAGATAAAGCTTTGCTTTCGGGGGCTGCCCCTGCAATGTAGGGTATTTAGCACCTGTGGCTTCCACCCAGTAGATGCCACCAAGCCTTTCCCCCCACTCCCCAGTATGACAGTAGTGACAGTAGAAATGTGAAATGGGCCATGAGGGGTAAAAAAGTCACCGTGGTAAAGAACCACTGTCCCAGAGGAAGAGTGTGTTTGGGGGATGCTGAGTAGCTGAAAATAGAATAGGACAAATTTAAGAAGAGAGATTAATATGTGATATAAAAGTCACTGTGAAGTGGTAGATATTTATTACTACTTAAAAAGGGCACAGTAATAAAAAAAGAGGGCCAAGGGCAGAGCTGGGAACACTTAGCAACAGAGTGAGAAAAGCAGATGAGAAAGGGCCAGAGGCTGAGAGAAAAACCAGGAAGGAGCAGTCACAGAGTAGTAGCCTGTCAGTGAAAATGAACTCTTGAAACTTTTTCTGGTTATAAAAGCAATATATTCCCATTGTAAATAATTAGAAAATAGTAAAGGACGTAATAGGATGAGACTGTGAACTTGATCAGTTTTACCATTTTAATTTCTCGTCTCTCCTTTCCCCAAATATACATTTCTTTTAGTTAATATTTAATGGTGAAGAGAAAAAATGAGTTACGTATTTTCTTTTCTAAAGAAATAATTTCTTATTTCAGGTTGCCGAGGTGCCCAAGTAGAAGAAATATGGAGTTTAGAGCCTGAGAATTTTGAAAAATTGAAGTGAGTATAATTTTAGCTGCATTGAAAATGTGTCTATACTTGAGAGCAAACTTTTTTCTGTTTATTTACTGTTGGATTATTTCTGTTATTTCTGTTATTTCTGTTGGATTACCCTAGGCCAAATACATTATCTCCTTCAAGCCTTTTTTCAATTTGGTGAGGTAGGAATTCTATTTTCCTATTATAATCAAGAATCTGAGACTCCTAGATAAAAAGTAACTTGCAAGGAATTAAAAACTAAGTCCCTGTAATTCCAAATCAACAAAGTAATGGTTGATTTTTTACAACATTCACTTAGAGATGATGGATTAGAACATAGAAGGCATTTTAACATAAAAGACATGAAAGAGATCTGTCAACAAGAGCATACTTTGTAATATACATTGACAGTAACTCAGAACTGTCTCTACATTATCACATTGCTTCTGGGGTGGTTACAGTTCAGATTCCAGAGGGAGATGCCAAGAAGGACCTTCTTCTCCCCTTCCGACTACAGCCTCCCCTCTGGCCTCTCCTCGCCTACTGCCTCTGTGTCCCCAAGCGCTGGCCCTGTGTTGCAAAGGGGGAGGGGGCAGAGTTGTCACTGAGGGGAGTTTTTGGGATGGAGACAAGGAGCTGGTTTTTCACAGGGATGACGGGGACTGCTGGGATGTAGCTTCTGTTTTCCTAGTTAAAAGGGGCTGGTTGGCAAAGCCGCTACCTTCCCCACAAAGTGCAGGCGCTGTAGATAGAAGAGGAGATCAGTTTAGGCCAGGTGGTCAGGGAAGGTTCATTACAGATGTGTCACTGGGACTGTCCAAAGGACAGGAAAGAGTTATGCCGTGTGGAAGGCAGTTTGCTGTTTCCTGGGCAAACAGCAGTTTCTTTAGGAAAGGGGTGGCTTTGCTCGGTGCGAGGAGACACGTTCTATTCACACTGCAGGACTGTCCGTGCCCCCAGTAACTGCACTAAGTCACTCCTCCGTTTCACAATGTATATGCTGTCAGCCATTTACCAGCAAACTTCCTAAGCGACCTTGACTCATTTGTGTTGGAATTCATTCGACATTAGCAGCTTCTTCTAGGTTTGCTTTGTTCTTAATTCCTTCTTTTAAGTGAAGTGATGCAAGGTAGAAAATGAATAATCCTTAGATTTGAGAGTAAGTCTTTCATTATAATTCTGTTTTAACTGATGTCATTTTAAGTTTTATTAGCCTGGCTTAGGCAACATTCTAGCAACAATAGCAATAGAAATCTTTAAAAAAAATTTGAGTTTACTTTATTTGCACTGTATTTGTTAAGTAGCTGAGTAAAATTTAACATGTTGATGATGGATTACAAAAGGAGGCAGAGATCGGTGTCACTAATTTGTATTTTATTTTGTAGGCCTGTCCATGGGTTAATTTTTTTGTTCAAGTGGCAGCCAGGGGAAGAACCAGCAGGCTCTGTGGTTCAGGACTCCAGACTTGACACGATATTTTTCGCCAAGCAGGTACGGTGCTTGGGTATTCCGAGGGCTCGAGAGCAGCCTTTTTGACAGGCAGGACTGCGTTCCCACTGTGTCCTTAATGCAGCAGCACGCAAACGTTTTTTCTTAGGGCCCCTTCACATTCTAAAAATCGAGCTCCCCAAAGAACGGCACCAATTAGAGAGATGATAATGCTGGCTGTCTAATGCTAATCACACACTCTAATTGGAGGTGTGTGTGTAGATCACCGATTAATACAATAATGAGGAAAGAAGTCATCTTCTGATCATTACAACCGGTGTGTAAGGACCTGGAAGAACAGGTTGGTAATGCTTCTCCGTAAAGCGTCATCTAGCGACCACCTCTGACCGAGCAAGGACGGTCTGATACAGGTGGTAAGAGTGTCTGTGGTGGTCCCGGGCATGTCCGGCTCCGTCCGTCCCATGTTTCGGGAAGTAACAATCGAGTGCCACAGGGTGCCGGCCACTGTGCCGGAGTTCCGTGGACGTGGGCATAGTCAGTGGAAGGCAAACTCACGGTGACGTGTGCCGCCTGGCGGGAAATGAGAGACATGGCGCACAGCTGTAAGATAATCTGCGGAGCCACTCACTTCAGACACCAACCACAGGGTTCAGGGGCCCCCAAACCATGCTGCCTCCTGACATTCCGCATTTGGGGGCACCCCAGGATCACCCTCCGGTGCTGCAGTTTGCTGGAAAAACGCATGGGCTTCTTTGAAAGCCGTCATTGCCACAGTTACAGGTTATAACAGGGAAAGGCCACAGGGAGGAGACACTTGGGCCAGAGTCCTGGAAGGTTCCAGACAGGAAGCTCCCAGTCATCCTCTCCCAGGGCGGTCAGAGGTGGCACCGCCTTTCGGGGCAGTGATGTGTGACAGTGCGTCCAGAACGATGCCATCCAGGGAATCTTGATGGATTCTTGGCACCCATAGTTTTCAGTGGGCCTCGATCACACAGACCTGGTTGACAGCCGCACTGGAGACCGAGCTGGTGCTGTTGACATACATCCCCACCCTAAGTCGCAGCGTCAGACCATCTGTGTGGCCCAGAGCCCTCGGGTAAACAAAGGCACACCACAAGGCATGGCTTTGTGAGAGCCTGGAGATCGTGTCCCAGGAACCAAGGACAAAGGCCAGACCTCTCTCTGTGCAATATTAGATTCTTCACTGCCCACTGAAACGTGGGACCTGGCCCCTGCAGGGAGATCCAGAAAAGCACCTGTGAGTGACAGTTTAGCTGACATCTAGAGGTTAAGTGGGTATTAACTGGGGGAAGAGGTTGAGGATCATCCTGGATTAATAACAGCCTGATGGCAGAAGGCGGGGAGACTGCCAGTGTGAGAGCACAGCAAGCCGGGGGAGGGGCCGTGAGGAGGGAGCTGGCCAGCGTCCTTAGGCTAGGGACACCCTTAGGCTAGGGACACGTAGCTGTACCTCACTTCACGGAAGTGTGCACAATTCGATGTTTGGATGGAATCGTTTTCCTAAGTCTTTAGAAAAGTTTTTTCTAAAGTGATACATCACAGATCTGAGGTCCCCCTTAGATACTAGGGATGTGCCATAGGATTCTCTTATCATGTTCATACTGTGTCAAGATTTTGAAAGAATGTGTGAATAGTATAAATTTTAATGTCTTCTGACTTCACTCCCACCGCAGCCCCAGATAACGTCACCCTAATTTTGACCCAAGATAAGGGAACACTAACTCTCAAAAAGTTAACCACCTTTGTGAAGTTTCCTTTAAAAATAAAAAAAATGTCACCCAAATTTACTAAAGAATCATGATTCTGATCAAAGTAGATATTAAAAGAAATCAGCAACCATATCAATTGGAGTGTAGATCTGTTACTTTTCCCTAATTCGTCAGCTGTGGGGTAGTTTTGAGGAGAGAGCTCCGTAAGAGGGGTGGCAGTGGTGTGGTGGCGTCGCTGTGTTTGTTGAGAATTGGGGGAGAGTGTCCCCGAATGGGGGAGGCGATCTTTGTCCAGGCGTTTTTCAGACAAACTGTAGTTAAAGATGTAGGAACTGGTGGCCGTTCACGAGCCCCTGGCACTGTGAAAAGTAGAGGAGTGAGGAAATAAAGAGGGAAGATAATTGAAAAATTTTCTTCTGAAATTAGGCAGGTTATAAATAGATAACTTCCAAACTGTAAACTCTTAAGTGAATTAGCATTTTATGGAAAGACTATAATTAGAAAATGGTATTCAATTACAGTACAGTAAGAAAGTACAGCAATAAGATTAAGCTGTATGTTTTCAATCACTTACCAAATTGAGTTTGTCTCTACAGTTGACCTAGTGGGCGCTCACCGATCCTCTGAGCTTCTTTCCAGCTCAATGGTCTGGACACTGTGGGGGCTCTGGGGGCTAGGGGAGAAGCCCTGGTCTGCAGTGGGGGGGGGGGACTGAAATGAGTCATTGGGTAATTTCTTTAAAAACTGCGTAGGTCAATTGGAGCTTACTTCGTGTGCCAAAATATGGGTTGAATTTGGACAGGTAGAAAGGGCTTAGGAGAGTGATTTTCAATCTTTTTCTTCTCGTGGCACACCTAACCTAAATACTAGAATTCTGTAGCACACCAAAAATATATTTTTTGCAGATCTGACAAAAAAGCATAACTTTGATTGATTCGCACCAACAGCTGTTGTTTTGTTCGCTGCCATTTTTTTATTTGACGACCCCTGACTAGTCAGGTATTGGGTGTTTTAAAAATTCTTGCAGCGAGCCAGTGGGAAGGCGCTGCTTAGGAGGAAGTGAGCAGGATGGGAAGGCAAGTTCTGTTGGCTTCCTCGGTGTTGCTCTCGGTCAGGAAGGCTCGGTCTTGCTGCCCTAACTGGATCGCTGTCCGTGATGCCACGAGTTCATTTCATGTATTTGGTTTCCTAGAATCTTCAACTCCACAACTGCAGCAAGTTCTTGAAACTAGATTAGAGTGGAAATTAAAGGTTTTATTATGTTTATGCTAAGAAGATGTGAAATAAAGTAGGAAAACTATTAACTTTATATCTTGGGGGTCACTGTCTCTGGTTAAAAGTTTTTCTAACAAACCGGTGTCTTCACTTGTATATTTTACAGGTAATTAATAATGCTTGTGCTACACAAGCCATAGTAAGTGTGTTATTGAACTGTACTCATCAAGATGTTCACTTAGGAGAGACGTTATCAGAATTTAAAGAATTTTCACAAAGTTTTGATGCAGCTGTGAGTACAGTCTAATTATTCTTAAAATGCTCTCTTTGTGCTGGTTCTTATTTTAATGGGTGACTTTTAAAAATTATTTCAGATGAAAGGCTTGGCGCTGAGCAATTCAGATGTCATCCGACAAGTACACAACAGCTTCGCCAGGTAAGAGACTTCCCGTCAGATGGGCCCTGCTTCTTTCTCTGCCTGTTGGTCTCTTACGCTCTTTTCCCTTCGCTGCAGACAGCAGATGTTTGAATTCGATGCAAAGACATCAGCCAAAGAAGAAGATGCTTTTCACTTTGTCAGTTACGTTCCTGTTAACGGAAGACTGTATGAATTAGACGGATTGCGGGAAGGACCTATTGATTTAGGTAACCCAGCTCCTGTTCCTGGTAGCCCACTTTGCCCGGGAGGGAAGATTGGGCACTCACCTCTGTGGGGCCGCAGTGCTGCAGAGGAGGGAAGGGGGAGGTGGCGCGGGGAGTGCAGGGTGGCGACGGCCTCGAGTCTTCTGCACCGGGTGGAATTTCCAGACAGGAGGGACGTGCCAGCTGCTGTTCATTCAGAACCTTTATTTTTTTTCTAAGAGAAAAAAAATTTTAAACCGTAATTACATGATTTATTTTTTTCCTTTTTAGTTAACTTTTAAAAACTACTTTTTCTGGTGAACTTGAGTTATTCTTGTCATTTTTAATCTGATAAGGGACAGTGAGCATTTCTTAGCATCTAGCACTAAAATATTTTTGTTTGCAGTCGGGTCATTCAGAGTCACTTTAATTCAATGTTTAACATTAATCTACAAAAGTATTTTCCTTCAAAGTTTCTATGTAAATAGTGCACTGATGAGCTGGCCTTTGGGCCAAAGGGCACATTTGCCCTGATCCCACCTTGTCTCTGACCTTAAGCAAGAATGACAAATGGTTTTTAAGGGCGAGGGGTCGTTGGTAGTCCAGACATAGTACAGAAATAACAGGCCCATAAAAAATTTTTAACTCTTTATTTTATCCCATTAAAATTTAAAACAATTATGATCCATATTTAAGTCCAGCAAAAACTGTTTTAATTCAATCTAATGTTATCTATAACACTAAAATTTTATACTTATACATAAAAAAAATTTAAGAATTTTGTTTTAATTTGTTTAATTTTGTTTATAAAAAAGTTTAGTTTTTTTAAAATTTTTGTTTGTTTATTTTTTAGAGAGGGGAAGGGGGGAGAAAGAGGGAGAGAAACATCAATGTGTGGTTGCCTCTCACATGCCCCCTACTGGGGACCTGGCCCGAAACTCAGACATGTGCCCTGACTGGGAATCGAACAGGTGATTCTTTGATGCGCAGGCGGGCACTCCAGTCACTGAGCCACACCAGTCATGGCTTGTTTGTAATTTTTTGACTCTGTCCCGTGTATAGAACCAATGGTTTGTCTAATGCAGATTTTCGTGTTATTGCTGTACTGAAACATTTATTTTTTTGTGTCTGTTGTAGAAAATGAATAGAATGTTCTTTTAATTCTGTAGAAGTTGATGTTCCCTAGTTCGGTGGTTGATCTGATCTCTGCATTTTCGCTCTTGGCTTCTCTCAAATATAAAGGAAGTGAAAGATGAAAAAGAACAGCAAGTCTTACTGTACAGCTGTGAGGCTGTGCTAAAACTTAGGGTGAAAAAGAGGATTAAAACAACTCGGAAAATTGGTTTTGCTTATGTGTGGATCTCAGGTTTTTATAGTTACAGTGCTGAGGAGTCAGGCAGATAAAGATTGAATCCTTACTTTGCCACTACCACGGGAGCTGGTTTTTCCCTAATTCATTACTTTCTCAAACATTTATTTAGCACCTACTAAGTGGCAAAACCATGTGGCATGTAAATTGTGATAATTCTCTTTCGTCTTATTTGTAACTAAGAAAATAAGAATTGAACTTGGGGTGGTGAGCACGCAAGACAGTATACAAATGATGTATTATAGAATTGCACCCCAAAACTATATAATTTTATTAACCAATGCCACCCCAATAATTGTCAAATAAAAGGAAGCTGAGCACAGTTATGCTGAAAGGATTTTTACCATTCTGAATTTTCTGAGCTGTTTATAAAAAGAGCTGTGTTGGACCAGAGTGGGGAAGCAGCGTGAATGGCGATTCAGTGGCTGTAAGCTTGTGCGTCTGTCTCCCCAGGTGCGTGCAATCAGGACGACTGGATCAGCGCCGTGAGGCCCGTCATAGAGAAAAGGATACAAAAGTAAGTGCGCTGCTCATCTCTCTGGCGTGGCGTTCTGCTGTTTAAACATTTTTACACACTTTTATTTCAGTTTTATTTTAGCAGTGCTTACTGGATATCTGCCTTTGATTAGATTAATGTGAATGTGCTCAGGAAGTCTGTTTCAGAAAATCTCTGAATTCTGTTAAACATGCAAATCTCCATTAAGTTAGATCTTTTGTACAGCTGCTTTGTAGAGTTTCGCTTTTGACCATCTGTTTTTTCAATTAAATTAAACTTTTTGAGGTAACTATGTATTCATGTTCAGTTACACAAAGACTGCAGAGCGAGCCTGTGCAGCCTTTGCCCTGCGATGGTGACAGCCTTCGCAACCCTGGGGCACAGTGTCACAGCCGGGTGTTGACACTGATGCAGTCAAGACTCAGATGATCCCAGGGAACCCTCCTTCGGCCCGTTCAGAGCCTCCATCACACCGCTCCCCGCCCCCATGCATGTTTTCTCATGTAAAGAGTGTAGTGTTATATAAATGGACTCATACAATATGGTACTTTTTTGAATTGGCTTCTTTCACTCAGTGTAATTCTCTAAAATTCATGGGGGTTGCTGAGTGCATCAGTGGTCCATTCTTTTCCATCACTAGTCTGTGGTACGGGTGTGCCATTTTCGGCCCATTGCCCCGTTGAGTGGGCATCTGGATTGTCTCCAGGTTTTGGCTGTCACAAACAGAGCTGTGACAGACATCTGTGTGTAGGCTTTTGTGTGAACGTGAGTTTTCGTGGCTCTGAGATAAGTGCCCAGCGGCATGGCACCGCTGCTGAGTTTTATGGTAAATTCATGGTTCGTTTTTCAGAAGCTACCAAACTCTTTTCTAGAGTAGCTGTACCATTTTATATTCCCACCAGCAATGTGTGAGTGACCCAGTTTCTTCACATCCTTGCTGACATGTGGTTTTGTCAAGAGATTCATTGTGGTTTTGATCTGCATTTCCCTAATGACTAATGATGTTGAAAACCTCGTCATGCCTTTTGCCTGTTTTGTAATTGGATTTTTTTGACTGTGGGGCCTTGAAGTTCTTTCCGTGCTCCAGGTACTGCCAGTCCTTAGGCGAGTGGCCTGCAGGTACTCTCCCCGTCTGCAGCCCCTCCCCTCCCGCTCCCGGTGTGGCCTTCTAGAGCAAAGGCTCTCACTCCCAGTGAGGTCAGTCTTCCCCACTGTGAATTGTGTGTTTATTGTCAAATCTAAGAATTCTTGGCCTAGATTTCCCTAGATTACAAAGACTTTATTACATCTTTCTTCTAAAAGGTTTATGGTTCCACATTTTTCATTGAAGTCTGGCATTTACTGCATTTTCAGTTAATTTCCTATATGGTGTGAAGTTAAGTCAGTGTTCCTTTTTCTTGCTTATGCCCGTTCACCTGCCGTGGCGCCCTTTGTTGAACCGGCTGCCCTTCCTCCGCTGAACTAGCCCCGCACCCTTGAGAAAACCATGGGCGTGTTTGTGTGGGTCTGCCTCTGGGTTCTGGGCGGTTCCGGGACGCACCTGCCCCCTGCCGGTGCTGCGGTCTCGGTCAGTGGCCACGGGCCTTGACGTCAGTGGAACTGATGCCCCCACCTGGGTTCCTGTCCTTCCAGATGATAGACCCTCTGCCTTCCCGCATACATTTCCGTATAATCTTGTCCGTATCTGCTAAAATTCTTGTCAGGATTTTGACAGAAATTGTGGAGGAGAATTGGCATCCTTTACTACGTTGAATGTCTGATACACGAACCACTGACTTTGCTCTCCCAGAGAGTCACGGGGTAATCACTGTAGACTATCTTACTTGTAATAGTGTTACAATTCTTTGTTATATTGTAAACCTTAACTTTGTTTTTTAGGTACAGTGAAGGTGAAATTCGGTTTAACTTAATGGCCATTGTGTCTGACAGAAAAATGATATATGAACAGAAGATAGCAGAGCTGCAAAGACAGCTTGCCGAGGTTTGTGCCGTGTTTCTGAGCAGAGTTCCGACTTCGCTGTTTCCTCAGGGGAGTGTTTGCTTCTTCCTTTCCTTTGCCCTCCTACCTTCCCTCCTTTTCTCCTTTCTTTCCTCCCGTTACTTAAGTGTTCTGAGTGGTGGCTAATACACTCAGGAGCCAGGCTGCCTAGACTCGGCTCTTGCCTTTGCCACCGAGGGACTGTGTGGGTTTGAGCGTGTCTCTCTGCGGCTCGGTGTCTTATGTAGAATGAGGGTGACAGTGTTTCCCCTGCAGGTTGTTGGGAGGACTGACTGAGATTTCACATATGTGTGTGTGTGTGTATACACACACACACATGCATACATATCTCACTGACGTAGACAGTGACCGGCGAGTAGTATGTGTTAGCTAAGTGTTAGCAGTTAATTACTTACTGTCATTAAACACTTAGCAAGGTAGACTGCATCGCCCACAGGACCAGCTGGGTGCATTGAGATGGACGTATAATCTCTACTAGTCTTCGTGACTGATTTTCTTTCTGTAGTAAATAGGGGTGGGCGAGAGAATTAGCGACAGACAGTTTTTACGTTCCTTTGATCACATTTTCTAAAGCGGACATTGAGGCGAGTCCAGCTGAGTGGCAGGGCGCAGCGTTGACGTGTGCTCCGGTGCGGACCGTTGAGTCCGCGTTTACGTGTGTGGAGTGGGAGCCACGGAGGACACGCCGCAGGGCTTTCAGCCTTTGAGACTGCACTTACGAGGCTGGTATCGGTTACTGTGCTAAGAGTAAAACCTGAAAAGAACTGTGCTGCGTTTATCATTTGAAAATATTGTGGGCCTAAGCCTCAGTTATTAGGGTGTGCTATTTCTTTTCTTTCCCCTAAGGAGGAACCCATGGATACGGATCAGGGTAATATGTTGAGTGCTATTCAGTCAGAGGTGGCCAAAAATCAGATGCTTATTGAAGAAGAAGTACAGAAATTAAAAAGATATAAGGTATTTTTAAAATTTGTTTCTTCAATGTTTTAATGTAGAGTGATTGTTTCGACATGAAGGTATGCTGAATGATAGATCCGTTTTCTCCCATGGTGTAATAGTTTTCAGAACCATGGGTTGGTTCTCTGGCACTCTGCAGAAGTAACTAGTAAGGTTTCTTTAATTTAAATTTTTTTTAAGTATTCTTATGAACAGATTTTAACCTATTTGATGTTCCAGTTCACTGCAGCTATTACGACCGCTCTAGTTGTCCCCGCTTTGGCCAGTAGGCGCCCCTTCAGGCTGTCTCCTGACAGGACTCCTCCTCCTCGGTAGTGCCTTCTGCCCCTTCTAGGTGACGGCACGTTCAGACCCGTCCTGCGCACTCCCTGCTGCAGACTCGAGAAGCCGCGGGTCCTTCGGTGGGAAGCGGTATTTAGGAACCATTCTTCGAGTGCTCTGGGTGCTTAGTGACACTGAGTGGTCATTATTTCTAGGTGTTTTCAGAGCTAAGAAACGCATGTTTGTTTGATTTTTTTGTTCCATTTTTGAAGAGAAAACACAATGTGAATTCCATATTAATATTCAAATGATAGGTTTAAAGGGCTCTTAAAACGGAGCATTTGTATCTTTTCTCTTAAGCTGAAAATCTGGGTTCCTGACAACAGTAACATAATTACTTATTTGCTTTCTGCTACATATCTATAGCATATGTATGTAAAGTAAATATTTATATGCTTTGTGCTATATGTAAGTGTGTGTGTGTGGGTGTGTGTGTGTATATATATATATATATATATATATATATATATATGCCAAAGTTATATAAAGTTGAAAATAACAATACTGGGAGTGCTGATAACAATGAAAAAGTTCTTTCTTACGTTAATTTTTTTCCTTAGGATACATCCCATTTTATATATATAATCAAATTACTATGTTTTTAAATTCACTTGAAAAACTTTTCTCTTGGTGTGGATTGGTTGTATTACCAATTTGATACACAAATCGGTTTGTTTTATTTTGCTTTCCAGTTTTTCAGGTTTAAAATTTTTTTCATTTAATTATGTCAAACATTTTTATTATTCGGAGTCAACTACAAAGCAAGGCTATCTTTAGTAATGTCATTCTCCTTCACTTGCAATCTGTCCGATGAGCTCTTTTCAGAGACAGTGAAAAGAGTGAAGAGACTTGACTTTGGACATGGTACTTCTGTCATTTGTCACACACGTCACAGTGCAAAGAGTGTTGTTGTTTATTCGAGGCTCAGCTGAAGGCAAGGGTTGTCTCTTTATTGCCCACCATGGTGGTATCAGCACATTGCTTTGCATCGTATTTAATAGCCAGCAAATGGTTATTAAGTCAACTAAATGGCCCTGAACTAGTGGGATTTCTTCAGGTGGAGGGGTAGTGGCTGGCTCGCAGGTATTCCGGGCAGGAAAAGGAGGGCCCGGTGCATGGAGACAGGGAAATAAGGGATGCAAGTTTGAAAGGTCATCTTCCATTTAATGTGGTATAAAAAAATAACTATCCAAACACTTAATATATTCTTAGGCAGGGTTATTACATAATTTTTAATATTTGCCTAACGTAAAACACAAAGTAGTTTTTCAGAATCTTTACCTGGTATATTGTTTGAGAATGCTTTGCTCAAAAGATGGTAAAATGATTCTCATACTTACATAAAACAAATATGTTAAGATTTTAATTCATTCATTGAGGGAGTCTGTAAGGTGTCATAAGTAGTTCACATGAGAAATCAAAGCAGCTCAACTTCAGAGGAAGTAAAGGAACGTTGAAATGAATTTAGACACAACGGGCATCATTTTTTCCTCTGGCGAATGCGCAGTATGTTGAACCCCTGCCAGACAGAATACCTCATAGCTCAGTGGCAGTGTAAGGCTGGAGTCACGTAACTCGGGAGGGTGTGATCTAGACCATGCGTGGTTTTCCACTGAAGCACAGATTTTCCCCTGCACTGTTCCCTGTTTTGGTTGAAAATAATTCAAAGAAAGAGGAACCTTCCCGAAATAAAGCTGGTCCCGGGAGGCTTGGCCTGATGACTGCACAGGTGTGGTGGGTAGCAGGTGTGCTGCTTTTGTAAGTGAAGTTTTCATAAACAGTCTTAGATTAGACTCTTAAAAGCCTCTGTTACTTGCTAAGCCAATAGGAAGCCGTGCCCAAGAAACTCAGCATGTTTATTGTATTTTTTTCAGTAGGAACGTAATTTCATAATTTCAAAAATATTTCTTGAAAATGGGCTTTTTTCCCCATTTCTATTCTGAATTGTATGCAAAATTAAAATGTCAGAAACTTAGTGGGAATGTAAAGTTATTGTGGTTTGATATTTGTTTCATTTTCAGATTGAAAATATCAGAAGGAAGCACAATTACCTGCCTTTCATTATGGAATTGTTAAAGACGTTAGCCGAACACCAGCAGTTAATACCCCTGGTAGAAAAGGTAAGGCCCTGACTGGTGTGGCTCGGTTGGTCAGGCATCGTCCCGCAAAGTGCAGGGTCGCTGGTTCGATGGACTCCCGGTCAGGGCACCTGCCTGAGTTGTGGGGTTCGGTCCCCGGTCAGGGCGGGCACGGGAAGCAGCTGATTGATATTTCTCTCTCACGGTGATGTTTCTCTCTCTTCCCCTCTCCCTAAAAAAATAATGAGATCTTTTTTAAAAAAGAAAAGGTAAGAATTTTCCTGGGGAATACCTTGTATCTCTCTCTCTCTCTCTCTCTATATATATATATATATATATATATATACACACACACACACACACACACACACACACACACGTTTTGGTCTTTGTGGATTTTTCTTCTTTTTCCATTTTTCAATTACGATTTGCATTCCACACTCTTGCATTAGCTTGAGGTGTACCACACAGCAGGTGGCCCTTCATATGGGTCACCTCTGATAAATCAGGGCCCGCCTGGCACCGTGGGTCGTTATTACAGCGTTACTGCCTATATTAAATGGGATCTGGGTTCCCCCAAAACAGAAGTCTTTTTGGCTTACGTAGAGGTAAGATTAGTTGAAGCTTTCGACTTTTGTTTACTTGCCTTCACCTGCAGTTTTGTATTCTAGATGAGCATGTTAGTTCAGCCAGGTGTTTGTGGAGGAAAACAAGGGATGGCCCCCTGCTGTGCGGCCCAGGTCCCCGGTCCCAGCTCAGGTTGTGCCGCAGCACGACAAAACTGAAAACAGTCTCCTTTCTTTAAGCTAAAGACAACTTTTAATGTTAATAACCAAGATAATAGAGTTTCCTTACTTAATTTAGCAAGCATTTGAGTTACCGTAGAATTTAGAACTAGAACAGCCATTGACAAGGAAAAAAATGTAGCCAGGACTAAAACTGAGTTTTGTTATCTGGAAGCATTCTTTCCACTGATGGGAAACTAGCATTGGTTAGTGAAACATTCTAAATTTATTTTTTTCTTTAATATAAGGTACTGAAAGATTTGTTCAGCAAGTGAAACAAATTAAAATTGTTTTTAAGTTTATACCGTAAATCAGTGTTTCTGAAAGTGACCCTTGCTGGATACTTTTTAAAATACATGTTACCCGGCCCTTGTCCAGACATTCTGATATAAGGGAAGACATTCTGATATAAGAAGCCTTCCTTCCCCCAAGTGCTTCTAAGGCAGCTGGTCTGTCCCACATTTTGAGAAGACAACTCCCAGGCAAATAAAATATTGGACCATTTACTTAAAGACCAGAATATACATGCTAGGTATATTTTTTCTTATTAAGTTCAAGTTTATGAAGCATAGGTACATATCAGCCCAGCTGTTTCACATGATCATAAATTCTAAATAATATGAGATGTAAGTTAACCTTTTTGCGTGTACCTGATTTCCCAAATCCTGAATCGTGCTTCAGCTTTTACCTTTAAATGCAAAAGCTTTTTCAGAAGACTACTAAATCTTCTCTTTTTAATACATTTTCCTATTCATGTATTTTAGGGTATCAAAGTTATAAAAGTGCAAGATAGGAAACTGACTTTTAAAGTTTTAGACTAACAGTTAGGATTCTGTGATTCAGTTTGGCTCAGTTAACAGAGTACCTAGCTCTTGTGTTCTTTGTATAAAGCACTATGAAAGACCTTTCTAGTAAAGATAATAAATTAATTAATAATGTAGACTGTTTTGCTAAATCATATGATATGTCAGATTTATGTGTAGATAAATAGTAAGGAGCAGACGAATGTTATTTGATACACTTTGAATGTGTATACTTCACTTTAAAATTGTACTGTGAGTAAACATTTTGTAAAAATTGGGACAAAGATAATTTTTGTTTGGTTTTAATAACAGAATAATTCCAGATTTTTTTAAAAAGTGTGGTTAGAGAACCCAAGCTTTTCAGCTTTTGCATCAGAAGTGTGGTTCGTGAGCTTCCATTTGAACACAGGGGGGCAGTGCAGGAGCACCGGCTGCTGCTGGAACCACCCGGCCTTCGGTTCTTGCCTTCGCGTTTGCTTCACTGAACGGGTTGTTCCCGGCCTCCTACCTTTTGTCTGTCTCTCCAGAGTGTTCTTTGATTATTGATACCGTGTATACACTACTGAGACATGTGTATTTCTTGTATGCATGCTATGTTATCTCCCTAGATTCTGAAGAGAATTCAGATCATTATTTGATTAAAATTTTTGAAATGTTTTAATTACTCATCATTTATATAGCTGCAAACATAGTTCAGGCACTGTGTTAAAGTCTGCGACTGTACACATGAAGGATATACTTCTTCTAAGCAATTTATGATAGAGTTGGGGGGAAATAATTAATTACAGTACTGTGCTGAATAGCTTTTTTAAAATTTTATTTTATAAGTGCCAGAAAAAGTCATGGGAAAGATCCTAGAGGAAGGATTTCACATCCACAAAACTTTAAATCTTTGGTTAGAATTAAATGCTTAATCTCTACCAATAAATCAGCTTCCATAGCACAATTATATTCTTACTTATTTTTAAAAAGGAAGTATCATGGAAAATACCACTTTCTGCTGACAAGGTAAATGTGGTTAAAATTTAAAAAGAGAATAGATTGAGATTAAGTTTTATAATTACCTTTAATATAAAGGCTTTAATAGTGGTAGTCACTTAATGGTAATATGTCCAAGAAAAATCACTTGTAGAATTCAGAACTGCATTGTTAAATTGAAGTGCTCCCCCCAGCCAAGGGGAAGAAGAGTATGCGAACAAAGCGTGAAAGAGGGTGGAAGGAACCTCACACAACCCCTCCAGGCAGGGTTGCTGAATCCCAGCTCCCCGGTCAGGCCTCTGGGCAGCTGAGGCAGCGTGGCCGCAGCCTGCAGTGGCAGGAATGTGTTTGAACTCTGGAAGTCTTTTCATCCTCCTGAGTAGGAAAGCAGGGGTGAAGACTGAATCTCCTAGGGCGTGTGGCTGTCATGGATCGGTTAAGGTCTTCACAGCATTTTTGTTGGATCAGGGCTTCTGCCCTCATCTGATGAGTTCACTGACTGCATGTCACATAAACACTGCTCTGGAGGTAACCCTAGAAATACATAGTTATACAACCTCTGGTGCCGTATATCAAATCTGAACCTTAAATATAAAATGAAATCAGATAGCCCTGTCTGGTGTGGCTCAGTGGGTTGGGCATCGCCCCACAAACCGAAAGGTCACTGGTTGGATTCTTGTCCTGGCACATGCCTGGGTTGTGAGCCAGGTCCCCGGCTGGCGGTGTGAGAGAGGGAACTCATAGATGTTTCTCTCTCACACTAATGTTTCTCTCCCTTTCTTTCTCCCTCCCTTCCCCTCTCTCTAAAAATAAATGCAATCTTTAAAAAATAATAAAGTCAGATAAAGATATTATTTGTAAAACTTTAACTTGTTCAAGGATACTTAAAATTCTTTTAAAAATTTTCTCTTAACCTTTATATGTAATTCTGAATCATTGTCAATCCCAAGTTTGTAACCCACCAATACACTACCGTAATGTAAAACTATAAATTCAGTTGCTATGGGGCATTCAAGGCAACTTTCCAATGTTGACTTTTGTCCACATTTTACTAAGACATTGTAACTTCATTGGTAATAGATAACAAATCTTCAGAACTTTTTCTATCCCTTGATATAAATAGGGTAGAAAAAGCTATGTGCAATATGTGAACATTAATACCTATGATTACAGACTTACCTAACTTGATATAGCAGTTTTAGCATCTCATTGGCATACTATGCAGAAAGTATTTCTTAACAGTATATTTTTCCATGCTATTGGAAATCTGATAGTATTTTTTAAAAGATTTTATTTATTTATTTTTAGAGAGGGGAGGGACGGAGAAAGAGAGGGAGAGAAACATCAATGTGTGGTTGCCTCTCGTGTGCCCCCTACTGGGAACCTGGCCTGCAACCCAGGCATGTGCCCTGACTGGGAATTGAACCAGAGACCCTTTGGAATGGAACCGTGCTTTGGGTTCACAGGCTGGTACTCAATCCACTGAGCCACACCAGCCAGGGCTTATTTTTTACTTTTTAACAAAGGCAGAACAGAATACATATATGTAACTTATTAGCAGATATTTTAAATTATTATATGTAGTATCTATTTCCTTTTCTGTAAATTGGGAGTCATACCTAGTTCATGAATTCTTAAGAATCAATGATCATATCTGTAAAGTACATGATAAATGCTTAATAAGTGGTAATTGTTTTTAATTTATTTAATTTGACTTATCCTTAATTATACCTGAATTATATAGCTTAATAAATGTATGGGCACTTTCTGCATTATATGTCTTTCTTTGCTTATGTATGTTCTGAAGTTTATGCTATAAACCAGTAAATTCATTCTTGTTAATCCTACTAGTCTATAATATTTAGAGTACATTCAGAAATCAATAAGGAAAGGGGTACATATTTTTACTTCAAATTATGTCTAAAACCTATTGTATTTTTATTATTTGGAAACAAAAATTCTTTGAGAAATCATGTACATATCAAATTACAAACTGTTAACAAAAATGTCCATGCAGGCAATTTTATTATTTTTTATATAGCACACATAATGTTTACTTTTAAGACATTCTAGGACATAGCTCTCAGTTTTATCATACAGTTGTATAATAATTATACTACCTAATGTCTCATTTGAAAAAGTGGTAATTTTTCTGAAGTACCTGATTTCTAATCTAAGGAAGTTCTTTCCTTAACTGTGTAACGGCAGAAGTCTAATGTGTCCCTCTCTGGTTGTGAGGGCCGAGTGGAAGGAACACTGCAGTCCAGCACTCTCAGATCTTGCTCCTCTACGTGCTGTCTGCGGACCTGCAGAGCTGGCGCCCGAGAGCTCATTAGACACGCAGAGCCTCAGGCAGGCATTTTACAGAGTCTCCCTGCACCTCCACAGGCCCGGGGCCCTGGGCGCGCACTGAGCAGCGCACTGCAGAAGGCGCGTCTCGGGACCACTGCTGTGGTTTGCTGTGCACCAGCCAAGTGACTTTGGCTGCGTTGATGGCATCTCTAGACTCTGGATGCTTCCTCTGTGGAACATTAAAGTGGAATTACTGTGTCCGAGCTGTATAATTATGATAATGTGTGAAACACTTCTCAGGTCATACAAGCAAAGTTTAGGAGCACTTGTGTTAAATTCATCCAAATATGCAGAAACTAGTACAGGGTTTTTCTTATATATTTTATTTGAATGAGAAGTAGGCACATATATAAATATATTGTTTTGAAATACTTTTGAATCAGTGTGACTTCATGGAAGGAGTAATTATGTATTCTAAGTTATTAGAATTAAAATAATACATTTCCAATTCTGATGAGAGAAGTGCAAAGCAAACGTGATATTTTGAATGAGAGTGAATTATAACTAATCATCCAGAAGTAGTTGCAGATCCCTAGAAATCTTGCCAACAGTGCATTACAGGCCTTTCAGCTTAAGAATGCTGTTAGATATTTTAACATGCTCTAAAACAGATTTTTCAGATTTTATAAAACACTGTCTTTAATTTCTAGGCAAAAGAAAAACAGAATGCCAAGAAAGCACAGGAAACCAAATAAAGATGCTTTGGGACGTGCACACATTTCCGCTTCTGCATTTATTTCCGCGGGAACCGTTGTGTAAAGAACGCTGCCCACCACCCCGACTGACTTCGCACGTTCGGCAGTAGCGCCGCTCTGTTTTGTCTGTAGTGCATGGACCACAAACCCCCCCCTGCATCGTGTGCATGGAGTGCCTCCTGAACACAGATGACGCCGAGAGCGCTTGCCCACATCCCATTGTTTGGCATTGGAGCTGAGAACTTCTGTGATTCCCTGCCTTTATAGCTGCTGTAATGGGCCTAGAAAATGAACAGATGGTATTCTCTGCCTGTAATTGTTTAACTTAATTTAAAAAAATCCTTTGATCTTTTAGCTCTGTCAAATGCTTCAAATTTATAAATGTCAGATCTTGATTGAACTTGATCTCTTGTTCCTTCTCATCATTAATGGGAGAAAAATCAGTATTTCTGTCTTGGATAATTAAATATTTTGAGGATTTTAAAACTGAATTTTATGTCCTATATTAATTATTTGGAAGAGTATAATTTTAATGCAGGTCATTTGCAAAGGACAAAAGTACAGTTTCTAGTGATTTTCATTGCTGCCGGTAGAAAAAGTAATAAACATCCCAATTTTATTTTCGCAAACTCTAAGTGTGTGGGGTTATTTATGTACTGTAGAACTGTTTCAAGAAGGTGTATTATTTTCAAAGCAAAATTTCAGGTTAAGAACAAATAGTAAATCCCAAAGATTTCTGGTGTTAACTTGGCAACATTTTTT
>CM052546.1:89946650-89965095 GCA_028533065.1 Trachops cirrhosus | reverse complement strand
AGTCACTGAAGAATAAGATGAATTTCTATGTATTCACATGGGGGAAGTATGTGATGCATTTGTGAGGGAAATAAAAGTTGCATTCCAGTGCTGTAGTATGAATCCATTTTCTGAAAAAAATTTGTGTATATATAAGAACAGAAAAATGTTTGAAAACATCACACCACATTCTTAAAAGCTATTAGTCCAGGGGCTCAGAAGTGGAAGATTGAGGTGGTGAATTTTCCATTTTAAATTTATTATTCATGATGGAAGAGACATGGAAACAACCCAAGCGTTCTTCAGTAGATGACTGAATAAAGAAGATGTGGTTTGTATTTATGATGGAACACTACTCAGCTGTAATAAAAAATGAAATACTGTCATTTGCAACAACATGAGTGGATCTTGAGGATATCATGCTAAGTGATATAAGACGGGAAAAGTCAAGAACCATATGATTTCACTCACATGTGAGATGTAAAACAGCAACGAATGAGCAAACAAGACCAAAAAAACTCATAGACACAGACAACGGTGTGGTAGTTACCAGAGGGAAGGGGGGTGAGGAGGTGAAGTAAAGGGTAAATGAGGTTAAATATAGAGCAGATTTGACTTTGGGTGGTGGGCACATAATGCAATATACAGATGATGTATCATAGAATTGTACACCTGAAACCTGTATAATTTTGTTAATGTCACCCCAATACATTTAATAATAAATAAAAATTTATAGGTTTCTGAGATGATTAATTTTTTCCTGCCAGAATATATTCCTTTTGTATTCTAAATAACAAATAAATAAAGCATATCACTATATTAGGTAATTATTCTTAAAAGTATTGTAAGGTTTTCTTTCAATAAGAAGATGCTCTCTAAATGCAGTTAAATAGGAACAAAATATAAACAAATGCAGTTTACATATATGCATATGTGTATGTGTAAATATATGTATAACATACTGGAGTAATACATTTATTATGCAGTATAAGGCATACCTATAATGCCTTCCTAGCAATAATAATACTGCTGATTATGTGGCTCTTCCGCTGGCATTTTGAATACATTATTTTCCTTTCTTCCTCCTACAGGCTGGGGACTCCAAGTGTGGTCCACAAACCAGCCCCACCAGCGTCACCTGGACACGGGCTGGAAAAGCAGAAGTTCCTGGCCCCAGACCAGTGGAACCAGAATCTGCATTTAACAAGATGCCCGGTGGAGTCCTTAAAATTTAACAAGCACACATTAAAATTTAACGGGCACAACCTCATTTGTTATTTTTATATTTACAGAGATAAGTGTTTCCATAATCAGTAGGCATTATGCTTTAGATTCTGCACTTAAGAAACTGGTTTTAGGATTTTTACAATTTCGACAGCAAAATGCAGAAGTGCCACCTATTAGAAAATTTATTAGGAAAACAATGTAAAACCATTCTCAATGTGTTTTAAGTATTTTTGCACACTAACTCTAATTCTCACAAGACAGGGAGTAGATCCTGTTACTCCATGTTTCAGATGAGTACGGTAAAGCATTAAGATAGTAACTACAGCCAGTAAGTAGCAGCCAAGCTTTATCTGGCTCCCAAATTCATTCATTCCTTCTTCCCTTCCACCCCTCTCCCTGCTCCCATTCTGAGAGGTACAAACCGCATCATGACAGACCCATGCAGTGGAGACAGTCACGTGAGCGCCCCCCCTCTGAGTTCATTGGAGCCTCGTAGGACACACTGGCGACATTGGCCGGGGTATTACGGAATGCATACGTTAAGTGGTAGCCATGAGCTCTGAGATGCAGTGGCTCTCTGTGGGCTGGTTATTATACTGGTGGTGATGAGAAACCAACAAGCTCCCAGGCTGTGTCTCCTGGCGAGGTTACCATGGTCCAACATCCAACCTTTCAGCTTACAATCTAGTGCACAGAGAGCGAGCTCAGTGGAAGCAATAAGGCCACTGGATAATTGAGATGATTTAATAAAACTTGCAGGAGACTACTGTATGCCTGAAAGCCAATTTATTCATTTACTTTACAATTATGATTGCCAAGCAGACCAGACATTCCTATTAGCCTATCAGTACATTTTCTCCCTGGTAGATTAACTTACCAAGGAAACCAAATTAAGACCAGAAGGTTGGTTGACTGCAGACCTGGTCCAGAGGAAATTGTTTAGAGATATTGGCTATGAAAAAGCCCGTGACATGTTTTGCCATACTAGGCACCAACCAAGTCTGCATGGTACACTGCATGCCCTGGTTAACTGCCGCCCTCTCCCACATATTGGTAGAGACACGGAACAAAATTTTAAACAACATATTACCACTTTTCTGGTCGACATTTTCCCCCTTCCTTTCTCATTTCAATACGTGTATTCAAATACGTTGTTATTTAAGTTCATTTGATTTTGATTTGATTCTAATCTGGCTTCTTAATGGCACATGGACAGGCTCCTTAGTTTTTCGAACTGTCTCCAGATAAAGAAACTATTTCCTCCCACCTGTGCAGCACCTGTGTCAGAAGAACCACAGTTTCTATCCTAATAGTGCCAGTACAGTCTTCCCTAATATTGCACGCCTTGAACAGTCTGTATTGGGATGTGGAACGGTTTTCTCTTTTTACAGGATTGTTATTGCAGTAGTTGTATTGACAGTACAGGGGGCAACTTGGGTGATGTAGTTACATTTTAGATCAAATTTACTTGAATTAACATTTGCAATAAAAAAATGGTATGTCAATGCAAGTAGCTCTGTTACATCTCCTATTAGTAACTTGGTACTCAGCTACTCGGCAGCCTCTACTACCATTCCAAGAACTGTGCATTCTTTAAAAATATTTTTTTTATTTTTCAATTACAGTTGACATTCAATGTTACATTAGTTTCAGGTGTACAGCATAGCTGTTGGACACTTATGCAACTGATGAAGTCGTCCCCACAATAAGTCCAGTACCCACCTGCCACACAGTTGTTACAATATTACTGACTATATTCCCTATGCTGTACTTTATATCCCGGTGACTTCCTGTAACTGCCAATCTGAACTTCTTAATCCCTTCCCCCTTTTTTACCCAGCCTCCTGCCCCCCCCCCCCATCTGGCAACCATCAAAATGTTCTCTGCACCTATGAGAACTGTGCATTCTTGCCCTCCTTCTTGAAGTTGGTAAACACAATTTCACAGTTAAGACACTGAACTTTCTGCATGCCATTTTATTGTCAAACTGGGACCGCACAGTGCAATTTGTTGGAGGGCGGGCCACCGGACATGAATTTAGGAGACCTGGGATTCTGGTCCTGCAACGCTATCACCTACTGTGTGATGTTGGCCTGTATTCCATTATATGCCGAATTGTACTTTGTCCTTTGTTATAAGTTTCAAGTGGCACTTACAGAGCAAACAGATGGCTTTCACATCTGTGTATACAAGTAATGCTTAAAACAAATATTAAAACTAATATTGCTCTATTAAATCTTCATTGTATTAGGCATACACACTTTGGCCCTCTCTTGCTCTCTTTCATGGTTGACTCTAAACATAAGAATCAGGTTTATAAGACTTTTTAAAAAAACCACATAGGTATGTTTTAGAAAAAGTTTGGTTACATTGTCTAAGCTTTTATCCCTATATTTTGGGGCTCCCCCATTGACAATCTTATATACTTATAAATACAATATTATTATCTTGAAGCAGTTTCTTTGCTCATTTTAACCTCTAAGATGGTACAAGAGTATAAACTGATATAAATAATGTATTCTGCACAGCATCTCCAACTTGACATGCATAGTCAGTCCATCTTTGTACCTTCTCTCCAGATGCATTCACAAAAACAATTACAACCCCCTTTTGATACATCTTTAAGTAACTGTAGAAAATTCCAGGGACTTGTGATAGAATTACCTCTTAAAAATTTTTTGAATGACATATTTTATCATCAGTAAGTGTCAGGATAAAAGCTCTGTTGTAAATACCACATGACAGTATTGTAAGAGAAGAGACCAGATTGAAGACAGACTTGAGCATCTGGTAATTCATTCATTCATTCATATGGTGTTTATGAAGCACCTGCTCCGAGTCAGGCTCAAAGCTGTCTTTTTCTTTCATGGATGGAAAGAAACTGTCTTTTCATACATGAGTGGAAAGACATGGTCTTGCTCTGTAGATGTGGGATGGGTGTTAACCTTGTAGAATGAGAGTATCCCCCAATCACAACTTCCTTAAGGAGCAGGGACAATATGAGGAAAGGTAACTGTTACCAGAGTGCCAGACAAAACAGTCTAAAATAAGTCCAGTTTGCCTTACATGCAGTAACAATGTTTATGTACTCTGAACAAATATCTATGAGAACAGACTTCCATTTGTGATACCAACTTACTATTCTTGGGGTCACAGAGGGATCGTTCCTGTCAACATCTTCCTTTTCTTCAGATTCAGTAACAGTTTTTTGTGCATGTGGAGGAAATAAGGGGAGAAAAGAGAATAGAAGTGTTAGCTGGTTTTCAGTTTAGGTTCAAGATAATAGATAATAAGTAGCAATTGCAACTTTAAATTTTATCAGCATTTGGGGCTGGGAGGTGCTTCCCACTAACTGGGAAGCAGGGAAATAAGATTTCTTCTGAAAATTAAATTGTGAAGGTCTGCATGTGACGGAGTACAAACGTAGAAAGTGCCTAGAACGAGGCGGACTGCACCCCGGCCACTTGGACGGGACTATGACCCAGAGGTCATGGCTTTAACACCAACAGAGCCAGGCAGGTATTAAAGGAGTGAGGTTGACCACGTACTGGCATAGTTACTAAGCGCTCACTGATAGGCTTCACTTCCACAATTGTGTCATCTCCACTTTTCTTGAAATGTAGGCCCTTCTTGGTCCAGTTTTCTATTTTTACTCATCTGAGGGGGCGCTGCACTTCAGTCAATGGGCAGAACGTCAGGGTTGCCTGCGCCAGCGTCCCGGCAAACCCGGGAGAAACGTGCTGTGCGGGGACATTACGTTACGTCACGTTACGTCATGAAGGCTGGGGAGCCAATCGCATCGCTGTGGCTGGGGCATCACGTCAGGCCCCATAACAGTGGAGCATGACACCACGCGCGTCACGACGTCACACCACGTTGGGACAGCTGGAGGTCGGGTCCGGGGACGTCACTGAACAACAGAAATTTTCCAGCTCCGTTATAATCTTACGCCAGCGCGCCTCTGCCTCAGACGCGGCTGCCTGGTGCAGGGGCGCGGCCCGCTGGGGGCGTCGGCGGGGCTGCCGGTGAGTAACAGCGGCCTTCTTTCCACTTTGCTCCTGCTACGTGGCTTGGAGTCGGATGCTGAGGTGATGTTGCCACGTGTTGCGTCCTAATTCTAATACCTGAAGTCTCGCTGGGTCTGTTTTCGACTTCGGTGGTTTCTGTTAGTTCTTGCGCAGGGTGTGTGTGGGCGCGTGCGCATGTGCACGCGTGTTCCGTGTCTAATTGTTCTGGAAAACTCATTTGTAGGACTACGTGGAGGCCCAGGATGAAGATTCCCCCCAGAGAAGCTTTCTGTGTTGACTCAGACTTCCTGGGCTACCTGCGTGATGCACACCTGGGCTGCAGGGCCACACGGGCTGATGTAAATAGGGTTCTCTTATCATAATGGGGAAGCTTTTGGAGTCGCAGTGTTTTCTTTTGGCGGGGGGCAGGCTTTGGAGAAATAAGAATCCCCCAAATGAATTCTTATTTTATAGGGGACAGGGCTTTGATTTCTATTCCTGGAAGGCCAGAGTTCTCAGAGTTTGGCAGAGGTTCATAGTGCATAAGCATCTTTCGTGTGCTCTTCTCTCTTGAGTCGTTATTGTTCCTTACTTGTTGGTGTTGGGTTCATTTTACCCACTGCTGTTATAATTTTTTAAAATTGCTGTAAGTAAGAGATTTGGACAACTACCCGGGACAGCATTACTTGACAATGGCGTTCCTTCTCTGTTCTTTTCCACATGTGAACATTGTCAGGGTTTACTAGTAGTTACTAATTATTTTAAAAAAATTGATGGTCATTTCTATTTTTAATTTTTATTGAGTTTATTGGGGTGACACTGGCTAATAAAATTATATAGGTTTCAGGTGTAGAATTCTGTATTACCTAATTTGTAGACTATATATGTGTTCACCACCCCAAGCTGATAGTCATTTCAATAAAAATAAATGTAGTTCTTGCCTCTGCAGTAGAGGTATTCTTTGTTTTTCAGCATTTTTTGATTACCACTGGACTTAGCCTTTTATGTGTTTAATGACCATTGGTATTTCTTTGCCAGTGAAGTACCTGTCTTGTATTGCTTTTAGCTCATTTTTCTATTGATGTGTTAATCTTTTTGTTATCCGCTTCTGATAGCATTTTAGATATTAAGAAATGTTGGTTTTCAAGGGAAGCCGGAATATTATTTCTAATTCTTCTCCACCATCAGGTTACTCCATCAATGAGAAGGAGAAACAGGTGGCTTAAGGCTAATGATCTCTAATAATTATTGAACATACAATGAGCGTCAGGCACTGGAACCCTCATTTCCATTAATCTCATCACTTTTCCACTGTTGCGAAACAGGCAGCGTGGCTGTTACGTCTTCCCTTAGTGTTCCCCCCACATGCTCCTTCCCTTCTGGGTTCTTCCCCAACTGGAGGTGACTCTAGGCCTCTCTGTCTTCATCTGTGTCTGTGTGGTGCAATCTGCCTACCACAGTTAAGACTTACTTGTCTTCTGACTCATGGCTCTCGGCCTACTTGTTCTTCCTACCGTGTCCTGAGGACGTCTCTCTGTGGCCCTCTCACATCTGCCCCCACACAAGGGGGAGTCACCTGCAAGGGAGGACAGGTCAGCAACCCGTTTCCCGTGCAGTCTGAGGGCAGACTTCCTCGCAGCGACGGGATGCCCTCATCGGACCCGGGAAGAATCCAGGTTCCTGCACGAGCTGTTGGAGAGATCGTTCCTGACGTGTTCTTCCGCGGCTGCACTTTGCCTCCCCCAGCGCCGGGTCACAGCCTCCCTGCGTTACCATCTAGTCTCAGTTCTCTCCCACACACATCAGCAGGTAGCAAGGCCTTGGTTCTGTTAGCATGAGATGGAGAAAAAAAGTTTCTGTGACTTTGAAGGAAAGTCACGTTGCCTCTCTTCTCCCAGCGTTTTGTTTTCTCGCTTAGAACCCTCCATTCTCACAGGTTCCACGCAGATATCTGTAAATAGGACTCCCGAGGTCTGGTTTCTCTCCCAAGTTCCCGTCCTACCACCCACTGAACTTCTCCCTCTAAACAGTCTTTCTTCTAAGTCAGGTGGAGAAATACAAATACCATAGGATTTCACTTATATGTGGACTCCAAAGGACAAAATAAAGGAACAGACAACACAGAAACAGACGCATAGCCAGAGTACAGGCTGATGGTTGCCAGAGGGGAGGGGAGGGAGATTAGGGGGACTGGGTGAAAAAGGGTGAAGGGATTAAGAAGTACAAATTGGTAGTTATGAAATAGTCACAGGGATGTATAGTACAGCATAGGGAGTATAGTCAATAATATTGTCATATTGGGGTGACTGTGTCTGGTAAAATATAGGGGGGCCCACTTTGTAAAGTGTATGATTGTCTAGCCATTATGCTGTACACCCGAAATTAATACAAAATAAAATATAATATTGAATGTCAACTGTACTTGAAAAATAAAATAAACGTTTTCTTCTACAATCCCCAAACTATCACAGCTCCAAATACCCTCACATCTTTTCTCCTGACTTCCCTGTTCCCTTACGGGTGATGAGACAGACACCAAAGATTAAGTGAGGTAGTCATCTTCGAGTTCTCTTTGCCTCCTCCTCCTCCTCCTCCTCCCTGTGGCTGTCTCGTGGCGCTCGTTCACCTTTGCAGTGAGTCACGACCAGCACTTTGCATTTTCATGCCACCACCCTCATTGGCAGGGCGTTGTCACCAGAGTGTCAGTGGGCGGCGTTGCTGTAGGCTGCCTCAGCGGATGGCCCCCGCAGTGATTTGAAACCATAGAAACCAATCAGAGCTGCTGCTGGTGCTTGCATTGAGCTTGCACACGCGTGACTATTCACACGGCCAAACAGGGTAAGAGTTTTCACCAGCCCCAAATAGATTCAGGTACGTTCGTCCTGTCTCCATGCATGTATGGCCACTGAATAATTTGGACATTTATGCAGTCATCTCCCAGGTCTCCTGACGTGATGGAGGAAGTGACATCGTTTGTCTCCTAGGGTCATTTGCGTCAGGATGAGAAGAGGGTGAGGAGAAATACAATGGCAAAGCCGGGCTGCAGCGTGACCAGCTGTAACACTAAACCCTGGATAAACCGACAGAGGAAGTCACTCACGCTTCTCTGAATGGGTGTGGTCGGAACATCAGTTCAGAGTGCTTCAAAGAGAGGGGCAAAGCAGCCATGTCTGATGCATCGCACTGAAACAAAAGCATATTAAATTCCTGCTAGGTCCAGTACCACTCAAGTAGAAAAGAACAAGATGATTGAATTTCCTGGGCGTTTAAGAATCCTACTTGAGCAGGACAAAGGCGGTCAAATATATGATGACGGACGGCATATGGGCCTTGGGTGCTGAGCACGTAATAAAATATATGTGTGTCGTATTATGAAGTTGTACACCTGAGACTGATGTAATGTTATTAACCAAGGTCACCCTGTTCAATTTAATTTTTTAAAAAAATGTGCTGCTGAGGAACATGAACTATTTTGTTTATGTTGAAAATTCGCTTTGGAATCGTAGAACTGTTGGAGATAATAATTAAGAGATGCTTTCACATCTGACATATGTCAAATGATCCATACAACTGAAATAAAACCAAATAGAATTGGTTTAGAGTGTGCAGAAATTTTTATTTTTATTTTAAATAAATGATACAGGCAGGTTTTCGAAAGTTACGTGATTAAGCTTCAGGCTGCTGCCAACGTCTCTACGCTCGGATATTAGAAATCTGGTCTCTTCGACCGGTTCCCCTCCGCCCCTCTCCCAGCAGCTGCTGACCGGCTCTGCGGTGTCTTTAAGCTTGTTGGGACCGTGAACGCCTTTCATTCTTCGGGGACACTGTCTTGTCCACCCTGCCTTTTGATTCCCCACTTTTTCCTCAGCCTGCCTCCTTTGCTCAGTCCCACTTCTGCGTCATTCTTGGAGTCACCTGACATCATTTTCTCTCTCTCTCTCTTTCTCTCTCTCAGATGATTACTGTCCTCACCTTCCAGGCCGACGCTGCTCTTGTTTCTAGATTTCTGCAAACCCGTTTCCTCCTTTAAACTCATGATTGTTTATAACGTGCGCATCTGTTTCCCAGCGCGGCCTCTTACCCCAGTGCCACAATGGCCAGGGGACCCACGTCAGAGAAACAGAATGCTGGCCACATGGAAACTGCTGTTATTTCTGCTCCCTGCTGTTCATGTGTTGACAAGCTGGGGACTGGCCTGCCATCTGTGAGCAGCCAGTTTCCTCTCTTTCTCCCTGGGCCATCGCCTTGACATTCGCTGCCTGGTAGACAGGACGCAAAGAGGCGGAGCAGTGAGGAGGGTGTGGCATCAGGATTCTCTGAGTTTCTCCTTCCTAATTTTGCCCAGTGTCTGCGCCTCCACCTTCCAACCTCAGCGGGAGGGAAAGGCCCCATCTCCCGCTCTGGCAAAGGCATTCTGCTTGCCCTCACCCATTTGTCGTAGCTCCGCGGCGAGCAGTTCCAGCCAGGGAGATGGGAGGAGTCTGCGGGATTCCTGAAAATCAACTTCAGTTTTACGTAGGCAGTACCGCAAAAGGAGAGCTTTCTAACTTCTGCACTTTTTAAAAATTGTTCACGCTGTTACAGATGTCCCCCGTTTCCCCCGCCTTTCCCCTCTACCCTGCCCCTCCCCCCGCCTTCACCTCATTCTTGTCTCTGTCCAGGGGCTTTGCATACATGCATATATGTTCTTTGGCTAATCCCTTCCAGTCCCTCCTCCCCCTGACAGCTGTCCGTCTGTTCTGTGTATCCATGCTTCTGGTTTTATTTTGTCCACCAGTTTATTTTGATCATTAGATTCCAGTTACAAGTGATAACACATGGTAATTGTCTTTCTCTGACTGGCTTATCTCACTTAACATAATACTCTCCGAGTCCATCCATGCTGTCGCATAGGGTAAGAGTAGTATTCCATTGTGTGAATGTAACTCATCTTTTCCAACCTCTGCACTTTCTTCTGTCAGAATGCGGCACCTGCAGATGCTGCACCCACCTGAGGAAGAAGCCAACAGGTGGAGAAAGGCAGATCCAAGAGAATTTCAGAGAACTGCGCTGGTACCCAGGCGAACCGAAGCTGACGTTGTGTCAGACACTGTGAGTAAGGGCCTCCTGGAAGCCCGCGGCATCCCAAACGACAGTGTCCCACAGTCCCCATACCTGTGGTTAAGAGGCAAAGTTCTATGACAATGCAACCTTCAGAAACCTGTTCTTTGTTCTCCTTCGGGATGTAAAGCACTCCCAGTCATGGATGCTCTGCCAGGAAGAAGAATCCCTGTATAAAAATTAACTCAACACTACACTGAGAAAGGTACAGAGTAGTTACTGATGATTGCTGTGATTTTTTCCTTTTAACCACTATTACAATTTGCTCACAATGATTATACCTTATATGTGCTGATTTATAACGTGCAAAGTGCTTTTGGGGGGCATTTCACTTAATTCTAATAACAGCCCCATAAAATAGAAGAAAAGAGGGAGAGGTGGAAAACGGAGTTCAGGAAGGCCCTGTGGTTTGTTTGACCGGGATCCCCAAGCTAGAAAGTGCCAAGGTCAGGACTTCAGTCTGGGTCCTCGGAACCCAGATCTAGTGCTTTTGCTGGCAGACCACAGGTAGAGGTGGGAGCCAGCCTGTGGGTCGTGAGGAAGGGCAGGGGTGAGGTAGCCCCAGGCCCACGGCAGGGGCCCAGGGATTGGCTGCTCCCGGAGGGTCACCTGCTGTCTGTGAAATCGTGGCTGAATCACTGGACACTCAGTTTCAGGGAATTACACGAGGCGATCCACCTCTGTGTGCTTCCCGGTTCTAACATCCTGTGGTGCTGCGATGGAGAAATGCTTGTGCTAATAGGGTCCAAATCAACCTTTCTTCACAAGCTGTACAGCTTCCCTGTGACTGCAGAGGGACACTGGCTGCACGTGTCCTGCCTGCGAGGCTGTTCAGCCTCCGCGTTCTCGCTCATTAGCACCCCTGAAACCGTAGGAGTTAACAGATGGGATGAACGTCGGTTTACAGTGGCTTTAAACCCAGGTTGTGGGCTTTTCATTGGCAGAATAATTTTGCTGTATTCACCAAATGGTAGTTACTGGTAACCCTAACTTTAGGAGTGGTGATAGTGGTTTACCGTTTTCAGTGCAGGCCTCTGTGGTTAATTTAGTATCTTTTTGATACACACTCTTGAGTTATTGAGAAATTAATATCATTGTTAGCTGCTTAAAATATACCCTAAAAAGGAGGAATACACACAACTCTCCTTGTAGTTATTTTTAGGTCGGGGGGCAGAAAAGGCAGCATAGAAGTAAGGGAAAATGTATATGTTTTGCTAAAAGTACTTATGGAGCTTTTAAACCATTGATGGTAAAAAATGATAGTTATTTGCATGTTAAAATAATTATTGAGAAGAAGAAAATAAAGTAGTGACATATACTCAAAATATTTTACCTGGCCAAAAAATGAACATTTCTAAATATTGCGTGCATTGCTTTAAATTTTATCTTTCTTTTTATTATTTATGAGAAAGTACATAAATGTAGTGGATTTTACAAAGCACAGATGTTTGCTCTTTAAAAGGTAAAGATTAGGTTGAAGATCTGTGTTTATTTTCTAATCTACCCAATTCCTATTCTTCTTGTCTTTAACTAAAAAAACATACCGTGCCTATGCCAGAGGCAGATGGATTTAATTTTTATTATGCTCTAGCAGAAATGGGAAGTGAAATATGAAAAGGATATTTCCACTTATATAGCAATAAGTTAATGTGAAATTTACCTTTATGATGTTTAGCTTTGAGACACGCTGCCAAAACACAGTTGATTGATGGTTTGGAAATTGAAACCACTAATGGGATCCTCGGTCTATAAATCAGGGTTGGGGGGCTAAGGTCATTTTCTTCATTGCTCTCTGTGGGGAGGGAAAGTAGGTAAACACCCTTCCAGGAGTCTGCGGGCCTGGCTGCCCTGCAGGGACACCAGCAGAAGAGCTCAGAGTTCATATGCCTGTGGCAGAGAGAGTACAGCCCCTCCAGAAATGAGCGAGGGATGGACGTCCACAGGCGAACCCCTGACCGTACCGACAAAGGATCTCGCAGAGGAACAGTGAAGTACAAGGTGAAGTGCCCAGCCAATTTCCTGCGATTCCTCTCCACTCCACAAGCCAGAACAGGGCCCTAGCTCCTTCCTGGCTAGAACTGTCAACACGATCTAGGGAGAGCGATTGTCAGCATTTGAAAAAACAAAACAAAACAGGGGTGTGTGTGGGGGTGGGGCGTAGCATAAAGATTCACTTGGTACAGATTTTCCTTGTGGCCAGCAATGCGGAAGACACATCTCATAAAAGAAATTTATGTGCATGCCTTGTCGAGGCCCCTGTGGATTCTCCTGCACACACAGACGTGTAAACCAGATGTCTGGCATGAGCAGTTTAGCAGAGGATTGCTGTGCGTCTCTTCAAATAAAATAAAAGAGTTATCCCACCCTTGCAAGGCACGAATGCTTTATTTGCTATTTAATTTAGTTCAGTTTTCACCTCTGCACTTTCTCCTAGCCCCCTGGGATTTAGTCTAACTCTCCGATTTCTATTTTTTCCTGGGTTTTTGCTCTGCTTGTTTCTCTTTTTATGGCTAGTTTCCGTGCCTAGTGAAAGTAGACAACTATAGTTTAGCGGTTCCTTGAGCTTAAGCATCCTGTCATACACAAGAAACTAAAAACAAATTAGGGGGCACCGACATAGAATTATCAGTTTTTTGTTTTGCTCATCAGAACAAGGCATCAAACACAAAAATTTGAATAGATTTAGTTTAACACAAAAGTCCACTACATCATACTTAGTTGTGGAATTGCTTCTCCAACCGGTGGAAGATGTATTCCTGGTGGACCCCCATGTGGACACCCCGTCGGATATACTGCTCTGATCTGAAATAATCAGTTTAAAGAATCTAGCTTCAGGTTATGGACAGAGTTCTCCATCTCCTTTGTTCTACAACTACAAACATTTTAATTAAAAAAACTTTAAAAATTGTCACTTCTTTTTGGTTAAAGGAAAATACAGTCTTCAAAGACTCTTCATCATATTTAGGATGAAGTCAGAACTTTTGAAGATAGCTTGTATTTTTATTATCTGTTCCCACCAACTGGCACAGCCTCCTCTTCCCCCACTTGTACTGGCCTCCCCGTTGGATCTCACACACACTCACCCAAGCCCAGGCCTGTGGGTCGTCTGGCGCCCTTGTGCTCTCACAGGGTGATTTTCAACCCGTGTGCCGTGGCAGGCAAACTGGTGCGCTGTTCAGTCAGGGGCACTGACCTCTTTTCCCTTAGATCGTCAAATAACAAAATGACGACAGCCAACACAGCAGTAGCCATCTGGTGTGAATGAATCAAAGTTTTGCACACGCATTTTTTTGGTCAGGTCAGCAAACAATATAACATATATATATTTTTGGCGTGTCACAGAATTTTAGTAACCATGAGTGCCATGAGATGAAAAAGGTTGAACACTGCTTTAACTCTCTCTGAGAGACAGTGGTTTGAAACCCAACCCAAAGGCCAAATCCTTGGGAAAGTCTCCTGCAGAGCTGCTGGCTTCCTCCTCTGAGCTCCCGTAAATACCTGTGTCTCCCCGCTAACACACCCTAGAATACTGCATGACAGTGTTTTCTCTCTATGCTTCCTCCTAGAAGAGCTCCTTGAAGTTAGAAGCTATATCTTTTTAGACTTTTGTTTGCAGAGAAGTTAGAATAGTTAAAAACTTATTAGATAAAAGTAATCTACTCTGGGCTTTAAAATTATAATCTTTCTTTGAACGTGATTAAAAGCTTCAGAGAGACAGGTTTGCACTGGTTTGTGTAGGCGAAAGGAGGTGGTATCGAGAAGGTTCCCCCGCTGGTGTGAATTCTAGAACACCCGCTACAGCCCCCAGCAGCGCTCAGACGACGGAGGGATGACCGCCAGGTGTTTCTGTTTGTTTAAAAAGCATTCCCCGCACCCACAGGCATCTAGGCAGATACAGGGTGTGGCACAAATAACGCCCCTTTTTATCACAAAATCTTCTATTAGAAAATCATAACCATGCAATTCTGCAACATAACAATATCACGCTCAAGTACACCATATGACTTTGTAGGTGAAATGTTCAAATTAAAACTATACATTATTACATCCATATTATTACCCTACCACCACACTCCAGCAGGGTTACTTCTGCTGGACCCTGTATATGAATAATGGAAATAGATGTCTGGATGGAGGTATATCCACATACCAATGTAAACAATACTTCTAGGTATTATTTGCATTTGTTGTGAACATCTTCCCATGCCAATAAATGTACTTTTATCATTTCGAGAAGCTGTCTAGTTAGACAGCATGGCTGCATCTTTTTTCATTCTCTCATACCATGTCTGGAATAAATATTTGTGGAACGAAGGACAAGCAATCTCCTCAGTACTTTTTACCCAAGCCTGACTCAAAAATCTAATTAGTCCAGCAGTGACCTTACAGGCAGCCTCCGATGGGAAACAGGCAGGGAAACGAAAGGGAAGTGGGAGCAGTGGGGTGACTCATCTGTTTTTGTGTTTGGTTTCCTCTTATCACAAAGAGAAAACAGTGGCTGGAAGATGAAAGATGCGGTTTCACAGGACATCATCATCATTTCCTAACTAAAATGGCAGGGTGGCAACATGTGATTATGGAGGCTGGCTCGGCGTCCAGATCACAGGCCCTTGACGTCGGGCGCAGCAGTTGCTTTTACCAAAACATTGCCTTGATGGAGGGATTAAGAATTCTGACATCACGTTATGAAGTACGGTGAGAAAACAATAAATCAATTTGAGAATTTCTTTAAGTCTACGGATTAAGCGTCACGTGACGGGCGAGTGGCCTGCAGTTGGGAAGGCCCTACCTTCCAAATCCCTAAGCTGTGTTGATAACTCAGCAGGGCCCTCCCGGGCAACACCAGGAAGGAAGAGAAAAGTCCACTTTGTCTCCAACGTCTTCTCTAACCACTTGTGACCTTTGCTTGGCACCTTGAGTTACCTCCTCCCTGTGCTCTGCACCTCCTCACACACCTGACTACCTAGTGACTTGAGTAGGATGTGAAGTCCCCGTGGCTGTAGCCCCAAACCAGTCTATTAAGCCAGGCCGGCTGCTGCTGCCTAGAATTTCAGCCTTCGTCTTCTCCAGCCTTTGCAGATGAGCCATTGTTCTGAATGGGGAGAGAGGGTCTTTTTCTTCTTCTGCGGATTAGCAGTAGTCACATAAGTCACATGAGTGCCTGTTTCAAAGCTTGTCCCTTTTTTCACTTGTTAGCAAAGCCCTGACTTTGGATGTTCACTTCTCCTCCTATGACTCAACACTAAATTCCTGGTTGGTTTTAAAGAAAACTCTGTTAGTGCTGTTTAGAAATTTGCTTCTTATTTTAGCACCAGATTGGGATCGAGAATTACACAAGGTGGGGCAAAAGTAGTCTTGTAGTTGTGAGTACATGAAACACATTTATTCTTTGAAGATGAATAGGTAATATTATTATCTATTCATTATTGTGTTATTTACCATAAGAACAACTGTAGACCTATTTTTTCCCCACTCTGTATACAGGAAGAGCTGAGAAAGAGCAATGTCATAAGCTAATAATGCTATTATGTTATTGTGGAGCTAGTTATAGAAATATAATATTTGAGGAATACACTTACATGGTTATATTATGCTCCTGAGATGAAAAGAAATTCATTTCTTAAGAGGGAGAGGATAAGGTGATAGTAGAAGCACAGACTCTGGAACCAGACTGGCTGGGTTGAAGTTCTTAGCTTTGCCACTCAGTGGATATGTATCCTTGGGCAAGTCATTTGACCCCACCTGCAAGATGGAGAAAACTAAACGAGCATGTACATAAAGCCCTTGGAGAAATGCCTGTCCATAGTGAGTAAACAGAAGTGTTTGCTATTAAAAAAAAATCCCGGTTTGTGTTGTCCTCCTATTCCCCGGTCAGAGATGGCTTTGGGATGGGTTGTGGTCTAGTTCCAGCCAATGAGAAGACAGCTGGAGAGCTCCTTGGAAGATCCCATCATTCTTTACAGGAGACCCAGGGAAGATAGGGTCCCTCCCCCTGCCCTGGATGCTGCGGTACGTGGCGTGACGCCAAGAACTGCAGAGGCCACCGTGTGACATGGAGGGAGCTTCAGTCCGATGTGGCGAGGCAGCAGAATAGGACTCGCAGGAGAAACAAGGCCCCCTGGTGAACTTGGCGACCCACGGGTGAACGCATCCTGGAACTCCCTGCCTCTGGTCGTCCTTCCCACACGAGGTAACAAGCTGACTTGGTCGTTGAGGTCGGCATTGCCTGCTTGCAGCCAGAAGCTCGTCACTGCCACGCTCTCAACATCAGGAGGCCCCACTCCCGATTTCGGGCCCAGGAAACTCAGTCATAAATCAAGTTTGGACTCACGTGCTTCCCCGTATTTAAACTCTATTCTCTGCTTTCTCTAATCAAAAATGCCCCTTCATGCAGAATGCTATAGAAAATAGTGAAACCGCCGCTAGAGTTCTCCACCCGGCCACATTCGGAGCCTTTCCGTCCTCAGACACTTCTGCCAAATCCGAGTTGAGAGCTCTGGGAACACACATATTTGCTACTGTTTGCGGATCTTTCCCAGTGCTGGTTTACCTGTGGAAAACAACTTTTTGTTGCACATAGATCTAGTGGAAATCTATCCATTCCTCAGAGCTAGTCCAGATCCTATTGCCTTTCAATAACCCACTAGTCAGCGTAAGTTGCCTGTGGGTCGCACTTGGTTCAAATCAGTCTTGCAGTTACATGTCTGTGCTTTATTCTATCTGTGTACATGACCAGTTTCCTCAAGTAAATATAAACCTTCTTTAAGGCAGGAGTGAAATATTTTTGTAGAATGATTTCAGGCATCATGTATTTTTCATTAGTATCTCTCCTAGTGCCCTGGAACAGTGCCTGTTAGGTAACGGGTGCTCCATACAATCTGCCCAGTTGGTCACGTGTGAAATGGAAGGGTTGGATTAAATGGTCCTTGAGGCCCTTTCAGACTCGTAGGGACCATGCTGATGTCTACAGTGAAGTGAGACCACAGTTCTTGGAGAGACACAGAAGTTTGGGCATTGAAAAGGAAAGAAAGGAGAGCCCTAAGTGTGGGTTCTGGGAAGATGAAACTCTTTTATTTTGTATTAGTGTTTTTAAAGCTATACTTTTATTTTTGGAAATCTTTAGTCATGATATTTACTTTGTGGTGACTATTTGGGATCGCTCTTTGTAAGTGCAGAAAGTCCCCTCCTTTGGGAGAAATTTGCTGAAAATAGAATCTCATAATATGTGGCCAGTTGTAAACCTTTTACAGCCTGCCAATATTTTGGGGTTTTGTGTAGAGTTTCTGCCCTTGTTTTAAGCTTCGCACACCCCTGACATGTTGGGCTTGGAGGGTGATTTATTTGCTTTGCTTCAGGGAAACACTCCAGTGGGCTATTTCTGAACTTGCTTTGACATTTAGACTTGGAAATACCATATTTCCAAGATACTTATCCATGGATAAGCTTGCAGTGCAGATGTAAAAGTACATCAAGTCAAAATTTAATCATCTGTTCAGATGATTGTTCGTAGAGGATTTCCCTGTCGTAGACCTCAGTGTGTGCAGATGAAGTGAGGGGTACCAAATATGTGCAAGATGGAACACCATGGGCAGGTTCAAGGTCTCAGACTTGCCCCTTGGTTATTCACCTTCCATGCTCAGCTGTAAGGTTTGTGGACATAGGAAAGACACACACACAGATCTCCCAAGGACTCTTGTGTTTTGTTTCAGCCTAATGCTGGACCGAATCTCTGCTGGTGTTTCCACCACAACCTCAGTTAGTTCTCTTGGCTCACATAGAGATGACAGGTAGGTGTACAAATTAGCTACCTGCAAGGTCCCTCTGCACAGGTGAAATGGAGGTGGGCGAGGAGGAGACAGCAGGAGGCACAATGCAGGCTGCAGTGGGAGAGGGAGAAGCCGGTAGGGAGCCTCACCCGCGACTCCACTGGGTGTAGAGAGTGGGGGCCGCCCAGATGCAGCCCCAACGCTGCTGAGGCGGAAACCGCGCCTGGGTGTCTGGACCCAAGCGCAGCCTGGGGAGTGGGGTGAGAGAGCTGCCGTTGAGGCCACCACGCAAGGGCGAGCGGCACAAGTGGAGGGCACAGATGAAGGCCCGCCGTGTGGCACTGAGTTGTGTTTTTGACAAATGGC
>CM052546.1:89869886-89936377 GCA_028533065.1 Trachops cirrhosus | reverse complement strand
AGAGATTGTGCCCTGGCTGGTGTGGCTTAGTGGATTGAGCGCGGGCCTGTGAACCAAGAGATCACGGTTCGATTCCCAGTCAGGGCACATGCCTGGGTTGCAGGCCAGTTCCCAGCAGGGAATGCACAGGAAGCAACCATACATTGATATTTCTCTCCCTCTCTCCTTCCCTTCCCCTCTGAAGATAAATAAATAAATAAATAAATAAATAAATAAATAAAAAGTCTTAAAAAAAAAGAAAGTTATTTAAAAAAAAAGAGATTGTATTTTTTTTCATTTAAGTACATCTTGAATGTCTTTCCATTTAAGTCCAAGTCATGAGAGGAAAATGGTGTCTTCAGTCTTTACCTTTTTCTGTAATTTCTCAAATAGTTCTTTACCTTTTTCTGTAATTTCTCAAATAGTTCTTCCGTACGAAGTATTAACTCAGATGGTCCGTGAATGAAGAAACCCGACAACCTCAGGCTTACCGCCCTTCCACCCACCCACTGAGTGACCGCGAAGGCGTTTGTTGGGTGAAGTGCTGCTAGGCACCGGGCAAGCGCTTCCGGAGGGCACCGAGGATGCCCAGAGGGGCTTCAGCCAGATGGTGGGGAGAACAGGATGCTTCTCTCCTTTCTGCTAAGTCCCAGGCGTGATAGTTTGCTGCCTTTTATGTACATTTTCGGTTTTAGAACACAGTCTGGAAGTATTTCATGTGGCCAGTGTAGTGCAGCATCCATTGGAGTGGGTGTCACTGGGCGGTCTCAGACGTGCCTTTGGCGGGAACTGCCCCAGGGTCCCACCATTCATAAGTCACACAAGAGGACCACGGGAGTCCTTTCACAAAGGAACTCTGCCTCGTGACCAGGGAGGGCTACCTGATCCAGCCTCTACGAGAAGCTCTTCCCCAGAATTCTAGAACTGACACCTGGAAGATGAAGGTTACCTGCCAGGTGGATTTAGGGACAGAGGAAACCAGTCCACACACACACACACACACACACATGAAACCATATACAAATGAGGGAGAAACAAAGACAAAATTTCAATGACTTTGCACCCTGGGTCCCAGACCCCTCAGAGTCTCTCAGAATTTATGTCTTTAACCCCAAGGGATTTCTGGGGGTGGGATGGGGAATCTTTATAATAAAGTTCCATTTTCTGCCTAGGCTAGTTAAAATTGGTTTCTGCAGTTAAAAAAAATCCTAACTAATTGTAGTGGGCATGTGTTGTTCACGTCCTCGGATTTAATTCTTCCTTTACTCCCGTCTACCTGCTTCCCCTTTTATTACCGACATCTAGAATTTCTTTTGGGGGATTAGGAAAAATATTTTAACCATCCTGGTGGAGGACATAGGTGAAGATCGACATCACCTTGTGACTTCTAAACAAAAGTGTCATAATCAGCAATGCCTTCAGAATATTTCCCCCAGGTTTCCTATTTTTTTGCTAACATCTTGGGGGCTGAGAAGCCGCCTGATTTGCAGGGTCTGGGTTTATTGGTTTAGTCACCTCTGGGCTGTTCTCTGTGAAATGCTGATCCGATAAGTGTTGCTCCTCCTTCCACAGTGAAGCTCCGTTTCGACAGATCACAGAGACAAACGAGGAACAGAACATTAGAGACGAGACAGGAGAATGAAACGTGCCCTCTTCATCGGGTTGTCCTAATACGGCTTTCTGTACTTAGGTGTCGAAGTAACCTCAGAAGTGTGACTTTCTAGAACTCGATCTTCTTGGTGGATGTGTTCACCTGAAAGTTTTAGGATTTTAGGCTTTGATTGAGGATTGGACAACTTTGTGACAAGGCATGCTGTAGATAAAATTGTGCAAACCACCAGCTCCACAAATTGTTAAGTTACAGCCTTGGACTTAGAGAGCCTTTGTCATGGAAAGGGTGACACACGTTTTTGATAACTTAGAATGAAACTGTCCTTCTAGTCGAGAAGATGATCGGGCCCTGTGTGATTGCGTGCGATTTTCAGGGAGGTGGCCTTGGAGGAGACGTGAGAGGGCCTTCTGTGTCCTTTCCTCACACCAAGCGTGGGGCTGCTGCCCCTCTGCCCGGGATGCCCAGACTCTCATTTACTGTCAGTAGAGACGGGTGAACCTTCTCTTCCTCCTTTAACTTCTCTTTCTCATCTTCCTCTTCCTTTCTCATGCTAACCAACCAAGGAAGATTTTTTTTTACTGGAAATAGCGGTCCATCTTTAAACTACTCATGATAAAAACAGTAAAACGACTCCAGCCACTCCAGCCAAATCTTTATTCGTGCTCAGCTCGAACCACCAGATAACTGTGGCTGAACGCAGGCCGAAGGGATCTACTTACCAGCTTCTCTGTTTTACGTTTTGGAGATGTGGCCTTTGATACAAGGGCTCTCTTTAGATTTCCAAGCTGCATGACTGCGTGTGTCTGCTGTCTTATCTGTCCTTGGAACGGGGTAAATTTGGACAAAATGTTTTACTTATTTCTTAGACTGTTTGTTCCTTTGTCACTGGGTTCTTCTGGTATATTGCAGCCTCAAATATTTAACATAGCTTTAGTATGACTAGTTGAAAGAGCAGATTTAAGGAATATTTTCTTTTCAGATGCCATGAAGGGACTTAGAGAAAAGTAATCACTTTCCTTGCTCATATAATGGCATTTAGAAGGCATGTTCTAGAGAGTAACTTCTTAAGTGCTGTGATCTACAACACTCGAGACTGAAATGTCAGGTTTTACAAAAGAATCTTAAGATGCAATGCTCTTTCCTGTGATAATGGAAACGCAGATGTCAGGGTTTGGCTGCTTCAGAGATGTCTCTCTCACACGTGGAATCCCGCTCCTCGGCCCACAGGGGCAGCTCCGTCCAGAAGTCAGTCAGTTCCCCTGCTTGTAGCAGTCAGGGTCACCCACTGTCCCAATCACATCTGGCAGAAAGAGAGAAGGCATCTCCTCGTCTTTGTCTCAGAACTGAGCTAGAACTTTCTCAGAAGCTCCTCACACACTCTCCTGCACAACTGCCATCGGTCGTGGCAGAGTCCTTAAGGGAGGTGTCACTCGTCACTTGGAGCCCTGGGAGTGGATGAGAGGCAGGGCTGCCTGCTGGCCAACACCTCATTTGTAATGTTGACAAAGAGACGCTCCCCCTGGGCTAGATAAGGAGAAGTCGACACTGCCTGTCTTCCTCCCTCCCCTAAGTCCTGTGACTAAATTGCCCCCTCCCTTGACCAGGTGACCTTGTACAGGACAGTCCCTTCATAACCCCAGGTGGCAACAGAGCTGAGAGAGTCCAGGGAGGTGGTAGACTGGGTACCTGGGTCAGAAGCACAGGAGGACAGTTCTTTTCGTGGCCTACAGTCCCGAGCTGTTGTAGGGATACTCCTGCTATGGCAGGTCCACGGTGGGGCCGGTCCGTCCCCTCCCTCATCCTGAATGTGTTGCCTCTACTAACGCGGCCTATCCCTTGTGCAGGTTTTTTGGGAACTGCATCCACTGTCAACGTATGTCAACCTGAACTCCTAAGTGTTTTTCATTAAGGCTCCTTCTCAGATGCGCCCAGGTTAGAAGAGACTGAGAAGGAAAGAGACCATGAGGCCGGAGAGTCTGGAGAGCGGCGAGGAAGTCAGACGCTTCCACCTTGGAGGTGGCCAAGGGTGTGTGTCTTGTCCCCACCCTGTCCGTTTGTGGGCGAGGTTCTCCTTTCTGGGGCTACACGTTGAGGGTGTCTCGATGTGTTTGAGCTCAGGGCCCTATTTCCGGCATCAGAGGGAAGGGAAGAGAAGCTGAAACAGAGAGAACATCAGTGTGCGGTTGCCTTTCTCAGGCCCCCCACTGGGGACCTGGCCCACAACACAGGCATGTGCCCTGACTGGGAATCGAACTGCCGATCTTTCGGTTCCCAGGCCGGTGCTCAGTACACCGAGCCGCACCAGGAAGGGCCATTTCTGGCATCTTGAGGGAATTCACCAAGTCAGACTTCGCTGCATGCGGGGAGCGCCCTGCTGCCAGGACTCTGCCTGCCCCCTCCACTGTGCTCACCTCGTTGGGACTGTCCTCCCAGGATGCAGTGCTTCCGATCCGCCCCCTCACATTCCTTCCGACTTTCTTTTTTTGCAAAGGTGGGAGGGCGTGTGTGGAGGAGGCTGCAGTCTCTGCCGGTGCTTATAAGGGAGGTGACCCATGGGAGAGCAGTACCCCAGCATCGTGCAGAAACAGCTCTTGGTTTTCATGCCTGAAGGCAGGCCCTGGGGAAAGGATTAAAATCTGTCTTTCCTTATAGGCGGGCAGTTTTGTTCTTTTCTAGGTTGTAAATCCTGTGCCTTCAAAAGATTGTGATTCCTTAATCCGCTCAAGGGCCTGTTGGGGGCAGCAGAATTTCCTCTTGGAATCTGGTGATAGATAGCCTGTCAATCACAGGTTTCGGTGTTCTGCATTTTTCTCCTGAGATCTTTGCAGGCATTTTAGGGGAAACTTTGAGATATGGCTCCCGAGATCGCTGGCCAGTGGTCATTGAAAACTGGAGTCTTAGCCACAGTGTTTAGATAACGACATCTATAAAGCCATTTAAAATAATTTTTCTGTTTGGAAATGAAAAGAAGTCATCAATACTGGTTTGACCAGATGCCTATTCAAGTGACTGACTTCACCTCAGCTTAATTACGGGTCTCCCTATTGGAAGTTAATATGTAATTTTAATACTGTCTCTTCTAAAAAATTGTTTCCTGGCTTCTATTTAAATTAAAGGTATCGTGTCTTGTCCCCATGCTTCTTAAACAAAACTTCGCTGATATCAGCAGTCATCTTGTCAAAGAATCTCCTCTTAGCAGATAAACTTGAACTTGGATTGTCAACTGATGTTTTAAATGAGTAAGAATTAATTTCCCCCTCACTTAAATTCTTCAAAGGCTAAAATTGTTCTATATATAGATATAAATATATATACACACACATACATACCATATTTTTCAGACCATAAGACCCACCTAGGATTTAGAGGAGGAAAATAGGAAAAAAACTTTTGAAGCAAAAATTGTGGTAAAATATTTAATAACATAAATAACAATATTTCACCAATGTAAATGTAAACTCAACAGCAGCATTAACAACCATTATTCCTTCCAAATTTGGGGGAGGGGGGAAGGTGCTTCTTATAGTCTGAAAAATACAGTATAATATATATACACACACACACACTTTTATTTCTTCCAAAATATTGATTGCATCTCCTTTTACATTTCTGTCCTACTGATATCCTGCTCGTTTCAATTCTTATTTCTCCTTATGTGCACAGTTACAGTCTTTGTGGTAACTTCTCATCTCCATCCACCCTTCAGGAAGTGCCCAGAGCAGACTCATGGGGAACAATTCTCATTTTGTCGTTCTCATGCACAAAAACAGTTTTAAAAAATCTCCGCAATTCTTTAACACCACAGCACAGAATCTTTACCAGATGTTTTTGGATCCTCCGGGTCCAACGACCACCTAACTCTTAGTTGACATTTCTCTAGCATTTTGAATGGTTTGGCCTGGATGTTTTGTTTTCAAAACTCGTTTCTCCCATCGCTTCTAGAACAGCATTCTTCCTTGACGGCACTGATACTTAGGTTAACTGCGTCGCTCTCTCTCGCTGGGTCGCATCGTGTCTCTAGCACATGCCTGGCTTCCTCCGTGCTCTCTCCGCACCAGGGGGACCCTGCTTAGCCTCACACATGGACTTGCACGTGCACAGTGAGGGCTGCACAGTCTCCCCAGCCTGGTTCTATGCTGACATTTTCAAATGCCTGCTGATAAAAACGTGTGTTTATGTCTCCCATTAGAATTACTTCAGTGTCCAGAAGTACTTTGATTATTAAAGTTAGAGAAAAATCTAAATCATTCTTCTTGTTTGTAAATTATATGTAAACAATCTTCAATTGTAAATCAGAATTCCACAGTGGGTGAAGAAGAGAGGGCAGTGGCAAGAGGGTTTGACTTTCAGCTTGGGCGCTGTAGCCTTACGTGTGGGCCCTCACTCATGGGCCCTCAATCAGGGGTCTTTACAATAAGGGCTTACCTAGTTGAGGCAACTGGAAAGGCGCTTGGTTCTGTCCCAAATGAGCAAAGTGACATTGGCAAGTCACCCCACCTCTCTAATCCCCCCTCTCTTGTGAAATACTGAGATTAGGTGATCACTCTTTCTCTGTAGAAGACCCGTTTTATACACTACTACACAATTAACAAAGGTTACACGGTTGTGAAAACGTTTGGTAAGCTGATAGGTGTTCTACAATTCTGAGGTATTAAATAATCAGGTTGGTACTGGAATCCAGAACCACTGGGCTTTTGGGTTCTGTAGGATCTATGAGAAAAGAATCATTTGTGCTTTTGAGCAATGTTTTAGTTAAAAGAAAATCACTGAATTACTATTCGGCATCAGTATAATTGCAAGTATTTATCGTTTACCATAACTTGGTATTGGTAACATAATTACTAATAGTATACTCTTAATACTGTATATTATAGTGTACACTACACTTACTAAGACTATAGGTACCATCATTTATAGTTTCTCTTCTAGCAGCTTTTCTTTTTGGTTTCAAATGAATGATTAAAGCAATTACCATATTTTGCCATGTATAATGGGCATTTCTTTTGCCCAAATTTTTGAGGGAAAAATAAGGATGCACATTGTATATGGGTGGTACTAATCTGTTACCGGTACGTAAAACTTCTTGTACCTTGTATCTGTTCTTTTATTTTGTAATTATTTGTTACATAAAATTTCTTATACCATAATGTTCAAAAATAAATGCTAAAATTCCTTTATAACATAAAAAACAAGTCTCTAAGTAGAAATAAATAAATAACTGAATTAAAAAATGAAAACTAAAGATTTTTTTCCTGAAAGTTTGCAGGACATGGCACTGTACATGGCAAAATACAATAATCATTCTGCAAACTGAGCCCAACCAGAAGGAACTGAAATAGGAAAGTTTGAAAATCTAGTAAAAGCTAAGGGGAACTGCTTTTTGGTTCTTTCCTTTTATCTTGTGATACGATGTAGAAATCTTGTGATACAGTAAAGAGAGCTGTCACTATGTCACTCAGAACGGCTTACAGGGGAAAAGGGACTCTAACCCTTTTAGTTTATGGGGCTTCTCGGACCCTATTTTCTGTTCTACTCAGGCCCCAGCTGAACAGTCAAGCAAAGTTTTCGTGTTTCCTTCTAGGCTTGGCTGGACAAGAGGTTGGAGCGGCCAGGGTTCCTTCCCCGGTCTTCCGGTCTGACCCACATACAGAGAGGGAGCATGAGCCCGTTTGGAAATGAAATCAAATCATTTAGAGGTTCCACCAATGTAGTCAACTTAATTGACTCCACCTCTGCCGTGATTTTATGCAACTTGGCATTTATAACTCTACAATGTTAATTTTACAACAACAAAGTGAGGCAAGTTTAAAACGTTATCTATTACAAAACAAATACCCATGTCTTGAATGCGTTATGCTTACACTATATCCAACATCTGTTTTTTATTTCATCAACACTTTTAATTTTCTTCAGATGTTTGTTTTGTTTTTAATTCAAACAACACAACATTTCTATTTAAGTGTGGGGATCAATTTATGTGCCTTACAGATTCACTCTTTTCTTTTAATTGCTTTGTCTAGCTGGGCTACGCAGAAGGTGCTCCCTCGGAGACCTGAATCCATTAATCCTTCGGTGATTCCTGCCTCACCGATGGGGAGTTCCTGTGAGGTCCTTCATTAATCACTGTCATCCGCAGCCTCACTCACAGCACTGGCTGTCAGATTCACTGCCCGGCATTCTTTGTCATCGGCCTTATTAAGACCCACCTGGGTTTACCTTTCAGGACAGCTCCCAGGCTGGCCTGTGCGCCCTGCCCAGGGAGGAGGCGTGGAATGCTACCTGTAGTGCACGCTGTCATTCCGGAGGCTTGAACCATTTCCCAGCTCTGCTTAGTCATTTCCTTTCAGTCCTGGGCGATGCTGGTTGTATGTCTTTGACTCGGTGGGGTGGCTGTTTAATACTGAGATGCGGGTATGCTTTCTTTATATTGTCATTTGCTTTCAAGAAGAGGTGGCTGTTGAGGAGGGCTACTTGGGCGAAAGATTTATGAGACTGCACTCCAGTTTTTTATCTTTCTGTGCTTCCAGACTCTAGTTAAGTGAAGGTACTACCATGACTCATTGGCAGACCACTCTGGGGTTTATCTGAATCACTCTCGTTTCTAAGGCGAAACTATCCAGACTATTGCCCAGCATGGGTTCACCTTGAATTGACCCTCGGCATGGAGTGGGGAAGTGGAGGAAATCTTGTGCCACTTACTAGTGTATTAATAAGGTGGCAACAAGTGTGACATCATGCCAGATGGTCTGTGAAATGGAGAAAGTATACGTACATTTCATTGCCCAAGTTTGAGTATGCAGTAGTAGGTGAATAAGAAGAAATTAGGAGTGCATGTCCAAGAAATGACTAAAATTTGTCTTAAGTAGTCTAAGAATTTTTTTTTCCAATTCAAATAAAAATATACAAGCTTGAAGTCTTTTGGTAAATTCTAATATATACAATTTCTCTATGGGATAGTTTTGCTTATTTGCTCATTTAACCGGATTTATTGGTCTCTGCTGTAAGCCCTAGCCTGTGCCACACATTGGAAATATTTCCTTATTTCTTTTGAGGAACTCACAGTGCATTGAAAAGACAGATGACACATTTACATGCAGTCTGATGGTGGTTGGGCAGTCCCTCTCAGGTCCCTTCTCCTTCCTTTGCCACCTGCCGCCAGGTGACAATGGCTTCCTTCCCTTTCAGTGTGGGAGGCGTGCCTCTGGGTATTACAGGCCATTGAATGGGGGATTTCCAAAGGAGCACAATTAGAAGCAGGCTGTTCTGGGGAACGGAAAGCCCACACCCAAAGTGGTGGGAAGAATGGCTCACTTTATTGTAAGTGGCAGGTGGTGTTCTCTGAAGTTTTGTAGGTGGTCCACAGACTTGAGTCACCTTCATCATAGAGTTTCCCTTCTCCCTGTGATGCTGGTGGGTTTGGAGAGGATGCAGGGACTTGAGGAAAGCCAACGCATTCTCTGCAGAAGGGAGCTGGGCCCATTGTGCCATCTCGGAACGTAATTGCCAAGTCACGGGCTGCCTCTGCGCTGCCTTCAGAACAGTTGCACAAACTCAGTTCCCTTTTCGCTTGTGTGATGGATCCTGCCGGTTGCCCACAGAGTTCCACTTCCTCCTTCCTGACAAAACGCGAGTCTCCTCCAGTAACCCAGATCTTCCCTAGACGTGATCGTGACTCCTGCACTCAAGACTGGGTCAGAGCCCGGGGATCCCGTGGGCTTTGCCGGTGATCTGTCAGAGACCCCGGCTTCATGCAGCAGCGCGTGCGTGTTCTGGACCACTGCACGCTGACCCGATGAGGCCTGAGAGAGGAGCTGCTTTCCCTGCGGCTGGAGAAGTCCTCTTTTTGTCTCCACGGCTCTGCTTGCTCCACTGTCTTGTAACGACGATGGGGGCTGTCGACAAAGCTGCCCTGTCAGCTGGGTCGGGGTCTCCGCACCTGGAAGACGCCGCCACCCTCAGGAGGCAGGCGTGCAGGGGCAGCCCACTGAAGCGGACGCCGCCCTGAGGCTCGGGCCCCGTGTCCCGCTCGAGGCTCGTCGGGCCGGCCCGCATGGATGTCGTCCGGTGCATGAACGCAACGCGCTCGTTCTGGTTCTGTTCTAACTCTTGTTCCAGTTCTAATGCCAAGGAGCAAAGGGGTCGGTTCCCCAGAGAAACTGTTATTTCCAAGTCAGGATTTTCATATCAACTGAAGATAGAGGTCAACAATATTGACTGACCTTCATCATGTCTAGAAAATTGTACAAAATAATGTTAATAGTTAACAAATAAATAACATTGCTATTAAACATCACTGACTAGCACTGTTATAAACACTTTACATGGATTAATCCATTTATTTTGGGAAAAAAGCAAGAAAAAGTGTAAGGGATCTATTATTACTCTGTTTTATAGGTGGGAGGCTGGGAGGTGAAAAGCTTTCTTGATAGGTCCACGTTTGGTGACTTAGCCAGGAAGAGATGGGGGTGGGGTTTGAACTCAGGCAGTCTGGCTTAACTGCCTTTATATAGCAAGAAGAGGATGCTTTTCCTAAAAAGGCAACACAGTGGTAAAGAATTTTGAGAACTGCTGGCTATGATATGTATTTTGGGGATTGAAAACATAACACAGAAAGTATAAATTTATTCTGATTTATCATCTATCATTTCAGACTCAGCCTTTACTGCTCTGCTCTCCCAAACAGTAGCCTCTGGCTACATGTGGTTACTGAGCACTTGAAAAGTGGCTAGAGTAAAACGCATGCCAGATTTTGAAGACTTAATAATATTTAAAAAATAGAATATCTCTTTCATAATTCATTACGTGGATTACACATTGAAATGCTAATATTCTCAATATCCTGGGTTATATAAAATATATTGTTAAAATTAATTTTACTTTTTTTTTTACGTTTTAATGTGCCTATAATGTTTAAAATTACATTTGTGGAATATTATAGGGCGACACTACTGATTTTGCGTCCAGTGCTATTTCTGGGTTCTTCCTACATTCTCTGGGTTAAAAAAAGGAAGTGTCACAGTCCAGTGACACTTTACTAACACTAACATCTTCAATAGAGGTTGATTGACATTTTTCCTAAGTAATCATATGACGACTAAAATTATTTCTAAAATTTCATATTAGCCTCTGTTAAAATGTTAATCATCTTAGTAGCATGTTTATAGAAAGTTGCAGGATTTGACAAAGTCTGGAATGTGAAAACAGAAATTGGAAGATGTTAGGAAGAAGGAGAACTTCAAGCCTGACGTTTAGGTTACCCGGCTTAGTGGCCACCTCTTTCAGACCCCACTCTCTAGGAGAGTGTGCTGCCTCGTGCCAGACGGAGATTTCATGCACTAACCTTCCCCGCAAGCAGGGCAAAGGCCTGCTAAGGACCACCTGCTTTTCAAACCAGAGCGTTATATCTGGTCTTTCTCAGACTTCATCATGGCCCACAGCAACCGTGTATTTCTCCTGGTTCTTTCAAAATCGCAGTTTCAAAATGCGTGAGTCGTAGCTATCCTGTGCTGTCCAATTTCAGAGAGGTTGATTTGGAATGGAAGTGGGAAGAGGCTTATGAGGTTGGAAATGCCAACCCCCCCCCCAAAAAAAAAAAAGAATCTGGCCCCTTCTGCCCCAGAGCAGACAGCAGCAAGTAGTTCCTTCTCACTCTGCTTTTGGCCGATTTCTCTTTTTCATTATTTTGATTTTGGTATGACGTCTGTACATGTTTAAGATATACACCAGCTAAATAAACACACAGCCTCACTCCTAAGGGAAGTTTCCATATAGGTCACTGCACTTTTTAAACCATATAAATATCAGATTAACTTGGGATTCGAGAAGACCTAAAATTAGGATCTTATCCAAGAACCACATAGTTCAGTTGTTGTTTTTTCTAAATTTGCAAGGCAAAAATGTAGAGCCAAAATGAAAAACTATGTAGACTCCTCAAAAAAATTTAATTTTTGCAAATCAGTTTAGCAAATTTAAATGAAGTCATTTGTGTCATTGTGTGCATTTTTACTAAATATATGTGAATCAATCAATAATCAATCAATGAGCTAACCAGCTAATAAATGATCACTAGGTGCTGAGTATCTTCCATGTATGGACCCTTACTTGTTACCCTGAAAATTAAGTAGAACAAGCCAAAATGGTCCAGTTACTGACCGTTTAGTTGGAAGATAAAACTGACACACATTTTGCAGTATTTTGTAGAGGCAAAACGTGGTCAGAGCCTTGAAAAGAGTAGAATTTGAGGGAAGAAAGTTCAGTTGTAAGGAACGGAAACAATTGGATTTAATAATAACAGAGGGATAATGTATCTCAGGAACAATAAGGAGATCCAGCAATGAATATTTTTGGTCTGTGATGAGAAATAATTGGATGGGCAGGAAGAAAACTAGTTGTGGAGACTTTTTAGCCTGAGGTATAGAAGTTTACCTTGATTGGGAGACCCCCGAGACTTCACTCATTTTTGTGGCTGTAAGAGTGGTGTGAGAGATGGCAGACTGGAGAGTGAGGTGGGAGCAGGACACAGGCTCCGAGGCATGCGCAGATCCAGCTGAGAGGCGGACAAAGGCGAGTCAGCGCCCGGCTGTCACAAGGGGGAGAAAGATGCCTGAGATACCCCAGAGTAAGGGTTCACACAGCTCGATGACTAGGCTGGCTGATGGCTTCACACAAATTTCTCTTTAAGAAAAATAAAATGCAGCCTTCGGTCATGATTTTGACCTTCCAGCCTTTCTGTTCCTTTCTTTCTCAATAGATGACCCTTCCTTCTGCTTTTCATATCTTCCTTGCCCGGAGAAACCTTCATAAATGTTTTCCCCAAAAATGAATCATGGAGATAGCTGTCAAGTGTACATCCCCATCAGAAACATCATAGCACAATGCAAGGCGTCATCTTGCTTTGCACCTTTGCTTTAATTAAACTGTTTCTCCACCATGGATCCTCTCCCTCCATCCTTATTAAATCTACTTGTTCTTTCAGTCTCATCAAAAACGCCACTTTGCTTTGATTCTTGATTCATTCCAGCTAAAGGTATCTGTATCCCTCTCTTGCTAATTAATCACCAGTCACAGCCTACCTTATGTTGTCACATCTGCACATTAGCCACTTAATTGTGGCTTCTCAGAGGACAGAGTGTGGCTCACACGCCTTTCTGTTTGCTCCCTGTGTGGTTTAGTGCAGTGCTTGCAGAGAGTAGGTGATGTACAATCTGCTGCTCAGTGACAGTGAATTATTTGTGTCCTGGTGTAGGCACCCGGCATTCTCACTGGGGCCATCACTGCAGTCTGCTAACTCATCTTCCCGCCTCCACGTCATCCTTTACATTGCTGCCAAGGATGTTGTTGCACATTTTTGTTGAGATTGGCGTCCCGCTGCCTCAGACTGAAACGGCGACTGTTGGTGGTCAGGGCCCTCTGTCACCAGGTCCTGGCCTATGTCCATCCGGGCCCTTATCCTCCACTGTCCTCTGTAGGCCAGTCACACTGGATCATGGGCCCAAGGTGGTTAACACCAGGTCTTTGTGTAATGCTCTTCCTTAGGCTGGAATGGACTTCTTAGCACTGCTGGTGACTCCTCTGGTTTCCTTCAGGTCCCAGGACAAGCTCTTCTGGCTGGTTGTTACCTCAAGTAACTCCAAGCTGCTCCTTCACTAGGATGCCAAAAATGAGATGCATTTCATCTCCTTGCCACTGACAAAAACACAGAAAGTGGCTTTCTAAAGCCCTGGGAACCCAGACCCTGGGAACCCATGTGCATGTCAAAGTTCACCATTTAATAGTGGTGACACTCTCCATAAAGTCAGAGTAATTCCTTCTTTGCCTGCAATTTCGGGCTCACGCAGCACAACAAAGTTAGAACCAGGAGAGTGCCCGGCACAGGGTGGGCACTCCCGAGACTCGCCCCCGTGCAGATGCACCGTGCTACCCCCAAAAACATCTCTCATGACGGAGACAAATTCTCTTCACTCTCCATCCCCACAGGGGGAGAACCATCCTGTTGTGTTAAAACACACAAATCAACCAACCCTCTACCAAAGACCTGTCTCCCACGAAATTTTGGGTGGTCACTTCAGCCTCCCATTGATACTCACTGCTACCCCATGCTCAGATGGCAGTGGGACTGTATGAAACCCCAGTATTTTGAAATGCTCCTGGGCTTACAATATACGAAAAAGGAAATACTATCAGAACGAAAGGACTGTGGATCCCTGAGAAACTGGAACATCAAGTAATATTTATTTGTGGAGGTATGCAGTTTCTAATCTTGAATCTATTTCAGTTTGTTCCACTAGAGAACATTGGAAAATGCCACCTGAATGAAGCCTGTGATTTAGCAGCCTTGAAAAAGTCAGAAATTCTGGGGTTTTTTTTTTGTGACCGTAATCTGGCTTTTCCTACTATTAAAGGTCAAAAGTTATAGAAAAGATGCCTAGTAAGAGTATTTTTTTTTGCCAAAGGGAAAAGCTCTGCAGATATTTTTGTGTATTGGTGCCAGTGGGGCTTTCGACAGCTTGTCCGGTTTCCTGTGTATTGGTAGACACTTCTTGTTTCGACACTTGTCAGATCTTTGAATACTTATTCATCCATTCCACAATTATTTGTGCAGGCTCGGTGCTGAGGGTTGGGATTTGGCAGCAAGCAGAGAAAGACAGTCCTCAAACACTGGCATCAGCAAGCTAGTGAGGGAAGACCTGGCATTATCAAATAATCCTACAAATTAACAGGAACTCTATCACGAGCTCTGAATGAGAGGACCTGGTGATACCAGAGTGTCTCCAAGGGGATCTGACCCAGGTGAGAAGGTCAGGGAGGGCCTCCCTGAGGAAGTGACAACTGCAGTGATAAATGAATGATGAGTAAGAGCTAAAGCAGCATTCTGTACCCAGGGACTGTGACGTCCAAAGGCCCCGTGAAACCAGTCGGCTTGGTACCTGCAAGGGGTTGGAAGCAGGCCAGTGTGGCTTTCAGAGGGAGCTGGGGACAAGGTTGGAGCGGAAGGAGGGGTCCAGCAGTGTAGGAGTTAGACCCTGTTAGGGACAATGCCTCCATTCTAATTGTTTGGGAACCCTGACCAGGCTTTATAAGCAATAGGAGACAAGAGCAGCTTTATGTCTTGGAAGGATCCCTAGAGTTGAAAAGCAGAGGGCATATTGGGGGGGATTAGTGAGGGGAGGTGAGCTGAGACCACTGGAGCCACCCACGCATCAGACGGCAGCGTCTGCAACCGGGGCGGCAACAGAAAGCCGGCTGGAGGTTGGAAGTAAAAGACATAGGGCTCGGTGACAGCTGGGGTATATGGCCTGACTCCTGGGTTTCTTTATTGGCCAAAACCTTTCCAAATTAAGGCTTGTGTGGGCCTGACATATTTTTCTCCAAAGAAATATGTCTTTCAATGACCCTGCCACTATTTATGGAGCGCCTACTATATATTGTTCTGGCTGCTGGGACACAGGAATGAACAAGACAATGTCACAGAGCCCGTGCCTGTTGGTGCCAGGTAGTCTAATTAAGGTGAAAATTAATAAAGGCACAGTGAAAACAGTATTTAAACACGGCGGGTCAATTTTTCTTCTGGCAAGTCAGGATTTTTTTTAACGTCCCTTTATCCCTCCAGGAACCAGTGGCATAGGTAGGAACGGGTGGGTAGAGGACGCAGGGCAGGTGAAGACTCCAGGGTCACAAGGCTGACTTGCCATTACCTGGGCTCAGGTCTCTGAATCCAAGATGAGGCCTCCCCTTCTCTTTTACTTTGTTTTCCCCTCTCTTTTATCTTTTGCCTTGCTTTCCCCTCTCCCTTTTCTTTTTAAAATAACCATAATCAAGAAGGCTGAAAAAATAATATGCTGGAGAAGAGTATTCCATTCCTAACTAGCCAGTTCAAAAAATAGATCCCAGGCTTCCCTCTCCCAACTAGGAAAAAGGACATTTCCAGATTAAGTCTAAGAAACAAGGGTGCTGCCTTTGCCTCCATCCTTAAAGGAACATGAGCAGATTCCCTCTTGGCCCAAAGGAGGCGGGGCAGTCAGGAAAACCCTGATTTTGTACTGATGCATTGTGGAGGTGAATAGATTCTGGTGTGTATTTTGGAAGGTCATGCCGGTGCCCTGTGGGCAAACTCGGAGCCAAGGGAAATCAGAAGGGCCCACCTGCAGTCACCTTGCTTAACCTCTCTGTCATTTGAGAAGCTTAGCTACATGAGTAAGTGTGGCTCTTTGTCTCTATTACTTTATTTTTGTTCTTGAGTTTGGGTGGTCTTTCATAGAAACACACCAAGAGCTTTTGGTTAATGTTCTTCTGTATTCACTAATAACAAGTTCGATTTTTGCAAGATTATTTTGGAAAGCTTGATCCCAGGGTGCTTCTGAGGATGTCATCATACTTCCTGACTTGCAAAAGCATTGCGGAAACAGGACCATGTTTTCCCAAAACTGTCATTTCTCAGTTCTGAGGATCATGACCCCTTCTTTACCAGAAAGGAGGTGCGTGTGCCCTGGGGTCTGCCATGTTTCCAATGACCAAACAAAAAACAGCTGCATCTGGGCCCAGCACTCGATGACATTACTTATCAAAATAAATTTATTAAAAGTACGCAAAGACCACTTCAAAGTTTAGCTGCCTTCAGGACAGTTTTTGGCACTCATAATGACACTGTCTTCTCTACACAATAGCACTCATTCTGTGACACACCACTTAACAATTAAAACACAGACCATTTCAGCTTTAGCGTTACAACACAATAGGATCGGTGATCTGTAGTCACAAGAACTTTGATATGCTTGCACGTAGTAAACATTTTACTGTTACTTAGTACTAAAACAAACTAAAACTAGAACTAGAACCACTGTGTGGTAACATGGACTGATTTCGGGAAAGATGTACAGCCAGCTAGCCAAGGCCACATGCTCCCAGAGCTGTCGACTTCAAAAATGCCTTTGGACCAATAGTTATCCGTCGTCTCTTTCAGTCTCGAGTTGCTGCTTTTCCGGCGGGAGACACTCCACAGCCAGACCCCTCTCTCCCTGCGTTCTGTACAGTCACCGAGGCCATCGCGGCCCAAGCTGCCCTAGGTGTCCGCCAGCTTCCCAGTCACTGCCCAGCTTTGAGTCAACAGTTCTGAGTGACATCTCCCGAACGCCCAGGCTGAATTCAAGGTCAGTCTCCAGGGGCAGGTCACAGCCTTTCCCCTTAGGAACAAAATGAAAGGTCCTCCACCTCTGGGTTCCCGTTGTCAGCTCATGTAGCATGGGGCTCTGTGGTGATCTGCGGCCTTTTACACAAGTCCTGGTAGAATGCCGACTCCAGGAAACGGGGGTAGGAGTTGTTCTCCATCAGGCTGTAGACCCTTTTCTGGGCGGTCGCAAAGCAGCCACTTGTAGCCTCTTGGATATTCTGGGCAATTAGGGTTTTGGTTTGAAAGTCTATGTTTATCTGAAATGAAACAAACAAAAAATGTGGTTTATTCCATATTCAGAGTTAGAGATCTAAATCTATTTATTTAATATTTGAAACCAAAAACCAAAAACTGTAATGTATGATTAGCTTTATCAGCCAAGTCATTGAAGAAACTTAAGTTAATTAAAAGCTAGTATCAGAGAGAAAATATTCCTGCCCCTTCCCCATCACTCCTTTTAATTGGACTCTTCTTTAATTCCCTAGTTTTACTTTGGTGCTAAGAATGTTCAAAATATGCTAAAATAAGAATCTTTTTCTCCCCCCCCTTACCTCTTTTGGAGCTTCTTTTTCTATGAAGTCAGTATATATTTTCTTTGCTTTTGAGGACAGCTTTTGGGGTGACTTGGTCTTTTTGAAGTCTTCACAGGCCAGCCAGAATTCAATATTTTCTTCACAGAATTCAGATTTTAGAAAAGCCCTGAATGCAGCAAGACCATCTGAAAGGAAAGCATTCAGACTGTGAATTCAGTGACCAAATAATCCCCTCTATTTTTTCTAGAACTCTCAATTCTCTGCACCTATATTTTATTATTTCTAGATTAGAGCAATATCCTACATTTCACTCAAATTTGTAATCCTCAAAATTCAGCTTCTTAAAAACTAAGTTGCCAGTAGGCAAACTGCTTAAGTTGGCACACTGCTCCAAAGATATAAACACTTAACTCTGCTTTCAATGCAAATTATTTATAGGGGGCCCTAAATTCTCTGGGAACTAAGCCTCTTGAAAACACTGTATGCAGCAGAAAAGCTGAGTCAACCTTAGCGAAGAGCAGCTGCCACTATACATTTTTTAGGTTCATTTTTCATCCCCACTTGGAATGAATAAACCATAGATTTCCATGTTTAACTACTGGGAAACACAGGAGAAAAATAGGCCTTATTGTAAAGTCAAACTGTGTCAGGCAGCCTGCCCTTCTGCTGTGTGGATGCCTCTCCAGACCCTTGTGATGCTTGAAAAGGATCCAATTCAAGAGGTTAACTTACATTTACTGGCTAGCAGCTCATCGAATGCTTCGGACCACAGCTGTGCTTCCTCAGGAGAAGGCCTGCAAGAGAAGTCCTGCATGTTGGCTTATGCGCTTCAGAAGTCCACTTCCCCTCCCAGCTCGGCAGCGAGCCCCTCCTATTTGCAAGAGCAAGATTTTCAGCTTACCTGATGAAGGTCTGCTGTTTGTTCTTTTTGCCAGTTTTGGGCTTCCCAGGAGAGGAGGAATGTTGCAAGAAGTAGCTCAAACGGGTCTTCCAATCTTTTAATCTAAAATGAAAAAAAAAAATAAAAGATTCACTAGGTGGCAATAGTTGAAACTGCTACTGTAGCAGATGACATTTTTACACAAGTCGTCCAGGAAATGTGGACAAACCAAACAAGAGAAAACAAGAACTCTTCAAGTCAGTCTTCCTCGTTTAATCCCTCCACTTAAGTGTTGAACCGGTTTGTTCTATTCATCTGAACATAACTACTGGTTTTATACCTAAGGGAAAGACTACAAAATTACTAGGGTATTGCAAGGAATTTAGTTTGCATAGTTCAAAAGGCAGATGGCATTTCTCACTTGAAAAAGGCAGCCCTTTTTCTGCAACGTTAATTACTATCCAGAGACATTCCACACTTGAACTGACAATGGAACTGCCTTGGGCCAGTGATGCTAATGTCCCTTCTACCTCCAGAGAAGAAGGTTCTGGACCAGCCAGAGCTGTGTGCAAAGAGGGTGTGTGTGCCTGACCCACGCACCCCCGGCAACAACACTCATTTTAAGCAGATGATGAACTAAATTACAAAAGTAAAGACAAAAAACCCAAAATGGATTAAAACAAATATACCCAGAACCAGCAAAAATATCTCCATCCCTGCAGCTGTCTGTGTAAGCTCATCAGAACTTAAAAGGCAGCGTACGAATAAAGGGGACGCGCTGAGACGCAGGGAGATGAAAAACGAACATGACTCTACAACCGCCTCGGTATCAAGAATTTTCTTCAGTTCCCAAACTCTTCCTGACAGTCCTTCGCTCACGCAACAGAACACAGACCACACGGATTTAACCTTACTTAGCCAATTAATCCTGTCCACATTATTTTTTCCTGCACAGGCGCAGGAAAAATAGTTTCCCATTGTCAAAGCCGAGCCCAAGGCGCCGCGTTTGCAGCAAACCCGGAGAGCGAGTTCCGCGCTGGTGGCGGGGGGAAAGAAAAAGGCCGTACTTACAGGGTCCGCTTCATGTTCTCCCGCTTCTCCTCGCTCTTGGGGCCGTTGCCTGCGCTCGTGTCCATGGATCCACAGTCGTGCTGGACAGCCAGGAACATGGCACTTTGCATTATCGTCTCGCTGCCGAGGCTGCCGCTCTGCGTGGCGGGGAGCGCACAGCCCCATTTATATCAGGTGGAGGCGCGGGGGCGGGGCTCACGACGTTCGTCTCGCCTCCAGGGAGCGCGGATTGGCGGACTGCGGAGGGGCCGGGGGCGGGGTCGGCTCCGGCCCGCTGCGGTCACGGTCGCCCCGCAGGGTCTAGAAGCCAGGGCACTGCTGACGTCTGCGGCCCAGGCGTCGTGCGCACTCGGGCGGAACGCAGCGGCTGGCCGGGGCCGGTGTGGGAGCAGACCGAGCCTTGGCCTCGGTGTGGCGGCGGGGCTGCACGGAGGTCTGTGCCTGCGAGGTTGGCTGTCGGCCGGACGGGGGCGCAGGTCATCCCTTCCCCGCGTGCGATCTCGGACCCCAAAGGGAGTGTCGATTCCGCGCAGGGAAAGGCTGCTCGCTGCCAACCACGGCGCAGTCGCTTTCTTTCGAATTAAGATTGCCCCCTCCCCAGGGAAACCCTCAGCTGTTTCTCTGCGACTCCATTTAATTAGGAGAAGGACACAGTGAACAGGAGGCACAGTGACAGTCCTGAGGCAGGTGGTGTGGCCTCCTATGTAGATTGAAGAATTTGCATTCACTCTGGGGAATGAACAGGAGAAAGTGACTTAATCAGACAGTGCTCTAACTGGATGTGCATTTTTAATCACCGATGGCCACGTGACCGGGTCTGCACCTAGGGGCTCAGGATTATTTCTCAGCAATCCTTGGCTGCTTCTCTTCCCAGAGCAGAAATCAAAGAAATCACAGACCTGATGACGGCCGAGAGAGAGAGAGAGAGAGAGAGAGAGAGAGAGAGAGAGAGAGAGAGAGAGAGAGAGGGGAAAACACCGAGACCTCGTGCTGCAACGCACCAGAATCTTTCTAGTTTAAGATTAGTGCAAGGATGCAGGAGTTCCTCATGAGTCATTCCTGGTTGACTTGGAATGCACCAGGACACCTAATAACTGGCAAAAGGGGAGGGGTGGGGGAGAGAAGGAGTTAACAATTTCCTTGATTAAGTTTGATATGATAATTCTTCAGAAGTCATCTCAGCTGTAGCAGCCTTTAAATGGTTTGATTGGTAAGACCAAATAGATAACCTCAACTACAAAATGCTTTGATTTCAGGTAATGGTATTAGAACTGATCAGTGGAATATTCAAGTGGTTTTTCCATCAAGCCTCTAAGCAGACAATAAGATTAATAGCAAAGTATTGCTAGGCTGCAAATATTCTCCCCACTTTGCATGAGAACGGTAAAAAGAAAATGGGAATTAATTTAGCATGTTCTTATGGTGCGTTGCCAGTAGTTGCAGCTCCAAGTTTGACTTGGAGGGTAAAATCTGCAATTATTCCTGAAGAGAAAAGCCATGCAATTTATTATGGAAAGGAAAATCATTTCGATTTCAATAACAAATATTTTAAAACGTCATTGTGAAATGTAAGAACGTCATTTTTTGTCAAGCACTTGCTCTTCATCTCGAAAAGAACATTGCTTAATATTTCCTACATCCACTTTCACTTTCTGATGATTCAATACCTAATTTACTAAATATGTGTAATATGCAGGTGCTTGCTTTCTCTCGCCAGCAAAAACCTCAATATATTTTACACTTAGAACATTGGATGGTAGAGCTTTCTCAGAGTGGAAAGGCCAGGAGTTCTGACAAACAGGCGTGAGAGAGTGAGCTGGACTCGTGTCCGGGCTCTGATTAGAGTCTCAGCTTAGACACCAAGGGCTCCAGATGCTGGGACAGTCCCACCATACCTCCTTGAGTCCCAGTTTCTCATCTCTGTGAGCAGAAATGTGTCTTTCTTGCCACTCTCATTGTATATTATATGACTCTCATGTGAAAGGCCTATGCAACTCCTAAAGTACTGTGCCAAAACTTGTTACTAATTTGTAGGTGTGGAAGAGGAAATATCTGAAGCATAGCTACTTAAGTAGAAAAATCACTAAAGGATTAGCTCAGAGTTAATTAGGTTATAAATGTGTAAGAACTATTAAGGTAGCAAGGGACTTTTAGAGTATCAAGCTTATAGATAGCTACTTAACAGATACTTAATATATACTCCTGGAGAATAAGCAAATAAAAATAAGGAAATTATTTGACATTTAAACTTTTTAAACTTTCAGATTTTCAAGCTAGAAAAGTTCAGTCATCTCAATGTATTCTCAAAAAGTTGGCATTGTACTGTTCTGTATAGACGGGCAGACATTTAAAGTGAAGGCTACAACGTTTGAGGAGTCCCCTTTGTTTAGTTGGTTGTTGTTGTTGCCACTGGCTTTTCGGTGAATGGGATTGGTCAGTGCTGAAATAACACATATTTTCCGTTCTGTGGTGGAGAAGGAAACAGTGCAGTCGGTTGTAAATATTGCACAACAAAGCCAGGGCTTGCGAGTGGCTTGATAAACGGTCTCAGGTTTCTCCATGCTGACTGTCATGCCCTCTACTGGTTAGACTCTCGGAACAGGTTGGTGGTGGAAGTTCTCAGGGTGGTTCTTGAACTTTGTGTCTTGAAAAAAAATTAAATTGCAGAAGGCAGCGAACAAAAAACACAAGTTTCTAGTAATGCCAAAGGGAGAACATGAAGGCAAAATCTCCCCTGCCATACTTCTCCATTTCCCTAATTAATCAAAAATTGGTACTGTTAGCTCAAAATATGTAACAATAACTTTCATACATGTGCTTTAGAGATTTAGGAAACAAGATATATGCTTTAAAAACCCACAAAAAGATAATTCTGTGCATTACTCTTGTGTTTTGCTTATTTTGGTCCATAAGATACCTTAGTTCCTAAGTTTGTAAAAGCTGTAAACCTGTTGCTTATCTGGTGAAATCTGAAATTGGTGTAAGTTTAAAATAAAACTAGGAAATTAAATGCCATGTGGCAAAGGGTATGGTGACTAATTACAAAAAGTGAAAATTTAAGTGTCATGATTGTTGACCATATTTGAGAGAGAATGATACCTGTCTTGTTTTTCTGTTTTATCTTTTCCTCTCTCTTTATTTTTTTCATTATTTCTTCCTTTCTTTTCTTCTTCTTCGTCATCATCATCTTATTTAAGTTCAGTTGGTAAAATAGTCTTTTAACAGAATGAACGTATACATGATTCTGTACTCCACTCGTCACCCCAACTATGATCTGAGATCTGAAAAACCATAACTACTGTCTCTCTTAGACTATGCTTGGCACAACCAGAGGTGATAAGAAAGTTTGTGTCTTTGTCAGAAATGCCCCGCTATTTGGTGCTGCTTTAAGGTGGCAACGTCTCCTTTCAGGTGGGAGGGTTGGAGCGCACGTCTGCCTGTTCAGGACCAACTCAGTCCCGGGAGCATCAGGACAGACTCTGTCTCGGTCCTGTGGAGGGCGCACCGCGTTTGGAACAGGGGTGGGCTGGTGGCGGGCTCTCCTGTCTGTGGTCCTCGCCCTGGGAGAACTGCACCAGGCACTCACTGGACCCTTGGGTGCTGGGCCTTCACTGCCCAGGAGTCAGCCTCCTTTCTTGGGGGTCTGTTCATCCATCAGGACTTCCGCCAGGGTGCTTTGATGTGAAACACTGGGAACACCAGGGATGTCAGTTTTATGTTTTTCCTCAAAAAATGTCTTGGAAATGCCCGGCTCTTTACCTGCGAACCTTTTCATCAACTTTGGAAGACTGCTCTGCCGTCTCTACAGGGTGAATTCTCTCTCCTTTGGATGTTTGGTGAAAATTTGTTTCTTTTTCTCAGTGCGGCTTATACCTGTTCTTTTCTAATTGCATCCCCCCCCTTTCTGATCGTTGTGAAGGTTTCTCATTCGGAGTCTTACAGTCTTCCAGTGCATGGATTATTTACTCTTTTGGGTAACCGAGCGTGCATTTGGCTTCATATTCCTCAAGAGTCGTGCAGTGAACCCACGGAGGGCCGGTAGAGCTGCCTGTCCCAGCCCAGCCTAGCTCGGCCGTGTTTACACCAGCCCCGTCAGCTGGTTTCTTCAAGACTTCTGTCTGCATCTTCTTACAAGTCTCCATTTTCTGATGTGTTTGTAATATCCAAGTTCAAGGTTCCACTATGTTGTCATCGTCACATACAGCGGGCTGATCTCTCATCTTTAGCAACAGTGTGACTTTCTTAACTACTTAGAACTTGTTAAGTACTCAGCAGAATCTCATTTCATTCAAACTATTTTTTCCCTGATTTTTAAGTTTGCTCATTCTTCCTTCCGTTCTTCAGTTTCCTGTGAAAGCAGCTGCAGACTTACCAGAGGCGGGGATGTTCACCTGGAGCATCTTCGTCACCTCGTGTCAACTTGCTCCTCACTTTTCCGATGTACCTTGAAGAATGTTTTGCTTGTAGCTACTTGAAATTGGATGTGCCTTGGTGTATCTTCTGAAGACTGAGTATTTCTTTCAATGTCAACTTGCTCTGTTTAGATTTCTCTTTTCTAAAAGTCTGTATTTGAAGTCCAAGCAAAGAATTAGAGATTTTCATCTTTTTATTAATGACCTCCAGTTTCCCCCCTTCCCCCATAGTTTGTTTTTGGGTCTGGCTTTCATTAAAGTTGATTCAAGTCCTTAAAGTTCTTTTTAGTGAGGTTAAACTTGTCCAAAATTTGGTCTCTTTCCTCCAGAAGGGCAGAAACGTTAGTGCCCTCTCTACTTGCATAAGGTAGGTTTTTGATTATTTAAAATCTGTGGCCATAAATAACACCATCTCCTACAGTGATCAATGGGCCTCTGAGTCTGTTTTGTGAAAGTGAGCGTAATTCTGATCTCCAGATCCGATGAAAACATCACTCAAAAGAAAACTAAAGAAAAATTTTAATAATAAAGATATAGACACCTTAAATACAATATTTCAAACAGGTTCCACCAGTCAGCAGTTTAAAGTAAAGCAGAAATGCTGTGCATGGTGAAATATGGAATTCTTGGCACCTGCAAGTGGTGAGAGGAGCTCCTTTTTACTTGTGTTAGGCAGAATTAAAGAAATTGTATTATAATCTGCAGATTAGGTGGTGAGTGAGACCCGCTGAGCTTTGCTATGTGGCTGGAATTCACATCTGTGGCCCCGTTGGCCTGTGACCACAAGGAATGTGAGGAATCTCTAGCATCCACACGGAATGTCTGAGAACTAGGTGAAAGCTGACGTTTGGTTCCGAATATTAAACTCTCTTTTGCCACTTGTGTTTTGAGTTGATCATCTGTTATGTCTGCTTTATTTCCCCTCGCTTTCATGAAGTAAGAACTGCAGTTACTCACCTGGATTGCCATCCAGGACGCACTTTTCGATAAAGCAAGTGGCAGGCAAATACTTGTTCATGGAACCAATCAGAGAAGCCGTGGCCTGGGGGGACACTCACTGGTCTGGGAGGCAAGGATTTGGTTTAATTCAAGGCCAGGTTGCTAATGGCTCAGCGATGACACCCCCTCGGGGGAGTCTGCTGGATGTCTGCTCTGCCCTGCATCTGAATGAAATGAAATAAAGTGAAAATTCCTGGGCAAGCTCCCGCTGGTGCTGCTACAACCCTGTGCTTCCCTCTTTCAGGGCACTGGGCATCCTTGTGTGTTTCCTCTGGGGGCCAGTGGGCACCCGAGTATAGACACCCTATCCCCTTATCCTTGTGTCTGCAGAGAGCAGCCCTGGACTGGTACAAAGTAAGTGCTAAACAAGTTTGTTACATGAATGAAGAATTTAACTTCTGTGAGCTTAATTTTTTATAACTTGAAAAATGGGGATATTAATAATACATGATATTAGGGTTTCCAAGAATCTTCCTTAGAAAAAAAGTCTGGTCCTGTTTCCTTTTAAAAAATATTTCGTTTATTTATTTTTAAAGAGAGAGGAAGGGAGGGAGAAAGAGAGGGAGAGAAACATCAATGTGTGGTTCCCTCTAGTGCACCCCATACTGGGGACCTGGCCCACAACCCAGGCATGTGCCCTGACTGGGAATCGAACCAGCGGCCCTTTGGTTTGCAGGCTGGCACTCAATCCACAGAGCCACACCAGCTAGGGCTGGTCCTGCTTCTTTTAATAATAACACCAGTAGGTTTTATTTATTGAGCCTCTATTATATATGCCAAACACTGACCAGGTACTTTGCATATATCATCGCCGTGTCTTATCCCTGCACCTCTGTGAAACGGTGAGATTATTCCCATTTTACAGATGCCTGAAGGCATGAAGAAACTGCCCCTAGTCAATAGCAAGCAAGTCTGGCAGAGTCCGGACTTGAATCGCAAGTCTGCGGTCTTCCCGCTGCAGAGGCGATGTCTCTGTGGGACGTGCAGTTCGGGTTGTCATTGACAGCCCTCCTCGTGGCTACCCTGGCTGCGTGTGTAGTTATGGTGTGAAAGGTGGGTCTTGAGAGTTGAGCTCGTGAAGTCCAGGGTCTCATACATAGCTTGGCATGTGGTCATTGCACCCTCAATAGATCGTTGTTGAATGAAATAATGAATTAGTTAACTAATGAAAAGCCCATGGATGATATTAGTAATTTATGTAATAGACCAAGAGACTGTTTTACATGTATGTGACTAAAGAGTTTTTTAACACCCATGACTTCAGATGACATGCAGATGTTCCTAGGGAGGTTGAACTGGAATTTGATTCTCATTTAGGACATGAAAAATGTAGAATAAGAGGATTGGCTAGTCATCTAGGGATCTTATAAAAAACAGGACAATTCCTAGATCCCATTCCCAGAGCTGTTCTCTTTATACTCTCTCCTCCTGTGACTGTGAGATAAAATTCTCTGTGAACTGTGGAGAACTGTACAAACCGTGTATTACCAAGAATATTTCTCTCCCCTTCCCTCCTTCCTTCCTTCCTTCCCTCCTTCCTTCCTTCCTTCCTTCCTTCCTTCCTTCCTTCCTTCCTTCCTTCCCTCCTTCCTTCCTTCCTTCCCTCCTTCCTTCCTTCCTTCCTCCCTTCCTCATGAAGGTTAAAGTAAGTATCTTTTGTGATTCTATTGAAACTGAAGGAGGAAGAGAACAGTTTAGAGACCCAGTTACATCGGAAAAGGGCTCTTTCATTCGGTGAATGTTTCTCTTGTCAGTAACTCCCAGCGGCAAGTCTGGTTGACTAAAACTCAACCAGTCGCTTCTGCTGGTTGCCTGGCTACTTCGGGGTTGAGACAGACTCAGGTTACCCCAGGTGACCACGGCGTATTGTCAGGATGTCACGATGCGCGTGCGCGCGGGAGGCAGGGCCAGGGCTGTCTGGGCAGGGCTGCAGTGCTGCTGCGGGCGGCAGCCCCGGGGAGCCGGGGTTCATTCTCCTTGCCTGTCCTGCTGGTGACTCAGCAGCTCTTATTTGCTTCCTCTGTAGATGTCTTTCTGTTACCAGTGACTGCCCTCATCTGTCCTTGTCTCTGCGTACTGCTTTCTATCTTTAAAAACACAGAATAAGCAACATTTACTGAAGCGCACTGTGTGCCAAGCGGAAGTCCAGCTTTGTTCTCCCGACAAGCTTTGGGGGTAGGAATAGGGTGTCCTTGCAGCCTGATGACTCATTACCCTGGTCTCTGCCTTTCGTGCACAGAGATGCAGGAGCCATCAGAATGGGAAAATATCCACTAATGTATCGCAAACCAATGTGGTCCCCATTCTAAACCCCACCCCCACTTAATATTAGTCTTAGTGATCAGTGACCACTAACATGCAATGCAAATGCAACGCAAAGCCTACAAAATTTGCCGAAGATGCAGAATCTCATGACGTTGATGTCAGGAGGAAAGTCATCGGTAAATGATGGCCTGAGAGCATGCCTGTGACCTGGAGAAGGGCACAGTGACCGGGCATATTAATCCTGCTACTGGAGAACCGCCTTTTTGCATCTGCTCTTCTGAAACTCAGTTTAGAAATTTTTTGGTATTTGTGCTATTATATAATTGAGTGTAGGCATTCACGAGGCCAGATTTTTATCCTTTCAGGTCCCCCAGGCTTTCATGGAGTAAAAGTCAGGCTCCTGGAACACAGTGCCAGTGATGTTTGGCTGATACGCGCTCATGAGGTTAGAGAAACAAAAGCGGCTACATAGAGTCCTTCAGAGCTGAGGGCTGGCCAGATTTATAATGATGGAGGCTGTGACAGATTGCTACAGGCCCAAATGGTCTTTGCAGCTTGTGCTTTCTAGTCACTAACAGCATCTTACTTTAAACCGGGACGTCACAATTCGAGGGTGTTTTCACCTGCATTTTCTTTTCATGGCCACACATCTGTGTGAAGGAGCGAAGTGGGAATAGCCTCAGTCTGCGTTTTAAATGTGAGGCTTCGAGATTCATCCGGAGTCGAGTAGTTTGGATGTGACCGTCCAAGACAGGAATAATTTTCTGGACTCTTGGTTCAGAGCTTTTTCCACTCCCCAGAATAAACAGGGAGACTAAGTAAGCAACAAAGAAAAGAAGGAAGAAAGTTATGTAACAGTTTACTGAAGACCAATCATGTGCTTAATACACCATTTCAGAAGGTTAATTTTCAATTATTTTGCATAATATATCTTCAGAATAGGTTCTTTAATTTCATTTTGCATTCTCTGTATGAGGAAGATCAATACATCTGTATTTTATAAATGAAGAAATTACAGAAAAGCAATGTAGACACACTGGAAAAATCAGTCGACAAATTGAATGCAAGAGTCATGTGTCTATAATTAGACAATTACTAAAATAATTAACAAAAGTGGAATTACCCAGACTAATGACCCTGTTTATCTAGAGCAGCTTTTAAAATCTTATCTGATTTTTTTCATTTTTCAACAATATATTTTATCATAATTTTTTAAAAAATTGGTTTGTTAACTATGATAAGTCACATATGTACAGGTTTCATACTTTTTGGGAAAATTATACTTGATCCTAAGCATTTACTTAAAAAAATAAGTTAAAAAAAATACAAGACAACACAAGCCAGAGGAGACTTAATCTTGGGCTGATTGATAGCTGATTATCTACTGATCGCTTCTTAAGCTCAAAATCAATGACGTATTTTACTTGCAGCCATAGTTTAGGCTCATGGATTTTTTTTGTGGGTTGCTAGGGAAGATCACCATTTTGGTGAGCTGCCCTTAATTATTCTTTACATTTAGGTATTTAGAAAATAGTGGTTTCTTCAGAAAGGTTGGTGACAGGTAATTGCTGTAATATGTGATTTTATTGTATGCAGTTACTTGAAGTGGAAAAGTCCTAAAGTTTGGACTGATGTTATCCTATCACCCACTTTATATTTAAACCAAGTTTGTGGACTGAAAAATTTAGCTTCTGAACCCCTCAGGAAGCTCCTGAAATAAATCACAGCTTTTTTTAGACACATGTCCTTGTGCTTATCGGAATGACATTTTTGTGATCTTGGCACATCAAATTTTTCTGATATTTCCTGACTGGTCATTTGAGGACAAATTAAGAAAAGATTCAGGATGAAGAGGAAAATGCCTCTGAAGGCAGGGGTACCTAATTCTAAGGTATGATAAAAACCTGTTGAAATACCATGCCTGACTTTAAAACAGAAAAATAGCGGTGATTTTCTGAGGCCCGATCAACAGGTCATTAGTCCCGGGGAGTTTGCTTGGGGTTGAAGTTCCTATTTTGTCAAGAAAAACACATGTAATAAAACATTCCATTCCACGGAATACTACCCAACATGGCTCATGTGCACAAACGTCGCACACATAAGTTATTTATGGAGACATTGATGAGGTTTTGGTCATGTGCTTTGATTTATTTAACTGCATGTGGCCGACATGTGACAGTCATGTGAAAGTGCAGCACATGCAACTGGGCACAGTCCATAACACTCGACAGTGCAAATAAACGACTGTGTCACTGAAGGGTGTGTTTACTACAGGCCTTTATCGTTATTTCAGGGTGTTCTCTTTCCACTTGTAAAAACGTGTGTTGGAAAGCAGCGCCCTGTTACGTCAGCAACTTCATCCAGCTCCTCTGATGGGCTCTCCCGACAGCATCCTGTTCCCTGGGGCTTGGTTTGACCTCATGTTTGTGCGGTGACCTGCCGAGCAGGCGTGCAGCCCGGGCTGCCCCATCCAGCCCAGGCCTGCAGTGGGCTACAGCCTCCAGGTTTGTGTAAGTGCACGCTGCGATGTTTGCACAGTGACACAGCACGTCCTCATCTCCTAGCCTTGTGACTGCGGTGATCTGGTGGCACTGCAATACCTGCGGGTGTCACGGTGGGGTTTCCAGAGAAAGCAGTGAGACTCTTAAGAACTCACAGTGATGTGGTCGTTGATGGTTAAATTCTGAAATTAGGACTTAATGGGTAAGAGTAGAAGTACCTCTTTTGAAGAACTAGCTCTCAACTGAGGTCCCGCTTAGGTAGTAAGTGGTATTGGCTATTGTTTACCCAGAGTGTGTGAGGCATTAAGAGCTCTGTAGGAGTTTAAACAGTGAATGTGCTTAGATTTAATATCTATCTTGGAGACCATATAAGTGAACTGACCTAGAGAAGAGTTAAAAAATGCTCATACTATTTACTATAAAATGGATATGACTCTAAATCTGTATTTCACAATCTGTGGCAGCCTCCCTGTTTTTTTCTTTCTCATCTTTGGATACCTCGGACCTAGGGTTACGTATGTGGTCCAGTCCCAAGTTTCTATCTCCCCCAGATTGGGAGAGGATGCTGAACACATCAATCGGAGCTGCTACCGCAGATGCGACAACTCTGGAAGCCTTTTGCGATGGTTTAAAACATGCCCGCACATTCCTTGCCAATCCTCCCTGCAGAAAGTGGGGACTACTCTTCAGCGTTATCAGTACTTAGCGATTTGCTGCCAGTGAACAGAATGGGGCGGAAGATCGTGCGTCCCTGAAAGACACTGTCATTTCCTCCTTGCTTTCTCTCTCTCAGGTGACTCACTCTAGGCCAGCTGCCACGTCACTGGCCACTTAGCCAGCCCCATGGAGAGGTCTGTGCTGTGAGGAGCTGGGTCACCCTGCCACCAACCTGTGGGTGTGCCATCCTGGAAGTGGCTTCTCTAGCTGAGTCCGACCTTCAGGGGACAGCAGCGCCCACCAGCATCTTGGCAGCATGAGAGTTCCTCTTTTGGGGGGACTCTGAGTGGCTACACAGCAACAGATAACAAGAACACATCGAAGTGAGAGTATAATTTGAGTTGGGTCCTCAAAGGCAACTAGGAGAATGAATGGATGGATGGATTTGTTACTGAAGAAGCTGGGCGAAGGCTTTCAGAGCATAGTGAACGGCACGTGTGCAGTCACACAAAAGGCCCGAGGTATTCGGGAATAATTTCCAAAACTCCGAGGGGCTCATTAAGACCAGAGACTTGTGATACACCGTGCTGAGCTGCGTGAATGGGGGTGAAAGCCTGGGCACGTTCTTTTGCAGAGCTTGGAAGTTTAGACGTTTCCCCTGAGCGGCTATAGGGTTTTAACCCGGGTGTCCATGGTGAGATTTGGATGGGAGAGCAACAGGGCCTGCAGCGCCGAGCCTGCCGGGTGGGTAGGAAGGAGACTGGCGACGATGCTCCCGAGGGACAGGGCATGAGCCGGCTCTGCCTTTCCGGGGTGCAGATAAAGGATGGTTATCGTTCAAGATATTTCTGCAGTTCTCTCTGTAGGATCTGAAGCCTGAGAGGCAAATAGTACAGTTGAATCAAGTAACCCTGGCTCAACATTTCTGACAAACGTTGATAGTATACAACATACCATAGGCACACATTCGTCTATGGCAATGAATGAGTAAAATTTTGTGAAGAAAATTTGCTGGGGGGTAAACAGCATTATATTTAGACGATAATATTAAATTCTGTGTTTGCATTAACACTCGAGGATGGCGTGGACAGATTTTCAGCACAGCCCAGCAGTGCCGTTCAGTGCGGTGAGATGCTCTTGAACCCACACTGTGGGAGTCGAGCCAGAAAGCCGGAACGAGCTGTTCCTTCCTGGGATCACGGAAGTGTGAAGGAGAATGCTCAGGAAGCATTAGGTTCAATCTCCATTGGGAACATTGTGACTCTTCTGCTGAATATTTTGTTTTTGCTCCCAGGCATTCACCTTTAAAAAAATCTTACAGAACAGAAACACGCTTTTCTGCGTTCCAGGAGTGCCCAGTGGGGGAAGGCGTGGGTGGGGACGTAGCAAGGCCACTCAGGCACCTGCCACTGCCCTCTCTTCCCCAGACCCCCCTGGTCTTTGGACTCCCGGAGTTCAGCAGACCCCTCCTGAGGCGAGAGGGGTGGGGCGGGAGCTAGTCTGAAAATCCTCCTGGTGATTTTCATATGCCTCCTCTCACGTCCACTGTCTCCCTCCCCACCCCATCCCCAAAATCACTCTTCTGCGGTCGTAGGTGAGCACGACCCTTCTGTGCGGAAACACATATGCAGTTAAAGTCTTTAGGGATGTATCTCATGGAAGGGTGCTGAGCTGGAGAATGTAGTGTTTTGCGCATTGGAATACACGTGTCCCAGATGTTCATGGGGCCTTAGCGCTGTTTTCAGCAGGGTGCATGTTTCTCTAGGAATGCATCAGGACAGCGGACGAGCACCTGTGTGTTTGGTTGTCCGGGGAGACCGATGTGTGCGCCCCACTGTCCTCGAGGCAGTGCGGAGCTGAACCACTTGGGTTCCGAGCATGCTGACTCACTCCGCCAAGTGAGACATATTAGTAACCAACTTACACGTCTGCACCTACAGACCTAGCCCAGAGGTCCTAGATGCCAGCTGGAGATATGCTAACATTTTTCCTGTTCTACTGACGGCAGTCGGTGTGATCTGCCTCACCCGGGGTCCTTCTTGGCACTGAGCGCTGTAGCTTTTACTATGCAAACCTAAGATGCTTTTGCCTTATTACGTATTTTTGTATGTGGAGAAACCGATTTCTGGTACCCGTGTGTATTGCTCTCAAATGAACAAATGACATGTAAGTGTCTTCAGTACAGCTGACGGAGAAATGCATTAGTCCTCTGGTTTTGTTTCCTGCAGACGCATAGTGTCAGTGTGTCTTTTATGTTCGAGAATTCATCATATACTGGTCTGTGATGTGCAGCTTTTTGTAAAGACTCACGTCTTTTATTTAATGCTTTCTCTGAGGCAGGGAAAGAGAGGTCTCAAGAACGCACTTGTCTGACCCAGCAAAGACTTTGTCTGGTTAACAATGCCCAAGGCTTTCACAGAGGCAAGTGCCTCCTTGTACATGAATTGCAAATACTGTGGAATTCAAAGAAGGGAGAGAGTTTCCAGGTGCCGTGTTAGTCAGAGAGGCTAGACCCTGCTTCTGTAGCAAACCAACCCGGAAATCTCCACGAGTCAGCATTTGAAAGCCTCAGCAGGCCCTGCAGGTGTCGAGGCAGCCACGGTGAGCAGGGCTTCAAGGTTCCCTCCTGACTTTGTCATCTCGACACCAGTTTCCCAAATTCTTTGAGGCAGAGGGTAAAAATCCGTGTAGCATGCCTCTGGGTCTTTTCAATGCCTCAGCCTGGAAGGGGCCCACATTCTGCCCAGCATTTTTCTTAAGAGCTAGTAATATGGCACACCTGTCTCTAGTGGGCGTGGAATCGTCAGAAAGCGCATGGATGTTGGGTGAGCCCAGCAGGTCTGTACCACACATGTTACAGTGTTATGACTGAGACAAAGGAATAAAATCATGAAACACTTGTGGGGTCAAACAGTTTTATTTCGGTGGTTTTACTTTTGTTTTACTATATTATTATTATTATTTTTAAAAGTATGGTACGGACATACAAGCACAAATAATGAATGCCCGCTGGTTGAAGGTGCCGGTTGATTCTACGGCCTTTCCCTTTTCTGAGTTCTCATCTGCTGGAGTCTTTATATGCATTTTATTCTCGTCATGCATCCAGGGAATCAGGGTTTTAAAAATGACATGCACATGGCACTGTGATACTATGTTCATGACACTGTGTCTAAACATGGCAGAATACTAATTAGCATTTGCAGATAACTTTGGTTTAAAGAAGAAAGACAATTTTAAAAAATGTGGTAGAAAGAGGCAACTTTTCCAAAGTCACAAGTAGTAGGAAAAAGATTAAATAACTCATTCTTTATTTCCCCTCATAGGAACTATTTCCTAACGATAGTACTTGGCCCGGTGATGATGTGGGGTGTTTGTAAGTCATCTTGTAACTGAAGTGAAAAGTAGGCAGTGTTCCTGCCTTCCATTTGGGGGAAACCTTCTAAGAAACAAACATGAGATACATAAGTAATACATTTAATGCCCACCGCATACATTTAAAATTAGAAATGCCTTAGAATTCATCCTGTCTGTTCTTCTCCCCAGTGAGAAAGCCCTTGAAAAATCACTACTCTTTTCTCTTAGCATTTTTGCATAGAAGGAGGAAGTTGATTTATGGTTTCTTTTTTTTTAATATTTTATTTATTTATTTTTGGAGAGGAGAAGGGAGGGAGAAGGAGAGAGAGAGAAACATCAATGTGTGGTTGCCTCTCATGTGGTCCCCACTGGGGACCTGGCCTGCAACCCAGGTATGTGCCCTGACTGGGAATCGAACCTTCGATGCTTTGGTTCGCAGCCCGCGCTCAATCCACTGAGCTGCGCCAGCCAGGGCTGATTTATGGTTTCTTTATACATCGTCTGCAGCTTAACCTCTGATCACGAGAATGTTACAAAAATACTGTTTGTAGGTAAGATGACAATTATCCTTCCATTTGACATTTAATTTAGAAAATTTTACTTTTTTACTGTGAGGATAAACAACAGTTCCTTTTATAAGAAGAAATTATTTTAAACAATAGCTATTGTCTTTTGCAGGGAGGCTTATAAAGGAAACATTACCTTTTTCTTTCTGAAATTGGAGCTTTAAGTTGCTATGGCAGAAGCATGGTTTTGCTGGGTTTTCGGTGATTTGTGTTCAGCACAGGAATGATAGTCTTGTTGCATCCGGTCTTGCATCTCTCTTCCTGGAGAACGTGTTCGCTGCCGTACAGTGTTGCTGTGAGAACAGGAGATCGGATGCCGACCTTACTGAAGGAGTGCTGTCTCTTCCAGTGGGATGGATGGTAGCTCCTCCGAGTCCAGGGAGAAGCAGGGTCTCTGTGCCCAGCGTTAGTCTCAGCTACGTTAGTCCCAAGTCCCTGTTGCTCTGGCCTCCCAATGTTCCAGCCGTTTATCTTATTGTCACCATCCACTCATTGATCCCGAAACACGTCTACCTGTTCGTGTGGCCAAATCAGATGCATGCAGTGCCCACAGCCAGACCCTGCCCATGAGAGGCCAGGCCCTTCCATTGGGCTCAAGTCAGCAGTCTGAGCACCCGAATCTTTATCAAGATGAGGTGTGTTCCCATTATGCTGAACATCAAAATGAAGAGCAGCTGGGGCCTCAAGTTCTGTGCGAGTTTGAACAGACTTTTTGCTCGGACAGGCTTTGAGTCCCACATCTGAAGCACTGCGGTGCTGGGGTGATTGTCATCAAGTTCTAAACTTTGTTGCCCCGTAATATTAATTTAGACTCCTTCCATTCATTCCATTTTCTGAATTAACTAGTACACCCTCTCTAAGTTTTGCATTCTGCAGTTTCCATGGCCCGTGGTTGGCCATGGCTCAAAAATATTAAATGGGAAGTTCCAGCAATAAACAGTTCATTAGCTTTAAATGGCATGTGTTCTGAGTAGCGTTGGTGAAATCTCGCGCTGTCTTGCTCCGTCCCCCTGGGATGTGAATCACCCCTTTGTCCAGCGTCTCCACACTGTTGATGCTCCCTGACCATCGCCCCTTCGTAGCCATCTCAGTAATCAGATGTCAAGGTGCTGCAGCGGGTGTGTTTAAGTCTCCCTTATCTTACTTCATGGTGACCCCAGAGCTCAAGAGCAGTCATGCTGGTCATGCAATATGCCAAAGAGAAGCCGCGAAGGAGTGGAGAAGGCAGTTTCTCTCAGTGGAGGAGTGGAGAAATTGTTCAATTATTTAAAAACCATCACAAATATATTCCCAATCTTTGTAATACATCATGTTTGAAGAATTCTGAGCTGTGAAACAGTTCTTTAAACGTATTCTGCCAGTATTCTGCTGCCATCCCCAGACAATGTAAGCCACTAACTCCTGAAAGCCTCAGGATCAGGAAGCTAAATATTGGGGTTTAAACCCAAATAGATTCAGAGAAGCCACTGAGTACTCTGGAAGTAGGCTCTGTTAAAGAAACCGAGTCATTTCAATGCTTTTGAATGATGCTTATGCTCAGTGAGCTAAGTGCTTCTCTAAGCCCTGTTCTGAGAACGGTAGGTCCTGGTATCACGTAGAGTATGTGCTATAAAAACACTGAAGGCAAAGAATCAAAACAGTTTAGACAGGCAGCATTTCTGAGACACTCTGATAATGCTTGCGTTCGAGAACTACGAGGGAGCAAAGAACGGAATGGGGCCAGTGGTGTTTTCCAGCAGCTTCATAAATATGAGGTCAATTGCCTGTCTTGGAAAGTCATATGACAAGGAATGGGGTCAGAGTGAGGATGACCAGAGGATGTTTGTGACTGTCATTTCTGGGAAGAGCATTGTGAAGTCTGCTCATCTGAATTCTAGACAGTGCGGTGAGGAAGGTTTTGTGCCTGATTTTATGCAGAGATATGGAGCTGAAGGAGCCCCAGTTACGTCTCTGATATACTGTCCTTGTGGCAGTGCGATGAGAAAATTGTAGAACAAATGTCTTTTATCACCGAGAAACTCTAAGGCATCACAGACAATATGTAAGAGTTACAACTCAGTCGCCTCAAAAAGTCTTGGGAACATTTGCATACCCCATACAACCTTTCCTACTCGAGAGGCTGGGCAACTCCTTTGACTGAAGGAGACTAGCTAACTCTTGGTCCCAGGCTTTCGAGCTGAAGAAGACTGGATTTGATTCTTGGCAGTCACTTAGCCTCTCTAAGCTTCAGGTCTTCAGCAGTCGGATGGAGATAAGAATGGGTTGGGTGTGGGGTCTGAGACATGACCAGGCCTCCAGAATGATTCCTGATTTTTGGCTTGAGCAATTGGAAGGATGAAGTTGATATCAATAGAGATTCTTCAGCATATTGGATATTGGATATATGTATATGCAATATGCTATATCTATATGCAATATGCAGCAATATGATATTGCTTGTGGGGGCAGGGGAGAGACTTTGGAAGTGGTTAAGCATATTGGATATAGAATGTCTTTTAGACGTCCAAGTGAAGCCGTTCAGTAGGAAGTTGGATATAAACATTTGGAGAGGTTTGGAGGGAGGGAAATGTTTGGGGGTTGACATCATGAGGACAGCATTCAAAGCCATCACTGAGTGAGTGAGTGGAGACAGGAAGGCACGTCGAGGCTAAGAGGCAGGAGGGCAGAGGAGGGAATTTGGCTATGAAGGAGGAAGAAAGCCAGGGAGCTGGGGTCCTGGGCAGCAAGGGAGAGGAGAGATTTCAAGGAGGAGGAGCTATGGCTTGTGTCACATGCTGCAGTTCAGTAAAGTAACATGAGGACCAAGAAATGACCAGTGGATTCATGTACCGAGTTTTTGGCAATCTTGAGTTGGAGTGGTGTTTGCAGGAGTGGTGGGGATAAAATTCGTAGTGATTTAAGATAGAGTGAGAGTGGAGAAATTGAAGATGGTGATGATAGGCAACATTTTTTGGGATTTGCTGTAAAGTGGGTAAAGTGGAACAAAGACATAAATCTGTAGCTGGAAGAAAAAGTGGGGATTAAAATACTTTATTTTGGGCAATGAAAAGCAACAGTGTTGGTGTGTGGATGTGAAAAATCCAGAGATCCAATGAAAGAGGGGAGAGATGGCGGATGGGAATGCTGTGTACACCCGTACAGGCGTTGCTAGGTGGTAACTGGGGAGAAGCCAAGATGTGTGAGCACAGACTCAGGTGGGCTGTTCTGAAGCAGGAAGCTGACAGTGAGCCTGGGACGGAGCTGTTAGAAGTTCGGGGTGTGAGGGGTGGTTATGAAAGTCATCTAGGAGAGTAAAGAACAAGTAACTCAGGAAGCAGAGTGTCCTGGCTGAGCAGCTCTCTGCAGAACACGAAGAAGGTCAGTTCTTCTGGTTTCTGGAAACATTTCAGTCTTCCAGATCACTGAAAGGGTTGTATTCTACTGAGACTGAATTTCTGTTGGCCTTCGCTATCGCTTGGGTGACAGTGCAAGTCTGATTTGTACCCTAACTGGGCACATGTGTTCAGCTCATGCCTACAGCTGACACTATGCCCCACTGTCACAGCTGAAGGCTGAAGAAACACTTTGAAATTTATGTGAATAACCTGTACTTGGGCATGAGATAAACATCTCAAACTTAACAGTCCACACAAGAGTTTTTAAACCATACTGCCCGAATGAAAATGATGGGCTAGTAACTTTGGGCAACTTACTTAGACTCCCTGAGTCTCAGTGTCCACTTCTGTAGAACAGGGCTAATGATAATACAAATCTGTAGCACTTTTCTGATGAGTGAGGGAGTTAATTTAATATGGAGTCTGTGAGTTAACCTGGCAGAGTCTGTCACAGTAAAGAATCAGTAGATATTACCTAATATTAATTTTCAGTTTATGCATACCTCATACCATTTCTCGTCCATAGAATCAATAGCCAAGGAAAGAGAAAAATGATTTAAATAGCTTTTAAAGGTATTTTGAATATACCATGTGTTAGGAAATAGGTTGATTGAAATGATTTTAAAGGCTCCTCTTTCATGAGCTGATATATTTATGCAAAAAGGTTACTGGCTCTCCGGCTTCAGTTTCAAGAGCAGTTCAGTGTAATTTGCTGAAAATTGTAATGGTGTTTGGCAGTGCGCCATAAATATGGCCAGTTCATAGCATTAAACCGATGACTAGGAAAGCCATTTTGAAACTACCGTTAAAGCATCCGATGTGAGAGTCGTGCTGTAAAGATTTCTCCGGCAGTCGGAAGACACATTGGTCTTACTCAATGAGTAGCTTATGTTACAAACTGATTTGTTTTAAAATGTTTGCTCTCTGTGAAGAAAGCACTGCATAATTGTCCTTAAATCTGGTTCTATTATATGTAAATTTTAGTTTGAGTGTCGCAGAGGGAAATTGGACTAGCAAGGAAAGCATTCTCCAGGAAAAAAGTTGTTAATCTTAGTTATCAGAATGTGACTGCAGTTCTCTCTCTCTCTATTAAAGCCTAAAACACAATTCTTTGCAGTCAGCACACACCTGCTTTCCCAGTGGTTCCTGGTTTCAAAATAAAGGGGAGAGGCTTTGTTACCAGGGTAGCTTCCAGCTCACGTTTCGTTCTCTTTCCGTTTTGGACAAACGCATAACACAAGAAAAAAAGACCCAGTGAGTCATTTAGGACACACACACTTGGAGATAAAAGGGGTTTCCTGTTACAGGTCCACATTGTAATTAAAAGTAGGCTCAGGAGGGCCTTGCCTGCTTTCTGAAATGGCAAACCAGAACGTTCTGGTGCCCTGCCCAGTATTCAGAGGCTGCCACCAGCACCGGAACCCAGCAGCCTCAAATCTCAGGGCTATGACAAGACCCAGGTCAAGCTTCTTGGCTGACTAGGTATGGGAGTGGGTTGGAGCAGTGTGCATTTTACCCTGGGAAGAAAGGAGAAAGGAGGTGAGGGGGCATAGTAACGATGCAGGAGTTTCCAAGCAACTGGGAATGAAATCTTTTCAGCTTTGTTCAAATTCAGTGACACCTGGCATTGGCATAATTTTTGTTGCACAGAAAAAAGGCTCTTCACGTGGTAAAAAATTATGTGGGTATGAGATGTAGGTAGCATTATTATCACTATTTTATATATGTGAAAACTGAGACCCAGGTTGATTTTGCAAAGATTGAGCCATTCTGGGGTTCCTGCATTCTGGGATTTGAACAAATTCTTAGGCATAATTAACATACAGTAAAAAATTCAAATCTCAGTGTGCAGCTTTATCACTGTCTCCACAAATACAACTTTTTAACATTTTAACCACTGCCAAGATCAAGAGAGAAAATTTCCATCATCTTAAAAGCAATAAAAACTGAGTTCATTTGCCACAGTTAAGGCATCTGTAATGAAAAAGAATTTAATCATCTATTGAAGTTTAGAAACAATTCCTTTTGTGTGCAGCATCCATCATGTTATATATCATCAGAGTTTGTGCAATACACTTTGCAAGCCAAGGTAATAGCACAGATGGAGAAGTTATCAAGTATGGCACTCTCTTCTCTCGTCTTTAATAGTTTCTGACATAGTTGAAAGAGCTTGAAATAGAATATGGTGTCAGATGGAGAGGGGATAAAAAGTTACTGAAGATGCTCACTGCGCTGATTATTTTCAGATCAAAAGATTTTTTCACTCAAAAGATTTTGAGAGCCAATTTGATGGATATATGTGGTTCTTAAATTGTACCTTTCTATGGCACGACCAGAAGTTTGAGTATAGTAAACTTTAGCAGCAGAGAAAAATGAAAGGACCAATTTGTTCAAGGAAATGCAGAAATCCAGGCTACAGCTGGGTATGTAGATAGATGAGATGCTGATAAAAGGTGAATTTTCTTTCATTGCTCGAATGTGTAGACTCCAATCAAACAATAGATTGTAGAGAATTTCAGTGGAAAAAATGCCACAGTGTTGGAGATGAGCCACAGGGTTTGAGGATCAATTATTTTCAGGTTTTTGCAGAAGTTGTCTGAATTACCAGTACCCAGCTTTCAAGAGAATACTTTGAGTTCCTAGAATTTTTGATTTTTTAAAAGAGTGTATCAATCTTAGAACATGCTCATGCTTTTGGGACATATGAGCAAGCTAGACCTAAGTTCGCATGGCTCATATACTCTCTTTCACGGGATGTCCAAAATCAAAGTGCAAGGTAACTCGGCTGATGTAACCCTTGAGTCTAAATGAGATGGTCCCTAATAGAACTCCCTTTGTTCTACCTCTCCAATCTGCCTTAGGTTTCAAAACTATTTTAGGCTGTTATTACATTCATTAAACTTGATCAGTATACACTGTGGATGGTAAAAGTGTTGGTTTTGAGACTTTGCATTTTTCTGTGAATAAATTTAATCAAACCTTTAGGCCTCCTTTTATGTTATTTCTAATCACTGAAAATTTATAAAAGGCTCCCCTCTCAAAAGATTTTAAATTGCATAGCTTGCTGTAGAAAACATTGTTTTTGTCTGCTGTAAAGAACTGAGTTTTCTTTGATAAGTTTGCTTTGTAAATTCAATACAATGTAAGTCAGCAAACACAATACAGGTTCTCATCTTCATCTAAATGCCACTGAAGAGCTTCTAGGAGGATTTTGCACGTGGTTTGCAACAAGTATATCCGCGCCTGTAAGGGAAACAACTTTGGTGCTTGGGTGTAACCTGCAGCTTGAAGATTAATTTCGAGTAGACCAAGGGCAACGTGAGGTTGGAACAAAGCCGGGTCAGGAACCCGAGGAAAGACTTACTGCAGCAGCGGTAGCCCGTGAGCAGAGAGAGGTCACTCCCTGAAAGAATAATAGTGAATGCACAGCTCCATCTGAAGGTGTGAGTGTGGGGGGGAGTCCAGTTTTCCATTCTCCCCCAGCACAAGGGAATAGCTGCTTCCGACACGGAGTTTGTTTGCTTGTTTGCATGTGTTCTGTGTGTGCTTGAAGACCCACAGCCTCATGCATGTTATTTCACTACAGTAAAATAAAATTTATCCAAATATATGTTGAGGATTTTTTTCCTTAGACTTTTAAATTTTTAAAGGCAATTTTATATAAACCCTAGGATGAGTAAATTGGTCAACACTGAGTCTTTAAAACATTGATCTCATTTCCTTGAGCAGTTGATTTAAATGTTAGAATCTTACCTGCATTCATTCTATAAATGATGAGTAGGGACTCCTTAGGAGCCAGAAAGGAAGGTGTGTGCCAGGACAGCCATGATAAACCCAGTAAATTTTATCCTGGTGGACGTTACAGTTTGGTGAGGGTGTGTTTCACCTGCCCTCTGAGAAACCCCGAAGGGTCCGGGATGCGTCAGGGAAACTGGGGGTGAGAGGAGAGGGGCCGGAAGTTCCTGGCTTATCTTTTCTTCACTCCAGTTCACGGCCCTTTCTCTGTTTCGCCCACTGAGCTACCTTGGAGACCTCAATTGCTTAGGAGATCCTGATGCTAAGCCAGTTTAAAATCCACACTGTCGGTAGTCCAGCAGTTCTCAGAAGCCCTTCCATTGCTCTTCCATTGTTCCCAGGCTCTTCCATTGTTCACTTACTGGCTCAGGGAGCGTGAGACATCCGAGATTATGCAGCACGTTCCAGTGGATCATGAAACACAGTCATCGCGCTCAAGAAGTTGTTGATCTAGTAATATTTTATATTGGTTCCAACTATTTTTTGTTTTGCATGCTCCCTTTGAAGCATTTATTACATTTATTGGGGTGACATTGGTTAATAAAATCATAGGTTTCAAGTGTGAAGTCCCACGATACATCCTCTGTGTTTTGCACTGTGTGCTCACCACTCAAAGTCAGACATCCTTCCCTCATCACATACTTGACCCCTTTGCCCTTTTCTACCTCCTTCCACCCCCTTCCCTCTGGTAACCACCATGCTGTTGTCTGTGTTATGAGTTTTTGTTTGTTTCGTTTGTTTGTTGCTCTCAGTTTTATATCTCACCTATGAGTGAAATCATATTATTCTTGGCTTATTTCACTTAGCGCGATAGTCTCAAGATCCATCCATGTTGTTGTAAATAGTAGTATCTCATCTTTTCTTATGGCTGAGTAGTATTCCGTTGTATGTGTGTGCTGCATCTTCTTCATCCAGTCGTCTATCGAAGGACCCTTTGGTTGTCCACATGTTGGCCACCATAAATAATGCTGCAGTGAGCATAAGGATGCATGTATCTTTGCAAGTAAAATGGTTTCAGCTATTTTAAGATTAGGGCCACTGGAGTGACCTTTGCCAGGTTACAGCTATTCTATGAACTCTCTTCCAAAACTCCTGTGCTACTGAAGTTCAAGGGCAGGCTTTTGGCTGGTGGAGAGGCATCTGGGAGCAGTGGTTTCTGTGCATGCAGGAGGGTGTGGACCACGCCTCACCTTGCCTGTCAGTGGCATTTAACCTGTGCTGCGCTGCCCCACACATTTGTACACAAGCCATGCCAGGGGTTTAGAAAGATTTGGGCCATCAAGATGAAGAAGAACTAAAATAAGCTTGCACAGATGAGCAGTTTTTTTATCAGTCACAGCCCCACCCATTTCCCAGGATGGATTGCAGCAGCTCATTGTGTCAGCAGGCAGCCAGCCTGAGAACTGGGGCTCTGTCATTGCCTCCCACGGCGTTTTATTTAAATGTGGTGGCGCTGAACTACGTAGGAATGAGGGCCTTCCTATGGGGGTCACTAAACTGTGTGCAGGGGCGAGGACTCGGGGATTGTTGACCCTTCACATGGAGCTTGATTGGGGGTAGGACGAGGGTTCCTTTATCCTCGGGAATTGCTGGTAAATGACTGGGTCCACGAGTGACTCGATTTGAGGGACCTGTGTTGGAAACTCTCTCTTCCCAAGTGCCTTTCTAGTTTTGGGAGTCAGCCATTAAATTCTTTTTCTAATGGTTAATGCAGTTTGTCTGAAAATATACCTTTTAAAATATGGGTCCCTCTGTCCCCATAGCCTCCCAAGGTGGACCTTATGTTGTCGTCATACATTTGAATCTTATGAGTGTGACATAGGTCATCAGCTGGACTTCGGTTAATTGATAGGACTGACGTCAGTAGGACTGACCGAGAGGATGGCTGGAGCCTGGTTTCTGGGCATGAAGCTCTTCGCATGAAGCCACCTCTGTTCTTCCGGAGGCTGACACATGGGGTTAGAGATATTGAACAGGAACCCAAACCCAAAACTATTTCCTCCACAGTTTTGTCTCTGGACAGTTCGAACTTTTGCTGTTAAAATTCCCAGCTGCAAGGAACTGGGAACTGAAATTGAAAGCTATTTGGTAAAAGATGCTACCTGACTTAGAGATGCTTCCTATCACACTTTAAAGTGTGGTTCAAACCATATCTATACCAAGGAAAAAGGACATAGTGAACGCATGTCAGAGAGGATCCATGATAATTCTCCGTATTTATTACTAAGCTCATTCCAGGAGAAAAGAGGAATTTCTTCCAAAACCAAACATTACTCACTTATCTAAGTATGATGTCTGAAGAAGGACATAGATGCCTAGCTCTGATATCTTTTAGTTAATCACAGACAAGGAAAATGTTTTTAAATCTGAAATGAAATACGTGGAGGTCTGTATTAGATTTTGAATTTGAAATTTTTCATAATTTCAGAATTTTAGAATTAAATTCTTCCCTTATTTCCATTTTTTTAAAGATTTTATTTATTTATTTTAGAGAGATGGGGAAGGGAGGGAGAAAGAGAGGGAGTGAAACATCAATGTGTGGTTGCCTTTAGCACACCCCATACTGGGGACCTGGCCTGCAACCCAGGCATGTGCCCTGACTGGGAATCAAACCGGCGATGCTTTGGTTCACAGGCCTGTGCTCAATCCACTGAGCTACACCAGCCAGGGCCCTTATTTCCATTTTTAATATTTCAGAAGATATAGACTATATAGGAATCTCTGGCATGCCCTAAAATAACTTTTAAGTATTATGAAACTTTACGTGGTACGTTTATCTAATTAGCTGATGAGTACCTGGCCTGCAATCAGAGTGAAGTAACATGGCAGACATTTTGTTCACGACCAGACAGACAGTTGACTCACTGAGTAATTTCTGTTTGCCACTGTGTTCCCTCCCGGCCTTAAGAGATCGAAGCAGGTAAAAGCAGATGAACCGGGCTGCATTTTGCACTGGAACCCGGAGTCCTGCAGACCCACCTGCAGACGAACGTTAAAGAGGCCAGGCCTGCGGTGCATGGCCCACATAATCTGCATGCTTCTGCAGGGGTCACTCACTCCGACCGTCATCCTGGTTTTATTCCGGAGAGTCTGCTGTCAAAAAGCTGAATTTCAGGAACGTGTGCACAGATTCTGGAGAAGCACGCAGAGCCCACCACACCCAGTTACGCCCTCTTGCCAATAAGGTACAGGTTGTTTTGCCTTTTATTCCAAGTCCCTCATACTTTGGCACCTACTTTCTTTTCCTGTGTTTACATTCTCCTAGAATTCAACCCACACCTTGCACTCTAGTCAGACTGGTCCAGCAGACGCGCCATGTCACCCTTCCCGATGGCTCCGTCCCGGCCCACTGCCGACTGAATAGTCTCCAGTCACCTCTGCCCATTCGTGTCCCCACCGGCTTTCAAGTTCCTGTCGGAGTCCTCCCTCCGACTGACATTCTCTCTTTGACGGCTCTGTCCCTTGGGTCTTCCATTCCACTCCTAGGTTTTCATGATCTCACCTGGGTGACTCAGCCGCACCTAATAACAATAGGCCACATTTCCTGAGTGCTTGCTAATAAGTGCCACACAAACTCCGTGGGAAAGGTACTATTTTTATCTCCATTTTGCAGATGAGAAAACATCTCAGGATTGAAATGAAAGTCACCGTCTACAATTGGTGTAATCTGGATTCAAATGTATATTGTTATCTGCTAAATAATAGTACCTAATTTAATAATTAACCTTTCATCTATTTTAATCTCCCCCTCCCTGTAGATCACAGGTGGCAAACACAAGGCCCGTGGGCCGAATCTGACCCTCCACCTTGTTTCTACCTGGCGGCAGTGCTGAGCTCTCGCTTAACTGTTAAGGAGTAGTTACATTTACACAGTCCTAACATTACATTCGGCCCTTTGAGGGCAGCCTCGAGGCTGATGTGGCCCCGGTGACAGTGAGTTCCACACCTCTGCTATAGATTATCAGCTCTGTTGGAATTTTGAAATGTTGCAGTATCCAGAGTAGGGCAGAAGAAGATTTTGAGTTTTATGGGCACTAACGTGATAACTGATAAACAGTGATACAGGAGCAAACTCTGTTTCTCGTGCTCACAACCGCACACCCGCTTCCGCCCCAGCCTGCACGTCTCCCGTCTGCTGATGTGTGGCTTTTAGGAGAATGCTCTGCATTCGGTTGAATTTCCATAAATATTTATTCCCGAAAGGAAGACATATCAATATCCTTTTACCATGGATTTATACTTTATTTGCCTACCTTTTTCTGGAAACGTACTTTTCTCTGTAATAAGCAGTGCTGTATTCAGATACCTCAGTGACAGGAGATATTCAGACTATGAGTGCCTTAGAAAACGTTACCAGTGTTGACTCAGAAACGTTGAGATATTCTCCACTCTGGGATACTTTACTGGTGACGTCATCTGCTGGACTTGGAAGGTCTATCATCTGATTATGTGTGTTCCATCTGATTTTGATCACACATAATAAACCTTGGGCAAAACTCCATTCAGTGCAAAGTATGTTTACATTATTACAAAGCAATGAACGATTGTTGGAAAAATAAAAAGAAATTGTTTCCACGGAGAACTAGGAATCCGCCCAAGGGAAGGAAATGACCATGAAGTCTTTGACACTTACCATGTGTGCCTCAGGCTCTACGGCCGGGATCTGATCAGTTTAGCGTGGGATGGGGGAGGGGTCTGTGTGTGAGCGAAGCGAAAGCGATGAGAAAGAAGAGATGAACGTTAAAGATGCCTATACACTCGCTACAAGGTCACTATGTTTTCGTAAAAGGAAAATAAGTGTCTTAGCTTTTTTTTCTAGTAGAGAAAGAAAAAAGAAATAAAAAAATGAATGAACAAGATCTCAAACCACAACAGTGCATCTGTGTCAAAGATCTTGAAAACGGAGATAATGTCTGTGTGTATAACTGTTTTTTTTTTTTGTGTGTCCATTGCTAAACAAAACCTTGACACTATGCTTACATCATCTCTTGAAAACCTCTTACTATTCTCCATTGCTGAAGGAGCCCAGTGCTGTGTGTTGGAAAGTCAGGGCGGGTGTCGCTGCGGCATCGCTCGTATATTCTCTCACACCGCCTCACATTTCATCACACACGACGAACACCGCACTTCCTTGGAAGCCCAGGGTAGCTCCTCGAGTTCTCTGTCCAGAAAAAGGTGTGAACAATAGCTCATCAGCATTGCCTTGGCAGATGCAAGAATTCTTCCCTCAGAGGCATGATTTCTCAACTGATTCACCTTGGGGTGTGCTTGTACCTTGAGTGGGCCAAGAGAACTTTGTGCCAAAACCCAAATAGAATGAGTGTATTGGGCTACTTAGGGGGGCGAGGGAGGAAGAATCAGTGTCAGAAAGCTCCCATGCGGGCTGTTCGTCCTCTGCCGGGACGACCAGCTACCTCCTCCCTAGGGGGAGCCTTCCCTTGTTAGGGGAACACCCTCCGACTCACGCTTCATATCGGCCTTCACAAAGTGAAATCTGTTACGGGTTCTTGTTCCCATGCTCTCCTCTTTTAAATGATTCTTCACATTAGTATTTCCTTAGATAGCTACTCAATCCACTTTTTTAAAAAGGAGACCCCACCGATATTCACCAAACTGTGCTTGCGTATTCACTGAGCCCATCTACTAGGAGTAAAAGTTGGGGGCTGTTAGGGTTAGCTGGCTCTTAAATCGTGGAGAAGAGTGGCTTTTCAGATTTCCAATGCATTTTTGAGTCTTTGAACTCGAGTGATATACATGAGAATCAGATACATGTAGTTAGCCTTGGATTAGATGATCATTTCTGGGGTTTTTCCTAAAGGTACTTACCACAGTTGAAATCCGCACACCCCCACTGTGAAGTTCCACCCCGGGATGATTCACCGAAAGCGTGCGGCCGTGACAGGGCTGTGAGGGATCGGTAAGTGTTTGCATTTTAGCTTTGATAGCAGTGACTTTGCCATATTTGGTAACAGAGAGGTGAAAAGAACCTTGAGTTTCCCCCTCATTTGGTACCGAAAACAAAGGAAAAGCTTCAGAAAGTGAAAAAGAAAGCCCCCCCAAACGGGCCTGTACTGCGGAAATGGCCGTCGTTGGGGGTCTCGGAGCACGGCAGGTTTCCTCAGATGCCCAGGGTGTCAGGGTGGGTGGCCGCCTGTTTGGAAGCTAAGGAGGGTCGGGTGACGCAGCGTGGACACTGGCAGGAGGGAGCTGTTTTCAGAACTCGTCCGAGGTTTCCCCATACCCCGTTCCAGACTGTGCTGTCCCTTGTGTGGCTGCGAGATCAGAAGCTTGGATCAGCGTCAACGAATCTGAGTGTCTGCCTTTCTTTCGGGTGAGAAAAGTGCTCATCAAAGCGAGACAGAGTTTGTGAAAGAATCGTGATAAAACTCCATATGGAATATGGTAGAATGACACTATTTTGTAGAATATATTTATTACTGCAGAGTCGACTGTGAAAACTATTTCTACGAAGCCAACTAGTAGATTTTTGTACTGATGTCTATTTTTGTCAATTTCAAGTCAATTTGAGAGACTTCTTTTCAAGATTATTTTTGAATGTTGTAACTGAAAGTTTTTTCATTAGATTTTTTCAGCAGCTGGGAAAAATACACCGAAGTGCTTCACGTTTTTTAACATGTTGCTAGGTTTTCAAAGTGATTACTTTTGCAAGAAATGATATGCAGCAAGAAATGAAATGAAAACAGTTAAGATCCTTTCAGGAAACTGACAATTTGAAGAGGCCTTATCCTGTATTGCCTTTTAAGTGCCACGTCACAAATGAAAAGTTAGAGCTACTTCACTCGAAGGAAATGCCCTTCTTAATTTGATTTGAATTTACTTAGAGTAAGAAACGAGTTGATTTCTTCAGAGAATTGTATGGGAGCCTGTGGGGCAAGAAGCTCATCTAATACTTTCCGTGTGTGTTGTAATTCTTTGTATTTCTTTTATTAGTTTCCTCAGTCATTTCCTTATTGGAACTCAAAGGCATTTGGTAATTATAGAAGTAATTCATCTGATCACAGAGGGCCTTGTGGGCTTGGGTAGAACAAAGGAAGATGACTGCGTCACTTTGGGGAATCCACAGATTAAAACTTGCTACGCGTACACAAGGAAACGAGTTACCTGGAGGACATAACTCGCTTTGCGGAGTTTCTAAACTTACCTGAAGAGTCTGTTGGAGGATATCTAAAATTTAGCAATCGCCTTAAAATAGTTGTTGCTTTCCTAGTTCTTGGTTTACATAAATCACTGCCTCTCCCAAAGGTTGATTTCATGCAGCTTTACTGTCTAAAATTAGCTTTCTCAGAGGTGCTACAGTTTATTTTTAAAACTGTTAAGTACATGACAATAACCTCTTTTCAGTCTTACTGCTGCTTGTGAAGTGACTCACGATTAGTGGTGGAACTTACGTGTCCAGCTGAAAGGCCTGGGTGTGAAATGCTGGGTGAAAAACCAGGTTGAAAGGGAACGCAGGGGGGAGTGGTGACGACGCGGTGGTGCTCGTGTTTCCGAGGGATGTATGCAAAAGTAACATGTAAATAAGTGACGTTCTTGGCACCCACCTAAGGAAAAAGCTTTCAGTTTTTGTAAAAGCATATCATTTGGGTTTAAAATAAAAACTATTTAAAAAGCTACTTATTATAGATTTAAAAACACAAGTATTTAGCCAGTGTTTTAAAGTATATTTATTTGAATGAATAAACTACTTTAGAACTCCATCAATTGATATTAATATCAATGTTATTACCTGCTCTAGACATTCTATTATTTTATAATGCTTATGATTTTAACACCAATTTCTGGCTAGTATAGAACGGATATAATTTTTACTGAAAATTCGTAGTTCAGGAAGCTATAGTTCCCCCAAACCAAGAGCCCCTTAGGTACCACTTGTGACATCTGGTTTGAAGTTGCTTTTAATCGAGAGCACTACTCTCCCTGACCAACTGCCCCCTGGCCAACTGCCCCCTGGCCAACTGCCCCTTCCCCTCATTCTTTGCATGGTAACTTTTGAATTGTCCCTAATAGGATTGGAGAGATTTTACCTCTTTTTCTATTTATCTATTCATTTACTCATTCCCTCATTCATTTTTAAAAGAATTATTTGTTGAGCCACTTCTGGATAAACAGCATTCCACGTGGAGCTGACACACGACCGGATAGCAGTGTCTCCTGTGTGGCGCACCAGGATTATTTTGAAGGAAATGTTATTTGTCCAATGAAAACAAAAGTTCTGAGAATGCCATTAAAAAACCCACGTACACACACCCATATATGCTAAACAGATTGTAGCAAACTTTTAAACAGAATGCAAAGTAGATTTTGTTTACTCAAACTCGGTTTCAGGGTTTGTGATTAATACCGCAACATTTCAGCTACAGGAATCCAGTAACGTGATTTTCTGAGTTTCAACTTAAAAACAAAAACATGTGGTTAGGACTGAGAATGAGATTAGTCTAAGCGAAGCATCTATACTTGGCATCCAGACCAAACAAACAATACACAACAAGCAAGAGCCATTGAGAAATGAGCCTCATACAAACAGTCGTGCTCCGAGTGTGGGATAGCACCTGGGAGCCGGGAGATGTCCTTTATTCCCGGAATCTTCCTGAACTTAAACCGATGGAGGAAACCTGCCAGAGAGGATGGCAGGCACTGATTCGGACGAAGGACTTGATTTCGGTGCTTAAATTGTCTTGTTTTCAAGCTAAAAGCATTTTAAAGATGTTCCAGAGTGCTCAGGAATGCCCTGAGGCCCACCTCCATCCGGACTTTCTGAGGCTGCCCAGGCGGGTGGCAGGAGGCCTCCCCGGGGAGAATTTTAAACTGTGACTGAGGAAAGCAAACCGGGCTCCGAGTTCTCACAGCGTAGGATGGGAGGCCCATGGCCTGTCGCCTCAGCTGTCCTGGAGGGTTTCGGAGAGGAGGAGCCCTTTGCAGAGACCGAGGGAAGAGGGGAGCTGCAGGCACCAGAGCTGGCGGGCGGCGAGGCGGCGTTGGAGTTGCCGCTGAGGCTCAGCCACACACTGTCCCCAGGTTCTCTGAGCCCAGTGCCCTGGGAACAAAGGCCGGCCTGAGCTGGGTTTCTGTCCCCTGCCACCTTGGATGCAAGTTATTTTATTTTCGTCCACTGCCTTCCAATTACGGGAATGTTAACTGCAAATTAATATAAAAGAAATGTGGGAATAATAACAGCGGCGACTTTATATAATGCTCACAGTATGCCGGGTGTCATTCTTGCACTGTGCTTACGTTGTCTTCTTTCACCCTCAAAATGATTCTGAGAAGCAGACGTTGGTATGACCCCCGTTTCACGCAGGACGTGCGGCGCGATGAAGTAATCTAAGTTTACCTGCGTGAACCGACGCAGCACTCCACCCCCGTGGCCGGGCCCTGCTGTGCTGCGGCCACCAGAAGACGGACTTCCCCACCCCTGACTCGTTTGCTCCCCGCCTTCCCAAGCATCTTTCATCTCGCTGGGACTGCTGCGCCACCTCACAATTATTAAATGAGCAAACGAAGCAAAAGCGCCTGTTTTCAGAGCCCTCTGTCCTGCGTTTACATGTGGGTGATCACCATGTGGTTCCTCCCCTGCATGTAAGAGCTCTGTCCCTCCTCCCCCAAAAATGTTTCGTGCAGACCCTTCTGCCTGGGAGAGGCAAAGGTCAGTTCAGCATGAGGACACAGCGTGTGAAAGCAGCGTCTAGTCGCTGGGTGGCTAGCCTCGGATTCTCAGGTGAGGCCGTCATCCAGAAATTAAACTCCAGTAGAAATGATGTGCTCACAACGTCTGAGACTGGTCCGTTCCAGAGGAAGGCATTTCTTGAATTGTTCCCAGGTAGCTTAACATCTCAAGAAGCTCATCGATCACCCACACGCATCCCCATACACAGAGTTACTCCCAGACGTCAACAACTAGGAATTGCCACCATTCACGTGTCGCCGGAGATTTGCTCTAAAGTCACTGCCGTCTTCTGGCAAAATCCGCATGATCTCGTCTGGATCTTGTGGCCTCGCCTTTTATTCCTGATGAATTGCATCATTATTACGTGGTGTTCTGTAGGCAACCCGCCCTTTAGTTTTTGCTAGGTCATAATTCTGTAAATGGGCGATCAGGAAATACTTGTCATCGACAACTCCAGTAGATAGTCTGATATTCGAGATGTACCGGAAAATGTAAGGACCGAGAGGCTTCCTTCAGAAGTGATCTTCAAGGACGGACATGTGTGAGCGGGTGGTGGTGGTGGTGAGGATTAGGGCTTGTTGAATTAATTTATAAACTATTGATTTTCCTAGGAACTGTCTTTAAATATTTGTCAAAGCATTAGTGCCTTTTTGTTTTTAAAGGTCATGGTCATAGTGGGTATTTTATGAAGAGTTGCTTTTTATTTTTAAACACTGTGTGGAAAAATCTGCTGGAATCTGCCTCCCAGTAAAGCCACATCCAGATAGAGGATCTGCCGTAAGCCTGTGTTGGACTCAGTCCTGTAATACAAGAGGCACTCACAGCGCTGGGTTGGGTAGGGAAGAGTTGTATATTCTCTTGTGAGCTATTTTCCGTTCTTTTGGAGAAGGGAAGGGATGTAAATCTTTTGACACTAAAAATCATTTGTGTAAGACTTAAAAATTACACTTATTAATATGAATTTAAATTTGCTTATTTAGCTTGCAGAGCAACAACAAATGATGCATATGTTTAAATGCTGATCAGCAGAAGGTTTTCTTTAGGCATATTTGGGTATGGTATTGAATTCTGTGCCTATGTATGAATAATTTATAAATCCCGAGGAAAACTTTATTCTTATAACAAAACAAATAGAACCAACATTTATCATCTGCTTGTCTCCAAACATATCATTTTTCTTACTCCTTAGAATAATCTGGGGGAATAGAAAGCATCCATAAGAAGATGGAATAGTGTGTCTCAGCGTTCAGGGACCACACTTGGCTGCCTGCTCCTTTAAATGGAGCCGAGATTACTCACTATTTATGCTTTTGTGGATAGGCACAAATGGCTTCCTCTCTTCATTTGTTCACAGACACAAGCCATCTGCCAGTAGATTGTGTTGAAATCATTTGACCTAGAAAAAAAGAAGGAAAAAAAACCACCCGTTTTGCAGCCTTCCAGATGGTTGACAAAGAATGCCTTTACTGATTTCCAGGGCAATTTTTCTTAAGTTCTGGGCCGTTCCTGACAACAAAACGCTCAAATGGACAGAGAGCGTGAGACGAAAATTGCAGCCACGCTGCAGTGACTGGGTAGGCATTGGGGCGCTTTTCGGGCCTCAACCAATTCACTCCAGAGTACAGGGTTTCTGAGAGCAGGGAGAATAGAGAACTTTGGTTTTGAAACCCAAAATCTTGATACGTAGTTACTCAATTTAAAGCACCAAAGGCTTCCCAGTCTCCTCGCGTCTCTGGACGGGAGTGTGATCTAGGGCTGAACTGCACAAGCTCGTGATTCGCCCCCACCAGACAAAGCCCCTCTCAGAGCCTGCTGAGGCCGACAGCGGTCTCCATGTGCAGTTCTGGCTGAGTCTGTGTTTTCATCCACCCTGGACTAGTTTAACAGAGAGAGTCCCTTCACCAAGAAGAAGCTGCTATTCACCTGCGTCTTGGCAGGAGGTGAAAGGAAGTCCCTGGTTGTTTTTTTTGAAAGGTTTGAATCTAGCCAGTGTTTGCTGGGTCTCTACCCTCCTAGGTTTCAGCCGCTTCGGAGGCTTTGCCAGCAAAGCCCGGGCATGCCCCGCCCCAGCCCGCAGGGCGCAGGGCAGCAAGGGGGCTTTGGGGTCAGAGTGGGGTCTCGTCTCTGCCCGGCCAGTCACTGCTGTGTGCTTGCTGGGAATTACCTAGTCTCTAAGTTTGTGCTCCCATAGGGTTGATTTAAGGATTAAATGAGAAAGAGTTATGTTAAATACTCAGTAAGTGGTAGCAAGGGTAACCGTAATAATAATAGTTACCTGCCTCAGTGACAAACACCATCCTCTCTGTTTACCATTTCTTTTTTTTTTAAAGATTTTATTTATTTATTTTTAGAGAGGGGAAGGGAGGGAGAAGGAGGAGAAGGAGAGAGAGAGAGAAACATCAATGTGTGGTTGCCTCTCATGTGGTCCCCATTGGGGACCTGACCTGCAACCCAGGCATGTGCCCTGACTGGGAATCGAACCTGCGATACTTTGGTTCACAGCCCGAGCTCAATCCACTGAGCTACGCCAGCCAGCTGTTTACCATTTCTTTTAAAATGCTCAAGTATTCCCACCATTGAGCCTCTACACATGGTTTCTCACTCCTGTCCGAGTCTCTTCTGTGACCACAGACGTGTCTGTCCTGTCTTTGTCATCAAACACCACCTGTGTCTGTGTTGTGACAAAAGACTGAGGTCACTGAAAAACAGAAATTTATCTTCTCATAGTTCTAGAGACTGGAGGTTCCAGGTCAAGGTGCCAGTGTCGTTCCTGGTGGGGGCTCCCTCCTTGGGTGGGCAGACTGCCACCTCCTATGCCACACAGGAGGACACAGAGAGAGGGAGTGAAACCAAGCTTGCTGGCGTCTCTTCTTCTCAGGGCACTAACCCCACGATGAGGGCCCCCTCATGACGTCATCTAAACCCGGTTGCCTCCCAAAGGCCATTTCTGGGCACTGTCCCATTAGGGGCCACATTTTGACACTTGAGTGCAGGGGGCACAGTTCAGTCACAGCAGTGCCCCGGCACAGGGACACCTCCCTCCCCTTTGCCCGTTCTCAGGGCTCACGGCGGCCCTTTCCGAGGAGAAGGAGGTCCAGCCCTGTTGCCTGATGGACTGTTTCAGTCTCCGAAGTTCTCTTGGTGACACAGCGGGGGCCTCGGAGGGTCAGGCTGGGAGCTCTGGAGGCCCCCGGGCCCCTGGAAAGACAGGAGACAGCAGCCTCACCGTGTTCTCAGGAAGCACAGACCCTCCTCTGGTGGTTCCTCCGGGGGAAGGATGTGAGGGGCCCCCCAGCTGGCATCGGACTCGGGTAGGTGCCCCCTCCAGGCGGGGAGGGTAGTGGCGAAGGACACAGATGCCGGAGATCAGCCGGCTTGAGTTTCCGTGCCAGCCCTGCCGTGTCGGTCCGTGTGCACCGGGCCTCAGTTTCCCCTGTGTAAAGTGAGGATAATAACAGTAGCTCCCTCATAGGGCTGTTGTGATCAGATGATACACCTCCAGTCACACGCGTGCGCGCGTGCACACACACACACACATACACACACAATTTCTCTGTCTCTCATACACGCAGCGCTTACAGCCGTCTCTGGCGCACAGTAGGTGCTGAATAAATGTGAGCTGTTGTCATTTCAGTACACGTGTGGAAACTGGGATGTGAATGTGTGTCCTGTCCTCTGCCTTCCTACATGGCAACAGCAAAGACGGGATTTTGAAAATACAACCACTGACTGGTTTGTGGTGGAAAGTTTCTGTGACTTCAGGTGTGACTTAATCTCCCAAATAAGAGTGAGTGTCTCAAACTGCATTTAGCGTTTCTCTTCTTCCTGTCGGGGATTTCGGCGGATCCACTCGACTTGTTTGGAAACTGTGTACTGGTGCTTTATCCCCTGAAGTGCCTTCCTGGACTGGAGTCCCTCCAGGTGGAGGAAGCGTTTAACCGTAAATAGTGGATGCATTCATTCCCAGCCAAGTGTGTGGGTTTTGGCTAAAAGGTGCCCACGTGCCTATTAGAACTTGTGTTACAATAGATCCCTCATCTGTGAGTTCTAGCATACTGCTTTGTAAATATTTAGGAGAAAAAAAACCTTCAGTAGATATCTGGGGAGTGAATTTCCACTGCAAAAAAGATTTCTCAGTATAAACTTTAAAACTACATTTAATTACGATTTAAAAAAACTCAAAAATGACTACATAGTGATTTCTCTAGGCAGTTAGACTGGCAGAGGAAGCCTTCCCTGCTGAGAAGGCCAGGCCATTCCGCTGGTTTGGCATGGCGTCAAGAAAACTGAGTTTGTGGACTTGGCTCAGGGAGGCCGGTTTGCTTCACACTATTACAGAATTCTTACAAGTGCCCGTCACTGCTTTCAATAGGAAACAGGTAAGAAGTGGAGACAGACTAGCAGAATCCTTCTTCTCCTTCTTCCTTAGGAAGCTCAAGGTAGCGTATTGAAAGAGATCACAGGTTCGTTTTTGTGCGTGAGAGGATGTTTTTCAGTATGTACACGATGGCATTTTTCATTAGAAGTGCACATTTCCACTTGAAGCATTTTTAAGCCTCTCTAATAGCCTTGAATCTAGGAAAAGTTGCACTCAGGGTGAAATTAAGTTCTATGTCACTTATAATTTATTTTATTCAGCTAAGATTGTTTTGCATTATTCACTGAAAGTGATACTAACTAAACAAGTTGTAGAACATCAGTATATGAATTGTGTAAAATGTATGCATTGATACAATTGATAAATTGATTAAAATGTAACCTCTACTGACATAGAATTGACTGGAACATCCCCGAGCATGATCACTGTGGCTGAAGGAGACTTGATGCTGCGTGATAGGATGTGTCTGCCCAAGGGTCATCCACTTCCAGAAGTTACACTATTCTCCAGGGAGAACATTAGGCCTCTTTCCTTCACAGGGGACGGAATAAAGCTCTCTTTTCTTTGGCCCAGAGTAGTTGCCTCACCCAGAGATCCGAGTGCCACATAAGGAGAGGAAGAGAGTAAGTCTCGGTTAGCAAGTGAAGCATGAAGCTGACATTTTGCAAAGCTTGTTGTTAGAGAAACACCCGCTCCCAGCCGCCCTGCCACGTGGCTGGATGCAGAGCTGGGAGTGAGCTCTGCATCTGACACCTCGTTCTGTAGCTGCGTGGCTTTGGAATCCACACAGCGCTAGTCAGCCTCAGTGTTTTCAACTATAAATGAGAAGCAAGAGGAACACTTAGCATGCAAGTTTCTGTGATATTACATGAGATAATAAATATGTTTAACATAGTGATTGGCAAATACTGAGTCATCATCATGAGTAACTATTACTAGGTTGTAATGACAGGTCCTGTACTTGAACACTCAGCGTGTGAATAACTGGAGACTGGAAGGAAAGATTCTGATCCACCGTAATCCAACGTTTTAGTCTAGAATGGCACAACAACAGTGATGTGTTCATTAAAAAATGCTAAAAAAAAGAAATTGAGAACAGAGACCAGTCCCTTAGCCATATGAGGTGTTTTTCCAGCCCCACTGTGAGGAAGGCCTGGGAGTCTACTCAGATCCTCCTCTTCATCCGCTGGATATTTATCATGCATGTTATACCGTATGATTTGTTTAATGCATTCTAATAGATAGTGATATCTCCATACGTAGCCATAAATATCTTGCTCATACTAGGTATGATTTATTATTTCCATTCTCAAAGTTTCGGTTAGCTTATAAAATGCCAAGAATTTTTTTAAAAGAACCCTTTGGGGAGGTATGTATCAACACCTGCATGGGTGGCCCCTGCGGACCCCCAGAGTCAAGGCTGCTTTGCTGAGAGGGAAAACGCTGATTGCAGCATGAACATCTTCGAGACCATGGACTTGGAGTCCGATACACCTGAGTCTGGGTTCTGCATTTCCACGGGAGAGGTCAGGTGATAGATAGTCTTACGTCCTCTGAGATTTCATTTTCCTGTCCAGCTGTGTCTGTGAGGGTTAGCAAATGCCACCTTATCCAAAAAGGGGTTTTCCTGGGGGAGTCCGGTGGTGCTATGACATTGTGACAGTGTATGAGATGATAGGGAGAAGAAGATGAGAAATGATGTCACTTGGAAAAGGAAAGAGCGAGGTAATCAATGGATATAATTTATAGGTGAAAAAAGTAGATTGTTCACAAAGATCTTAGCATACATATGTGTTTCCTAATATATTTCTTACAGCTTGCGAAAGACTTTTTTGCACTGTTAAAGACTTTTGAGATAAAAGAAATAGGAAGGTAAAATACGATACTTTAATAATAAAATGTTAAAATTTTATTTTAATCTCATTTGTATTTTGGGGGAAATTGTGAAATCATCCATACATATGACAAACTGGATTCAGGTAGAACTATTTTTAAGTGATTTAACCCATACTTGCAATATATGCACACGTCTTTTACTGTGTTTTCAAAATACTTTCATTAATTATTAATTTGTTGTAACCCCTGTTATTTTTATCAAGCCTGTTGAGAGTAGCCACTGTTCACCTAACTCTGTATTTTGCCAACACACACTTTTATGGTGGCTTTGACGTAATATGATACGGTTTGTTTTTAGAAACTACAGGAAGTTATTTTTTTTGAAACCTGGTAGTTCGCAAAAAATTATTACCCGTGCCCTTTGCCTGATGCCAACGACTTCATAGATTGCTGTGTAGGTGGGCATTTCCACATGAACCGTTATTAAGAACTGTGTCCTCCACGGGTCTCGGTCCTTTACGAATTGCAGGACAGCCCAGTCTGGGTAGCTAGGTTGGCCAGAGCGTTGTCCCGACACGCCAAGGTTGTGGGTTTGATTCCTGGTCAGGGCACATACAAGAATCAACCAATGAATGCATAAGTAAGTGGAACAACAAATCAATGTCTTTTTCTCTCTCTCTCAAATCAGTCAATCAATAAATAAAAATTGCAGGACAGCTCATAACCCAGATGAACAACTTGGGATTTCTGTGATTGTTTCAAAGAATAAATGATTTCTGTATATTGTGGGTTAATAGTTTACTTCTGTTAACAGGAGCAACTAAGTTTCAGGACATTTGGTACTGGGATTATATTAAATTTCTTGTTTGCTTCAGATTGTAATGAGTCGATAATTTCATGGAAGACGGATTGATGCTTAATATAAAAGTATTGGTCTCACAGTAAATTCTTATGGGGCCAGAAAGCTGGCGTACATGCGGTTAGTTGCGAGAGTGGGGAAAACGGTAGGCGAATCAGAGCTGCGGGGACTGTGGTGGTCCGGGGGACTCCGCTTATGTGGACCAAAGAAGTCACTTTTGAAAGCTTCATCAGGTAGCCTAGGTGCTTGCAGCCGCCTTGTCTTAAAGGGTAGGTCACATTAGAGTAGGAGACGGGGTAAGGTAACTTCTAAGACTGGGGACAACTATAAGTAAGAGCAAGGAGAGAAACAGCCTGGTGGGTGGGCACGGTCTGGCTCGGAGCAGAGGAGCGCAGCGAGGGGTGTCCCCTCCTGGGACAGCTGGAGACAGTTTTCCTTCCCACAGCGGAGCCGGGCGCTGCTGGCATCGTGTGGGCAGGCACGGGGGGCGGGCACTAGATGTCCCCCCAAATGCACGGTCGTCCCCCACACCAGAGAATTATCCAGTCCAAGACATCAGCAGCACCGAGGTGGGGAAGCCCTGTTCTAGATGGGTGTGTGAGTTGAGGACTAGGGGAAGCTCATGAGACATTATGTCCTGCAATTTCCTGTTAAAATTCTTCAGCATAGAAGGTGTCAGTCCATTTAATCTACACCCTAGGTCCACTGGTTAGAATTGAGATGTTTCCATCAGGAATATGTACTCCAGAGGTGGTTAGTCCAAAGTCCAGAGTTCCAGGTAGAAAGAGAGCTTCGCTATCTTTATTTCAATTTATATTCGTTGCCTTATTAATTAGTTACTGGAGATGCGATGTTATTGTTGAACCCATGAAGTGACAGCCGACACTTTGCACGGGAATGGCACAAGCCCAGCGTGGAGGCCCAGCGGGCGACTCGCTCAGAGTGGTGTGCTGAGCTTGGGTCTCTGAACCTACCTTGTGTTCAGCTGTTCCGCGTAGGACTCGGTTGGCTGACCTTGACCAGAAGGCTTGTTGAATCTGCCATTCGCCTAGTGTAGAGAGTGGGGGAAACGGGGAGATGCTGGTATGAGGGTACACACTTCCGGTTGTGAGATGAGTGAGTTCCGAGGATCTGAGGTACAGCTTGGTGGTTGCAGCAAACACTGGAGTGTGTCCTTGAAAGTTGCTCAGATTGTAGATCTTAAGTGTTCTCACCTTGGCGGTGAAAAAGAAGGGAATCTTACCTTTTACGACAGCATGGGTGGACCCGGAGAGCATTATGCTAAGTAGAATAAGCCAGTCAGTGAAAGACAAGTACCATACGATTTCACTTATATGTGGAATCTAATGTGCAAAATATGCTAACAGACAAAACAGAAGCAGACTCATAGGTACAGAAAACAGACTGAGAGCTGTCAGAGGGAAGGGGGATTGGAGGGCTGTGTGAGAAAGGTGAAGGGATTAAGTAAAACGAGAAGAAAAACTTAGGCAGAGACTATAGGACGGTGATGACCAGAGGGAAAGGGGGTGGGGAGGTGGGAGAGGGTAAAGGGGGATGAACGGTGATGGAAGGAGGCATGACCTGGGTGATGAACACACAGTACAATGTGCAGATGATGTGTTACAGAACTGGACTCGGGAAACCTATATAATTTATTAACCAGTGTCATCCCAATAAATTCAAAATAAAATATAAAATAATACAAAATGTGAGACAGGGTCCTCCTTAGAATTTTGTGAAAGGTGGCTGCCGTTCCTAGCTGGGGCTTAAAAGCATCTGAGGCACCGTTAATTAGATTTTATAGTTTCTTATTTTTCTTTAAGAAAATTTTAAATTAAAAATTTCAATTACAGTTGGCATTCAGTATTATTTTCTGTTAGTTGTAGGGGTACAGAGGAGTGGTTAGACATTTATATGCCTTGTGAAGTGATTCCCCCAGTAGGTCTAGTACCCACCCGGTACAACACATAGCTAGTACACTATTACTGACTGTATGCTCCAGGCTCTATTTTACACGCCGTGACCACTTCGTGACTACGGATTTGTACTTCTTAATCCCCTCACATTTCTCAGCCCGTCCTCCTCTGGCAACCATCAGTCTGATTTCTGTATCTGTGAGTCTCTTTTTGTTTTTCTTTTTGTTCATTCATTTTGTTCTTTAGATTCCCCATATAAGTGAAAGCAAAGAAGAAGAAAGAACATGCTATAAAAGAATAAAAGAAAGCATATGGCTGTGTGTGTATGTGTGTGTGTGTGTGTGTGTATGAGAGAGAGAGGGAGAGAGACAGAGAGAGAGAGACAGACACACCGAAAGATCAACTTTTCCAAGACTCTGCGAACTCAGTAGGCTCCCTTGACTGGGGATGGGTCTGTTGACTTGACATTTGCTTGGTAAAGAGATTAACTTGGGTCTAGCACGACTTTGGCAGATGACAGAGAAAGCTGTAAATGAAGCGAGTCATTACACACCATGGTTTCCTTGCCCAGGAAAAAATAACAAGCCCTAATATTTACTGTACTGCACCACATTAGCAAGATGTACCAATCAAAACTAATCAATCACAGCTGCTGGGGAACAAATCATTAACATGCCTCGTTATGGTACTTATCCTCTCAGTTGGCAGAGAGACCTGATAATGGGCTCTCTGTGTGCTACTTGACTCTTAGCGTTTAATTTGAATTGTGACCAGAAAATGTTTGATGGTCCTTAAAACATCAGATGGCAACAGATACGGGCCTAAGCTATTGACACAGGCTCTCCTAATTTCTTTCTTGATAATCAGAGTTTCCAGGAAATATTAAGTAAAATGAATACTATCTGCATAAACACATTTACTAAAATAAAATTATCCTGGAAATTGGCCCTCCAGACTCCTTGGCAGGGACAGGTGACCGTAATGTAACAAAGATCATGATATTCTGGGTCTCCAGGAGGTCATTTTTGTACACAGTCAGTGCTGTGGGTTATTATTTTAAACAAGGCCAGCTAATGGGCCTGCATGCATCTCTCTTCAGTCCGCAGGCCAACAGTCAGCGCATGTCGTACCTCTCATGTGGCAGGGCAGAGTGAGCATGCTCTCCGGAAAGTAGAATGGAAGCAACAGGGGAAAGTGTGTTTGTGAACATTTGTTGCGAGCTCATAATAGGCTGTTTGGTTTATTAAAGACTGCACAGATGTTATTGAGAATAATATAATCTCCGCAGCAACTGTGTGAAGTAACTTTCATCTGCTAGCATTACTTCTTATTTTTAAAGACTTTATTATTTAGGGCAATTTTAGGTTCACGGCAAAACTGAGAAGAAAGTACAGAAATTTCCCATACAGTCCCTGTCCCGCGCATACAGAGCCTCCCCACTACGGACACCCCCCGCCAGGGTGGTGCCGTTGTTACAGTTGATGAACCTACACTGGCAGGCATGTCACCATCGTCACCCAAGTCCACAGGGTACAGTCAGGGCTCATTCCTGGTGTTTCACATTGTGTGGGTGTGGACAGGCGTGTCATGGGCATGTCTGCACCATTACAGCGTCACACAGAGCATTTTCACCGCAGTGAAGATCTGGGCTCCACCCGTTCATCCCCCCTCCTTCCCCGACCCCTGCCAACACTGAGCCTTTTAAACATCTCCACAGCTGGGCCTTTTCCGGAGTGCCACGTCGTCGGGGTCATTCAGTCTTCAGCCTCTTCAGATGGGCTTCTTTCACTTAGAAAAACGCATTTAAGTTTCTTCCTTTCTCTTCAGGGCTTGATAGCTCATTCGTTTTCAGCCCCGAGCAGCATTCTGGGAGGACCACAGTTAATCTATCCCTCACCCAGTGAAGGACGTCCTGGGTGCTTCCAAGTTTGGGCAGGTTTGTGAATAAAGCTGCTGTGAACTTCCACATGCAGGTTTCCGTGTGAATATTAAGTTTTCACTAGTGCTGCTCTTGGTCGCTTACCTTTCTCTTCATCAGCCTTACTTCACAGCATCTTTGATCTCTTCATCAGCTTACTTCACAGCGTCTTTGATACTCCTTTCTTTTCTGGTGGCAAGAAAACAGAGATACACAACGTTAAATCACGTCCCTAAGTTCAGTGCAGTTAAAAAAAAGTAGTAGGATACAGATAAAAGTCCAGATCTTCCCTGAACAAAGTCTGTTCTTCTCATAGGGTTGTCTTGGAACTTTGGGGACTAAGAACGTTTTAAAATACATACTTTGTTGGTCATGTTGCAGATTTCTCTACAAAGCTCTTGCTCTTGGGGGGAGCTTTTGTCTAATATGGGTCTACAGAAAATAGACAAACTGTCGGGGACTGACATGTGTTGGAAGGGGAGGGGCGGTGGCGATGGTGCTGCTTTGCGCTGGCGGGCAGGGGCTGTCTCCCTAAGGCAGTGTGAGAACTGAGCTGGGGTCTCAGGCGCAGGCTTGGGGTGGAGGGAGAAGGGGACACGGAGCTCAGCAGAGCAGGAGGCCCGGGGGTCTGGCGCGGAGGGAAGGGGGATGGGCTCATGCCGGTGGTGTGCACGCGGTGGAGAGTTCTGGGTGGCGCAGTAAACAGGTGTATTGGTGGGGTACTGCTGAGCCTAAGCAGCGGTCCATGGCGAAGATTTTGGATTTTTTCCTTGAGTACTATTGAAATCACTGGATAATGTTGAAGAGTGATACAATCCGACACATTGTCGAACGACTACCCCGGCTCGCGCGCATGCGCTTGTGCGTGTGCGGGTAAGGGTGGTGACGAGGGGTCACCACGCGGGCCCGGGAGGGGGTCAAGCTTGTGAAGACGAGCAGTGACAGGATTCTGGGTACATTTCAAAGGAAGACATGACCAGATGGCCGACGGCTGGCCCGTGGGATGTGACAGAGGGAGCAGAGACCCTCCATACATTGTCACGGCCCACGGGCGGCGTTGGCGCTGGCCGCCGTGGGCACTCACAAGCGAGGAGGGGTGGCATCCCCATCCGGCCTGACCATGGAGGACTTGGGGAGACACGGCCAGGTCTGACCCGGATATGGACGAAGGACATCATTTTTTTTTAAAGCAAAGGGGAGTGGGTAGAAATTTTGGGCAGGTGAAATCTAAGGGAAAAGGGCAGAGCTGGGAAGAAGCAACGGTGTTCCGTACCTGAGGAAGACTTGGGTGGAGTGGGTTTTGGAGGCAGATCAAGAACCCATTTTTGGACAACTCAGTTTTGAAGTGTTTTATTAGATACCCTAACTATGTAACATTCCTGAGGCATTTCATGTTCCCTTTATTTGTAAGAGTTTTTTGTCCGTAGCCATAAACCAAGAACAGATAGAACGGTACTCAAAGTACTTTATAATCTTCTTGTTTGTATTTTTTTAGTTTTGCTTCATGTGTAGATGATTTCACCATCTCTAATCCTGTGGTGATTTACTGGCCAATAATTCTCTTATTCCAAGTTGTACTTTTTAACTGCCCAGTTGTTTTTCAGGGTTATTACTAGCCATGGTATTTAGAAATCCTTATCTGGTACTTACAAAATATTTAGAAATCCTTGTCTAATATTTATCATTATTTATCGTAGAGTTCTGTTTCATTATGGGTTCTATTAATGCATTTGGTTTTTTCCATGAAAATGTATACTTGTTAAAGCCACAAAGCAACTGCAACATCATTTACTTTATTATTATTATTATTATTATTATTATTATTCCTCACCCGAGGACATTTTTTAAAATTCCTTTTAGAAAGAGAGGAAGGGAGAGAGAGAAACATCGACTGGTTGTCTTCTCGCGTGCACCCTGACCGGGGATCAAACCCGCAGGCTTTCGGTTGGTGGGACGAAGCTCCAACCATCTGAGCCTCACTGGCCAGGGCAGGATCATTGACTTCCTAATTAGGGGACCGCCTGTTCAGGGTACCTTGTCATTGCCCGTGGGTGACACAGATACCCAAATGGGGGTTCTAAAATGCGGTGGTGTTCCACAGTTCAGGGCTCCGGGGAGAGACAAGGCTGGGGGGACACAGGTGACCAGTGCTGCCTCCTCGGGTAGGAGACTCATCTAGGGAGACAAGCCTGGGGAGCAGGAGGAGGCTGGACGAGCCCTAAGGTCTTCCTGCTGTCTGAACAATTACTCCGTCCGGAGCGAGCAGGTTACTTGGTTCTGTTCATCTGAGCAGTTTCCCTGCCTTTGGGGAGACAGGGCATCATCAAAGACGGTGATCACACCGAAAATGCGATCTGTGTGATTTTGCCCCTCCCGTTCACGGCAGGGTGCACAGATCAGTAACTGTTGCCTATGGCATAGAAAGGCGTCTCTAACTTGGGTTTCTTTAGGATGATGCCTGCAGCCACCCTTAATTGGGCCTTTTGAATGACAGTAGCTATTTTGGAGATTTATCCAGAAAATCAGTCATTACTCAGTCACACTTGTCTCCCCAGTGTCCAAAGCTGCTCTGCAAGCATGTGCCTGAAACAGTTCAATTTTGATCTTTAACGAACAAAATCTCATTGGACTTACGGGAAGAGCATGGATTTCAGAGTGAGAAAGTCCTTAGTTTTAGACCTGGCTTGGTTTCTTGCTTCCTTGCGTGAGCGGAGACATTTTAATCTCTCTGAACCTCAGGTCTCTCATGGGTAATATGCAGTTAGTAGTAACTTCTTTGCACATTTATTGTGACACTTAAATGAGACAAATGCAAAATGACCATCCTAGTGCCTAGCACTTAGGAGCTTTAGAACCTCAGAATCTTTTTTTTCTCTCTTTTCAAGGAATAAGCATTGACGACACTTTTTACCAAAACTTTTAGCTAATAGTAACATTCCTCTGGGGCGCCTCTGGAAAGAAACCCCCAAGCAAAGACATTAAAACTCTGCTGGCACATCCACTCCGATTTTAGCCTTGTTTGCTGGGGATGCAACTTGCGTATGAGTCACGGAGGAGTGACTGTTTTTGCCTTCCCTGTCTTTATTGCCCTCACTCACAGAGGTGGTGAGGATAACTTGGTGCCAAGTGCCGGCAGAGAATCCCATCAAAGTGTCCAGTAACGTGGCTAAATGCATTATTAATTGGAAGCAGCGGGATGAGCTATAATCCTGTCATGAAGTCAAATTATCCAGGTTTTCCCACCTCTTGCTGTAAACCATTCCTTTTAAAGTCTAAGTTTCAAAGTAAGTACGTTTATAGATCTGGTATCTCCTTTGCTTGTATTGGAAAGTTTCCTTATTAAGGGTGGAAGCTCTCTAATGAAGGCTGTTTATCGTCATAAGTGCGGCTCGTTTACTATCAGAGCCCTCTCCTCTCCATGGGGCGGGGAGGGGGACTTGTCTTCCTGTCCCCTCCCTCCCATTTAGTGTTTGACATGGGAGGCCACTGCTCCCCTTAGTTGGCAACTTCTTCCGTTTCCCCTGATTCGTTTCATCTTGTTTTCTTATAGCTTGAGTCTAAAGCCACACACCCCCTCTTGATGACTGCTTTCCAGGGTCTGCCAGGAAAGGTAGTCTGGACGTCCGAATGCATCAGCTCGCTCAATCCACGCAGCCCTGCAGGGCAGTTCCTGTTACGTCCCCGAGACCCGAGTTTGGTTCCCCTGCTTGACTCCCGTGGCCGGACCCCTGGCGCCTGTGGCATCAGATGCCCTGCTCGCTGGGGCTGAGCACTCCCTGCCTCTGCTCACCTGGGCCCATCGGACATCCCAGGAGGGCTGTTGCCGGGCTCAAGTACGATAATGCGTATCTGTGTTTCCATGAACTGTGAAGACTTTGTTCCTTTTTGAAAATAAATCGTCCTTCCTCCAGCACTCTGCTCATGAGTTGTTAAAGTACAAAAATGCCACCGGTCACGTCTTTTTTATGGACACGCTGCTTCAGTGCTTAGGCAGGTGGTCGAAGCCCTAAGTGCCTGTTCTCTCCTGCTCAGCGGAGTCGTGGCCACCGTGTCTGCAGGGAGTGGCTGTGCGGCGGTGCGTGTGGCTGACGGACACTCAGACCGCCTGGGAAGAGAACGCGCTGCCTGTCTAAATGAACGGAAAGGCTCTCTCGATTTCCTTTCTCATTTTCTGTAGATTCATGGGCCATCCGTGCCAGGTTTTTGGAGCACTTCCTGTGACTTTCAGTGCCTCTGATGACATTGTCACTGTTTCCCCACACCTGTTCCTCCAGGTCTCACGCTGGAGGTGCAGCCGGTTGGTACTGGCTGACCATGGCTAGGGCCCAGAGCCAGGGCCCTGGGCACGGCCACGGATACTGAGGACCACAGCCTCCAACTGCACTTGTGTGAGTAGGGGGGGCAAAAGTAGGTTTACAGTGGTGAGGACACCACACAGGGTTCATCCTTGTGTTATTATTCATTAATCATTATAGTATTTTCCATACAAACAACGGTAAACCTACTTTTGCCCAACCCTGTATATACTGACCATCCCATATGTGTGTTTAAATTCCTGGCTTAAACACCATATTTACTAATCAACGGGAAGATGTTTCGTTTATTAGTGGAGCTTGGGCGTCATTACATCAGGTAATTCCTTCTGGCAGAGACCGAAGCATCCGGGTGTTTTCAACCAATCTGAGTTGGTCAGGAGCAGTAAGTGGGCATAGCTATCACAGAGACCTTCCATGTT
>CM052546.1:89824457-89869386 GCA_028533065.1 Trachops cirrhosus | reverse complement strand
AAAAAAGCCTTTTTCAAACCAGGCAGTGGAGCCCATTCTGCTGTTTTCAGTGGGACTCCTTCCTGAGCATCGTCCTCAAGCGACAGTGGTCCTGCTTGAGCAGAGCGAGTGGGATGACAGCAGAGCTGGCTGTGAAATCGAGAAGACGGCAGGGGTGGGTTTGCGTCATACACAGTGGATGCCTTCTCTTTGAATATGAGAGCAGTGCCTTGGGGAGTCTCTTGCATGTTCCTTTTAAACGAGTCACTGAAATTTATGTTTCTATGACACATGCTGGCATCTTGGTGCCAGAGGAAAGTCTGACATTGCTCTTGGCTGAGTCAGAACAGGGCGCGCCTATTATTTAGGGTTGCTAGGCAGCCAAGTTCACCCCATCATTCAGCCCAAAAGGTGGGCTGTGCCTGAGTCCTCCATCAGAAATGCGTCTAAACCAATTAAAACCTGTTTTATTTTTTTCCCTTCGTGCCGCTGGGACAATGGGTTCTGTAATTCTACCATCCTCTCTATGAAGGTTTAAAGTGAATCTTCTGTTTTATTGAAATCTCTGGTGTGGCTTTTATGATATTAATCCTTTCTGGCTTTTCTCCTAACTTCTAGTTTAGGAGCTTACAGTACTTTGGGTTGTTCTTAAATACAGAAAACTTCTAATAAAGATAGCCATTATTAACAACTGCTAATATTTAATTTTATTCTATTAATCCTTTGTCCATCTTTAATTGCCTACTTACTAGTATTAATTTATCTATACAAACACAGATACATAGACAAGTCACCTTATTGACATTATGCTGTGAAAGCAACTTGTATTGCTCTTGCGTACTTAATATCATGTAGTAAAAAGGAAACACTTTTTCCTTTTCCTTTTAAAGCCCATTGTAGGGCTAAGCTCTCAATTACTGAGCTAACCTGCTATTATTGACTATTTAGATCGTTTCCCCTTTTTATGGTACAGATTACCCTATGTTGAACGTTTTGGTTTATCAATCTTTTCATCTCTAATTATTTCCTCAGGGTGAATTTAAAGGAGTGGATTGCTGGATTGACAATGTCACATTTTTGGAGACCCTTGATATCTACTGTAAAATTGCTTCCAGAATGATCTCATTATTTTTATTACGGTTTTGAAGTGTCTACTCACTCCATACTTTTCAATCTATATTTTTAAAATAGTAGTGCTTAAACATTTTTCTTTCTTACTGACCTTTTCTTTCTGTGAATTTGAAATCTTTAAGTTCATTTTCTTTCATTGTTAGTGTTTTCTTGAATTTTCAGATTTCTTTATATACATAGGACTCAGATATATCTGATATAGTTATAGCATTATCTTCTATTCTCTTTTTACATGCTATTTTTGTGTATGATTTTTGAGAAATATTTGTAAACTAATCTGGAAAACACCTCAATTCATCTCTCTCACCCTGCTTTTCATCTTTTCTGCACTTTTATTAGACAAAAATCTCGAAAACAAAAATCTGACCAGGACCCTTTATGTATAACCTTTGAACCTTTTCTCGTCACCCTAGTGGTGACAGCCAGACCTCTTGGCAAGTGGCCGCAGAGCCCATAGGATACAGGGCTGTCCCCTCGGTCCCTTGTCACCCCTGGACACAGTCTTCGCTGACGCCTTCCTGTTGCTGGCCAGGCAGCGTGCTACCCCCATGCTGCCGTAGCTGAGCTCCTTCTGTGCGGCAGGCTTTACACCCCGGTCTAAGACTCAGCTCAGGTTCCTTCATCTCTGGGAAAATTTCTCCGAACAGCCACATTCCTGTCAGTTGACGAAGCACACCTAGTCCATACTTACTTTACTGATGTCGCCCTGTCTGTCACCGTCTGCTCCATCCGTCGGTTCACTCTGTCCCTGCCTCCCCACCCGCACACCCTGGGAGGGCCAGGACGGCACGTACTTCACTGCCAGGTGCCCGGTGCCCGCACCCTGCCTGATGGACAGCAGGGACTGAACAACCACATGTCCGCCCGCCCTGGTCCGGGGTCCCTCGTGCTTCTACGCTGTAAAGGGACTCCCACGGGTTTTGAAAAGTGAAGCCGAATTATTCAGCATGCAGGAAGCAGCAACGACCAGAGGATCATGCCTGGCATGTTGTTCCACTTTGGTTTTCTGAGAACAAGACAAAACATGTCCTAATTGGACAGTGATGTCTCTTAAAGGCCAGGCTTTGCTGCTGTTTTTTTTTTGTTCCCTGCAGCGTGACAAAGGGCATGAGAAATTAACAGGGACAAAGGTGCCGAGTGGGAAGAGCTGAGGACGGCTGGAGGGAAAGGCACCATGAGGGCTGGGGAGGCACCATGGCAATGGCAGTGAGGAGCAGAGGTCAGGACAGTCACAGGGTCGGAAGCTGCCACTCCACGTGGAGCACTCTTCCCCAAGGAAGAGAGCTGAGGAGTGGCTCAGCTTCGCATCAGGTGCACAAGGGGGGACCACAGCACCTCCCAGTGCCTTCCAGTGTCCACTGGGTGCCACGAGAAGGGGGAAGATACCCGGGCTAGCAGAGGGTGGCTCCTCGGCATGGACGGCCTTCAGCAGTAGGGCAGTCTGACACTCTTCAACCTGGCGTGTCCAAGGCGCTCTGCAGGTGGCTGTGGTGACTGAGAAAGGGAGGGACGGACATGGGACATCCAGGTATGCCTTCGGCCAAAATGAAGAGATGGATGTCAAGTCTGTGTGACTCAGAACACTCATGTGTCCGGAATGGCTTACTACGTGTGTGCTGTGTGTCTGCGCTGGAGCACACGGAACAGGCCGAGGAAGACACACAGCTGTGCTTTCTCGCCGGTCGGCATCCCTGCAGAGCTGGGATGGGCACTCAACATCCCCAGTCGTCCTGCTGTCCTTTCTGATACCATCCGGCTCTCCAGATCTTCAGGAACTGTTCGCGTCTCCTTTCTTTTTAAAAGGCCAGCACACCCTCCACTCAGCTCTCTGCTGCTGCCCTAGCCTCAGACTTCGCTCATCCAATCAGGTGGAGATTCCCTGCTTTCCCTCCGTCAGAGTAACCAGCTGTCGCCCACTGGCACCTGGGATCTGCTCTTCCTAACTTTCCTCCCAAGAAGGAAGGACCCCTGTTCCTCTTTGGGCAGCCAGGCAATTCTTTTTTGACTCCCACCCTAATTTTTCTTCCTCTGTTCCATTGCTTTTGAGATTGTCCCTATTGTCGCCATGGCTGGTATCTTAGTTGGTTAGGGCCTCACCCTCATACACCAAGCTTGTGCGTTTGATCCCCAGTCAGGGCACTCGAAAGAATCAACCAATGAATGCATAAAGAAGTGGAGCAACAAATCAATGTCTCCCTCTCTCTTCCCCCCTTCCTCTCTCTCTAAAATCAATACATAAAAAAAATTGAAAAAATATTGCCATCATCTACCAATATGCGGCCATATTTCCCAACGAAACCAGTAACAGCTGTGACTGTCCTCCCAGTACTGACCACATCTTCCCACCCAGTCGATACTCCTTCCTCTCTGACCTTCGCAGCGAAACTCAGGGAAATCACTCTCCGGCCCACCTGCCCTGCTGCTGCTTGTCCTGTCCCCTCCACCAGGGCCCCGAGACTGCCCGTGTCGCGGCACCGTTGACTTCCATGTGGCCAAATCCGTCGTCCCAGCCCTTTCTTCATCTAACCTGACTTCTCAGCAGCGTTGACACAGTTCACAGCTCCCTTCCCGGAAGGCTGTCTCTACCTTCCATGGCCATCCACTGTTTGGGTCAGCTGTAACTCGCCCGGTGCCTTTTTCTGTCTCCTTCGCCAACTGTCCCTCTTCTCTGAATTTGGAAATATGAGTGTGCATGTGTTTTGCATCTCAGCTCCCCATCTCTGCTCCCCTCCCTCAGAACTCTCCCCCCTAGTGGCCTCAGAGTCCCTGGCTATATTAGGGTCCGCAGGCTAATTACTCCTAGCTTTGTCTTCTCCCCCGAGTCCAGTCTTGTCTGGTTTATTGTAACAGGCCTCTCTCTGGTCTCTGCTTTTGTTCTCCAGAACTAGAGGGGTCTTGTGAAAGCACACTGACTCTTGTTATTGACGTCCATGTTCGTTCATGTCACCTAGAAGACCCTAAGCTCCTGGCAGGTTAACTTCTGTTGGTTATTTGAAGCCACTAACCTCACTCATGTCTTAGGGCTTTTTAAACTCGACTCTGCTGCTTGGGCCTCTGTCCCTGGGTCCCAGCATGGCTGTGTCTCAGCTCAAATTTTGTCCCCTTTGAGCATTCTCTCATCATCCAGTTGGCCTCTGAACACCTGCCTGTCTTCGTCCTACTGCCTGACTTTCTTTAGAGCACTTGCCACTTTCTGGAATCAATTGACTAGTGGATTCGTTTGCTTGGCTGTCTGTCTCCTCCCTCTAGAGGGAGCACGTGAGCTGAGCACAGTGACCTTGGCCTGGCTTGCCCCGGTGTCCCAGTGCTGGGGAGGTCCTCCAGACAGGCAGGACTGAATGAGTCACCCAAGGGCGTGAGCTACTAACCTTCTTGTTGTTTATATTAAACATACTTTGCTCAAATATCAGTGCGCAGCTTCTCTTCTCATCTTTTGAAAATTGGCCAATAAATATACGTATGGACCTTCTGTGGTTTTGTTCTGACATTATAGATTTGGATTTTGATTATTTTTCAGTCTTGATCTTCCCAGTATGAAGAACCCTTGGGTTTTAGGTGACGGTTGGCCCCCTTGTTGATTCAAATGCATGGCTCTTATCTTTTCCAGTTCTAATAGGTTTAGCCATCTCGGATATACACAGGACTTTCCCCCCATTTTTTTTCTGGGTGGATGCCTAATACTTGGAGGACATTTTGGGGCACTGTGCTGTGTTTTGGGTCACAATCATTCCAGGAAAAATTGTTAGGAATTCCCATGTATTATTATGAAGAGATGACTAATAGCTCAGACAATTTTTTTTCCTGATTCACTAAAAAATTTACTATGACTTTTACATCCATTTGAAAATAATTGAATTCTTTCCTGAAAACTGATGTTTGGAAACTTGGAGTACTTCTTATCTTTATAGACTTGAAAATGTTGATGGGTAATTTCTGCTGAATTCATTGTAGGGATTTTTTTTAATGAGATCAGTTTTTAATACTAAATCCTAAGGAATTGTACACTCTGTTTCTTCACTGAAAGGGGCACTCATTTATCTCTGCTGTGTTGACTTCATCTCCAGCAGCTTCCTGTCTTTAAAATACCGCCACTCAGACTTCCTGATTTTACAGAGATGTGAATCAGCAGGCCCCAGTTTACAAACGGCCTTTGGTGAGACTCCTCTTCCAGGAAGCCTGCTATCATCTCTCCCCATCTCTCTGCACCCCTTGGCTCTCTCACACACACACACGCACACACACACACACTCTGTGCTGTGAGCCCTGCTGTTTCCCTCTCCCTTCTGTGTAGTCGTTCTTGAACTGCCTGTGGTGCACGTGCATTGGGTCTGTCCTTGATTACCAATGCCTTCAGGAGAACCTTTGCACCAGCTTCGGGGCGCACCCCCTGCTGCTCCCCTGCAGGATCGGTCTCCCTGCGTCCTGTGCAGGAAGAATCAGCGAACGCCTCACTGTTCGCAGAGGACACTTCACAAAGCGTCAGCTGACACTCAAGGCATGTTTTGTTCTTTGGACAAGCTGTCCGGCTCTCTGGTTCTCGGCCTTTCACACCTGGCACTTCATAAGCGTGTGTTTACTCCAGGCACAAGCCACACCTTGGGCATGTTCTAAATCCTCATCTTGTACGAGCCATCCTAACAGGATCTTACAAGTAATTTTATGTCAGAAAGATTTTACGTGTATGTGTTTTTCTATGCCTAGAGCTTTCTTCTGCTTGTCCAATGTCACAACAGACTTTTCAAGGGGAAGGTATCTCTTTATAAAACTATCTTTATTCTGGAAGCAAAAATGTATATATTAAAAAAACAAGACCAAAAAATACTGCCTGTGAGTCAGTTACACGGACTTTGGTGAAATTTTTCATCTAAGGCTATTATTTTTAAAAAGTGTATCTTTGCCTTGTTTTTGCCTTATTTTGTGATACTAGAAGTTGCTTCAGTCACCATTTCTTCTTTGCCCAAATGTACCAAATCTCTCCTAGATTTTCAGTTTTGAAGATCCTTTGAAGAAAAGTTTTTTCTTTTATTTTATGTGCCACAGGAACACATGGGATTTCTTTTTTTTTCAGCCGCATTGCCTGATACCTAAGACATGCTTAATAATGGTGGAACATCTACTGAGCAAAGGCACGTGCTGTTCTTCAAAAAATTAATTTGTTTGTCAATAATGCATCATTAAATAATATCTAGAATGCATCCAGGTTGCTGGCATAGTTAATCTCTAATTGATGTATGTCTTAATTTTGCTGCGGTTCTGTCCTTGAACTGGTGATTTTCTTGGATCCCCTTATCCCGGGAGGAAGTTGAGGTGAGCTGGGTTATGATGATTGTGTTAATGGTTTCTAAACAGATTCCTGTTCGTCTGTGGAGACCATTTCTATGTGGGTCTCATGCCCATGTGGGTTTCCGAACCACATGTTTTTAGAAACAGTCCTTTAGTCTGTGTGGAAACAGGCATCTACGTGGCTTACTTAGAGGATGCATTATGCTGGTGTGTTTGGTTAACGTAAACACGTTTTATTCTCTGGCACATTCATGTTTGTAGTCTTAGTTTTCTCTTTCCGACCGAATGGTCCACAGAATAAATTGTTATCATCACCTTTTTATTATGCAATTATTGAATTTTCACATCAATGTCACTGTAACTGAATTTCTGGTGAGGGGCTTACCCTGATTTTGCTGGATTTTATAAAGAGCAGTATCCCTTCCTGTTCTCGTCTTTTTTTGTGGACTTTGCTTATTTGTAGGACACTAGGTCTCTAAGTTGCAAATTCTAGCTAGGCTCCCGCTCGAGATCATTACCAAGTAATTAACTTTGTTCACGTGGTTTATGAGACCTCCAAGACAGGCACAGCAACTCCGACATAATCTGCCTTGATGCTTTGATCTTTTCTTACTGATGTTGCCTTGCAGTTATTCATTGGGTATTTATGGAGTGCCATTACAGACAAAGCACATTGTTAGTCTTGAGAGGGAAGGATGATAGGAGAACAAGAGCAATTATGCTCTTAGGAAATTCACGACAGAGTGAGAAAGCAGGGGTGGAAAAAACGCAGTATGCTAAAAAGCTGTCGTTAGAAGCAGAATAAATGATGCCAACAAAGGAGAAGAGGGGAAAAAATGTTTCCGAGAGGTTTTCTCGGAAAAGGTGGCGCTGAATTTTACCTTCCGGGATGGGCAGAGGCGATAGAGGAGCCACAGAGAGGACTTCGCACAGAACCTGGAGCGGGAGAGTTGTGGGTGTGGAGCAGGGAGCCGTGGTCACCTGGGCCACCTGGGTCTACTGTATTTTTTCTGCGCGACCATCGTGCAGAAGAGCAGAGCTGGAGCTAAACTTGACAGAGTGCACTGATTTAAGGGAGTCTGGGTTCTCGTGGTGGAGAAAACCCGACAGGTCACGACAGCTGGTTACTACAACGCAGTATAAAGCAACCTGTGACTGCAGGGCCATACGGGGAGATATGGGGGGACAGATGTTGGCCTCACCCCAAAGCCCATGGATATTCAAAGTCCTGAATATCAGGTTGGAGAGTTTGGACTTTTTGGTGGGCAGCAGAGAAAAAGGAATGCCAGAGATAGGGACTTGATTACTAATAAAAATAATGAATCATATTTGTGTGCATAGTATGTGTCAGGCTTAGGGCTAGGGGTTTTAAATCTAACCTGCACAATGATGCTGAAAAGGGAGGTGATGTTATTCCCATTTGGCAGATGGAGATATGAAACTCCAGGAGGGAGATGGATGTGGCGGCATTGCAAGACAAGGATTGCAGGGGCTTGGGACTGGAATCCAAGTTACTAGCAGAGGATCCATCGGTACAGCTGACTGAGCACATACTTTTGTCTCTTCCTCTCATTCCAATGTCCTAAAATTGGTCCCAAGATACATTTTAAAAAGTTCACAGTCATGCTGGCAAGCTGGGTCACAAGCTGGAAGGAAGTCAGGGCCGAGGGTGGCAAAGAAAGAAGCCACGGTCTCGAATGCTATCGGAAAGGCTCACCACAGAAGGTGGGTGCACCGGTAGGGAGCCGAGCTTGGAGGCCTGCGTGCCAGCACCGGGAGGGGCCGTGCGGGGACTGCCGCGAGGGTGGGTGACGGAGGTGTTCCAGGAGGGGTGGCCGCACCTGCCGCCGCTGTCCTAGGGGCCAGGCAGTGAGAGCAGTCCCCAGACCAGGAGGGGCCGTGGAGAGCAGGTGATGTCCCAGGAACACGGCAACCCCCAGGGGGACAGGAAGAACCTTGTCCTGAATCCTCACCCAGACACCCCAGGAATCACACTGCCATGCAGCACAGCTAACCCCCTCCGCCCCCATGGAGGCCAATGAAGGAAACTGCACACGGAGAGACCAGCGGAGAGTCTCAGATAAAAGTGGCCTACAGGCAGAGACTAGCAAACCCCTGAGGGGGACAAACTCATTGGGAAAAAAGTGGCACATCCAGCAAGTGAGAATTTTCTTTGAGTACCCACTGCACTGTTTTTTCTGTACCGGTCTCTGGGTATGGATCTCTTTGTACAACCTCCCATTTCCCGCCCCAAACACGACTGCGCGCCCGCACGGAGGCGCACACCCCGTCGCACTTCTTGCATCGAGCCCGTGACTTCATCGCCCTCATGGCAACAGCTGTCACTTTGCATTTAGACCGCCTGAGTGTTGAAGCTTGTGGACAGCTAAGGCTCACTTGAAGGAGACACTGATCAAGTCAAAGATGAACTTTGAGGAGTTTTAGAACATCAAGACTCCAACTTGTTCTTACTTTTGAAGGCGCTGAGACAAGCAAGTTGCTGCCCTGGCTGGTGTGGCTCAGTGGATTGAGTGTCCGCCTGTGAACCAGAGGGTCACCTCTTGGATTCCCAGTCAGGGCACGTGCCTGGGTTGCAGGCCAGGTCCCCAGTAGGGGGTGTGTGGGAGGCAACCACACGCTGATGTTTCTCCCTCCCTTCCCCTCTGTCTAAAAATAAATAAAAAATATTTCTAAAGAAAAGCAAATTGTTCATTTAAAAAGTAATCTAACTTTAGCTGGTTACGGTAAGGCAGTATATTTCATTACTATTTAAGCATATTTGCCAAGGGCTTTTACACATAGACTTGTGAAGAATAAATAGTCACAGTGACTAATCTTGGTTTAATTAACACCAAAGACAATCATGGCGGCTGACACGACAAACTATTTTCAGGTTTTCCTTTTTTAACCGTGGCAGTTGCCACTTCGGCGGCAGTGAGAAGAGGGCCACCGTCACCATCCAGGGCCCCCCGCCCCCGAAGCCTGAGACCGAGGAGTGAGTCACAGACGACACGCGAGGCATACTCACGTTTTGTGGCCATCAGCTTTTCAAAGGACTGGGCCCACGTGAGCACTTCCTCCAGAGTGAGGCTTTGAAGAGAAAGGAGAGGGCTCGTTGCACTGAAAGAGCCTTGAGCTTTTTCTGAACTGAGTGAAAATGCACTGTCATACAACCACACCGCGTCTGTGTGAGGTTCTGGGGGGACGTTTTCCTCCTTTGATCTTTTACATTCTATGTTTGCTTCCTAAATACTTAAAATTATGAAAGTATTATAAACTTGAAAATATTATCAAATACATTTTAAAACAGTAGTTATAGTCCCGTAATCTCCCTGTTCTCAAATTATGACTATCAATATTTCAATTTATTTCTTTTTAGTCTTTGTGTTGTGTGTTTGTGTGTTTCTATGCAAGAAGTAATCATACTCTGCTTGTGTGTTTGTGTGTGTATACTTTTTTTGGTATGGTATATATACACACACATACACACACTTATACACATATATTCTTATGATGAACTTTTATATCTTCACAACTGTCTTAAAAGCCACGTACAGTGTTGTAATTCATAGTTATAATTTATAATCATTCATATTCCCTGACTACTGAGCATTCTACAGGGGGCGTTTCGTATTTTACATAATTACTCTCAATGAGCGTTTTTTTTCTCGTTTTTCACCGTTGAAACCTGACATGGTTAGAGTTGTTCCCTAGATTAGCAGAAGTAGGATCAAAGTGGGTCAGAAGGGGCACATGTTCAAGGGTCTCAGCACAAATTGCCAGGTTGCTTTTAAAGCATTAATATTGCGTGTGGCAACACATTTACCTGCTTATCTGGTAGAATCTTAGAGTTTATCCACAGACCCTATTTTCGTGCATTCCTATAACAAAGTTCTCTCTTATGTATGGGTATTTTCTGCCTATTATTTGCTATATTTTTTACACACCGAGGGTTTTAATTTTATTACTGTGAATAAAGTGTCACGTTCCGTGCTGTTTGACCTAAACAGCATTAAAAAAAAAAAGCATTTATCGTTTAGAAAATGTCTGTGAAGAATCCTGACTTTGAGGCTTTTATTTCTGTTCCCTTCGGTGGGCTTCAGAGGCGAATTGGTGATGCTTACATAGAAATCATCTTACTTTCCCTTTTTTGAAATACATTGCCATTTGGTTTATGATACATTTAGCCCAGTTGCCGGTGTTGAATGGGCAGCCGGCGGCATTAGTAGCTACCTGGCATAATGGAAGAAGATTCGTTAAAGAGGTTGAAGTGTAACCTAGAACACACACACACACACACACACACACACACACACACACACTAGCGGGAGTCCTAAAAAGGTCAAATATGTTTTGTTTTCTGAAAATGCAGACGGCTCTTGTGAGTTTTAGATGGACTGTTTGCATCAGCGCTGGGGCTTAACAGTGTACTGCTGAGGATGGCTTTCCAAAAACATTTCCATGAAACGGGGTCTGACTCACTGTTCTCTTCTCTTACTCGAACTGGAGAGACTGCAGCCTAAAGCAGCCTTTCCAGTCCGGCAACGGGGGGCAGTCTCACTGCTTCTCTCTCCGTCCCCCTGTTTCCAGCATTTAGGGAAGAATCCAAGCCGAGGCCCCAGCCGAGGAGCCCTGGCTCTCCTGGGTTAGCGTACAGTCGGAGAGAGAGTGCGAGTGCCTCTAAGAGTCATGGCAGTTATGGAGAGAGAAAGTGCGGTGGTTATGGTTGGGGGTGAAGTTGTGATATTTACACCTGTTTTTTTGGTTTGACCCCATTTTTGCTGGTAATTATTTCTTAGTATTTCACAAGTTTTACATTTTCCCATGGCCGTCCAGGGGCCCTAGTTGGCATTGTCCTAAACACCTTTGCCCCTTTGCCCACCCCGATTTTTAAATAGGAGTTCTCTGCTTTTACAGGCAGGAGGAACCAAGCAGATAGGGGAACATTCTCAGTGTTGTGATGGAGAGAGGAATAGAGTGTTTGGAATCAGACAGTCCTGGCTGTGCTTAATTGTTTGGGTCTTGCTGAATATCTCTAAGCTTCAGTTTTATTGTCTGTACAATGGGGATAGCAATATCTACATCAGAAAGATGTCATGAAAATTAAACTAGGTCCTGAATGTAAAGCATCGGTCAAATCACAGTTACCCAGCCGCGCCCTGAGTGTGAATCCTCGCTCCTCTGCCTTCCCTTTCGCTGGTGCTCCGCGTGGCCCCCTGCAGGAGGATGTGGGAACCCTGCCAGGGATGCTCGGCCGGAGTCCTCAGCAGAAGGGGAGGAAGCTGCCCCCCAGCCAGCTGTCCCCTCTTCCTCCCTGACTGTGCCTGTTGGTGCGGCAGCCACACCTGGTGGTCGAACGTGCTGCCGAGCTTCGGGGCTTACTGCTCCTCCACTCACGTGCGGCAGCTTGCAAGCGCTTTGGGGCAGTTGGCTACTTCAGGGCACGCTCTGACGTAGGCGGGGGGCGTGGTCGGAACTGAGGTCTGCGCACTGGCTAGGGTAGACACTCACAGTCACCCCAGCAGGGACCCTCAACCCAGGGCTTTTCTGAGCTGAGCAGATCCGACCCAATGGTTTGTGGCCCTTCTCAGGCATCGCGCTTGCCATTTTGACCCCAGTCACTGTCCGCCCAAGTGGCTATAGTGTCAAACAGACCTGGGAGCTTGGTAAGCACTGGGTTTCACGCCCTCCCCACCCCATCTCACCTCTTCCACCTGGGTGAAGATTTCTGCCACTTTGCAGATGGCGGATTCGGACCAGGATTTTGGATCAAAGAATCTCGTTTTAAGATAGACAATATAAAACTTTTAAAGTATAACCCTGAGAATGTTTGTTTGCACTAGCCTCTCTAAAAACATCGAGCTTGCTGAATTCTCAAGTGTAAACCATGAATAATGAAAACGAAACCTCAGTGTAATAAAGGGTTGCTCTTGGGGAGGGTGGAGCACTCATGTGCGAATGCACATTTTACTTTCCGAACGACGTGCAGGAAGACTGCCCCGGGGTACGCAGACTCCTGTTTGCCCTGCCGCGCGGTGCTCTGTGACGGCGGCCGCGTCGCCGTGCTACTCACTGTGCAGGGCGCCTCTCGGATGCCTCTCTGCACATCCTGCAGCTCCAGCAGGTCCGCCCGCTCATTTTTCTAAAGAGACACAGCACGCACTTAGTGCAAGTTAGTGCTTTAAAATAATTGCAGGCTAGAGTCAATTTCTACAGAGCACACAGAGTTCTAAAACCTGAAGGTGATGAAATACAATCAGCAGTGTGCGGGTGGGACCTCATCTCATACATATTTATGGGGGTGTAGGTGCTTAGAGTTGTGCCTTTAGAACCCATCTGGCCGACCTGTCCGTCAAGTGGTGACATTGCAAACCTACAGCTCTCTGCAAAAGGTCTTTCCATGTAGGCCATGACAATGAATTTGTCAACTCCCAGGATTTCTCTTTTTGAAGAATTCTTGGTTTTAGAAAGGTTGCTCAGTATATCAAAGAAGAATTTGCCTCTTTGTAATTAGCCAAATACAATAGTACAAAGCCAAATGAAAAATAAGCCTCTTAACGGTGAATTCTCAGAGGGTGCTGCCTGCCTGTTTCCCCCATTCTGGGCCATGTGACTCTGCCTTTAACATTCAGGTAGAGTTACTCAGTCCAGGCTTTGTGTAGCAATGAGGCTCGTTTTTAACTCAGAACTTGGAGAGAATGACTTACAAATTTGTTAAGAATAATTCAATCCACACTCGATAATGAGAGCTGGAAATATTTTGCTAAACATATATTCACACGTATATACCATGAATTATTGAGGACAAACAGTGAGTTTTTAGTATCAGTCTTTCCTGATTTATGGAAACACCTGTTGAACGCTTGTTCAATGGCAAGTCCTGGCTGCCAGTTCTTCCCGTTTTCAGTAAGAAGCAGTTGTAATTCACGTGAGGGGGACTGTGCCACAGGAGGTGGAGGGGCCCGTGCACACACACAGCAAGAGAACCGAACCAGACTTGGGGTAACTAGAGAAGGCGCCCCAGTAAAGTAACCGCTGAGTGGAGGGGAGGGGGCTGTTCGGACCAAGCTCGGGAGGCCATAAGTCATGTCCTATTGAGGAAATGACAACAGCGCAGTCACCAGGTGAGTCTAGAGTGCAGCGGGGAGAGAGCTCAGGGAAAAGGCCAGCGCTAGCATCGGCCCAGTAGTCACGTTCTTTGTGTTTGCTGCGGCGAGGAAGTGGGGCGAGAGAGAGTGGCGAGGAGGGGCCGATGCGGGCACGTCAGGGTGCACACACTGCCCGTGTCATAGTGAGGAGCTGGGAATGTGTCCAGGGTTTTAAAACATGGACCAGGCATGGTAACATCTGAAATAGTGCGGTGGGAAGAGTGGGTTGGCGTGTGGAAGTAGGGGGACCCGTTTGGAGGTGACTGCAGGAGTCCAGGAGTCCCTGTTCCTAAAGTCTGCAGCGCAGGGGACACTCGAGAGCTTGGCAGATGGTGGCCATGGACAGAGATCGAAGATGTCGAAGAGAGGGAAAGTCTTGGAAATTCAGGTCCTGTGAAATAAGGTGGACCTGGAGCTCAGAATGTGGGGCCAGGACACGGGACGGGTGGCCACAATGGAAGAGTCCCTGTTGCATTGTCACCGGAGGGGGTGGGGGCATCATGGGTGCGGCTCTAAGCATCTCTGCAGGTTTGGGGATTAGAACTTATGGACATTGTGGATGCATGGACTTCATCTTCTGTGTGGGCCTCTGCGGCCAGGGGGACCAAGGGACAAGGCAGTTAAATATGCCTACAGGAAGGTATAAAATTAGGACTCTTGTGATTGCAAATATAGGTTTAAGCAAAAGGGAGAGTTTATTTTAAGGACGTGTTTGTGTGTGTGGTGAGGTTCTGGATGGCCTTCAACATTGGGCTCTATCCTGTTGTTCGTAAAATTCATCGAGGTCTTTAAGCAACAGTATGATGAAAAGAAAAGTCCTTTGCTAGAAACACGGAGATGTCGAAGATGATCAACAGCGCAGCAGTCGGGACTAAGAAGACCGTGCCGTTGATTGGCTGTCCACAGCTGATCCCGTGTGTGGTTGGGCCCCACGCTACATGACTGCAGTTCACCTTCTAAGATTTCTCATCTCTGTGATCGTCTGCAAGGGGCACGTTACCCAACGGCTCTCTGCTTATCTTCCAAGTCAGAGGATGGTCAAGAACTTCCTTTTTTCATGTCTTTTCTGTCACTGTAATTAGTCATCCCCGTCTTCTCCTGGGCCTCAACTTCTCCCCTACCTACTTCGACCCGTAACGATAGGTTTTATGTCTCATTGTCTCCTCACTGATCTGCTAGAGCTACGTGTGCACATGGGTGGTTTCTGTAACTAAAATTCAGGGCTGCTTGCCAAGTTACTGTATTTTCTTGCATAACTTTAATGCAGTTGTTTAGCGGAGGCTGCACAGTCCTCGTGTGCAACACCCACCGGGGTCAGAAGCACAGCAAAGGCAGTTTCCAGATGGACCAGGGTTTAGGGGCTCCCTGCAGCTCCTGAGAGGTGATGGAGTGCATTAAAACACCTCTGGGCGTTGCAGGCAAGCAGACCTGTGCCCAGGTTCAGGCTCTTAGCTTTGTGATCTCGGGCATAGTAATTAAAACTTGCTGATTCTCAATTTCCTTTTCTCCAAAGTGGAACTGTGAAAGTTAGAAAAGTACAAGCAAAACTTTCCGTGCAGTTAAGCTGTTGTTCATTCAGCTTCGTGAACTCTGTCCCCCAGGAGACATTTCCTAAGCTTTTTGTAAGTACAGGAACCACACTTCACAGGACCGCATTCCTTCCTCTTTCTAAATTTCAGCTCGGCCCTGGTCCCCATTCCCTGTTAAGCTTATTCATTCTTCCACGTGTTGGCCTCCTCCCTGCCGTCCTTATTTTCATTTTTGTCACTGCATTTCTGTGTTTCTGTCACTCACGTATTCTGTTGATGACTGAAGTTCGAGCTTTAGAGTTAGCTGGGTTGGTTCCAAGGGTTCTGACACTTTGGGGTGTATGCATCATACTGAGGGGATGGAGCCCCCAAGAAGGGCTTGTTCACTCAGAAGAGCTCAAGCATGTTTGTGGGCTACAGGGCAGACATGAGTGGACAGCCCAGCCAGCCCCACCCTCTTACATACGGTTACACAGGGTGTCCCCTCCACAGAGACGCCTGGTCTGCAGGAGAGAAGATGCTTGGATTCACCCACACTCCCCTGGCCAAGCAGTGGGCCCCCGGGGGGGCTTCACCCAGGGAAAGGCCACCTTCCTGAGTTCCAGCAAAGCTCGGTGTAGCCCACCAGGAGCCCTGTGCTCGGCTGTGTAACCGGCTCAGAAGGAGGTTCTCTGGCCCAAGCAGCTCATTGGCAGAGTGATGTTGGAAAAGAGGTGTAATATAAATATATGTCATATGCAAGACTCATATTATTTATATTTCTGCCTTATCTTACTCTTACTAGACTATAAATTCCCTAAGTGTTGTATCCAAATGCTATTTGACAACCAACCATCCATATATATGTAGTTGTTTATATGTTGTCTAGTATTCTAGGTCAGATGTTCACAGATTTGTTAAATTATGGAATACCAATAGAATATAGTGACATAAGAGCATCAATGATTAAATTTAAAAAAATCAGTGGCAGAACTACGTGCAAGATGTATTAGGCTTGGAATAAAGAGACCACAAGGGAGTCTTGTTTTACGAAGTTGTCTGGTTTTGTGGTCCATTAAGGAATGGGCTTGTTGGACGCACTGTTGAAGGCTGGGGTTCTGCTCCGTGTACCGTCGGGTGCCTGGGGCCCTGCTGCCCATCTTCTGAGGCTTCTGGGGCTCCGTGTCCAGACGCCTGCGGGCACTTCCCTCCCTGATTACTCCTGGGCTCACTCTCCTGCGCATGCCCCCTTTGCTCGGGTATCACAGAGCATGCCCCGTGTTCTCCTGATGCCTCTATGCGAAACGAGGTCAGCTCACAAATGTTAACCCAGCTTCTGGCAATAAAACACACTGACCTCCCTGCGGTTATTGCCTCTTCCGGCCAGAGCACCGCTGGAGTATGGCAAAGGGATACGCCAGGCTCGCACGTGAAGGACAAAGATTAAATGTGGATAGCGAAAACAATGAACTGCCTCAAACTGATTTTGGAAAGCAAATGAAGGAATAGAAATTAAAATCACGTACCTCTAATTTGAGAAGAGGAGAGGTAGGCTTCAGAATTTCATCTGAAAAAAATGAAGCAAATGTAATTCATAGTCTGAGGACAGAGAATTTTCAAAATAGTGGTTGAAAAAGAAAGGCTTATAATCCTACATTCAACTATATTTATCATGAAGTCCATCTGTTTAATAGTACCAAAATGCATTGGGCAGCGTGAAATACTTCCCTACTTACAACCGAGAACTTCTAAGAGCTGTCTGTAATTCCAAAAAGAGTAAATTCTAAATTCTTTTTACGGTATAGTTCTTCAGGATTAGAATTTGATTAAAATGTTTCATTGATAAACTCAAATTTATTTGGTTTACAGTTAACTGAAATTAAGATAATCTTCAGTTAAATTATAGTCTTGGAATTGGAGCACATGTGGTCATTTACTAGAAAAAATACAAATTACCCTAAAATATCCCATAGAACTACGACTCTGTTCTGGCAGAAAGAGAGTTCCCTGCCAGAGGGAGGCCTGGACTAATATGACATGGACTTGATTTAAATTGGAGAAACTTACCAAGCTTCAATCACTAATAATCATTTTTTTTCTCATGTTTGTGGTGTGAGGTGTGGAAAAATTCCATTGACCTAAAATAAAGTAATGAAAAAAAAACAAAAACAAAAATTTTATTGTGTGCTTCCTGGAGAATGCATGTTTGTCAGAGATTTCTATAAATATCCTGCCTTACATTTTAAGTAAATAGTTTATTCCCTTTGTGAGGATTGGATTATGGTTATTCCTATTTTTGATTTGTTAATTTCTTATCTAGAATTAATGTTAACTTTATGTATTGATGTTCTAAAAATTTTTATACTTTTAATTTGTATTTTCATTGCTTATTATTTAAATATTTTTGTTTATTTAATGTTAACATTGCATTAATTCTCCTGTCATTTTTATTTTTCAACATTATCTTGGTAAAACTAATGTGCACTTTTATAATTTAAGTGTATTTATAATCAGTTTAGGTCTCCATAATGATTTATTTCTCAGTGTTTTCTCCTGATTATTTTAAAGAAAGCATGCATTTCATCTATAGAATCTAATTCTTAGAGTGCTTATTAATGCATTAGTGATGGATTGAGCTGAATATGTATCATGCCAGAAAATAAATTCAAGTTTCCTCTAGCATTCAAGTGAAAACTTTCTCAAAGCCATGTGAAAAGATAAATTAATTTTCTTAAATTGAGCCTTTTCACATGTTTAAAATTTTTTACTGTCCTGGTAGACAGCTGATTAATCCTTTCTGTTTAATATATAGTATCTGCATTTAAGTGTGTTTCTTTATATTAGGATGTAGCATGTCACATAAAATGCAGAAAAACCTGGAGCAATTTACATTTTTGTGAAGTTTCGTTTGCCACAGCACAAAAAATTCTTGCCTTTCAAAAAGCAAGTAATTTGCATGTAGTTGTGCCTAGGCATGACATGAAGGAATGAAGAAATTCTGTAAAATCACGATTAACAGTGCCTCATACAAACCTTACAACCTGAGATCAGTACAATTAACTGAATAATGGAACTAAGTATTTGGTAAACGCATGGTTTTTGAAACCGTCAAGTCTGACTTCCTGTCTTTACCTGAACACACACACACACACACACACACACACACTCCGTAGAATGAAAGACCATGCACTCTGCTCTAATACTGTGCCCCATTTACAACTCCACCTATGTATGTGTGCCTATACATTTGTTTTCTCTTTTTCTTTCCTTTCCTTTTTATGTTTTTATTTTTAGCTCTAGGAAGCCTCGGCCTGACCAACATCTGGGCATTCTAGTTTATTTTCCTTAGAAGAAACCTGCTCACATTTGTAGCAGCCTTGCCGTTGAGGTAAAATTCCATGAGTCCTTTATACCACCAGGCTAACACCATTGTACTCATCAACTACGTCGGAGAATCTCATACTTACAAACATATCATGCAGAGCGGTCCACCTCGCTACATTTTATTTCCTCTTTGTAGGATCCTTTTGCAATCAGGTTCCGAAATTTCATGAGGCGCCCAGCATTTTGTTTTTCCTGGTGTGAAAGAACTTAACTGCCGCTGTGATGACCTCTGAGGGCACTCTGGTTTCTGAATGAATGTCCTGCTTTTATGCCTGTATCTATGCAAAGAGAGGTTTTGTTGAATATGGAAAGTAGTGCCCGGGGCTCCCTGCACTGCTGATAAAGAGGCTTATCTGACAGCATCGCCCGTCTGAGCTGCCCTGTGATCGGAAGCAGTGGCTCCGTGAAATCTCCAAGGCAATAGTCAAAGTTTTCCCCCAAATAATCCGTTTTTCTAGTTTTAGAAAATGTTTAAAGTAAGATCTCCCTTTTGAAACAGGCAGAGAACTGAATACAATAAGTAGGCTGTCGCTGAAAACTCTTGCTGTGGAGTTACTGAGAACTGTTCGAATCAGTCTGTCAATTTGCTAAGATAAGTAAGGACTTGGAACAGCTGACAGATCTGAGGAGGTCTCTTTTCTAGCTGCTTTCACCGGTCCTCAGGGGCCATTTTCTGAACTCCCCACTACTCTCCAATCTCGTCTTATACCCGTTGGAGTCTGCCCTGAACTCAGTGTTTCAGACGAGGGCTAATGAGTGCAGAGGGTGATGAGGTTGTTAACGTCCTTTCCCTGCGTGGTGTGTGTGTGTGAGTGAGTGAGACAGCGCTGTGGGGGTTGAGAAATGCTAGAATAACACAGTGAAAAAGATGAGAGCGTAGCTGATGGAGTGTTCCTTAAAGTATTTAGGGGCCTAGTGAGGTAGATTGCCTTCACTTGTATCTCAGGGTTTGAGGTCCCTAAGTTTGGGACTGGAAAAGGTCGGCGAACTTCATGAAGTCTGGAGCCCATGAGGAAGTGGAGGGCGAGCGTGGGGTTCGTTGGGAAGGATGCAGGTTGTTCCCTGGACGCCCTCATTTCCAGGTTTCTAGGTGTCCAGTCCCCCCTCCGCCCCCAGGACCTGTGAGCGTCTCTCCAGGCTCTGTGCCTGAGATTCAGCAATGTTTCCTGTTTCTCATGGTTTGGGTACAAGGAGCAGGCAGGAAGGTTCTGGAAGGGACGCCCTGTCAGAAGGCCCGTGTCAGGGCCCGCTTTCCAGAATAAAACGTGAGTGTCTTCCTGTGGAGTGAAGATGGGGCGTCCACATGGGCCGAGAAACAAAACACTGGAGTGAAGAGTAATAAGACGGGGTCGGAGCAAGTGGGTCCTGGAGGAATTCCAGAACACGGTGGAGATGGCGTGGCTGACATCTAAGCATATTTAGTGTCCCCGGAAGAGGGTCAGCCGAGTACAGTTCGTGGGTCAGAGCAACGTCGTCCTCGGCACACAGAGGGGCCGGGCCGAGTCAGGGGTGCAGATCTGGGCAGCTGCCAGGCTCACCGAGTGAGCCCCTGTGGTGCGGGACCAGAGGGGCCCGCCCCTTTGTTCCTGATGACCTGGGACCCGTTGACTCCTGAGCACGTCCGTTCCGTTTCTGTCTCAGCCAAGCCAAGTCCAAAGCAGCACATTCAAATGTGCAAAACCAAGAAGATGTGACACAGTGCTTCTGTGTGGCTAACATGCCAAGTGAGCTTCCTCCCGGAACGAGACAATGAGGCGTGGGGATTGGGTTACTGTCATTGGGGTGGTGTAAGAAACAAGCCTACTGTGTGCAGTGCACCCATTTATTTCATGTGCTTGTTGCCCCTTGTTCATGTTTCCTAGGGAGCTTTTAATTTTATTTTTGCATGTAGATGCATAAACATTAACTTTCTTTTCTTTAACTGTTTCATTTTTAAATTTAATTTTTATTTTCTTTAATTCTATTGAGTTTATTGGGGTGACATTGGCTAATAAAATTATATAGGTTTCAAGCACACAGTTCTGTAGAGCATAATTTGTTTGTAACATTGTGTGTTCCCCACACAAAGTCAAGTCTCCTTCTTTCACCGTATACTTGACCTGCTTCCCCCTTTATAATATATTCTGCATATTTTAACATGTAGTTCGTTAAAGATGATTTCACGTATAAGTAACAGATCATCGGTTTTAACATATTCTGGAGTTCGCTCATAGGCCCTGCTGAGCTCTTCGGTGAAATGTTGCCAGTAGGCAGCAGTTTGAGCCACTGTTTCCATCCCCACGCAGGAGAGGTTCCCTGGCGGGTCCGGAAGCGTGATCCCCCACTTGGAGGCCCTGTGGTCGCCAGGAGAACTTCCCCGGGGAGTGTTCTAGTGTAACACTCTTCAGCAGGTGTTTCTGACGTCTGAGTAAAGCCCATTTAAAGGGTGCTTTCGCTTCCTTTAACTGGACTGGAAACTAAGAGGTTGGCTAATAAATTATGGGAACATTTACTATAGTACCTAACACTTAAATGTTGTAGAAAAATGCTAGGCCCTGCCTAGTCATTTCAGAGGACAAAACGTAGAGAAAGATGGAGTGGCAAAGACCGTGATGTGAGCAGGTCAGACACAGCCTCCCGAGTCTTTAATAGAAGATTTAAAAAACATTTTAGCCGTGCATTTATTCATTAAAAGAATTAAAAATATTTTATTTAAGTCTTTATTTACAAAGATAGAGTTTTTAACAAAAAGTTAAGAAATGTTTGAGTAGTACCTTGGTCACACCGTCAAACTGCTGGTGTCTTCACTAGCATCTCCGTTGTATCACCAAGTGAGAGGCACAGCCCTGCTCCCTCCAGGGGCACCTGTGTTTGGTGAGGGCCCCAGTGCCTTCCCCAAATCCTGAGACACCCGTCTGACTTTCTTCGTTGCCCCAGGCTCCACCTGCCCCTTGGTCAGAATGATTGCTGTCTGCTCCTGCTGTCCTTGACCTCTGGGTCTGCCCCCTAGCCTTTCCCCTCCGTCCCTGCTGCCTGCATCTCGTTCCTGTGTTGCAACTTTGCAGAGCAAGCTCAGTGAATTTCACCGACTCCATGCCCACAATCCCCCCAGTGTGGCCTCAACGCTGCAGTGAGATTTGACTCACTGCCTGGCCTTGTCCTCTCTGGCTTGCTGCCTGTGAGAAACACTGTAACTCTGGCTTCTGCCTTGTGTGAGGCTGAAACGTAGTGACAACACAAAGTGGAACACCCGGCTGTTGCCAGCACTGAGTGCACTTAAATAGCAATTAAAATTAGATACCAGTTGTGCCTGTGTTTATTCAAATGATTTACTCTAAAGACACTTTGTTACAATCATGTTTTTGCCAGTCTATAAATCCCTGCCCTAAGCTAACTTCTTCCAGTCATTATAGTTCCTTCCCGGTGGCTGCTCTAAATCCATTCTCTTGCCCTTTCAAGGAAATCAGTAATGGCTTCAGGGTTCTGAACCCCCAGTTTGCAGTTGAACGGAACAGCGGCCCTACCTGGTTTCCATTTTCTCCTGAGCGCTTAGGGGCTTCATTGTGTCCTTGCCAACTAGATTGCAGATCACTTAGTACCTTCTTGTTCCCCTGGGAAATTGAAGGCAACATTAACAGCCATGAAAGCAATGTTCTTTTCCCAGAAAAAAAGGAGTCAGCTCACAGCTGTTTAATTTGGAGGGGATGTGTCTATTAGCTTTTTGCACGTTCATGTTGTTTATCTGTGGGGCCCTCTGAGAACAGGGCCGAGGGGACCTGCTCTCTGGAGCTTGGCTTTGTCCAGCAGCCCCAGGCACTGCCAACCCAGGACTGCTGCGTTGTCTTCTTGGCTTGGAGGGTTCCTAGACCACACAGGGAGGGCACGTGGAAAGTACAAATGCAGGAGAGCACACCCCTGGTATTATGTGGGATCAGACACGGTTCTTTGTCATCAGTTTTTGCAGGGATCTCGTCTTTCCTGTTTATTTTTTCCCTGAAGGTGGAGCACGTTCAGGGTCCTTGGCTCATGTTCCTACCTGTCCCACCTGAGAGCTCGTTTTCTGGCTCACAAAGTACTCCTAAAAGCCAGCCCTTCAAAGAACTGAGGTTAGCGAATGCTGAGCTCAGCTACACGTTAAACGCTAGTTTATCACTCAGATGTAAGCTTCCCTCTGTTTTTCCTGGGAGTTACTTGGGGGGTGTGTGTGTGTGTGTGTGTGTGTGTGTGTGTGTATAATTCTAGTAATTTGAGGTGTCTGGTAGTGGAAAGGTCTTTCAACATATGTCTCGGCTACCTACTGCTTTTCTTTTATATAAAATAATATGATTTATTCATTTTTAAATAAAACCAAATGCAGTGAATTATCAAGGAAACTGGAACTTCAGACTTTCCTTGTTACCACTGATAGAAAGCACTGTTATTTGCATCTTTAAGTGAGGAACACCCAACTCACGCCCTGCCCGCTGCTCTGTGGCTGCCAGGCTGAGGCCTGTCCCGTTTCTCATTTCCTGCACAAGCCCCTGCCATGCCCTTTCTGTCGCCTGTCACTTTCTGCAGGCTTTGTGACTTTTCTGCTATAGAAGAGGGGCTGACAAAACACACCTATGCCCTGTCTCCCGTTTTATTCTTCTTATTTTAAATCACAGGATGAAACTGTCTTTTGCAGATCACTATTTAAAAACCCGTTGGCAGTCTGGATTGAGTCTGCACTCAGAGCAGTGGGGAGTGCACAGCCCCACGCGCCCCACTCACGGGGGTCTGCGTTGTGTCCGGGCGCCTGGGAACACGGACGGCAAGGCCGAGGCAAGGGCAGGTTGAGAGAACGAGGCCCTTCCATCAGCTGGCGGGGGGCCCAGAGGGGAGAGAGCTCGGGGTTGGCCTGTGTGGCTTCTCTCTTCTCCAGCAGAGGGATCTCCGTCCCTCTCACACCTGCTTCAGCTGCGTGTGGTGAGCACGGCACTGAGACAGGCATCCCGGATACTTAACAAATATTGGAAGCGTGGGTGCCTATGCTCCCTCTCCATCCAAATAAAAACTGCCCTCCTGTGCTCTTAACCCATCTTCACCAACACGAACGCTGTGCAGTGGAGCTTGGGAAGAAGGGTGACAAAGCGTGTTTTCCCACATCGGGCACTGCCTTAGAGACTCCTGTGTGGCCTCTGCAGCCTTGCAGTAACCTGCGGTCCCTGTGACAGTTGACAAGCGGCTGTGCTTTGTCAGTGTAATTCAGTCAAATCAGCATTCTAATGAAGCATGCAAATTCGAACAATGGGGTTCTTGCATTTTCTCTCAAATAAGGAACTAGAATAAAGCACAAAGCCAGCGTTTGCCCTTAGGATATGAAAATAGCATAATGAAACTATATTTTAAAAACCTGTGGAAAGATGGGCTATGCACAAACATCCATTTTTTTCCAAGACACACTTCAAATGCTGTAGAAAATGATATTTAACAAAACCTGAGGTTTGTGAAACTCTGTGGCAAAAATTTCAACTCTAGTGGTTTATGAAACACGGCATTTTGGCTTACCCACTCTCCCCCACCCCCAGGTTCCCGGACACTGAACCCATCCTGTTGCTTTTCCACTCCGTGAGGGGCAGGGGGTGCCTCTGGATGGGAAATCCACACCACGCGTGTGTTTTCTCATCGCCTTTGCGGGGCGGCTAGCTGCGTGGCAGAGACTTTCACGGTGAGGGTGGCGTGTCTGTCAATCGTGGTTTTCTGTGTGGGACACCGAAGAGCACGTGGCAGAGACTGTCTGTCCAGCCCTGTTTCAAAGTAAAACTTCTATCACGGACATTAACAATTCTTGGGAACTTTGGAAATTATTCAGTTTGCACTTTTATTTTGGTGGCCGGGACGCTGGCCTGCTGGGCCTTGGTGGCCCCCATCACACTAAGACCTGGGCTGAGACCCCAAGTCTGTGCTCTTCTCCCCGAAAGGCCATCCCTTCCCTTTCTGCCTTTCTTCCGACCAGTCGGAAACCGCAGAAATCCTCGCACCAAGAGCCCGTGGGCACGTGAGTGTTTGCGTCCACGCCCTTTTCTCTCTGGACCAGAAACGCACGAGACGCACCTGTTCTCGGTCATTGTGTGCTTGATATTTAACGAACTTCGTGTCGAGGACTGGGCCCCTCCACGTAGTGTTTTTAACATGGTGTGTATTCAGTTGAATAAATGGGCTGAGGATACTTGTAGGTGGAACTTAGCCATCTCAAATTATGTAGTTTGGGCATCACTAAAGAAACACAATATATGCTGCCTACTCCCAGAATAATTAAAGTGTTGACAGAAAAGTATAGATTCAAGGATGATCCTTCATGTTGAAAATAATGACTTATTTGTACAAAAGAACTCCATAAAGATTCCTTTCGTGAACTCCTGTAGTTTCAATTTCTGAAGTTCTTTTGCTGTCCAATAGTTCAAATAAAGCAAAATATATTTGAAACTTGATGACAAATGAAAAACACCCAAACTTCCCTAAATAACTTTAACCTTTCCAAATGCTCATTCTATCAGATCCTGTAAACAATAAAATACTCAGTATATTTCTTATTATTTTATTTTTATTTTCTGCCAAGGCCCAGGGTTATTTGGTAGGATGAATGATACTATCTTCAGATTGGAAATGGATTTGAATTGCTAAGCTGCAATGCCTAGAAATACCCTGGAGAGTCAAACATGCCCAAGAAGAGAGGGTCAAAAAAAAGCATTATGAAACAGCAGTAATGAGGGAATATTCCACTTGGGTCTGTTTTAAGTCAAGCAGTGTTCCGAAGGGGCCATGTGCCTTTATTTTTAGGCTGCCGTTTATTGAATCAGGCTGTGCCCGGCCTAATGGGCAGAGCTCCTCTCTGCCTGCAGATGTTCTGTTGGGTCTGGATGGTGAGGCATTAACAGTCTGTCATCCTGGAGCAAAGAAACCGATTACTTTGCCGAGGATACTCTCTCCAGGGCCAAGCCTGTCCCTACATGAGCCACCTGCAAGGTGACGTGACCCCTGCTGAGGCTCACCCTGTCCACACACAGAGCTTCCCCTGGGTCAGCAAGGGACAGCTTGGTCAGAAAAGCAGCCAGGACGGCGGAGGCCACACTGGACACGGGAATGAGAGGATGACTTTCTGGGCACACACGGCACAGCCCATCTGGTGAATGAACTAACTGGCTGATGGCGTGGCCTCCGACATTGAGACAGGTGACCCACCAAGGTCAGGGGCACGCGATATAAACCGGCAGACCCATGGGGGTTGCTGTGGGGCGAGCACAAGGCTGGTGCGGACCCTGCCACGTGCGCGTTGAGAGACGGCTCCAAGCCCAGGTAAAGCGACACCTGCAGGTGGTTCTGGCTTCACGTGCAGGTGGCTCCGCCCACAGTGACGGAGTCCAGGGCTTAGTCTAAAGCTCTGCCGTCACTGTCTTAACACTCTGAATGGTTGCAGATCCAGGGCCCTCATTTTCATTCTGCACCGGCCCAGACGTTGCTGAGCTGGAAGGAGACGCAAAGGTCAGGCACAGGTGCCGGAGACGGTGAGGTGGCGGAGCCTCAGAGGGACACGCAGAGCTGTGACCTGCAGGCGGGAGGCCCGTCGCAGGGGACATCAGAGTTGCCACCAACCCTGTGAGAAGGCCCGATGACTAGAAGGAGTCTGGGGAGTCCCCTTGCGTTGGACTCACTCGGTGCTCCGGAGGACGTCCCTTGACTTTCAGGGTCTCAGAGTCCTCACCAGCAGGATGGTGCTCCACGCTCGCTGCCCTCTCGTCACTGTCAGTGCGATAGCGTCTGTCAGCTGTGCCCAGCCCCTGAGAGACAGGCTCCCGGTCAGGTGGCCCAGCAGCTTGTTTCCTGTGAACAGAAATAAGTGAATTTGGGGTGTAGCAGAGTCGCCTAGGAGGGTGTCGAAGTTGAGGAGTTCCAGTGTTCCCCTTCGATTTCTGCAGGGAGATAGCTTGCATGTAATAGCTACCCCTTGCCGCTCCCCCACAAAGCTCCAGTGTGTCACATAGTTATATTTGCTCATGAAGCTAACTGCGCAGTCAGACCTAAGACATTAGTTCTCCCAGGTGGGCAGATTGGACCTGCTTCATCTGGAGGTTCATAGAAATGATAGTCTGTGACCTTTCGAAGGCATTACAAACAATTTAGGTCACCTCCTTGCATTTCAGATGACAGAACTGGAAGGGAGAAGGGGAATGAATGACTCCGGTGTCACAGCTGACGGGGTGGAACCATGCCTCGTGACAGCATCTATTAGCTCCTGGTCCAGGGTGTTTCCCTACAGCACACGTGTCTGCTGGGCGGTCAGGGTCATTGTCAGTGTATCTGAGAAGTTTTGCTGCATTCTCTGTTGACAGAAGCCCCAATGTTATCACTCTGGAGTGTTTATTAATCAGAGTAATAATAATGATAAGCACCATTACATAGGGCTGACCATGGGCGTAGTGAACTTGAACTTTACCCAGTCTTTTCAACAACCCTAAGAAGTACATCTTATTAGCTTCCTTTTTCTCAGAAGAGGAAATTGGGCTCAGTACCCCATGGCTCTTAGTGAGATCGATTTCAGGGCCTCGCCAGCCTTCCAGGGGTCGTTAGCAGCTGCTCTGTGTGAGCAGACGTCAGTGCGAGGCATGAGGGCTCCCCCCCCCCCACTGCTGACTAGCACACGGGCTACAGGGTGTTTATCTTACAGCGTCTCCTCTTTTCCTATTTGCATTAACTCATGCTATCTAATTTTCTTTTTTTTTTTTCCAGTTACTCCTCCTGGCCAAACCTCCCAGCTGGCGCGCGAACTCACTTTAACAAGGAATGCAGGTGAGAGAAATGGGAGTGGAAGGGACCTGTGAGGGTGTCACTTGATGGAACTGTCACGGCCACTTGTGTGTGATTTGTCAACCTTCTGGAAGGCATAGTCAAGCAGAATGTTTTGATGATAAGAGAGGACAATATTTGAAATCAATTTCAGCAGAGCTGACCAATTGAAGGAGACAAAGGGAAATATATCTTTTCTAGGCTGTGCTTGCCCGAGATGTTTAGAATTGGGCTGTAAGTCAGAACGTGCACCCTCACCCCTCTGCGGGGTGCAGAGAGGATAGGGTGAATTAAGCGGGTGTCTGGGGACGGGGGCCCTTCCTCCTGCAGCTCTTTGTCACGCTGTTCAGAGGCAGAGGACTTGGCCCCTGGATATAACCCAAGGCCCTTCTGCCAATGCTATTGTTCACATTAAACAGAGAGCCACTAGACTTCATTTACCTAAACGCGTGTTGTTTTCCCCCCTAACGTTCCTGGCCGGCTGAGGCCGCAGCGGCCCAGCGAGGTGTGAGGCAGCCGCCCAGCTTCCTGTTCCACAGCCCAGGGCGAGTTTCTCATCTCTCCCCTGGGACCGCTTAGCATGAGAAGCTGGCCTCGTGAGCTTTGAAACTTTTCCATTCACCGCCCTGTACGCCTCTTATTATTTTGCCTTTTGAAAGGAACGTGCTATTTTAGAAGAGAGAGAGGGCAGGCTTCAGAAGCATAACAAGGGCATCTGCTTTGCGGAAACCGCACACCAGTCCCTGTCTCTCCACATGAGTTTTAAGTTACTACCCAAAATAGGAAAATATGCAAATGCAAGACGTGAATTGATTGTGCTTTTATCTCGGGGCTCGTCTGTATACGTAAAGAATGGCTCTTTGTGTCCAGATTTGATGCCTGTTTCTCCACCAGACTGTGCTGGTGAATTCCGGAATGTGGGGTGCCCTGCCCGGCACGGTGATTCTGTAACAGGATTCTCTGTGGTTACGTGGTACCTGACGCCTTGCACTGTGGCCGCAGCACCAGGCCACGTGACAGATGTTACTGTTAACGACGACTATACTTTATAGGCGCCGAGTTTTCACGGTGATTTGAAAATGTAAAAAGAGTGAAAAAGTCTCTTCTGATTCCACAGGTCCTTTGTGCCCTAAAAGCGCCCTGTACTTATCTCTGCATCATGGGGCTTGGCACAAGGCACAAATTTGCACGTTCAGATGCCTGTCTCCTTCACCAGACTCTAAGCTCGTTGACAATGGGCCCGTCCCGTTCACGGCTGGGTCCTCAGAACAAATTCATGCACACTCGGCCCTTAGTGCGCGCTCGATATTTGCTTAATTGAATCTTTAAAATAAATTAAATTTTTAAATTGAATTTATTGGGGTGACGTTGGCTAATAAAATTATGTACGTTTCAGGTATACAGTTCTATAACACATCATCTGTATGTTGTATGGTGTGTTCACCACCCAAAGTCATGTCTCTGTACCTGTAATTTATTATTTTTTAGTACATTTAACATGCCAAGCATTGTAAAGAGCTCCTTAAGCACATTTTCCCGGGTAATTTTCACAGTAATCGTAGGTGGTTGCTATTTTGGTTTTGCTATTCCAGATAAGGAATCTGAAACTCAGATAGAGTATGCAGCAAGGCTAGGTCATCTGGCCCAGTCATGTGATTTGGAACTCGGTCTGTGTGACTGTGAAGTACCCTCCTTACCTACCTCCCCACATGGCTTGGAAGACAGGAAGGCAAAGTCCTTTACACATCACTCTCCATGCTGATGGAAACTTACAAAACACGAGGGATGGGAGCTCTGCAGATACATGGGCAAAGAGACTTTGGTAGAGAGGTAGATGGCCTTCAAATTTTTCAGAGTTTCTTTTCACAGAGTCCAAGCTGCTCCTTAGACCAACTAGATGAAATAAGTTTGTTCGTGGTTTCTACCATTTTAACTGAAACACGTGGATGTTATAATTATAGATAAGGACAGCCTAAACCATTAGTGTTTGAGTTAATCGATGTTACTGGACATTTTCTAATTCTGAAGACAATACTGGGCGAGAGTGAGTGGGGGGACGGAATGAAGACCACAAGGTGGTACAGTTCGCCTTTCCTTTCACAGGCTTGGAGTAAACGGGGGGATACGAGGGCAGTGGGATTACTGCACGGCACACGCGTTAAATGCACCTAGTGCAGCAGAAGTGGCGCCATGTAGAGAGAGTAGAGAAGGAGTGAGAAACTGTCTCTGGCTGGTGACAGAGTGTATTATGGAAGGGGTCACACTGGGGTGGCTCTTGCAAACTGGGTGGAATCGAGCGGTTTCATGCGTTGAACACGTGGAGATGAGTCAAGATGTCTCTGCCTCCCACAGCAGCCAAGGCGCCCTGGCAGAAGCAAGGCATTATGGGTCAGAGAACAGGGGACTGGAGAACGACATTGAGGCACGATGACACAACGTGATATTGAGAAGATCCCGTGGGACTTGCATCTTTCTAGGGACCTGGTCAAGTCTTCCAATGCAGATGGCTGGCAGCCCAAGGGTCCGGGGGTTTAGCCTGTGCTGGGCTGGCCTTTAAAATTCATTCAGAAGGAATGTGAAGGGGGTCCAGAGGCACGTGGGAAGCCCTGTGAACGAGAGCTCCAGTTCAGTGACTCAGCTTTCACGGGAATCGGAAGGCATCCCCGGAGTCTGGAAAGGGAAAGGACCCTCTGCCCGACAGTGGGGGGCATGGTCGCACCCCTCGTCAGACCTGGCAGAGAAGAGCAGGCGGCATTTGGGCTGCATTATGTTGAAATCACGTCAGAGACGCTGCATAATTAAAACCACTTTAAAGGGAAGTTTATTTTTCCCTCTTGCAATGCACATATGACTCTGGCACAGAAACATTTTTCCAGTTAGATCGTGTTTCATTTCCCATTTGTGATTTGTCACAGTGAATTTTCTTTTCTCAAACGGCAGTATCTTGAACGTAATGGGTGCTGTATGAATGTTAGGCAAACAGTCCCTCTCTGGGATCAGCTAGCTTGTTCTTAGTTAAAGACTGTAAAACCTAGTAAAGTAACACGCAATCAAGCACTGGGAACATTTCCATGGTGAAGACGGCCAGAGATGCTTTGGCAGATGGAAGGAAAGGGAGACGCCTGTTAACGATCTCAATTAGGTGTGGGACAGAGCGGTCTTTTTTGTACCCCTGAGCTCCTCCGTCCCGTCTCCCATGTCTACAGCTGCACATGGTTGCTGGCTATGAAAACACAAATAGTATAGAGACGGATTTTTATTTAAAATGGTTATTTCCAACAACTTCATCGAGGAGGACTTCACACGCCGTAACACTCACTCATTTTGATTGTAAAATTCAGTCACTTGAGTGCACACGTGGGCAGTTATGTGGCCGTCATCACAAGCTAACGGCAGGGCCTGCCCATCACTCCCGAACACCCCAGCTGGTCGGAGTCCGTCTCTGCCCAGCCCCTGGCAACTGCTAGTCTACTTTCTGTCTCTCTCTGAATATTTCACAACAAATGATTCTTGAACAATTCGTGTGAGTTACCACGTAGAGCATATATTTTTAAAAAAGAGTACAGCATGGGTTCTGTTTTAAAATTCTGATCAACCACTGGGGAAGTGGGATTAACACTGGACTTTCAGAGGTGGTGGATAACCTTAAGGGTTCATTTTTGTGCACAGACCACAGACCCAGAACTGAAAAGGGGCGAGAAGCTGCACACGGAGAGAGATGACAAAGTGAAACACGAACTGGGGGCCCAGACATTTCACCTGAAATGCTCGAGTCCCTGAGGTGGGAAGGTTTGATTGAATGATGAATAATCCCTCCGCCACTTCCTTTTATCAAGAAAGACCGACATATTTATTAGGCCAACGTAGTCACCCGAGTGGTGGTTGATCTGGATTTTCAACGCTGGACATTTTTCGAGTTGGGAGGACGTAGGGGTGGCGTGCGGGGGCCCTGCCGTCTGTGTGAGGACGCAGAGCCCGCTGCGCTGCGCGGAGGGTTCGCCGGCTGCCAGAGCCACCCACGCTCCGCGCGCGTGTTGTCCATGCGACCCGCCCAGTGTTCTCCCGGCTGTGGCCAGGACTGGGGCGCCCAGCCCCCGTCCCAGGGCGCGAGGTTTCAAGGGAAGTGAGAGTCCTTTACAGAAAGAATAGGTTCATTTTTAGACGGCTTGGTCACATGTCTGGGAAGGAGCGTTTAAGCTAACGCATCAGCCTGCGAGGGCAGCTCTGGCCAAACGCCCCATGCTGGGCGGCTCCGACAGCAGAATTGTTGCCCCTCTCAGTTCCGCGCTGGAGAGCCAAGGTCGAGGTGCTGGCAGGGCCGGCCCCCCCGCAGGCTGCGAGAGGACCTGCCCACGTCTCTCGCCAGCCTTGGTGGGTCTGCTGGCGGTGTGCGCCATTCTTTGACTTGAAGAGGCATCACCCGATTTGTGTCTTTATCCTCACAGGGTGTTCCCCCGAGTACGTGAGTGTGTCCAGATTTCTCCTTTCACCCCCCACTCTGTTCCGGTGTGATTTTGTCTTAACTGATTGCATCTCCAACACCAGTATTTCCACATAAGGCCACGTTCTCAGGTGTGGGGGGGGGGTCAGGACTTCCACGTCAGAGTCTTTGGGGAACATAATTCAACACAGACCATATAATAACAACAATAACAACAACAACAACAACAAAACAACAAAGAGACTGTATAATAATAATAATAACACCCACATGACACAGAATGTGCCAAGCCCTGTTCTGCTTATAAACCTTAACTCATTTAGTCCTCATAACAACACTATGAGATCAGCATTATCAATATTATCCTTCCATTATAGATAAAAAACTGAGGCACAGAAAGATCCTAGAGCTAGAAAACAGCAGATGTTGGGTTAGAGCCTGGGCTTGCCCTCCAGTGTACGGACTCTACAGGGCAGAGCGCGTGGTACCTCCTCCCAGGCGTTCGCTGCTGTCCAGATGGCTCTCACATCGCAACAATTCACCGACGATGGAGAGCTACAGCCTTCCTCTCTCCGTTTGGTGTTAGGAAGGCAATTCCGTCCCTCCCCTACCGAGAGAGCGCGTCACACAGTCCGAGTGGTCCGTGGCCTCCCGGGAAAGGGAGACGGCAGTAAGAGGGACGAGCTGGCTCCTTGCCACGTTACATTGGGGGAGTGGTATGAAATTGTCTTTTTCTAAAATAAAAAAATTGTGGCATATTGATATTTTATACGGTTCAAGCTAACATTGTTACTCATGTCTGAAGCTGGCTTTTGCTGACTTTCAAGACTTGTCTCCTTGTAGATAGAGGAGGCACATCACCTCCGTTCTTTGGGAATTTCTGTATCCTTCCATCTTCATCTGAGATAAAGGAATTCCTCCTTCCATACTTCAGTCATTTCTAAGAAGGATCATGTTTACAATATTTTATTTATGAACTGTAAGGTACTTTACAAAGTACTTAAAGAGATAACATATTTTTAGACCACTGACTTTATTTAGCAAAATCAAGTACTACGTGAGGAAGTAGGATTACACAGACAAATGAGCCACAATCTCTGCCCTTGATAGTATTGTGCATATTTTTTACAACTTTAATCTTTGTTGGGACAAATGTAAAGCTCAAAATGAAAAAGGGTGAAGTGAATCCAAACATGTCAGTGGTCACAGTAAATTTAAACATTAACTAAACATTTCAGTTATGAGACTGAGGTGGTCATGTTGCATTAAAACAATGATTTAACAGAAGAGCAATAACAATGCCCAGGTATATGCTGTTTGTAACAGATCCACCTAAAACATAAGGACAAATGAGAATTTATTTATTAATTTAGTAAATGTTTATTGATTGCCTAGTACCTGACAAGTAGTGAAAACATACCCAATGTAGTAACTTTGGGGAACTTTGACCTAGTCAAACTCGAAAGTAAAAAGCTGCAAAAAGATGTCAGGCAAACACTACCTAAATGTAGTAACAGAAAATACTGCTAGATGGGTATTAGAGATGATGGACTTGAGAACAAGAACACTGCTGGACCTGGAAATGCCATCACGTAAGGATAAAGAGAGCAAGAGGGAGATACTCCAGTTTGAAAGATTCAGGTGCTTAATAACTATAATTGAAAGTGTAAAGCAACACTTGAGAGAACTGGGAGGAGAAGTGGACAAGTCCACAGTAATGATGGGCAATGTGAATATACCCTCCTCTGGAATAGGCAAAGTAAGCCTTAAAAATTAAGTAAGGATTTACAAAATTGACTATCAATTGGCAACTTGGTCCACAAGACATATATAAAATTCAGTACGAATGAATAACATGATTTCCAAACCATGCTTACAAAAACAACTGAGGAATCGCAACTATCTGTCCTCCGGCTGAAATTCAGTTACAGGTGGACATGGTGCCGAAAGCACATGCAACAGAAGCAGAATGCACACGGGGACACATCCAGCTGACTGACCGGTGCTCAGCGAGGGCAACAGTCACAGAGAGAAAAGGCACCCCATGGAACAGGAGAAAACATTTGCAAACCACATATCTGATAAGGGCTTCATTTCCAAAATATATAAGAAACTCCTACAACTTAACAGCAAAAAAAAAGCTCCTAATAACCCAATTATAAAATGGGCGAAAGACTTGACTAGACATTTGCCAGACAAATGGCCGACAGATGTGTAAAAAGACGATTCGCGTCACTAATCACCAGGGAAATGCAAATCAAAACCGCACTGTGGCATCACCGCACACCTGCAGGGTGGCCGTCGCCCGGGGAACAAGAGCAGTGTTGGCGAGGATGTGGGAACCTGGAGCCCTTCTGCTGTGTCGGTGGAAGTGCCAGCGGGAAATAGGGTGGAGGTGCCTCAAAACATTAAAAAGAGAGTTACCGTAATTCTCATTTAACAGGAAGAGTGAGTTGCACTGACAGTCCGAGGGCTCTTCAGATGTAGAGAGTGGGAGGTTACGGGACGCCGCGACGGAGTTGTGCGTAATTACGAATTTCCGGATCAAGTGCAGGGAAGGTCTAGTTATTCAACATGAAGCAAAGGGTGCCAGGGGCTCCTTTCTCATTGCAGCAAAGTGAGATGAGGAGCAGTCAGTGCTAACGGCACTTTATTTAACAGCTAACATAATTAGGAGACATTTATTCAAGACTATTATAAATGAATTCAGTATTAGGGACATGCTATGAATTTATGACCTACAAAGAAATTTACATGCAAGAATCTGACATATATATCAAATATATATATATATATTTAAGCCTTCGTTCAGAACAAGCATCTGGACTCTGTTGTGTTCGGAACAGGGGCCCAGCAGCCGGGGGAGGCCACGTGACTGGGTGCAGTCTGTAGGCGCTCACCTTGGAAGTAGCTCAGAAGCCACCCCAACTCTAATGTCCTCCTATGACCATCGATGGGACTGAGGCACAGAGAAGGGACAGAATTTGCTCCATCTCACAATAGCTAGTTAAGGGTGCATTCAGGCCTCTAAGTTCGTGACTTCTAGTCCAGTCATTTAGGTGAAATGATTCTGCCTCATTTCCCAATACTTTGGGGGATTAACTGATTACCATATATGCATTCCCTCCGAACTTGCATCATTCCGTTTTTCTGTCCTTGCTGCTTACCTATTTATGATTGGTAGCACGTATCTAAAGATTTATTTAAGCAAAACTTTTGAAAGGTGGCTTTTCTTACTTACTAGTCATTCTTGTGAGCATTTCTATCTTTGTGATGCAAAGGGGAAATTTTATATATTTACCTTCGTCTTAAAATGTGCCAGAATTCTTCAATGGAAACAATATGACTGAATTTATGAGGGGTGGAGGGGGAAGAAAGTTGATTAATTGATTAAATGGGGGATTTCAAAATACCACTGTTAGCCACTAGGTGCCACTGTAAGCCACTATAATGAAAGCCAGCATTTTCAGGAGAGCAACGCTTTTCCTGGATAATCGGCATTTTTACAGAGCTAGACTCACTGCCTATTTTTTTCACCCTTGCGATTCTACATCAAAGCCTTAGATGGACAGATTAAGAACAGATTTTACATAGTTATTTTCGTGAACTCGGAATAATTGTAGTACTGAGGATCTTAGTGAGCTGGACGGTGTTCTGTGAATGTTAAATGATGGTGCTCTTTGTCACCTCTCGGATTCCCATGGGGTGCTCTTCCTCGCAGGAGAGGGAGGGCTGGGGCAGGTGCTGTTCAGGGGTAGTTGCGAGGAGGAGCTGCGTGGCCTCGGGTGGTTCTGCAGGAAGTGCGGCCTTGGTGCTGAGGGGACATTACTGGGCCCGCATGGCGGGGTGACCCAGAGCCGGCCCCACCTCCTCTGTCCTGCGCACCAGCACAGCACACTGCATGTTACTGTGTACGAAAGCTGCTTTCTTCAGGTAAAATCCTCGGTTGCTCTTGGCTGAAAATGAAGCTGTTATGGAGTTTTCAGATGGGCCTGACACATCCATCGTGGACTGCTTAAGTCACTTGTCTCAGAAAATAAAAGAAGGCTAGAAAAAGACGTTTGGGGTTCTCTTCCTCTCTGCCGTACTCTTTGGTTGGTATTTGTCGTTCTGTTTGATTCCCTGATATCGAAACCCCTTGTCGAATCCCCTTCTTGATCCAAGGGAGCTCGCTCCCCACTTCTACAAAGGAACTTACGGCTGTCCCCGCCTCCCTGTAGCCAGGGCTGGGCCCGGGGTCTGCACCGCAGGGTGAGTCAGAAGTGAGTCACCAGGCGAAGGGGAACTTCAGAGCCCTCGCAGTGAGAGTGGCGAGGGGCAGCGGCGCTGTAGCATCCGCTCGTGGGCACCGCGCACAGTGCGTGTGACCGGGGCGGGGCTGGGGGCGGGGCTGGGGGCGGTGGCCAAGCTGTCGGGCAGCTTCGAAGCAGGATTTTGGGTGCAGTTCCTGACCTCTGGGCCCACTCACCTTCTCTCACGCACACACATTCCTTGGGTCCTTAACATGAGGCTTATGTTGTATCATTTTCCTTTACAGCAAAGAGTTCTGACTTACATACTTCCAGATTCCAAGACACAAAACATTGATGCCTATGTTGTGATAAAAGAAGGCCTGTCCCTCTTTTTTTTTTTTTTTTTAAACCAGGTTATCATAAGTTTCCTCTGTGCTGCCAATAATGAGCTGGATAAAGTGGTGGCGGTGGTGGTGACGTGAGTGTGCCTGCGTGCTCGTATTTAACACCAGGGAGAGATTCCTGTCTTAGAGACCGTGGTATTTGTTTGCTGTCTGTTTGTCGTTATGGACACAAGTTTCAGCACCTGTAGTCAGGGGATTGTCTCTTACGTAGAAAAAGGGATGAACGCAAATACGTGCAGGAAAGCCATTGGTTTCTGGTCTGGGAGCACTGTTGGCGTCCCAAATCCCAGCGGGTCTGTGGGAGAACTGTCCTACCCACCAAACGCCTCGGAGCCTCAGCCCAGCAACCTAAAATATCTCATTCGTATTCTTTTTGGATCTGACAGGCCTGAGTTGGAATCCGGATGCTGACAATTATTTGCAACCAGATCTCAGGCACGAGTTACTTAAATTTACATAAAAATGGATTTTAACGACACAAGTAATACACAAAACTATTCTCCTTGTAGAAAGTGAACAATTACAGACAGCTCCCCGACACCTCTTCCAGAGCTTGGCCTTCCCCTTCTCTCACCTGTAAAATGGGGTGATGACACCTGCCAGACAGGCTGTGGTGAGGCCCCCTCACTCAGAGGGCAGGGGGGAAATAGCATGTGCTTCGGGCAGCTTTCCCTGAGCCTCCAGAGCGGGTCAGGCTGGGCTCCCGTGACACTCTCCACTTCTTCACAGCAGTTTCGTAGCTGCAATTCCTGTCCTTCACTGCAGTAGTCTGTTATTTGCCTGCCAGTCCGAGATTCGGTCTCTCCGAGATTGATGCCGTGTCCAGAGTCTAGACAACCTGAGCCCCAAAGAAAATAGAGCCAGGAAAAGGAGGTCTCGGCATGCGATGGATAGATTCCATGCCAGGCGTGGAGTGTCTATTTGTGAGAATATACGTTTGCATTCTCAGTGCCCTCAACAGTGGAGCAATTAGGGATTCTAACCCATGAACTCAAGTATTCAGGGAACTGAACTTTCTCATCTCCTCGAACTTAATTTCAAAACCCCTCCCTGTTCTGTGGTTTCCCACGGAGCTGTGGTATCGGGGGAGGGAGTGAGAAAAGATGAACTGAGACGTATTAACATTTTTAAGACTGTTTGAGCAGAAACCGTTGAAATCAGGCAGCATCTCATCCAGCTGGAAGGGAGGTCCAAGGAGCGGTACAAGATGAAAGACTTTACGGGCAGAAGGAGTAGGAGAAAGGAAGTTATACGTGTGAAAAAAAGCGGGCTGGTTGTTGCAAAGTTACTTTGCTGTAGCGGGTGGCAGGGTCGGTCAGCAGATGCCCTAACCGGTGCCGGCCAGGTTCTTCCTGACTGATCGGTTTCAGATTTCAGTTCTGGGTGAAGTGAAACTGTAAGTCTTGCTGTGACGTGGGGCTTAGCATAAGCGACTCCATTTTGGTCCTGCCGTCTTGTTTTAACAGAAGAGACCACCTGGTCCTAGGGTGTTATCCTCTGTTCACCCTGGTGTCCCTCTGACAGTCCTGGGTGGTCGAGCCACACTGATGGCCTGGTCATCCCTCGTCCTGCGTGGCCTGACACCCGAGGCTTCTGGAGCCCATCTGTGGGAGACCCGTGAGTCACGCTGGGTGTGGGCCGTCGCCGCCGGAAGTGCTGTGTTTTCGGATTCTGCTCCGCACATTCCCCAAGCACCTGGATTCCCAAGAACCACCGGGGTTTTTGTGCTGTCCTTTCCCGCCATCCACCCCTTGGGGGGCGGGGAAGACTTTGTACTTGTCCTTCATTTTCCCTGAAATGCTTTTCCCGTAAGTACACAGAGCTGTCCCTTCGCTTCCCTCAGTTCTGTAGCATCATGGGGACTTTTCTTGAACACACGATGGAAACCTCTCTACCCTTGTTCTCTGCATCATTAATCCCGTTGTTTTTAATTTTACCACTCGTTGCCAATTGATTCTGCGTTTTACATTTCTTCTTTCCTCCTTTTGTTCTTCTACCATTCTTTCCTCCTTTCCTCTTTCTCTCTGTTGTTGTTGTTGTTATTATTATTCTCTAGAACGTTGGCTCACCGGGGCCAGGACTTCTCCTGTGTCACTCTTTATTGCATCCCCAGCATTTAAACCTAGCTCTTCATGCTCAATAGACTTTTGAATGAATAAATGAATAAATGGAGAATGTATCATCTTGTCATTAGATTTCCTTTAACATAAAATTGTTTTTTCTGCCTTATTAGAATTAACAGGCTTTTTCTATTTGATTATTGTCTTCCCTTCCAATTTTCCTAATTTCATCAATTACTAATTTCAACTTTTAATCTAATTTTTTTATTAAATAACTTTTTCATTGAATAACTGCTATCTCTTGTGGTTATTTCTTAATTTGTTTTGTGATGTAAATATTTAATACATTTATTTTCCTTTTTTAAAACAAACAATGCAGTTGTGATTTAATATATAATATTCTCATTTTTGTTGTCTAAATAGTTCTAGATTTTATTGTACAGATAGTCCTTTATTTTACCCTTTTGACTTTATAGGTTTTTAAGAATTATATAATCACAGACTTTTTTTGTTTAAATGTGTATTTTTAATATCAAATCTTTGTTCAGTTATGGTCTGTGTGATTTCTTCTTTGGGAAATTTATTGAGAGTTTTCTTTGTGATCAACTTTTCTATTGTTCTGTCTGGTCTTCAAAAAAGATGCATTTATTGTCTTTAGAAGGAATGTTCTTGTGGTAGAAAAGACACGTTTTTACACATCACAGTTCTTTTGAACTGCATGGTATTGATTTGGAAGGAATTTACTGACAGGCCACTGCGGTTGGGAGTGAGGTGTTGACGACAGAGTCAGCTCCAGGCGGCTCCAGGCCCTGCCCGCACCCACCCACTCCACCTGCTTCTCAGTCCTCACCTGTGGGATCATTCACTTCAGGATGCCAGCCTCATCTCCTTGCCTCACCGTGCTCCGGGAGCTGTAGTTTCTGAATGCACAGAGAAAGACAGAAGGAGATGAGTCTCTATATGTAGGGGATTTGACTTTGATGTAGGAATTTTATTTGGGTCATATTCTTTCTGACATTCGTGACAGTTTTGTGGAAACGATTTTCTCTGTAATAGTCTATGGACTTACATAAAGTACATGTGATTTAGTGGGTGTGAAATTTATTCTTTTGACCTATATCTTCACTGGTATTTTAGCAGGAAGTTTAAATGGCTTCTAATAATGAAACTTCAGTAGTATATGTATTCACACACTGTAAAAAACTATAATAGGAAAGGTTTTTTGAGCGTTTAGCAAGTTTGAATCTCTGATGTGTTTCTTTCTAAGGGGTGTCATTTTCTTACATGGTCATGCAACCACACTAAAATAGAGACACAATTTCCATATCAATTCTTAGAGGTAGAATATAATAGAAATCAAGAGATAATGGTATTACATTATTGAATTCATAACACAATCATTTACATTTTAGCTATACCTACACGTGAAAATATCAGCCATTGGCTCACTCATTGTTTTGAGTCATTGCTCACATGTAGATTTAACAGTGACTTAGCCAAGCTATACACACCTGGTAGTATTTTGGGGGCAGGGGCTAAATGATATCAAATGACAAAACCAGGTCAAGAAAAATAGGTTAGCACTGTGACATATTGTAATAGCACTGGGCTTGGTCTGGGAGACTGAGGGTCTGGTCCCGTTTCCGTTTGCAGTCAGCATGATGTTAAGCAAGTCATCCAACTTTGAGTCTTATTCTAAATGATAAGTATGAGAATGCCTGCCTTTTAAAACTCCTGATTTCTATAGATAACAGGAAGAAGGGGGAGGAGAGCACTTTAATATATCAGGTTTTACTACAAGTATCTCAACTCACATTTTCATTGACGCTTTAATACATTCTTGCATGGCCAATAGTATCTCCTCTTCACAGATAATACAAATAATTATGTCACCTGAGTTCACAAGGCTAGGTGGTAGGGTGATTGGATTTGAAACCCAAGTTGGTGCTGTCCAGGACAATGCTATATATGTAAGCTCTTTGTTCTCAAACACCACACAAAACTCATCATTGCATAACATTAATGATGTGTTAGCCAATCCAAGTGACCACATATCCATGAGTCTTTGCCACGTTTTCTCCACCGAGACTGAGCAGCTGACGTGGCAAAGAGCAGGAGGAACGCAACCAAAGCTGGGATTCCAAGTAGTCACTAAGACAGGATTGTTCAGCCTTTAGTGTTTCTTAAAGTTCAAAGTTGGAAATAGTGGCAACTCTCTGTCATTTTATAAGCTTTCCTTGGAAACCTTTTTATCAGTTAAATTTGTGAGGTCAAGAACAGCTGACTTAATTGATTGAGGAACTGGTCTAAGACTGTGTCGATATTGTGAGGTAATTGGAATGTTTTCAAAATCACCAAAATAGAAACACATGCTAAAATGATAAAAAAAAACAAAAAGCAAAAAAAAAAAAAAAAAAAACCCAACCCAACAAAAAAAAGAAGTGCCTTGTAGTCAAACACGTCATGCATCCTTACGTCACGCTGAGGATGATACCTCTTCTGTGCGGAGTGGATGTCACTGTGGAGCACAGGCCATGGTTAAAAATAGCTGCTGTGGTCAGACATGTGAGACCACAGAGCGGAAGAAGCCTAATCTTGGGCCACACGCGTTTTTTAGAAACCTAGTGCCCATTTATTTACAGCAACGAGTTGGGCCACTCACCAGCAACCGAGGCGGGAAGAAACCACCTGATGTTAACACAAAATTTTACTTATTTCAAGTGGAATGAGTATGACCGTGAAAGATTTAGCTTTTACATGGTTGTGTTCATTCATGAAATAATAACTAAGTTGTATATTAAACTTCATTATTTGCATAGCACTTCGATACATATCATCACATACGTTTCTCATAATATTATCTTGAAGAAGAACGGGCAATTATTTCTGTTTTCCCTCTGCTATAGGTGAGGAGGTAAGGTTAGAGAGGCTGAGTGACCCGTGTGAGGTCCTGCAGCTGTTGGGAGCCCAGACACGATTGGTCATCTCAGCACCAAGTCTTAATGTCCGGCACAAAACGTGACCCAGGCCCGGCTTTCCCGCGCACAGTCCGCTTAGTGTTGAAGGGAAAGTTGCATCGAGAATCCGTTGCCAGTAGATGATTCAGCATTTCATAGACTCCTACGGATTGTAAAGCAATCCCAGGTCCCAGGTCCTAGGTCCCAGAAATCCAATTTGGCCATCGCATTTTATTTGTGTTGTAATGATGGTTCCTTTCTGTTAATCTTTCAAAACTAAATTTTAACTATTCGTATTTGTCAGAAATACTAAAAAATATTTTTTTGCAATCTTGGTCATGTGATGTGAAATACTTTTTTTTAATGCACGAGAAAGTTGCAACACTATATACTGGAACAATTACTATAAGGTCTTAAAGAATACACCCTACAGCAGTCCATCTGAAATTTGCTACATTATAGTGTTTATAGTTTACTTGTCCCAATTTGTCTTTAGTCTACTTAATATATCTCGGTAAACACTAACAATAGAATAGAATTTATTATGTTGGAAGATGATCGAAAACTTGAAACTGAAATTTTTCTACAGCTCTGACACCGTATAAATTATCTATCTATGTATTGATATATTGACCCATATTTTTCTACCTATATATGTGTTAAATTTATAGTCCAACACTTTGTAATCTGTTTTATAAAAAATTCCACATAACTCCTATTTTAAAATATTTCAAATATTTAAATGTGATTTTATGTAGAGAGAAAGCATGTGCAATGCAAATGCAATGTTAATAGCGACAATTGTGCTATATACTTGGAGGAATAGGACAGGCTAAGAATTGTTTTATGTAGTACAGATTATAACTAATATAAAGCTCAGAGACGGTATACTAGTGAAAAATGAGAATATTTTTGATAAAGTAGGACTCAGAGTGGACTGTGAAGGATAGATTTGGATCTGCAGGAGAGAGGTATGGCATTCCGAAAACAGGGAACAGCAAAGATACGAGCCACTCGGGACTCCGGGAAGCAGGGGTGTAGAGGTGGTTGCCGGGCCGGGGCCAGGGAAGATGGGGTGATGCTGGTCAGAGGGTGCCAACAATACAGTGGCTGTGGTTACTTGGAATTAGCTAAGAGAGTCGGTCATAGTTGTCCTCACACACACAAAGCCCCCAAAACTGTGCGATGTAATGGATATGTGCATTAGTTTATTATTTCACAGTAGTGTATGTGAAATGATTTCGTCTGTGTGTATCGAACATCACACTGTATACCTTAAATGTATGTGATTTTGCTTGTTGAATGATATTTCAGTGGAAGCTGGGGAAAGACACAGAAACCACGTGGGAGTGGAATGGATACCATTGTGGGCCCTACAATGAACAGGCTGAGTTTGTCTGCTTATAGAATGGGTCGGATGGAAGAATGCCAGGAGTTCAAATCCATGAGCTCAAGTCTAAGCCAACTCTAGAACATGACTCAAGGTCATTGAGAAGTAGGCATGTTGGTCAGTGTGTGGAACTGGGATGTCTGACCACTGGGAGAGAGCGAAGGGGTTAACTCCAATCAAGGGTGCAGAACAAGTAGGAAAGAGGTGGATTATCGACAGAGGTTGAAGCAGCAGCCCCCAGCCAGAAATCCGGGAAGCAGGAAGTTTGTGGAGAGCCCGCAGTGGAGGTCTGGTGTCGGCGCCTGGGTGCACGGGGTCGATACACAGGGAACTGAGTCAGCGCGGGGTCCTAGCGAGCAGGAGGAAAGATGCGAGAGACGCATGTCAGAGGGCAGGTAAGCAGCAAGCCGGTTCAACGTATCACCAGTAAACAGACAGTGGGATTCTTCTGTTCTCTTGTTTTAAGCATAGGATTGCTCGGAGCCTCGAGGCAGGGTGGACGTGTGAGTAAGGATACGGAGGCTTCAAAGATGGGACAGGTCTAGGGGTTAGGGGCTCAATGTGCGGTTCTTGGGGGGACTTGAGAGCGTGTGTTAGAGAATGGGAAGTGAGGTGGGATCCGAACACCTGAGAAGCTGGAAAGCAGAGCTCAGTTTGATGTGGTTGGTATTGGGAAACTTCTTCGGCGGGGGAGCAACCACATCAAGGCATTCTTGATGCAAACTATTCTATCAAGAGCACACAAGGTAACTTGAAAAGGGAGATTGAATAGATGAGCATATTTCGTAGGCAGTTTCAAAAACATTGTGAGGATGGAGTTTTCAGTACAGGGGGAATAGGAAGTGAGTGGATAGGAAGTGAGTCAAGAGAGTGTGGGTAATAGGAAAAATAACAGGAAAGTAGTTAGAGAGGAACTCAGGGTATCATTTCTTTTCCCCCCCAAAGATGGGAGACATTTGATCATTTCTATTTTCACATGGATCCTTGAGGGAAAATACTTTTCTGCTTTTAGGACTAAGAAGAAGGATACTTCTGAGTAATTCTGTTTTTATGTTAGGAACACTTTTGATGTGAATTGGTCTGGTGTTGCCATTTTGCTTTGATTATTAAAAAATTCAAAGTCAATGCTGATTCAGCCACAGGAAATTTATATATCTTCATGGGACAGATTTTAAACCTTATTCCTGACTCCATTTTATGGGGTTAGTCTTATTTTTCCCCCAATTCCTCCTATATTTAATCAATCCCTTCCTTCCTTCCTTCCTTCCTTCCTTCCTTCCTTCCTTCCTTCCTTCCTTCCTTCCTTCCCCTCTCTCTCTCCCCCCATCTCTCCCTTTCTCCTTTTCCTCCCTCCCTCCCTCGTTTCCTTCCTTCCTTCTGTAATCCTATAACTCATTTATATTACTTTGTGGAATGAGACGGAAACACAAGTAAATTAACTTACCCTAACACCAAATATGTTGCCTGACACAGGGTGAGATCTTAATCAGTATTTGCTAAGTAAATTAAGTAAACTGAGCCCAGAATACAGATAAAAGAATCCCACTGACACTTTGAAAAATGACATGGCATGCATTTAGTCATAGATTGGAGAAAGACCAGGAGGGTAGGAAATGTTAAGTTCCAGTTCTTACCTGGAGTTCTGGGGAGTGGGTATGAACAAGTAATCCTGATTTATAGGAAAATGGTTAGCATCATTTTGAGAAAAAATCTCCAACTGCCTCTAATATGTAAAAAGATTCAACTTCTTGACAATCAGATAAAGCGTCTTGTTTTCCTCCCTTACTCGGGAGTTTGTCTAGAAGGGGATGGGAGTTCCACACGGAAGGGTGTGATGGTCATGGCCTTGGCCATCGCCTGGGGTTCTCATCCCTAGGTCTGTACTTACAGCCAGCCTGGACTCAGTGAGGGGCCAAAATCACACAACCACAAGCAAATTCAGATAAAGTTCTGGTTTTACATAGCGTGACCACCCCTTCTTTGCTGGTCCTTTTCAGGGTACATTTGACACGGGATCTGGACAGTTGTGGGGGCGGGTAGGGCTTCTCAGGAGTGAAATGAAAGCGTCAAGAGTAAACAGTGTCTATATCCGAAGAACCCTGTAACTCCATTCCAAAAGAACCTATGCACCCCAATGTTCATAGCAGCACAATTTATAATAGCTAAGTGCTGGAAACAACCTAGGTGCCCATCAGTAAATGAATGGATCAAAAAACTATGGTACATTT
>CM052546.1:89797604-89823957 GCA_028533065.1 Trachops cirrhosus | reverse complement strand
TGGGGTGGAGTGGACATTTATGGGTCCTTGCTGACTGAGTGGCGCTCTTCCTGGACGCTCAGGGGCCCACAGAGGTTTCTGCAGATGTTCCCCGGGTCTGCAGCCCGGTTGTCATCTCAACAATGACACTCCATGTACAGTACAACCCAAAGCACGATTCCGCTGCAGGGGCACATGTATAAGTTTTTTGCCACACAGTTTCCTGGAATGAATTTGACCTGCTTTATCTGGAATTTTTTTTTATGTGATGTTTATGTTATAGAGGCTGGGATATGAGTCTGTTCTGATAGCTGGGAAACAGAGTAATCCGGGTCAAGAGGGTCCGTGTTTGGAAGAGAGAGCCCAGTGGCCACTCAGCCCCTCCTACTCCAGGAACCCGTCCAGCCGATACCCAGGGAGAGAACGAGAAAGCCTGGTCGCAGGGACAGGCGCCGAAGCATCAGGATCAGGAAGTGGGGAAGGAAGGGCCTGAAATCTGTCCGCAGGAGGAGCCAGAGCCCTCGCCCTCGGCAGTGAGGTTTCCGGGGAGCCTGTCTGAAAGGGAGTGAGTGTTGGGGGGTCTTTTGGTTTCCAGTTGCAGTCACAGTGAAGCCGTGTCCTGCTGCTGTGGGCTCCTGCAGAACTGGAGGAGAACCGAAGGGCAGATGGGGAGGCTGTTTGAAGGGGGAATAGCTTGGGCTGTGTTTTTGTTTGAGTCCACACGCAGTGTCTGGCCTGAGGCCGTGTGTATGTCGCTGAAGATGGTGGACGGCGCAGGGAGGTGAAGTGTAAAAGTGGAAACAGTCACTTTAGAGAAGAAACTTAAGAATTTGGGGGGCATGTTTAGGAACTCTTAAGTTAATGCCTTCCTAATCTTTTCACATCATGACACAAAATATTTTAAAAAGGTAAAATCTGTCCATATCACTGTGGTAAATGCTTGAAGATATCCATTGTCAAGGGTGATAGGCCAGTTCTGGGACTTTGGCCACCCCATGCCCAGCCCGACCAGATCCGAGGGCCAAGGAATTAAATGTTGTTGTTCTCCTGAAATGAATCGATAGTGACAATAAATACAGTACTGTGTTAGCCAGAGTAAGGTTGTAACAAAGAGACTCCGCCCTCAAGTAATAGGGCGGGTGGATGCCACACACCCCCCACCTCCCAAAGTCACCCAGGGACCCAGGCTCGAAGGGTAGCTCTGCCCTCCTCTGGGCCATTGTCACTATCTGCATACCTAAAGCTGGGTGGGTGCCCGTCTAGACGGCAGGAAGTGTGACAGAGTGTGGGGGAATGTTTTCAAAGTAAAATATATTTATAAGCAATTGTTATTGAAAGCCTTGTGCTACATATGGAGGAGATTTTAAAAAATCAACCCATGGACCTGTCTCATAGGAAGCAGAAACTCAGAAAAAATATCAGCTTAAGTTAGTGACAGGACACAAGGTAAGTCCCTGCAGAGTTCCTGGCCCAGAGCAGGACTGGGAGAGAGAGTCTCAGAGGGACTCAGAAGACGGTGAATTAAATGCAGTTTTGATTGTCCAAGAGGGCTGTGTCGGAAGAAAAGATACAAGCTGGGTCTGGAAGGAATGGTGGTTTCGGGGTGGCAAGCAGAGAGAAAAGTTACCCTCCAGCCCCTCAGATCAGCATCAATTCGACTTCGCCTTAGCCCAGCGCCAAAACAAGCAACTCTCTCCCAGCCCCTTTTCTTCGTTCCTTCTTTCTATTCTTTCTCCTTCTCTTGGGAAGTCAAGCAAGCCTTCTCCATGTAATGATTCATCTGCCCCGTCTGGGGTCTTTGTCAAAAGCCTAATGTGAGCATCCAGGCTTTTAGAGATGGAATTCTCATTCTTTATTTGTACAGTTGATCACTACTCCGTGAGCGCCCTCCTGGGGGGCAGCAATTTCATAATAGTGGAAATACCTACAGGGTGAGTCAGCGAACAACCAAGTCGTTACTCTCGTCTGGGAAGCTCAAAAGATTCCTTTAACAGATAACATCCAGTGTCCCCCAGAGACATTGAACATTTACAGATACTAAAAAAATACAGCATATGAAGCAAGAGACAGCAGATTTCCCAGATGGTGAAATAATATCAAATGGATGCCCCTTAGAGGCTTTTTGATGATAACGGAGAAAATGTCTCATTTTGGGGTGATGCCATCTTCCCAAGTAACGTATGCCTCCCGATGCTGGGAAAGAGCAGTTGCATTGAAAGTAGAGGGGTGGTGCTGCCACTAGGTGAGGCAGTCGTTTTCCCTGCTGAGCCTTGGCTTACCATCTGTCAAAGAGGAGGTGTCTCGCGGCGCTACTGGAGTCAGGGAAGCGATGCCTGTTCGAGTCTCGACCCCTGGGAGAAGTCCTGTCTCCCCACCTTGTCTGCGCACACCGCGATGTAAATAGACCGAACCGTGACCAGATGGAGCAGAGCACGCGCCTGGCAGGTCACCAGACCCAGGACCCTGTGTGCAGCGTGGCCTTGGCAAGTATCTATCATAAGCAGTGAACAGGTGCTCCCTGTGAGGGTTTTGCCTTACTTCACTGCAACTTATTCTGTTACATAATATGCTAATTTTGTGACCGGATACAATTTCATCTTTGAAAGTAGTTGCGTTGCAAATCTTAAACAGATACCAGCTGTTGCATCAGGGTCTCTGATGAGTTTAGCAGGAGTCTTGGATGTGGAATGACCCTTCATAGCTGACCCACTTGAATGGAGTAAGGAGGCCAGGACTGGGCACCCTGCCCTGGCCACTTAGTGACCGCAGGCTATTTCTGGGGTGAATCAGCCAACCCATTTTACTCTGTCCCAATGTTCTGTTCTCTGACCAAGCTGTATCAGCAGTAATATCTTGGCCTCTACTTCAGTTTTTTCATTTCTCAAATGCTCACAACCTGCGTGGGGAAGACATTATTTCCCTTCAAGAGCCCCATTCAAGACCATCACGCTTCTCGGAAGTACGAGGCTGCTATGAATGTCAGCTGCCGGGGGTGGGGACGTTGGCGGAAGCCCTTGTCCTCGCTTCCAGGTGCTCAGTGGTCTGCTTGCAGCTCAGTGTGCCCCGGCATGTCCGTGCCCCGAGAGTGAGTCACCATCCTGAGCAATCCACTGTCCCTGCGTGTCCTCAGAGGTTCACAGAACGTTCAGGCAGTTTGGCATTTAGGCTTTGTCACTCTTTTATTGCTCTCCCTGTTGGACCCACGTCAAGGGCAGTAAGACTGTCAGGCACCTGCGGTGCAGAAAGCAGCCTGTTCCGTCCAGCTCCGTGCGGCTGTTCTGAGGCTTGCACATCACAGACCCCTCTTCTTTCGGGATGAATCATCTCACCAGTGGGTCTTTGGCGCCAGCACGTTCAGCCCTCTGGTTTCCCTGGTGTGCCCTGAACGCACACGTCCGGTGTGAATCCCACCTTAGCTTCAGGCGTGCTCCCCAGAGCCCCGCGCCGTGTCGGCTGGCAGGCCTGACCTTTCCTTCACGGTTGGCCAAGTCAGACCTCAGAGTATTTATAGCGGCACGGTCTGCAGGCCTGAGCGGGGTCTAGGCGACTGAGTGGAAAATGCGTGGCCGGCTTGTTTTCACTTCGTGTTTTTATCAGTTGCAGAATTTTCCATCACATATTCTTTTCCTGCTTCCCAGCCCTCACCTCCCTTTTCTGTGTTGTTTTTGGCATTTTCCCTTCGTAGGTTGCATCTGAAATAAGCTGTTCACATATTGTTCTCATACATAGCTTACGTGTTCTTTTCCAGGCAGCTCTATCTGGAAGAACATCACAGGGTCAGGGAGATAACCTTGGCCTAGTGTGGGAAGGAAAGAACACGACGCCGTGACGGAGAAGTCGCCCTCGTCCTTTCCCGGCTGCCTCCACATAAGTCTTCAGGGATGAAGTAAGGAATTGCTTCTTTTTCCGAGGAAACCGAAATGCGCGGCAGTATCTTTGCATTGCTCAGGGGAGAACTCCCTCATTACTGCGACACACGGTCCCCAGATCTCAGCCGATTTCCGTTTCCACTCACACAACGGCCAGTTTGGGTGGCAGGACTCTGCTGAGTGCGGTCACGAGTTCTTCCTGAGACGTTCCCATGTTGGCGTCCTTTGCTTTGAGCAGCATGCCGTGTCCATTATCAGCTCTGGGCGGGGCCCACCCCGGCTGCTCACGGAACACACTCAGTGCTGTGGCTCTAGTACTTCCAGGTGAAATGCCGAGTTCAAGGAAAGGGGCCACGCAGAAGTAAGTCCCCATCAGGGCTGACTGCAGAGGAACATCCGTAGGAGGCTCTGTGCCTGCCCCTCCCTGTAGAGGGGCTGAGGCATGCAGGCTCCCTGCATCTAGAGAGAGGCCCAAGGTCTGTGAGCCCTAGGCCGTCGCCCTCACAGTCCTAAAGTGGACAAGGAAACCATTATTGAAACTAGTAGGACAGACTTATTCTAGCTTTTCTTTTCTTCGAGCCCAATCACGCCAGAATTTATGTTTGTTTGTGAGTTACAGAGCTTGCAGCTAGTCCAGGGACACAGTGATGCAAAACGTCCCCAGGGTTACTTTGAACTCAGTGCACATTTTATTGTGCCCCTTGCATGTCTCTGAAGCCATGCCACCCCTCCACTCACCCGGGAGGGAATTACTGTGTTCTCCCCTGCGCTCTCAGAGCTCCACATTCCCGGCGGTGGCGTGTGGGCTGGCGTGGACCCCACGACCGCCGTGGGAGCAGGAGGAGGCGGCCAGAGCAGTCTCCCTCGCGGCTTCCTGCGTGCTCGGGACTCGCAAAGGGAGCTGAGAGCAAACCCCTGAGTCTGTGGTGATGGGGACCCAGGGAACCCGCTATCGGGAGGTCAGGTGCCGTGACTCGATGCCCAGAGAAACTGCATGAGGTGCCCAGCACTGGAGGCCTTCGGAGAGTGGGCGCCGCACAGCCTCTCCCATTTACAGGGAAGAAGGGTCACCGGTCCCGTTGGCTTTTCACCAGAGACCTGCCGAGGGCCCCTGGGAGGTCGCCTGTTAGACACTCCCACTTGTCCCTGCACTTCTCTCACAGTGCTTGGTAGAATTGATGGCCATTCTGTTCACTCCTTTCTTTCCGCGGTCACTGTGAGTGTCCCAGTAACTGAGGGCTGTGTCTTATTCCTGTGTCTCTCTAGCACCTGACATGGCTCGTGGCACATAGTGGGTGTCATTGTCGGTGCATGTATTAAGGGGACAATACTCTAGACACTTTCCTAGGAGAATATGGTTGAGCCAGATTTGTGAAGATGAGGTAGAAAGCCTCTGAGCTTCCCCCTCCACAGCGGCACCTTACACCCACAGATGGTGCGAATTAAGGCATTCTAGGGAAAATTGTGTCCAAAGATGTGGCAGTACCTTACCCACTTACTGATAGGAAAACATGGTCTGCCTATGGCTTCATCACAGTAGGTCATCTGTAAATACAGAATTAACTGACACATTTAAGAAAAAGAGCACCAGACTAGGGATGCAGTTGGATGTTATAGCTAATTCAAGTGCAGGGTTTCAAGGCAGAGTGAAAAAGACAGGGCTAGTGGAAAGTGGCTGGTGGTGTCCGTTGAAACCATACGTGTGTGCTGGACTTCTCACGCTGCTCCGTCCGGAGGGCCGGGACCGTGCAACGTGACAGTGGCACCAGAAATAGGGGCGGAGTGCCGTGTGTTTGTGTGCGTGCCGCCAGTGGGCGCTGACGCTGATGACACGTTTTGCCGGGGGTTAGAAAACCTTTGTGGAAGAGTTACTCATCCCGGGTCTTGAATTATTGGACTTTGGAAACTGGAAAGAGGTAGGAAAAAGGATTTTAGGTAGAGCTTAACTGATGGCCTGGAAATTGTGAAGACCAGGGCTCGTTCAAGACAAAGTAATGAATCCAGTGTGACGTCAAGGTGGGAAGGACACCCAGAGGGGAGTGATGGGACTTACACCCTGAAGGTCTCACTGGGAGCATTTCAAGTTCCAGAAAGAGAAATTTGTATGTCATGGGAAATGACACGTGATTGAGAAGGTGAGGGATGGAAGAGAAGAGGCTGGAAAGAGGGAAAACAGCTCCCGGGAGTTACCCAGCCCTGAGAGCCTCTGCTGGCAGGGGGTGGAGGGTGATAGGCAAAGAAGGAAGTGGTGTGTACCCACACTGACTGCAGAAGGGGGCTTGGACGGCACGAGTGAGGGAGGGCACTACCTGACGGTGACGACAGTTCTGACGAGGAGATGGGACTCCTTCCCTCAGCTTGACGAGGAGATGGGACTCCTTCCCTCAGCTTCTGTTACAATACGGCCTGCTGAGCCTTGGGTAAAGCTTAAGGTGGGGCTGGCTGGGGTTCTGTCCCACGAAGCTCAAGAACAGCACTGCTTAAGTCGGGCCTACACACCGCCCCCTTCCCTCGCTGTGTGCCAGCCGACCCAACCAGCCTGTGCCGAGGGCACCCAGGGTGTGCCGTGTGGTGTGTGGGGGCCCTCTGGGTTGCGCATCACCACGATTATTTTTCTGCTCTCTGTAGGTGACCCCCACAGAGTGGTCTTGTTCTTCCACGTAGGTGGCCCTAGGACCGTCACAGCCTTGAGTGACTTAGGAACTGCTTCTGGTCAGTGGGGGACAGTGTCACATCATGGAAGGAGCCCAGATTGTCGTCCCAAACTTCCATGCAGCCCATCCCTGTCATATTCAGAGTCACCCGGGGTTTTCTTTTCAAATGCAGATGCTATCCCCATCCCTGGGAGACTCTGGCTCAGTCAGTCTGGGATGGGGCCCTGGAAGGGGGTTCTGTCCTGTCCACATTCTAGGTAGTTTTGAAGGTTGGCTAAATTTGGGAAGTAGGGATTCAATCTTCCTCAGTCTCAGCTTTCACAGGATTGCTATGAACTTTAAATGAGAAAATACATCTGGGTTTTGTAAACTTTACGGTGGTTTCAACCACCATAAAATATCTGTTGTTAATTAGGTTATTTCTTGAAATAACTTTTTTGTTCCTTTTTTAAAGGTTTCAACTTCTCATCAGTTTGGAGCCTGATTTTGATTATATGGGAGCATATTACATTTGTTTGATTTTATGCATTCTATTAACAAAGAGACAATATTAATTGAGCTCTAATACATACACACAACACATGAAATGTAGGATTGATTAGATGATAGTTTTATTTTAGTTTTTTAATAACTAATGTTTAATTGCAAGTTTAAAATAGCCATGTGCATATTAAAATATGTTAGCAGCTTGTTCTCCTAGTAGTTTAATATGCCCAGAAATTCTTACTTTTCCAGAACACATAATAAGTAAACTCTCTGGGTTATACAAAGGTAGACTGACCCCATGAAATGTATCACACTCCTAACTGTCATCACACACATTTTCAGGGACCATTTGGGTTGTCTCATTTTAGAAAAACCAACCTGATGATAGTTTTAGGTGTTGAAGAAATGACAGAAAGTAGAAGACCCTTGCTTGAATTTTTGTTAAATCGAAGGAGTAAATGTCAGTTTAAAAATATATCAAGGAAATTTAAACAGAAACTGTTTCTAGATATTTGAATACAAAAACTCATATTTATTATTGGCACTTGATAATTTAATTTACAGATATATTCTGACTTCCCAGTTTTAAGAGCAGTAGCTTAAGTTAATTAAATACATTGCTCTTTTCTTCATCTTTTTCAAACCAAAGCAATCAAACAAACAAAACAACACCAAGAACACTTTGTGTCAATCATAGCAATGGCGATTTTGGAAAAAAAAATACTTGTCAAATAGTCATCCAAGTTAAAAGAGATTTCAGCAGCTCAAGACAATCTCTATATAATAACATGCAGCATAAACGTCAGCGGGCCTCGAAGCTTATAGGATGTCTTCATCAGTCCCAAACCTCTGTTCACAGCGTCTGCGTGCCCAGGCCTCCTCCGTCCTGATGGGTCTCCCAGTTCGTAGGTGCGCTGTATTTTAGAGCAGCGCCCGAGCTTCTCCTTCCTTCCACCATCTGCTAACTTCCACCTTGAGTCTCTTCAACCCCGTGCCCGGACAACTTCCATGTTAATCCACTGAGGGTCCTTGGTCTTTCCCTGGGCTGGTCTAGCCACCCGGGAAGGCCAAGTCCCTCGCCCAGGGAGCCACCGGGAACTCTCCTTCTGCACTTGATGCCATCGTAAGTCCCTCCCACCAGGACACGGTCACTTCAGACTGTTCGCCTGAAGGTCATTCAGAAGATTTAAATACAGATTTGATTTGAGGAACCTGGGATAGGAGTCCTTTTCCATAAGAGTATATACAATTTTTTGGGCTTCATCAAAACACGTGAGGGTTGGAGCTTTAATCTTCTTGGCTGTAGATTCTCGAGTGTGAAAGTCAATATTGATCTGAAAAGGAAATCCTTGTTAGTTAATATACACTTCCGACTTCTTGCGTATTTTGACATTACTGTGGTTTTTTTTTTTGAAGCACCTGAAGATAGTGCCTTTAAGCCCTCACTTAAATTGGTTCTGTCTTGAATGCCTATTCTAACCCAGACCTTTGCTAAGCATGGAGGAGTTAAAATGAGATGTTGCAAGAAAGTCTTTGTGCCAAGGTAGCCCATGGTATAGTCCAGCGATGCAAAAGAGGCAGCTGTGAAATATTTAAATACCCAGGCAAGGTGACACACACATCAATGGAAAGTGATGTGGACATTTAAGATTCATAGGAGGAGAGGGTGCTTTGTTCAGCTCTATTTGCTTGCACCAAAAATATTGAACTGGAAGGTGGACACCATGCCTAACTAGAAATATTTTTGCTGCTGCCTCATATGTATTACACTCATCCTTTTTTTTTTAAATAATCCTCATCCAAGACGAGCTAGCTCATGAAGGACTTTCTGGTACGCAGTTCTGACCCGCAACCCAGAACTCTCTCTACCCCGGCCCCAGCACATTAGCTAGTTTGGCAAACTCCGTTTTTCATTCAGTCTGGTCACTGATACAGAAAGTTAGATCAGCACTGCACTGAACCAGGGGAATACACCTGAACATTCAGCGGCACTTGCAGTCTTGACAAGAAAGACTTCACCTTGCCGTGTGTGCACACGGACTAATGGTAATGGTAATGAACGTGATACTCACTTGCTTAGCAGCGTCCGAATGCACAAAGGCTTTGTATATTTTCTCTGCTTTGCAGTGCAGAAGATCAGACTCTGTTTTTTTATAGTCTTCACAGGCCAGCCAAAACTCAATATTCTCCTCACTGAACTCAGACTTGAGGAAACTTCCAAAAACATCTTGACCAGCTAAAAAAAAAAAGAGTGAGGGGGTGAGATACTTAAATTAACTGAGCCAACAAATGAATAACTCAAAGACATTTGCAAGGAAATACTATTGCCTTCTCTACGTGCAAAGGTCATGCAAAGGTGAGAAAGGGCTTTTGTGAAGTAGCTGTGTCATGCTTTGTAGAGGTGGAAAGGCCTCAGAGATTCCTTCACTTTTAGTTTATCTGGGGCCAGACACGATTGTGTACAGTCCCTTAGCTGCTTAGTGGTGGCACCAACACTGAACTTTGCTTCTATCTGCTCATTAATTGAAAATTCTGTCCTACTGGTTACAAAGCAATCTCTTCTTTTATAGAATATCTTAGGGAAGCAAACATTGACAAAGGACATTAGCACCATGTTAAGCACTAACCAATATAATTTCTCCAACCAATTTATTATCAGTGAGAAAATGTGAGGCCTATGTATTGTTAGCTCTGTGTGATGTACTGATTGTATTTGCCAGTGTTACTAAGACTTTCAAAAGGGCCGTTTCTATGTCACTTCTTTGCTTGTAAACTACTTTCGTGGAAAGTCTCCTTAGAGTGCTCATGAGGAGAAGGGGGAGGCTCACACTCTGGAGACAAACTTCTCATCTGCAACTCCCCACCAGCCCTGATCCCGCAGAACGGCAGGGGCCTCAGGGAGGGGAGGCAAGCTGATTGCATTCACACCGCCCCCATCAGAAATGCACCACGAGGCTCTGAGTCTGAAGTCCTGTGTTATCATACCTGTGGTGTTGCACGTGTCATGTTACATGTAACACAGTTGCATACTGTGTGTCCCAGCTGCCCTCGGGGCCCTGTGTGTGGGTGTTTGAGTCCTTGGCTGTGCTCAGATGTCTGCCACAAGCCAGCGGGCTGAATGGGTGAGCCAGTGCTGCATGAATGAAAAAGCAGTGGACTGACTAAATGACTCCTACTCACAAAAATGCACCCTTTAGGGAGCTTTCAGAACAGCTGTTCACAGGTGGAGAGGTTTGGTGTACTCTGAAAGACTTTAAACCGCAGAACCCCAGCATGCTTCTACATTTTGCTGCTGTAACGCTCCATCCCTGGATACATCTCATTGTCTTGGCCACTTTGTCTGTGACAGGGTTGAGTGCTAAGTGGTCACTACATGACAGCGAGGCACCATATACTGAAACTGTCAGTGGCTACAGCAAAAGTGGAATACAGCTTTGCACACACTCTGTCCAGACTCCTGTATCTGAGTGAAGCCGTTCAGTCTGTTAGTGTGCTGGGCTAAACCTAGACACCTCCAGTAGTTAAGTTCTACTTACTTCGGGTGGCAAGGAGTTTTTCCAGAGACTGAGACCACTGCATTACTTCATCAGCAGAGAGTCTGCGGGGGAGGAGATTTATATAAATTATAAAGTATATATTTTTTATAAGCACAAGTGAACTCAGAATGCCTGCTGTATTCTGATAATTTCACAAACTAAGACTCTAGCCCTAGTAAACTTTATTAAAATGTATAAGAAAACAAAATTTCCCTTAGAATTACTGCTGAAATAACATTTCCTATAGAATTGCCATATGACAATACCTGCCAATAAAATGTAAGGAAATCTGAGGACAGATGCTCCAACAGTGTAATAAACAGCAAACATGTATGCCCACATGGTTGGGTTTAATTCACATTGGCACTAACGTGCTCGTCTCCTTAGGCTTCTCCCATAAAACAATGAGCCCACTATGCACAGTGTTAAGCGCTTGCTGCAACACAGAAGGGATGCCTAGACCACTTTTATCATGACGGCTGTGATTAGTGTACGTACATGTCCTTGGACTTGGAGGTCTTCATCCCAGACTCCAGGTGCGGGATCATGGACCTCAGGTACGTTTTCACATCCATTCCGCTGCAAAAGACACAGAAGTGAGTGCTCCTACTTCCACAGTAGAGTCCACGTCGTTGATGACAATAAATAACATAAAATAAAGAACAGCCTGAAATAAACTCCTCCAAGGCACAAGGCAATAATAAAACTAGCTGATGCAACACATGATGTTAAGATCAAGCCAGTTTAAGTCTGGAACAACACCCACCCAATTTACTGCCCGATCATGATTAATTTTTAAAAAATGCAACAGAATATCCGGAGAGCTCCCAACAGATAATCGTTCCGGTCTAGGAGCACCTTAAGTGCTCGTCTTTTCTCCCATTTCCTCTCCCTCCCTCTGCTATGGAAGATAAAGATAATCTCAGTCAAAATTCACCCAGTGAGACACTGAAGGAACTTACAAGGTCTTTGGCCTCCTTTTTTGCATTTTATCCTCAAGAAGCGAACGGTCGGTTCCTTTCAGGTCCTTGGGAGTAGCAGAGAAGAACATTCCTGGCATTTTGTCTAGCCTTGGCATGGAGACGGCAGCTCCTCGCATGGTCCTCGCCGAGTGAATGTGTGCGAGGCGCCGTCCCTGCTGCTTTATATGGTGACGGCAAACAGGCTCGTGCTGCCCAGGGAGTCTGTTTGTCAAGTGATGTTGCCACAGACACTGGAACTTCCCCTTTCGCGCCTGGCTGTGACGTGTTAGCTTGAAAAAAAAAGCATGCAGTGATGCTTTGTGGTTGAAACTTAACCAAGTGAGACTAGGTGGCTCGATTAGAAAGAAAGAAAAACACACAGGGACCGCGCGCGCGTTTAAAGCATTAGCAGCATCCGTGTTGGGTTCTACGGGACGCCGGTGTTCCCATAAAAACTGCATATTTCAGTAAAAGTCTCATTTGGCACATTCACTGTGTCACATAGACACTCAGTAGTGGAGGTGCATGCCCCTGATGCTCTGGCTAGTCCTGGACTGTAAAATTCATCCGATCACAGTGTTTTAAAAAGAGCTCTTTTTTCTTCTTTCAGGAAGCAGGGTAAAGTACACAAATCTTTTCTTGTTTGACTCTGTGTGCATGTATCTGGTAGAGAGGAGAGTTATGAGAGGTTATCTTAAGTTTTCCCCACTGCAGGTCTCTTCCTTGTTTTCATGGCAAGGCATTTTCGGGTAAGGGTTTTCCCAGGTGTGTGCTAGACCCTCTGCTGGTGATACATAAGATGATTTTAAGGGGCGCATGGATTTTCATATTTACTAGGAATATAAATAACCTATCATACTAGTTTTTTGCATGTTTCTGCCTAGGATAAGAATAAAATAAAATTTTAAAAAACTGTAAACAGGTAAAAGTATAGTTAACACAAAATGTAAATATACTGATAGTAAAGAATTGCATCATATCAGAGGAAAAACTACTCATGGTAAAAAAAAAGAGTGTATTTGGACAGGCCAATGATGTACACATCTTCCACATTTTGGCAGTGTCTCTGGAGATTAAAGTCCACATTTAATTAAGATGAAGGATTTTTTCAATCCCAAGAATTAGATGGCCAATCACAGATCAGGGTAGAGGGCTCCGTAAGCGCTTACAGAATTGATACATGGACCGTGGTTTTCTTACAGAGTACTCCGTTTAACGAAAACCTCCTTTGGGTTTTGTCCCTGAAAAAGACAAAGCGATTTGACTTAGAGAGGCTTCTGCTGGTGTTGGGTAAGGCTGAGAGAAGGCAAGAGAGCCTGTCTTTTCCTCACTGGGTTCTATCCTCAGGATATGGAAAGGAATCACATTTATAACACCTCAAAATTGACCTCCTTCCCAACCGAGAACATGTACTGTAAGTCCCAAGTGTGATTTCATGTTTGGACGGTGACGTCTCGACGCGTGGAGAAAGACAGCTGGCGAGTGAGCTGGCCGTGTCACGGCCCAAGCAGAGCTGATGGGGCTCAAAGTCATTGACATAAAGAACTTGTTTGTGTATTTCTTGTGATTCAGTCCATACTTAACTTTTTTGTTAAAATCCTGAGCATTGCTTATGACTGTTTATCTAGCACCTTCTCATTCCTCTAGATAATTGTGGGTAGGTAGGAAAGAAATGAATTACCATTTATTTGGAATGGCCCACCATTATTAGTATCATCCGTGCATACTGATGATTTCCAAAGCATGTCTCTGCAATGCACGTCCCTTTGGTTGGTAAGAGGCAGGATAGGGCATACAATAGTTGCAGCAGCAAAGGTGAGGCAGCCTCAGGAGTTTGGGTGGTGTGGGGTCAGAGGCAAACAGGGTTCTTAAACTGATCAGTGCAGATCCTCTGAGAGCCTTTCACATGTGAAGCCACATTTGTCAATGTCTAAAAGGAGGGTAGGGTGTGCAGCTGTTCCCTAACATCTGTGAGACCTGAAACCTCGTTGGGGAGGGAAAATCGTGTGCAGAACCATGTTCCCTTGTCACCACATTGGGAAACTCTGGTCTGCTATAGAGATAAATATTCACCTCTTCATGCCTTTAAGCCTCTGACCCTTTGCTCCCTCAATATAAGCTTTTGAACCCAAGTATTTGCAAGCAAACACAACTGCGTGCTTCCAAGCCCCAGTAGAAGATTCAGCTCTGTGTGGAGCAGGTCCGCCTGAAATTCCTGTATCACATTTGGCTGTGGAAGCCACCCCAATGGCACAATAACATAGCTGTTCTCACAAAGGCTGCTTGCTAGGACATGCAAAGCTGTCTGTGCCAGAGCTAGGCAAATCTGGGGAAGCTGTATTTGCAGGGGAGATGAGCCCATGACAAGGCATTAACAAAGGCCTTTCCATTGCATACAGAATGTCCCAGTCTGGCTCCACTTTGTGGAATCCATGAAGAAAAGACTGATGATCAAATAGTCACTTTACTGAGTCAATGGCTTTGGTTGACACTGTGGAGGATTTGGTAAAGGCCAACAGAAGAAACGGCGGCTCTCAGAAACATAACCTGGTTTGAGCATTTCCTCTGTGAAGTTGTGCTTAGGTAACTAGGTGAGAGTTTTAAGGAAATGGGGCACTTCATGTGGTCTTAGTGTCATCATTTTATTTAAAAATAATGCACGTTATTTTTAGAGCAGTTTTTAGGTTTGTATCAAAATTGAGCAGAAAGTACAGAGAGTTCCCACCTAGTCCCTCCACCCCAGCCTCCCCCACCATCCACATCCCGCATCAGTGTGGGCTGTTTGTCACAGCCAATCATGACCCTGCACTGGCCCATCACCGTCACCCGAGGGCCTTAGTTTACACGAGGACTCGCTCTCAGTGTTGTATGTCCTATGGGTTTTGACAAAGGTTTAATTAATGGCGTGTGTCCGCCATTACAGTGTCACATAGAATAGTTTCCCCGCCCCTAAATCTTAGTGTTGTATCTTAAAATGTCTAGGAGTTTGGGTCAGTGAAACATTTCAGCTTGTGGCTATTAATTGGATGGGGAAAATTTTAATCTTTGCTGACTTGATTTTACGTTTTGGTTCTAACCCCTCCAACAGCCTGAATTCCATTTGGGGATGCTTTGCTGAATGACGTTTTCATCCTTAATATTGATTAAAATGATGTTGAGCCTTCGTAATGCTGCTGAAATTTTGTTGAGGACATTGGGAATTTGGGGGGAAGGCAGAGTAATGAGTGCAAAATTGTATCTTTTAAAAAATTATTGGCTTGCATTTTTTATGTTTTTATTCTATTTATTGGGGAAGTATTTGTTAACAGCATTAAATTTCCAGTGGACCACTTTATAATATGACATCTGGATGCTCTTGTGTGATCGCCACCTGAGGTCTGTTCTCCTCCCACCATCACGCATAAAATGACTGCTTCACTCTCTTTGTCGTCCCCTCCGCTCCGTCCCCTCTGATAGTCACCATTCTATCGTCTGCATCGGTGTGTCTGTTCTTTGTTTGTGTATGTTAGTTGCTCAGATTGTTACTTCGAGTTTTATATCCCATATAGGAGTGAAATCATATGGTTCTAATCCTCTTCCATGTGACTTATTTTACTTAACATACCACTCTCAAGATCCATTCCTGATGTTGCAAATGACACTATTTCATCTTTTTAATGGCTGCGTAGTATTCCATTGTATATATATTGTACATATTCTTTATCTGTGCATCTGTCAAAGGACTCAGGTTGTTTTCATGTCTTGGCTATGGTGAGTAATGCTGCAATGAACATAGGGGTGCATATATCTTTATGAATAAGTGTTTTCAAATTATTTGGGTAGATACCCAGAAGAGGAATTGCTGGATTACATGGTAGCTCATTCTTCACTTTTTTTTGATGAAGCTTCATACAGTTTTCCGCAGAAGCTGCACAAATTTACATCCCCTCCCACAGCACACAAGGGTTCCCTTTTCCCCATGTCCTCTCCAAAACTTGTTATTTGTTATCTTATTGGTAAGGTCCATTCTAACAGGTGTGAATGATACCTCATTGTGGTTTTGATTTGCGTTTCCCTTATAGTTCATGAAGTTGAGCATCCTTCATATACCTGTTGGCTGTCTGTGTGTCTTTTTTTTGGAAAATTGTCTATTTGGGTCCTCTGCCCACAGTATTGTATCTTAAAAGCATTAATAAAAGTATATTTATACTATAAGAATCAATTATAGAAACAGAAATTTTAACCCATAGAAACAAAACGTCTTGATTGAACAACCTTTATTTGCAGGCCTACAATGTATCAGACGCCAGCACTGCAGACAGGAAGAGGAATGGGTGTCTGTCCTAAGAGGTCCCCAGGGGAGCAGGAGAGATGGTGTTTGAGCAAGCGGTGGAAGTGGGGGACGACACCGGAGAGGAGTGTATGGGGAGTGACTAACTCTGGAGTGGGAGGCAGGGTGCTATTGGCATTGCCTAGAAAATCAGCATTGATTCGTTCTCTGCCTGCTTCTGCTTTTGAGATCAACACCCCTTGGAAAGTACAAGACACTGCCATAAGGGACATCAGTCTGCAGCAAGTAGAGACCTCTTAACATGCATAAAAGCTGTGGAAAAATGGACCCTATATATAACCAGGAGGCTTTGCAGACTTTAACAGAGGCTCTGAAAGACTTTCTTAAATTAACATAACCACCTAACACTGTTTCACCTACATTTCATAGTGTTTATTTGAAAATCTTCAACAGAGATGAATTTGGAAGGCCTTCTCTCCATGGCCAGGTAGCGTGTTGGTGGGGACACTGCTGCTGACTCCGTATTATTTATGAATAAAAGGATTAAACATTTTAGACTTGCTTATGATTTTATTTTCTAAAGGAAGAAGTCAGCTGATAGGTTTTAGGAAGATACTTTCGACTTCCTGAAATGAAATGATCTCAGTAGATGCACACTGAACAAGATAAGAATCTAGTTTCTTTTTCTCATGCTGTTCTAAGCTACTTATAGTCAACACCGACAGTTTCTTTCTATAATTCAAGAGATTATAAGAAAATAAACCTTCAGCGAACTGGGTTCTTGTGATTCTATAAACCTATTCACCCTAGAATTCATCGTACCAAGGAATTTCCCATTAACAGGCCCATCTTCGACGTTATTCTTGAAAGTACTGAAGAAGTCTTTGATTAATATTCTCTCTGATGTGCTTCTCCTTACTGGAATCATTTTCATTTATGATCACTTCATGATTTATTATCATTTCAGCAAGGGAGAATAGTCATGTCAGACTCTATTTGACTGTGCTTTGCAAATAAAATTTAGCAAGTACTGAAGCAAGTGTCTTATTCCCAAGTTGAAACATGGAAAACTCTGCTGTGGGAACATCGATGCCTTATTTGCATCTAGACTGGGATGTTATGTTATACAACCCAGGACGTAATATGCCTAGGCAAAGGTCAGTGTGCAGAGGCAATATGTAAAAGAAAGCATATATTAGAGATCAGGGAACAACTTCAATACATGACTGTTTTAAGGTTTTCCTGCCATCTGAAATGAAAGTGGAGCATTCTGGGGAACCGTTGGCAAGCTGAAATAGGGCAAAGCAAAGAAACTTGTTAGGACACATGTTGCTAACAGATGCACAAAATAAATTGAGAACAAGCACAGGTGTTCACAGGCACCGTTCACAGGCGCAGTTTGCAGTCATGGAGCTGGATGCTGAGATGCTGAGTGTAGTTTCCGGGGGAAGGAGCTTGGGGGGACACTCTCGCTGCTGGGGTGCACTGTCCTTACAATGGCTCCCTGCAAAACAGACGCTGCATGCTCTTTCCACCTTGTTTCCCCCCCACAGTGAAAATCCTCAATTTCTGTTAGTTAGAGGAAACGGGTACTAATGAAGGTCTCTCATAAAGCCACCGTTTGAGAAGCAGGATGTACCTGGAAGACGATTCCAGTGAGTTGCCTTTATTTTTACTGTCAGAGGGGTTCACAGCAGTGACTTACTTGGTTTGTTTTTCCCCATTTGGTGGTTTTCCTAGAAGCATCCATCAAGGTTGGCTGACCTGCTTCATTCTTCCCAAAGACATGCCACTTATTTCTCATGATGACATTAACTCTCCTTCTTCATGCCCTTTCTAATGGTTCCTGTTGTGTTTATTTACATATCTATATCTTTAATCTAGCACTGATGTCAGATCTACTGGATATCTGCTTCATAACAAACATCATGCTCTAGAAATAGTCATGCTCATCCTACTTGAGTAAGCACCTGCATGTCACAAGCTAGTGGTCACTCTCAGGGTGATTTTACCGTCATTGTGGGCACCAGCCGTGTCTGCGATGTACCGCTGCTTCCTCTCTGCTCTGTCCTTTCCCAGGAGGCTTGGTTTATTATCATATGCTTTGTTCTTTAGTTGGACCAAAGGCTTTGAGTCCACTGAATCCTAGGAACATTTCAAAGGAGTGTGGGTTCATCACCAAGCTGTAACTTGACTTGTTGTGGGAGTCGGATCAAATCAGCCAACTTCTTGTCAGTCTCTTCTGTGCAGAAGTCAAGCAGGACCAGGCAGCACCTTGCAGTGGGGGACGGCTGCTTTTGAGATCCCACAGTGATCAAAACTAGACCCAGAAAACTCAGGATTTAGGTGGAACTTCTTATAGGTGGTGTGTTTTTCACTTTTATTTCTATGTTGGAGCCCTTAGCTTAGGCTCCCTCTCAAAGCTCCCGGAATTTGACAACCCACGTGCTCCAAACACAGGCCCCTCGGGCCTTGTGCCCCGCATTCCCTGGGCCGATCTCCCAGGCCGTTCCTTTCTCCATCACCGTTTACTTGTCACGGGCCTCCTTCTCTCTCGGCCAGTGTATTTCTGTGCACTGACGTGTTTAGCAAAGGTACGAATGCATGTCCAGATGTTCGTAATGTGGAAATGCCACAGGCTGTCTCTGCCACCCCCAACCTGATTTCCTTGCCACGTGCTAGGTAGCTCCTCCCGGCCGGAAGTCTCCTTCGCTCCCAGCGGCAGACCTTACTAGCCCTGACTTCCGAGGTGGTCTGCGACCAGGCTGGAAAGAGCTCAGTTCGTTCAGCGTGGACTAAGGGTGGTGGGAAGCTCTGTGGTAGAGCCCGTGAAGACGGGATTTGCATGGTGTGAAGTGCCAGCAACCCCACTTTGAACACCCAGCAGCTCGGGCAGCAGGCAGACAGCTGGAGGTGTGCTGGGGGCTCCGGAAGCAGTAAAGGGAGGTGCTGAGCAGACGATCCCGGCGAAGGTCCGCCCGCCCGTGCCGAGGCCTCAGATGTTTCTGGATTACGAATGCGCATCAGACCAGAGAGCGCTCCAAACCGAGGAGCCGGGCTGCTGCCAGCCCTGAACGCCGTCTCCCGCAGTTGCTGCGGGAGCGGACTCCTGAAGTGCAAACAGCCCCTCTTCCAGTTTCTTCTCCCCTCCGCGCTCTTCTCCTCTGTGCTGTGTGTGGCTCACAGTGGGATTTGTAGAAGCAGAGAGCCAGGGCCACACATTTCACATTTGCTGGGGACTCCAATTCAGAACAAGCTTAGAATCTGGTGTTACCCTTCTCTCAGGGCATATGGAAGAGCAGAAGCTGTAGACTTAGTAGCCCCTATGCACTTCTGTAATGCTTTTGGCAAGTGTAAAAATCGGGTAACTTTTACTTTGAGAAAATTCTGTCTTGTTGTTGTTCGTGTAAAGTTTTAACTTCTACTTTGTCTTGCTTTGTTGTCCTGTGTATGACTCCTGGCTCCCCTCCCCCGCCCCCAGGGTTCTGTTTTGACCAGATTCTCAGTTGAGGCAGGAAGACCTTAACACACCCAGGACAGTGCACAGAAGTGTCAGAAGCATCTGGTGTGTGTGGGAGTTTGTTCCATTCTTCCAGCCCGGGGTTTCTTTTCTCACGTTTGGTTGAAGTAAGGCCTCCGCCAAAGCGAGGTGGTTAGTGATGCCTGCACTCCGGCACAGCAGGCGGTGGGCCACATGCAAGGGAGCAGGGGGGCTCGGCCAGGCTGGGACAAGGGCTGTCCGTGCTGCGGTGTGACTGGTGTTGTTCACGATGCTCTCTTACACGGACCTGTCCCTGCCCCGGTCCCACTGACCAGTCACTGAGGAAAAGCAATTGATTCCTGAGAAAGCAGAAACCTCTTTCGAATATGGTGGTTGCCTCAGGAATTCTGGTCCTATGCAATCCTGGTATCACATCCTTTAAAACAAGTGCCTGGCAGAGAGTGGCATTTTATAATTCTCCCTTTGCAACTTCAAATGAATTGTTATTTCCCATGCATAGAAAATGAAAAGCTTCTGAGAAAACCTAAAAGTGATCAAGTTCTTTAGGATTTTTCCCCCTTTATTTAGAATTTCCCTTGCTTTGGGACAGTTTCAAAGACAAAGGAGTAATTCCAGGGTGAAGGTCACCGTTTCACTTCCCTTTTTGTGAGAAAACTTGTTTTATACGGTGCATCACGTCAGAACTGATTATGAAAGAGGTTTGAAACATTGAGGGTTTTTTTGTGTTTTGCATTTTTTATGGCAGAAACCATACCCAACTATCAAAGCAAGCATCAGTCACTGCATTGGTAGGGGCTGGGCAGCTACACAGGCTTCTGAAGGCCCAGGGCTGCCCGCATGCGGAACTGCCACGAGATGCGGGTGCTGTTTCGTGCAGAGCTCAGAGCCCCCACGTGACAGCACGTTGCAGTCCATTCTGACCGCGGCGCAGCCGGCCTCGGTGGCAGTGATCAATATTAATCAATGATTAAAACTGTGCCCTCCATCATGTAATAAGCACGTCATTATCCACATTTGTTTGTTCTTTCTCAGATATACTTCCTCCTTTGCCTATGTCTTTTTTTTCCTGTGAAACCTTTTGAATTGTTATACCTAAACATTCTCCTCTCCTGTCTTTTCCTCCCCGAACTTCATGGGCAGGTGAACTCCGGCTGCCCTATTTCACTGTGAAAACTTTTCTTTTACGAATGCTTCCTTTGTGAGATTAGAAGAAAGAACAGAGCAAGCAATGGGTACTGGAAAGCTAGGGCTTCTGAGGGCTCTGTCTCCCGAGCTTCATGGATCTGGAGTGTTTCTCTCATACTCCACAAGCAAAGCGACCTTCTTGTAACATTTCTGGGTGATTTTAAGATTGAGTCTCTTTTGCTCAAACATCCAGAACAATGCCTGGCGCATATGAGGCACTAAGAATCTTGTTGGCTAAGGGGCTGAGGACTGAGGCTTAATGAAACGCTACTGTGTTTCACTATTCAACAAGTAATACTCATTGAGTACTCACTGTCTAGCAGTCATTCTGCTAGGTTCAGGGGATCTGGGGACGAACCTTACACTGGAGAGAGACACATCAGTAGGAAATTTCAAAACGTGTTAAGTGTACAATGTAGTATTAAGCTTGGTGTATTTTTGGAGGATATACCGTGGAGCATGACCCACTCACTCTCAGGGTCATGAAGAATGTATTTATTTTATTCGCCCAACACATAATACTTATTATTACCCCTCCAGCCTCCTTCAAAGAGGGCAGGCTATGAACTTGACTATGACCTCTTCCGTTTGCCCTTCCCCTTTTTCCCATTTGCCTGAGCAACCATCTTGCTGCCATGAGGTCTTGGAGGGTGACACCAGAGGCTAAGGATGGCCAAGCAGAAGTGCAGAAGGACTGAGGGCCCTGACAGCCACAGAGACACAGTCCCACCTGCTCAGCCCACCCCACTGTCCCCTCCCTGTGGGAAGAAGGAAACAAGCCGTCCGAGTGGTCTCACCACATTATATGCCACTTTTCCTTATTTCAGAATACACAGTCTGGGCAGCTGTTTGCTATTGCTCTTTTCGTTTGTGTTTGTGTTCCTCCCAATCAATGTGAAGGTTTGCGTTTTTGTCCTGGAAGTTATCTTTATTCCTATGACTTTAAAGAACTTTTTATCTTTACCCGAGGACACTTTTTCATTGCGTTTAGAGAGAGAGGAAGGGAGAGAGAGGCAGGAAAAGAAAGGACGGGGGAAAGAGAACCACCGATGTAAGAGAGAACCATCAATTGATTGCTTTTGTTACGCACTGGGACCGAGGATTGAACCTGCAACCCAGGCATGAGCCCTGACGGGGAATCGAACCTGCAACCAACTGAGCCATAACCAGGCAGGGCTATAACTGTAACTTTGTATTACTATACACTTTATCCTTCATTGGTTTGAATGGTTACTATGTTACTATGAGTTATGCAATTAATATATCCTACTTTTTTAAAATTCTCCCCTTTCCCTTTACAATGCAATTTTGGATATATACAGGGTCCAGAACAAATAATGCCTCCTGTTTATTACAAAATCTTTTATTACAAAATCATAAGCATGTGATTCTGTAACATAACAATATCATATTCAAGCATACCATATGACATTTTAGGTGAAATGCTCAAATTAAAACTCTAAATTATTATACCCATATTATTACCCTACCAACCACACTCAAGTAGGCCTTCCTTCTGCCAGACCGGCTATATATAAACATATACGTAACTCATTTCTTACTGTCTCCAAAAGCTTTTACCAGTATAAATTGATTTATCATCTTTGAATGTCAGTTGCCATCCAGCAATGAAAGAGAAGGAGATCAACACACGTCTTCCCTCCCCTCCACCTTCTTCCCCCCGCCCCCCATTTGCGAGTGGGAGGCCCAGTCCCTGGTGACTGGCACGTGGGGAGCCGTGAAGGGATCTGGCTCCAGCCTTCCTGCGGGGAGCTCGTGCTCCCGACACAGATGAGGTGGTGCAGAGCCTCCCCCATTTTTTCCCATTACGTTTATTACTATCAGCTTTTTTTTTTTCACAAAGCCAGGAGGGGCAGCTTAACACAGCAGATGGTTGGAGACTTCAATCAGCATTTCAAGCAAGGTGTCCACTCGTCTGAGCAGCAGAAGCATAAAGTCGACGTCCTGTGTGCAAAATTGTCTGTGTGTCTGGGACTCCTCTGTGTTCGAACTTGTGTGTCTGCCCATGAAACCATAGCAAGCTCTGCTAGTCCCTTCTCCACTGGGGACTTTTCCCTGCTAAGCTAGAACTGTGCCTGGGTGCAGCGAAGGGAATGGCAGGGGACCCCTGCTCACCGTTCCCTCTCTGAATTTTGGTTCCTCTGGTCCTCTTCGCTTTTACAGCAATCTGATATCTTTATAAATATGTTTTTCAAAGACCTTTGCATCCCCATAATTTTTGCATGTTTATTTACAATAGCCAAGACATGGAAACAGCCTAAGTGTTCCTTGATGGAAGAATGGATAAATGTGAAATGTGTATGAATATTATTCAGCTGTTGGAAAGAAGGGAATCATGCTGTTTGCAACAATGTGGATGAATCTTGATGTCTTTATGCTAAGTGAAGCAAGTCAGACAGAAAAAGACAAATGCTGTATAATCTTACTTACATGCACAATCTAAAAAAACCCGAACTTACAGCTAGAGAGACCAGATTGGTGGTTGCTGGAGGGGGAGGAGAGTGGGTGCAGGAGTTTGGGGGAAGTGGGTGAAGAAGGTCAAAGGTATAAACTTCCAGTTACAAGATAAGTATGCCCTGGGGACATCATGTACCCCATGGTGACTACAGTTAACCACAGTGTATTGTATATTTGCAACATGCTAAGAGGGATCTTAAAAGTTATTATCACAAGAAAAAAAACGTGTCACTTTGAGGTGATAGATACTGACTGAGCTTACTGTGGTGATCATTTATTATATATACACACAGCAAATCACTGTGTCGCACACCTGTAACTAAAACAACATTATATATCAATTATATCTCAATAAAACGGGGGAAAGAAATGAAATATTCAAGTAGGAGAACTTAAGAAGTGCTTACAGAAAAAAATGACATTTTAGTATTTGTTTCGTTCTCATGTTCCGACTTGTATCAGGAGCACTGCCTAGTCTTCCCACTCAGAAACGGTACTCTGAAATCTCGTGGGTCTGGAGGAAGTGTGGATGTGGACTGGGATTTCAAGCTGAATTGACTTCCCTCTCGTGCGTCAGGGAGAAGGGCGTACAGACGCTGCTGGCTTACAGCTTTGAACAGCAATAACGCCTTTCCTAAACAGATATTGTTTTAGAAGAAGCACTGCTCACTGCTCTCATACCACTTGCAGTGTCTTAACAAACGCAAAACGTATACGCTGTGACGTGTAAAAAAAGGAGGTAAGCAAGAATTCTAGAGGTCAAACTACCTGGTACCTGGCCCACTTTCCCTGCACTTCTGGCAGCCCAAGTCTGAAGAGTCTGGTCCTTACAGATCACACTGTCTTTCACACCTCCCGCCCACCCCCGGGGCACAGATCCTAACGAGAGTCTGAATAGGAACATCGTATCATTTACTCTTTAAAGTGATTTATGAGGGATCCATGGTGACTCCCATTTCGGATAAGGATGAGGAGGCTCAAGGGGATTGAGTGATGTATTCAAGGTCACAAAAAAGAAGAAGAAGAAGGTAGAAGAAGAAATACAAATGAACCAATTGGCTCATTCTGGTCAAGTGACTGGTCTGAAGTCAACCAATGCGTCACTGACAGCCCAGGACAGCTCTTGGGAGTGTGACTTTCCACCGCTTGTCCTAACCTCTAGACCACATGTCCATCGTCAGAACATGAGCGTGGTTAAGGAAGTGCTGCTTTCTCTGCTAGAGGCCTTCGGTGGAAGGGTGACTCTCAAGTTTCGATGTGTCACAAGTAGAACTAGAAATTCATTCATATAATCAGCATACATCTGTGGGTAGCACATTATGTTTGCAATAGTTTGACCAACAATAGAGAGCTTGGTATAGGCCAGGCGTCTGAAAATGAAAATCGCACTCCAGAGACTGATTTCATGCAGTGATCCTTTAGTGTCTGACCTAGAAAGGTCGAATTTCAGGAAGTCACGTGATCTAGAACACACCGATGACCAGGAGACTTCGAGCTATGTGCACGTGGTACAATTCTGTGTTAATTTTCATGTTATACCTACTAGTGATTCAAAAGAAGTAGCACCCCAGGCAACACTCATGCCATTTTTCCCCCTTCGGATTTGATGGAGAGGTAATTTTACTCTGCTCGTTAAAGTAATAATGGTAGCAAAGAATAATGGGAGGTATGGTTGTGAAACCATGTACGCTATATGATCTTATCATCATCCTGTAAGAGAAATGTCATTATTCACTGTTAGGAAATTAGACAACCAACTTTCAAAGAGATGACTTTTTCTAACTAAATGTGTCCAACTTGGAATAGCCCTGAACTTGATTGAAAGGTCATGCTTGTTCCATGGATCTAAGTGCTTCTCAAAGTCCCTGCTCAGAATCACTAAAGCTGCCAGGACTCGCAGGGCTCCTTTCTTAAATGGAGGAGCGTGGGGCACCCTGAAGACTTCCTCAGCCCCACGAGAAGAGAAATTGGCAATCCACGTCAAGTCCCCGCGCCTCGGGTGGTCCCGGAGGCTACCCCTGTAGCTTCCTTTTATGCATCTGTGTCTTCCTCAAGTTGGAGTCCGGCGTGGGACTGACCTCCTGCATGTGGAGTGGAACCCACCGCTCACCATCAATTTATCTCCCACAGGTGAAAGCACCCTGCCCCGTCCACTTCGCCAGTCGCTTTCCTCCCCTAGGTAGCGCTCCTCCCAGAAATTCTCCTCTGTGGGGGGAGTAGCAGCACATGAGGGTCTTCACCCAATGCTCGAGGGTGATTCAGAAAGTAGTTCTTTCAAAATTAGAGTGACAGTGTGTCATCTACGAGACTTTTAAGGAACTAGCTTGTGACTTGCATTCCTAATTGAATATTCCCAATCAAAAGTCACTCTGTTTAGGGGTTTAAAAACCATCTATTACTTAATTACTTTGAGTACATTTTGTAAGTTTTAGTGCATGGAGGGTTCTTTACAGAGTGCTTTAAAATTGTTTTTCTGTTACAGTTGTCCCCCTTTCCCCCCTTTGCCCTCCTCCGACCAGCCCACCCCCCACTGGCACAGTCCATCCCCACCACGTTGTCCATGACCGTGGGTCCTTACACTTGTTCTTCAACCAGGCCCTTCTCCTTCTTTCCTCCCTTCTCCTCCCCCCTGCCCTCTCTGGTCACTGTCAGTCTGTTTCTTGTTTCCAAGCCTCTGGTTCTATTTTGCTCATTAGTTTATTTTGTTCATTAGATTCCTCTTATAGGTGAGATCATGTGGTATTTGTCTTTCGCTGCCTGGCTTATTTCACTTAGCATAATGCTTTCCAGCTCCATCCATGCTGTTGCAAAGGGTAGGAGCTCCTTTCTTTCTGCTGCATAGTATCCCATCATGGAGATGCACCACAGTTTTTTGATCCACTCATTTACTGATGGGCACATAGGCTGTTTCCAGCGCTTGGCTCTTGTAACTAATGCTGCTATGAACACAGAATGCACTGTTTTTCAAAGTTAATGTTTTAAGGTCACTTAGCAGGACAATGTGTTGTATCAAAAGGGGACTGTGAAAAGACATCTTGATGGCAATAAGCTAGGTGAGAAGGATGAGACCGTGGCAGTTTCATAATATGATTCCAAGGCCATTTATGTGAGCCCTGCAGAGCATGGGGGTTTCCATTAGAGAAACACTAACATTTAGTTCTGTGAAGTCTAGGGGCTTTCTGATGTGTAGCTCTAACACATCTGGACTGAAAAATTAAATCTCATTTCATAAGCTTCCTGTGTCAGTTTCTTTACAGTGCAGGAAATAGGTTCAAAAAAAGATGAGAACGATATAAAATAGCTATGCAGGATGCCCTGTGTACTACTAGTTCATATTAATGTGGCCATTTCCAGGAATCAATGGTTGCTTATTTTTCACGTGATATACTAAAACACAGTGATGGGAGAATACACACATTCAATCAAGTTCTC
>CM052546.1:89750584-89797104 GCA_028533065.1 Trachops cirrhosus | reverse complement strand
GTGCAGAAGTTTCAACAAATGGATGGCTAGAGTCAGCAGTAATTTCACAGCTGGAATTTATTTTTTTGCATGATTTATTACTCATAAGGGTAACACTGCAGACACATCTTCCCCTGAGATGTATCCTTGATGAAGAGCGATAGAAGGTGTGTTAGTAGTTCAGCAGTGAGTGTCGGGAGAGGCCTCATATCTAAAAGGGTAGGTACCCCGGGGAGTGTAATTAAAATACTCTCCCCCCAAGGCACTTCTCTCGAGCAATTGCAGCTTATGTCCAGTGTCCTTAGAAAGGCGTTGGCTTCAAGTCAGCCACAAAACCCTGCAAGGAAAGTGGAAGCAGGCCCCTTGGGGTCCTCCCTTCTCGTCCTGTAAACCGAGGTCAGATTCCCCTGCCCCCGACCTCTGAGCTGCCTGTGAGAGAGAATGTGCGTGCAGTCAGCCCTCTGGGCGCAGAGGCTGGCCTGCTCCCCAGTCTCACCCTTGAACTTGCCCTGTGACATCTGCTGTGAGGGGAGTGTTGCAGCTGACAGTTCGTCTGGTTCTCCTCCGGGGTGGTGGCACCTCGGGGCGTCCCATCTCCACCAAGGTAGACCGCTGCCAAACTTGGGGAGGTGCCGGTGTGCAAGCTAGCAACCGTGAATGCTGTGCGTCACTTGAGAGAGACCTTGGCTCTTCTACCTGCCTGTGCACACACTTTCCACAGTGTTGGGGCTTCAGAGCAGAAGCCTCGTAGAGGGTGGGAGTGACTGCTTGGGAGGTATGGCCTTTGAGCTGAAATGCTGCTGGAAACATTGGCCTTGAACATGCAGACGGGAAGTCCAACATGTGTCATGGACACAATTATGAATTGAATGGAATTGACTTGTAACCTCCGTGCTGTCTCTGCTGGATTAGCCTTCTCCTGCCCTCTCCCCTGTGTTGTCTTTCAGTGCTTCTCCGGGCAGTTTCCCACGAAAACCTTCCTTCCCTGTGTATGTGAGTCAGTAACTGCGATGGATAGCGGGGGACATAACTTAGGGAAGGGTCTGCACTTTCAGGCTGTATCATTAGCCACCAATAATGCCTACTCTCTGCAGTTCCCAATTTTTGGACCCTCGAGCTCATCTTGAAAGGGGATTTGCTTGACTATTCATTGTGAAAGTGAGTTCAAGTTGAGGCAGAATTATCACATGAATTACAAGTAGCAATGAAAGGCTGCCTGGAGGAAAGGCAGAGGCTGGGGGAAGCCCTTCGGTGCTCGCGCAGGTGAGTCTCAGGGAGTCCAGACCCAGAGAGCTCAGGAGAAAACCACGGCTTCCTCCCTCGCAGCCGTCGCCAGTCCCCGCGCTGCTGTCAGGCGGCTCAGAGGAGGCTCCCAGTTTCTGAGGAACTGCAAGTAGGGCAGCAACAGGAGGTGCTACATGCTTTTTATTTTTTATTCATTTTCTTTTTGGTGGAAAAAGTTTAGTTACCAGGAAGCGATTTAAAGACTTCTGAGGAATATGAGGGAGAGAGTCAACATTTTCCAGTGAAAGGGCTCGAGTGAAGGCAAGAGTGTTGCTTTACCTTCTCGAGTGAGTCTGTGAGTCTTCGTGGGCTGGAAGATTGCTGTCCTCGTTTACTCAAGTTAAGGCACTTCATCAGTCGTATTGAAAGGAAGGCAGAGTTGTTTCTGTTGCTTCTTGTTGCTTTTTGCTCAATAGAGAACATGCTCCAAGTTAATTGTTGCTGTGACCCCAAAACTGCTCTAGAAAATGAAGTCTTGTTAGAGTCCTAACCACCCGCCTTCAGATGATCACATGACTGTGTGATTCATGCCAGTGTGAACTGTTGGGCATTTTCTCCACATTCAGGGCAGGGTCACTTGAATGGCTCCAGCTGGTGCTCCTTATTCACACTCAGGTCCAGTCCCCCCTGCTGGGTCAGCGTTTATCCCCTACTTTTCACTGCTTAATGAAATATTCTTATTCATTGTTGCATTGAAATAAGGAGAAGTGGGTTTTGTGACCTTTCAACTTACACCTCCAGCTTCACCCTGGGTCTTGCCTCCTGGCATGCGGGTCACTCGGCAGCGAAGAGAGTTCAAACGTCAGCACGGGGTTCACCCTGCAACGCCGCAGCGACCGTGCATCTCTCACTTCCCTACATCTTTCCAGAAGCGCGGACACGCAGGCAGTACGGGGGACACCGCAGGTCCTCTGGGTTTGGGGAGCCACAGGAGACGTGTTTGAAGCTCTGCTCCCACCTGGTGCCTTTTCGCAGCGGCTGGCCACTCGTGCCCTGTTCGGGCGTCGCTCACAACTGCAAGGTGTAAAGAGCTGTGAGAACTCTCGTTGGTGGGGTCCCGGGGAAACGGGGGAGAGGGCAAGGGGGTTGCCTGTGCAGCGTGGCCGGGAAATGGAAACCGAGCTCCTGCCAAAGAACGTATACAGAAGGTCATCTGAATGCTTTTGCAAAGTGTTTTATTTTTTAATTTATCATACAATATAAACATGCACCTATTCATTTTTCAATTTTGCAGCAAAACCCTTCCAGCAGCTCTAAGCTAACAAAGTTTACGTCGGTTGAAAAACTGGGTTATTTCTCTTTCTCAAGAAAATGGGTGATAGAAGGGCCCTTGCACAAAACATTGGTCAACATTTTCCATCCCCACAGGGAGCTTCAGTGCTATCACTGACCACGTGAAAAACGGAAGACTCGATGTACTAGACAAGGCCCGGCATCTACTCCACAGATGAGTCATTGCTGTGTGCAGACTGCGCACGGAGATTAGGGACGTCGTCAGCATTTCAGACGGCAGTGAACGTCTCTGTGGCCTTTGTTAAGTGGAGCCTGGCAGCCCCAAACTGCTAGATCTCTCAGAAGGCCCCGGGAGACATGACAGTCATTTCACATGCTTATTGCAGGGCGGTTCAAGTGCCCCAGATGTATTTGCTCAGTAACCCGGGCCTCTGAGCCCCCAGGCAACCCTCAGATGCAGGCCCTCCTCGGCTGCCCTCTGCCTCTGCATGCTCACACTTCGCCCTGGCTACTGTCTCAGGCCATGGCTGTGAGGCATATCTAACATGTGGTTTTCAGACAGGAACTGCATCCAGAAAGGCACTTGCTCCGCTTCTCTTCTGTTCCCTCCTGTTTCAGACCATCACGTCCTTTTTTTTGTACATGCACATTTTCTCCAGTTGCCATGAAACAAAATTAAAAGTTGCCTTTTCTAAGGAGGAAGTAGTAAGAGTGAGAGTAGATAGTATTCTAACTCTATTACTACAGTTAGTGGTCTCAGTGAAATATTCTTAAAAAGTAGGGACAATCCCATCAACCATTTTAACTAAAGGTCTTGGCATAGAAAATTTGCTCAATAATGAAGATTCTAATAACAAAGATTATTTGCTTGACTAAACCTAGTCAGGCTCCTGAACCCTCTCTTAGGCCCTTCTGTGTACTTCCTAGAAAAATCCAGCCTCCACAAGACTTCTGCTAAGTCATTTTAGCAAGAATCCCCCATCTTCTATAACCAATCACCCTCAATACTTGTCACGTTTCTCGGTTTCCACCATCACCCAGGTGTGTCTGGTCGCCCTGGGCTGTTTTCAGCAAGAATCTGTTAGGTCAGTGTAGTTCAGAAACAGACATGCAGGTCCAGGACGTGCAGAGTCCCAAACAAGATGACCCCAAAGAAGCCCATGCTGACGCATCATAATTAAAATGCCAAAGATCAAAGACAAAGAGAATCTTAAAAGCAGCAAGAGGAAAGCAGTTATCTACAAGGGAGCTTCCATAAGACTCTCAGCTGAGTTCTCAACAGAAACTTCTCAGGCCAGAATAGATGGGCAGAAAATATTCAAAGTAGTAAAAAACATGGACCTATAACCAAGATTACTCTACCCAGCAAGGCTATCATTTAGAATCAAAGGAGAGATAAAGAGCTTCTCAGACAAGAAAAAGCTAATGGAGTTCATCACCACCAAACCTGTATTACAAGAAATGTTAAAGGGACTTCTTTAAGAAGAAGAAAAAATATATAAAAAAATGAATAATAAAATGGCAATGACTACATACCTACCAATAGTTACTTTAAATGCAGATGGATTAAATACTTCAATCAAAAGACATGGGGTGACTGAATGGATAGCAAAACAACACCCACATGTATGTTGCCTACAAGAGATTCACTTTAGATTGAAAGACACACACAGACTGAAAGTAAGGGGATGGAAAAGATATTTCATGCAAATGGCAACCAGAGAAAGCTGGGGTAGTGATACTTATACCAGACAAAATTGGTTTTAAAACAAAGGCTATAACAAAAGACAAAAAAAAGACATTTCATATACAATAGCCAAGATATGGAAGCAACTTAAGTGTCCATCAATAGAACATTGGATAAGGAAGATACGGTGCATATATACAATGGACTATTACTTGGCCATGAAAAAGAATAAAATCTTACCATTTACAACAATATGGATGGTCCTGGAGGGTAATATGCTAAGTGAAATAAGTCAGACAGAGAAACACAAATGCCATACGATTTCACTTATACGTGGAAGCTAAAACACAAAGTGAATGAACAATCAAAGTAGAAGGAAATTCATAGGTGCCGAGAACCACTGACAGCTGCCAGATGGGAGGGGGGCTGGTTGAAGAAGGGGAAGAAATTAAGAAGTACAAATTGGCACTTACAGAGTAGGCAGAGGGATGTAAAGTAGCATAGAGAGTACAGTTAGTATTATAATAGCTATACATTATGTTGGGTGGGTGCAAGACTTATTGGGAGTATTATTTTATAAGTTACGTAATTTCTAACCACTAGGCTATATACCTGGAACTGATATAATATTGCAAGCCAATTGCAATATAAATTTTTTTAAAAAAAAAGAAATGCAGAAAATCTCCAGGTGTCAACAGGAGTTAATGAGTTGGGATTAAATGAGGCCGATGGATTCTCAGGCCACAGCTCAGAGGTGATACACATTTTTCATGGGTTCTTCATTAGAAATGACCAGGACAATGAGAAAGAAAAATGGTGGTAAGGTTATTGCTGCTGGAAATTTTCAAGTGGTCCATGGGCATGCTTTCTTTTTTAGGAAAGGATATTCTATGAATCACAATTCCTCTCATGAACCCTGTTACAGGGGAAAAAATTCAAAGGGGATGTCCAGAGGATAGTTCTCTCGGACCGAGTGAATTGATTCTTAGTCAACAGGGGGATTTCTCAAACCGTCTTGAAGCTTAACCAAGAACCGCACCTGTCAGCAGCGTCTGTCTTTTGGGTCAGAAACAGCTACAAGTATGGCTTAAAATGTGAAGTGTCTGCAACACCCTCTTCAACAACTATTTCATCCCTCAAGAGAGCAGAGCCTAAATACAGGGGCTTTGCGTGGTTGGCTGATTACTCACTTCCTGCAAAGAGAGCCCTGCAGTTGCATGAAAACAGTTCCAAGGATTAGTAACAAGTTGTGTATAATAAACTTGTTTCAAAGAATTCGAGCTCCTTTGAAATATTTGTGTTTAATCAAAAGCCAGAGAAAGAGTGGATCTCTTAAAGTCTGTCTCTGCTCCAGGAAATTTCCCTCTCAGACCCCAAAGGACATTGCTTTCTGCCACCCCTTAGCCAAAAGGCCCTGGTCAGTGTACTTTATGTTGTATTCTACGGCTCCCACACTCAAGCACAGTTGTGCAGTTGGGATTTGAAGGGACACTGTTATTAGTGTTTATCAGGAAACTATAAGTAGTCCAGAAATTGCTAACACTTACAGGGTTGGTTCACAACATTGAGTGGTTTGAGGTGTTTACCTAGTTTGTCAGACTTTAGGTAAACTCACAAAAAAATATTCTGGAGAGAATCTCTTTAGTCACTTGGGATTCTGGGAAAGAGCTTCTGTTTCAAAAGGTGTAAAGAAAATGGACTTTCATAACCACCCAGAGCAAATCCTTATGGCATTTCATAATCTTCATAATTTGAAGTACACCAATATGATGTTTTCATAGAAAAATACAGCCCTACGATGGGACTGGACAGCAAGCTGATCTAACAAGAGTAGAAGAAAAAAAAAGGCAAGACTCTCCCTTATCCAAGACAAGCGAAGCCAGACATTGGTTACAGCCGTGAAAGCAGGTGTCTTCCAGTGACGACAGAGGGTGGGCCTGCATGAGCCAGGGGGGCACTGTGCCAGTGGGCGGCCGCCCCGGAATACAGGACCCCGTCCCCTGACCTTGCGGGGTGACGATTTTCCCATCCTTGAGACAGACCCTCCCGGGTTGTAGGAGCCACAGACTCATCCCGGAGGGTCAGAGGCAGAGCTCTCCATTGCAAATCCTTTTTAGTCAGTGGTCTAAGAAAGGGGTGGGGGGTGTCAGGGGCGTTGCTAGAACAAAGAGTACTTTCTTGGCCACCCAGAGCGTCTCCAGAGGGTGCACGCCGGCCTTGGCCTCCCCGCCCACTCCCTCCCTCCCATCCCGATTACTGTATTTGACAGCACCCACCCTAGGAAACAGAAACTGTCTCTGTAGGTGTTTTAAGCAAAAACGGTTCCGATACAGGAAATTTAATGCTTACACAGCTGCCGGAGGTGATAAAAGACTGAATCAGAGGTTGGGCCGCCCTGACTGACCCCTCATTGACCCCCCCATAACAGCTGGCTGCCAAGCCTGCGACCTGGGCCGGGTCAGGGGGCGGGTCCTGGGGGAGCCTGGAGGTGGGCGTGCAGACGCTGCCCCTAGGAAGGGTCGCTGCTGCCCCTAGGAAGGGTCGCTGCTGCCCGTGGGACCGCCTGCTGGGCCGCAGGGCCTCGGAAGTGGATTCCTGCGGGAGAGAGGCTGGGCATCCGCCCCAGACCTGCCTAGCGTTTCCGCTGCTCGTCTGCAGGAGAAATAAGAAGGCAGCCCTGATCTACCTGGGCTTCCAGATCCTCTGACCCGCACGCGTCCAGAACACTGGCTACACAGGAATCTTTGTGGCCTCCCCTGTTTCCCCTCCGCTTCCCCTCCTTCACCTTTTAAGTATAGGGCTCCACATTTGTTCCCCAGAGTGCTGAACGTTGCTGGGATTTGAAAATCATTTATGAAATAGGTCGGTTTACATGCTGTTCGGCAGATAGACAAAGAGTCCCTGTCCCACAGCTTAAATTCTGGAAAAGAATCTCGCAGGCAGAGCTTGGGAAACATCGACGTCGGTCCCTGTAGCCGGGACCGGGGAACGGCCCTGGCGCTGGCTGCCTGTGGAAGGTCGTCCGCTGTGGGCAGGAGGCAGCGCGTCTCCTGGGGGAGGGATGCCTTGAAAAATGGAGGTTTCAGGAAGTCTGGCGAGCTAAAGGAGTAGAAGTTGTGCAGTGCGGTCCTGATGTAAAGGTAGTGGCCTGAACTCTAGAAGGTTCCAGAGCCAAGAATCTCCAGGGGTGAGGCTTTGACTTCTGAAAGAATAACGACGTCGGAACAAAATCTCACTTGGTCTTTCTCCAGCCTTGCTTCACAGTAGTTACTGCGGGAATCAGGTCCAAGCCCATGACCCCCACGGCCCGCTTCCCTGAAGATGTCCTCTCTAAGCTTCTCGCTCTGTCTACATTCAGGTTGGAATGAGCCAGAGTGCCTTGACTATTACGGGCCATCCATTTCGTTTTCTGATTCGTTTAACAAACACTAAGCGCCGGCTGTGGGCGGGACACTGTGCTCAGTCCTGGAGAGGCAGGTGCGTGTGTCTGCGAGGCGGGATTCTGCGTGAGCCAGCAGGTGTGCGGACGCGATCGGAAGGATGCACGGGAAGCTCTGAGAGCCCAGGAGAGCGTCCCTGTGAGTTGCCTGCAGACGTCGGCGAGGGTGTCACGGAAGAAGTGGTATTTTAACTGAGAAGGAAAGGCTTGAACAAGAATTTCCTGCGTGGTTTAATAATATGTGGGAGTGTTTTAGGGAGAAGAAATAGCTTGTCACATCCCAGCTGTCCACAGTGAGGGGGACACTTCGAGTAGTGTGGGGATGTGTGGGAAGGGTGGCTTGGAACAGGATGGCGTGATGGGCTGGACACTGACCTCAAGGAGGTGAGGGGAGTGAAATCGCGATGCAGAGGCTGCAAGTGCTGGGGAGGGGGTTGGGGAGAACAGGGAGGGAGGGCTCTGCGGAGGAGCTGGGCTGGGACGGGGCTCGCATTTGGAAGGACTGCAGGTGCGTCTCTCCCGCTTTGGCGAGAGGTGCGGACCGCTGCCTGGAGGTGCCGTTTCTGTGCCTCAGCTACTGCAGAGCGGGAAATCGGACCCGTCTCAGCAGAGACACCCCTTCGCCACTGGCAGGGTCAGCACGGCACCTGCTCCTGGAACAATTTATAGGAGGCCAAAAGCGCCAGGGGGCACCGAAGGGAGTAAGCCAGGAAAGGAGAGCAGCAATTGCTACATCTGGAAGGCGGGTGATGCAAGGACTGGTCGAGCCTACAGTTAGTTCTGAAGTTAGACGAGGCACCTGGACTGCGACTCTCTGGAGCTGTGAAGCGATGGCTGTTACCTTTCATAATCTGTGAGCCACTCCAGTCCTAACTGGCTGCACGCATGTAAGACAGGTTGAAATTGTCAGCGCGTTTCACCGTGCTGTTGTTACGTGGCCTCAGGAAGGCCAAGTTCAGTTTGAGGAATGGGGGTTTACATGCCAAGTTCAGTGCTGCCCCTTGCCGTCTCCCTGACCTTGAGAAGGTCATCTACTCTTCTCAAGCCTGTGTCCTAATTTGTAAGGTTGGGGCGATGTTTGCCTTGTCTACCACACAGGTTGTTTTGAGCATCAAATGGGATGATTATATATAATATTGTGCATTCTATAAAATGCTGCGGAAGTCGGTGAGAGGAGGTCAAGTCACCCCACGTGAGGGGACATAACCTGGGCGTAAGTAGCCCCTGTGGCAATAGAGGGGAACAGACGCAGAGCACGAGGTTTGGAATGGAGTGCAGATGGGAAACATCAGTGAGGCTGATGGAGAAGAGGGCGAGATAGAGATGAGACCAGGTAACCGCGACAAGAGAGGCTGTCAGCAACATTTCCTTAAAATCTCCATCCTCGGCCCGGGGTCTCAGGCTCACTCCAGACCTAGGGAATTAAATCTGTGTCTTAACATGGTGGCCGAGCAATTGGTGCGAGCCCGAGACCCAGCGTGCTGGAGGACCGAGTGTTGCGTCTCATCGGAACTGTCTCTACCCTGAGGGTGACGCAGCCCCGGGACTCTGAGGGGTCCCTGTGTCTCAGACTGACCCCTGGACCTGGTCCAAACGCTGTTGCTGGTCAGTGAAACATGGGATCATTTCAACCAAGGGCTCTGCTTTCCGAGGAAGCCAGGCAGACACTAAAGACCATTAATTTTACCCAGGGGGGTGCCGGTGACACGTGAGTGACCCATGGCACGGAGACTTTAAAGTCAAAAAGAAAAGGAGGGGGAGAATCTCTTGAATGTTAGGTGACAAATCCAATAATATGGAAAGTGATGACAGTAGCCCCAGCAAACAACTTGGTGACAATGTCATGAGGGACTCTGACCCAGAGATACACAGATAAGCTACTTCTAGAGAAAATCCGAGAAAATAAATAAAATAGAACATCTATTTTAATGCCAATGTGTAGTTTTAACGAGTAAGTTTTTCTTGTCTGGTTCAAAAGCAAACCAAAATGAAAAATTGACTTTTGAATTTGAAGAAGCATATGGAAAGAGAACAAGATTTTATAAAAAATATTTGCATCTCTGTAATGTCCATGAATATTTTCATGTAAAACATTTAGGTGAGAAAAAATGGTCATCTATATTTCTACCCTGGGAAAAAAAAATAGATCAACTATAAAGCAGACAAGTTTTATCAGCCTATTTTCAGAATTGGAGAAGAGGATTTCTTGATGCCTTGTAAATAAAGCCAAAAGACTACAAGCTCGAATGGGCCATTTCTAGACATTGCCATGAGCTCTGAATCCAGAGTCCCAGGCCATCTCTGCTCCGGGCTCCTGCGGTTCCTACCATAAAGGGAGCATTTCGGAGGCCGTGCACTGCAACGTGATCCCTGGCCTCGGGCATCCCTCCAGCCCTCCGCACGTGGCCGGCGGAATGCAGACCTCTGGAGGTTGTACTTGATGTGTTGCTATGGAACTGTCTAAATATTATGAGCAGAGCCGTAGGGCATGACATACAGCGGTCACTGCCGTGAAACCATCGCAGCTAGAAATCACTTTCACATCTCTGGGACGTAGCTTCTGGTTTAGAAGAATGGCGCGGGTGGAATGAGTGAATTATCCTTGATTGCACTAAATCAGATCCCAGATGAAGATAGGAAGACTTCAAAGGAGCTTTAGACCAGGAGGAATCCCAGAGACTTGAACTGGGAAATGCACCCTCAGACCAGGGATGTCTGAATAGAGAGCTTGGTAGCCTTGGGGATCTCAGATGTAATATTGGTGCTGAAAACAGAGCGGTTTCAAATCTCACTCCCAGCAAGACTCCACGCGGGGCTCAGGGAAGTCACCCAAAGCCAAGGCCCCCTCTTCTGACATCCCTGCTTGGAGCAACCAGACCCCAGACTCTCAGCTACTCAGGCTTTCATGCTTGGTTCATTTTCAGATTCCAATAATTGTTGTGAAGCTGTGTTCACATTTTAAATCAGAAGTTATGCATCATAAAATGCACCATTTTCCCCCATAATGGCTAAGGCATGGTTCATTTAAATAAGAAGTACAACCCTTGGTGCATCTTTTTGAATTACAGTTCTGTGAATGCTGTTTCCGTCTGCAGGCTAAGCCCAAGTTTCCTCTCTGAATGAACGTTTTTCAAATGTGAATTCGGAACACACAGCCCACACCCCCGTCACATGCTGCCCAGAGTGAACAGGAACTAGGTGCAGCCGGGCTCTGTGGCTTTCCTGGTTTCTTTCCTTTTTTATCCTCTTCCTCAGACACTTGCTATGGAATGCTTTTCATTATTATTATTTTTTTATTAAAAGGGACAATGTTTCTCACAAGCCCTTTAGGCTGCACTAAGAAATTCGAATTAAAACGTTGCAAACTTTCAAAACAGTGTAGCTTTACTTTGCAGAATCAGAGAAATCCATTCACTTCAATATCTGGTTAAGTTTCACTAACAGTAGAAGGAATCCACTCCATGCTGCCTGTCCATTTTCTCATCTTCCCTGTCTGTGAGGAGAGGGAGAGACTGCATTCCCTCCTGTCTGTGGTTCTTCATGTAAACAACGTGGAAAGAAATGAAAAAGACTTTTTCCCCTATTTACATCATTTTTTAAAAGACATGCCACCCCCCTGATATTCTTGTCTGAAATACTAAAAAGTGTAGGAGATCTAGAAAAAACCATAATACATGGGGGGGGGTTAAAAATATCTGTTGGATGAAAGATTGGCTCAGAAGTATTTTCAAACACCAAGCTGCCCAATGTCCCCTTTCTTCTTTTTGAGGCCATTGATATTCAGTGGAAGAAAGTCAGCAAACAGGATCCAAGTTCAACTGTAATCAAGAGTAAACGTAAGGAACTGTAAGGACTGGTCGGATTCTGTGGCATTATTGGTGTTATCTTGTATCCAGTGTTTGAAATGAGTGGCTCACTCATCTAGCCTTGGAAACAGACTGTTACAGAGATTCTAATCATACTCCTGATAAGAGATGCTCTCTGTGCTGGAAGCCTATACAACTTTAGCTTTGCTTCAAGTGTAGAGCAAGAGATGGGAATGTAATGGGCAAATATGGGAAAAAAAAACCCCAACAATACTTAGGATCCACTCAGAAGTTACAAACCATTGTCCCTGTCAAAGTGGAAATCTAAGCAATTAGCACAAAGCTTTTTAAATGTCTAGCGTGAAAAGTAATTCTGTGAAAAGATATCATTGGTGACGTGTGCTCCAGGTGAGGCTGGTACCAGTAAACAGAGTGAAAACCGGCAGGGGCCTGGCCAGGGAGCGCAGGCGGCTGGAGTGTCCTCACTGTGCACTAAGGTTGCGGGTCTGATCCCTCATCAGGGCACATATAAGAATCAACCACTAAATGCATGAAAATACGCGGGGCAACAAATCGATGCTGCTCTGTCTCTTTCTCCCACCCCCTAAAAAAACTAAAAAAAAACACCAGAGTTCCACAGTAAGACTCTGTGGTCTTCCTGCCCATTACCCAGCTGAGTGAGACACAGATCCCACTGATCGGCCAAAAATCGCCCAAGACTTGCTGTTTCCGGGCTGCTGAATTTCTGAAGGAGGAAGGAGGGTAATCAACTGTGTCATCTCTGGGGAGCAGGGCTATGACACAGAGATGACTGATGATCTGTCCACCTCATCAAAGGACAAAGTGTGCAGAGTGTCACTGAATCTGGGGAGACGTGCCGTTTTGCCTTACCCTTTCTGCAAAGTTTTGTTGTCCCCCCTCGGCTGATGACTTCCAAGTGGCTTCCCGAAATGAAAGAATGACAAAATATCTTATGAAAATGGATTTGATTCTCTACTGGAGTCTGTCAAGTAGTAGATTCTGTATCGGTGGTTCCCACCTGGGGCGGAGTCTGCCAGCCAGGGGGCAAGAACGAGTTCTGGAGATGCCTTTGGTTGTCGTGACCTGGGAGGAGAGGTCAGAGGCTGGGGACAACGGTCAACAGATTGCCGTGTCCGGGACAGCCTCCCCCGAAGAAGAATTACCCAGCCCTAACTAAGTCCTAGTGCCAACGTGGACAGAGCCCATTTTACAAGGTGGACAGAAACCCCAGCGGTGTCACCAGGTACCAGCAAAAGCCCAGACACGGTTCATTGTGGGTCCTTCCCGTCCCCGGACAGTGCGGCTTCCCCGTCGGCACGAGAGCATTGCACGGCGTTCCTCCACCAGGGCTACGTGTGGTCTGTGTCCACATGGGCGATGCTGTCATCGATGTCACAGATGGATTTTGTTACATGTGTGCAACAGACGGGCCGTTCTTGAGGTTTAGGGAAAATAGATAGTCTGCTCCAAAGTTGAATGTAGACGTCTAATGCTGGTACAGAAAACTAATTGTGATGTTGAGAAACAGTTTCCTCCAAGTTCTTGGTCACATTTCAAAGTTCTTAGTGTTCAGTGTCACCTAAGGCGTGCTGTCACAGGAGGGGAGACAAGTCTTTTTAAGAAAAGAGAAATGGAGTAAAACGTAAACATAACAGTACAGATACCACTGCCCAAAGCTAACCTGACAACTGATCACGCACAAATCTTGGTTAGTCCAGACCCTCTGGGGAACCGGATCTTTACTTTGGTGGCACTGAAGAGTGAAGGCTTTTCTATGGCTACCTCCAGCCCGACCGCTTTCCTAACTGCCACACTCACGTCCCCGCCACTGAGCGTCTGAGTGTCTAAGAAGAATCCCCAACTTCCCTGACCCCCACTGCCCCTTCCCGCTGTCTCTCTCTCCCGCGCTTCCTTCTCTAAGCTCAGGGCAACACCCCTCTTTCTGTTCCTCCGGCCCCAAACCTTGGAGTCATACTTCGTGCCTCTTGAAATTTCTGTTTCTCCCGACATAAAACCCGTGGCTACCCTGCACACACATGGTGTCTGGACCACGCCGCCATCATCCCTCAGTGGGGTTGTCACATTTGTCTCCACGGGTCTCCTTTGGGCCCCTGGACTAATTTCTATACAGATGCTGTAAGATTGCTTAAAACCCTCCCGTGGCGTGCCACTTCTCTCGGAGTACCAGTCGACGTTCTTGCAAGGACCTAGAAGGCCCTTTAAAATACGTCCCCTCCCTCTCTTACCGCGTGACCTGCCTTCCTGCCAGAGACGGCTTCATGCGTGTGTGACCCGTGCCATCACGCAGGGCCTGTGCTCAGAAGGTGCGGGGGCTGAGGCTCTGCCCCAGCTATCGTAGAAATTCTGAACGATTCTGAACGAGGAGCCGCACGCTGTAATGTTGTGCTGGGCCCCACGAATTGTGTAAGTGGTCCCATCATCTACTCTTTTCCCCACCCGCAGCCTGCACGCTGGCCCCTCCCACTGCTGTGCTCACTCCAGGTGCCCTTTCTCCTCTGCGGCTCGGTACTGGCCGTCCCCTCCGCCTGGCTCGCTCTTCCCCACAGAGTTCTGGGGCTCACGCCCTCGTCTCTTTCGCGTTAGTTTCTCCGTGGGACTCACTCTGACCACACCATTCATACTGCAGACTGTCTCCCCATGGTTGTTCTTACTCGGATGCAGTTTTGCTCAGTGTGCTGATGACGACCTTCCATATTAAATTTTTTTCTTACTTATCATGCTAATTGTGTATTGTCTATATTTCTCCCTCTAGGCGTCACAAGGGCGAGGGTCCTTGCCTGTATTTTCACTGCTGTATACTATGTGCCTGATACATAGGAGGTGCTTAAACATTTGCTGAATGAATGACTATGCATGGGAGGTTGATACTAGAGTCTAAGACAGAACCTCTGCAGTTAATAACAGGGAAGGTGCCGTAAGGAGCTGCATGCAGTTTCCATCATGGAAGGTGACTCCAGCATTCACAGCCAATCCTTGTGCTGTGTCCCCATCCAAATACTACTCGTTTCTCGCCGATTCAAAAAGCAACATGTGAGACCCTCAGACTTTCACTAAAGTTTGATAAAATTCCAGTTTATGTAAAAATAGCCCTCTTTAGGCCAATTTTCAAAGAAGAAATATTTTGTGCAGAAGACATCGATGACTTTGCAACAGAAATATAAAGACCCCGTAAATTGGGATTCTTCATTAGAAACTAACACGATGCATACTCCTGCATCCCCAACGTTCCCGCCACCCCAATAACCAAGCACACCAAGGACGTTTTTATTTGTCAAACTGAAACTTGGTGGCAGTGGCTGAGTCCAGACAGAACTGGAGGCAGAAGTGGGCCGCCAGACCTGATTCAGCCGCCCCGAGTTTCATTTCCTCCTGGAGGCCCTCAGTCCACGTCCGCCCCGTCCCTCACGGGCTGTGCTGCAGACCGAGACGGCCGGATGTCCGCCCTCTGGTCCTGGCCCAGCCTCCTGGCGGAGGTGTGTCTGCGCAGACATGGCAGGTGACCAGTAGGCCTCTGCCTCTTCTCTTCCCACCCCCCTCCCTTGAATTATATCACAAGTCGTGTGTCTTGAACCTGTGCTTTCAGGGGATGATCTCGTTTCCCATTTTACTGAGAAAATAGAGGCAGTTAGAGGAGAAGTTCTGCAAATTCCCACCGTTGCATCTACCCAGCCTCTGTGCCCAGACACCCTGTCCTGTGCATGTCTGCGTGGAGGCATGGTCCATGTGGACGTCCAGAGCCCGCCCCTCTCTTCCAGAAGGACATTGCTCCAAAAGTCCTCTTCTCCCTGGAATTCTCCCCTGTGCGTGTGATCTTTCTAATCAGCATCTAGATACGGCTTCAGTCCTAAGTTTTTTCCCCATTTCAACAAAAATTAGATCTCCTGATCTCATCACCCCTCCTCCCAACTGTGCTGTCTCCAATTCCCATTTTATCCTGAGTTAAGCTTTTGCTTTCGGTATTTACAGAAACTGCCCTCACCCACATCACTGAGATCTTCAGTCACAAAAACCGATGTCTCGGCTCCTCCTCTGACTTGGACGATGAGTAAAATCAGAGTAGTTGATCATTACTTCCTCCTAGAAATCTTTTTTCATTTGTGTTCCAGGGCAAGCCTGATTTTCCTTTCACTCTAATGGCTGTTTGTTCTCATTTCCATTGCTGGTTCTCTTCATCCTCTTCCTTAATTCTGGAGTGGCCCCAAGCCCAGTTGTCCAATCTTTCTACTTCCTGTTGGATTCCTGAGTACTCTCCTTCATCCTCACGGTTTTAATACCATCCATATGTCAGAGAATGACCTTCCCTTTAATGTGAATGTTTACTGAGTCTCTCAAAACTAGGATGTCCGTATTTCCCATCACTGCTAGTCGCTTTCGCAAAATTCTTTCTGATCAGCACAACAACTCTATTTTTCTAGGTGCTCAGGCCATAATCTTTAGAGTCAATCTTGAGGCCTCTCACTGCTAGTCTGTAGTACATCCTGTTAGCTTTGCCTTCAAAATATTCAGAATCTGAGTTTTTCTTGTCACTTCTAGGGCCACTGGCCTGATCTAAGGGATCATCATCCTTTGCTTGGATTATAGCAGTAACCTCTTACATAATCTTCCTTTTTAAAAACCCTCATACTACACCTTCAGTCTTTTCTCAACATAGCAGCCAGAAGGATCTTTAAAAAAGAGTAGATTATTCAGTCCTCTGCTCAAAACCCTCCATTGACCTTAAACTTTACTCAGAGCAAGGCCAAAGTCATACTATCCTACAGACCTCTGAGCAGACTGACCTATAATCTCTAACTTCATTGAGATCTTCCCTCCACCCACAATTTCTCCTTGACCTCGAAGGCATGTTTCCTTTGCACAACTTGTTTCCTCCCCGGGGACATTATTTCTTGACTATCTGGATGGCCTGCTCCCCTTTTATTTCTCGACTTGTCTTCCACCTCTGCTTCTCAATCAGCTTCCCTGGCTGCTGTTTACCTCGCCACCCTTCCACACCCCATCCTCCTTCCTGGCTTTACTCCCACTCACAGCGATTATAATCGTCGGACAGTCTGCATATTCCCTTGTTACAGTCTCTTCACGCTAGAACGTCACTCCCATAAGAGCGTTGTCTTTCGGTCCCCTGCTCTTTCCCTAGTGCCTGGAACAGTGCTCGCCACCCAGAGGGTGCTCAATACACATTTGTTTAATAAGTAAGTGAATACCTACATATATAAGTACAGTCTTCGTTAAGTAAAGGGAAAGAGTTGTAGATCTTATTTGAGACCACTGAGAGAAAGTGGATAAGAACAAAGTGAGATAGAATTATTTTTAGGGTTTAAAAAAAGACGAGAGGCTATTTTTAGAATACAGGAGTGGGCAGAAGTGGGGTTACAGTTGTTTGTATGGAAAAAGACATGCAGGTTATGATTATTGCAGTAGCTCTGTTAACTCTGTTAACTCTTACAGTGCAACTGTAAGCCTACTCTGCCCACCCCACATAAGTCAACCATGAATTTCACCCTGAGGAGCATTTTGCTACTACTCACCTACCGAACTTCATTCTTGTCTTGCCTTTGTTTCTTCCTGGGATTAGAAGGCATGTTCCATAACCACATCATTTGGCATCTTCACTGTGCTAGTTATTTTCTAATACTATTTTCAGCTCACGAGTTTGCAAGGGCCAGCAGCCGCTCCTTGGTACTGGCCACCAGGGCCCATGCAGCCTTTGCTGTCATTCAGCATGTGGAAAATGAATGGAAGTTTTAAGGAAAAGGGAGAGAGTACTTGATGTTACTTCACAACCTGCTTTTCCATGATTGAATCTTCTCAAAATGTGCAAAAGCCCTCATTATCATATACTTGAGTCTAATGATCCTTTCCTAAACCATGAGAATGAGAAATCAGAAATGAACAGCTTAGAAGCATGAATGAGTGATGCATGTGTCTTTTACTATTTCTTGTGATAGATCTGAGTTAGCGCGCACTGTGTGTCTCTGGAGATGTGCCTGGTTTGTAAATGCTCTTGAAGCTGCTCAAGAGCGGGGGATCATCCTTGAGAAACCCCCTGGATTTTGTCTTGGAAGCTGAGCATCTGGCTTTCCTCATGACTCCCCTGACCCTTGGCCACAAGTAAATGGCATAGGACTCTTGTGAAGGTGACTCATGGTGAGAGTCTTGTAGTTCCCGGAACCACAAGGGGCCTTAACTCCGTGCTTATGGATAACTTTCTCTAGGACACCCAGACTCCACTTAAGGTGTGAGGAGGCCGAAGTCCCCTATGTTGCCCTTCATTGAGTCCCCAAGATGTTTTTTCTTGGGCCTACTTTCTGAACGGGTTAATGGGCAGACCTCATACCACCTTCTGAGAACTCGGGAGCAAAGGCCGTGGATGCCCGAGTCGGTTCTCTATTTTCTGTGGAAACTGTGTAGGTTGGTCATGTGGAGGTGAATCAATGATCCGGCCTTGATTTTTTCCTACCATGGTTTTGTGATCACAAGCTGACTACCACGTGTGTGAGTAGTGATCATTTGCCTTTTATTCTTGTGGTTTCTTTGGTATTTACTTGGTGTCTTAATCACTTTGAGTATATATGCCTTCAGATTTATTGATAACATGTTATTAATTTATAGTTCAAATGAATTGCTTAGTGTCTAGCTACTACTGATGAAACTTTCACTTGCACTGGGGTGTACATGATAGATTGTTCATATCAATAGAAATGCACACCGGAACCTCATCCATGATCACAGCAGGTCCCTAGGGACTCAGCTGAGGACTTTATAAAATCCAGAGAAGTTATTGAGACTAACCACACCATCTTATAAACCACTTTTGTTTACTAAGTATAACTTACACACATTCAATTTGTAATCAGTTGTATTAAAAAATGAATTTTTAGTTCCCATTATGTTTGAGGAATTGCTCTAGACACAGGAAACGTAGCAGAGACCAGAACGGACAAGCCCCGGCCCTCGTGGCACTTACATTGGGGCTGCAGCGGGGGGCAGGGGGCAGACAACAGCAGATCGATAAACACATGGTGGAATGCCTGGCAGTGACATCTGAGCCACGAGAGAAGGGACAAGTAGAGGACGATGCTGGAGAAGAAGGTGTGGGCATCACCCTCCCAGAGGATGCGGGGTTTGAACGGGGACCTGAGAGAAGTCGGCATGCGAGTGGTGGGCCTGTCTCAGGGAAGGGTGTCCGGAGAGGAGCAGCCGCCGGTCCCCCGGCCCCGCGGCAGGAGGCGGTGCAGTGACGGGCGGTGACGAAGGGGATGGCGGGATGAAGTGCTCTTTGTCATGAGGACCTGGGGATGAGGACCAGTAGACCAGCCTGCAGAGCTCGGGTGTTCTGAGTATTCTGAGCGAGATGGAAGCCACTAGGTGGACGTTACAGGCTTTTATTTATATTTTTAAGAGAATCCCGGTATGCTTTGGAAAACAGACTTAAGGAGAAAGGGGTAAACAAATGAAGCAGAGGGATCAGGTGGGAGGCTGTGGGACTCTGGGGAGAAGATGACAGAATACTCAGAGAACGCGAACTCTTAGGTTGGTCTCCGAGGTCCTCACTCTCTGGCCCTAGGAACGTCCAGAACTTCGCCCTGCCGTGCTCTTCATCACCGTCCACCACTTCATCGTCTCCTGCCGCCGAGCTCTGGGGCCTGCCATTCCCGCCGCCTAGGTGCTTTTCCCTGAGACAGGAGGGCTGGGGGGTGGGATGTCTTGGACCCAAGGGGAGGAAGTAGGTATTTTCACAAGGATGAGGTCTGTGTGTATTACATGCCACTGATAGATCAAGAAAGAGAAGAAATAGTAATTAACCAATGGAATTTGACATGGGAAGGTTCTTAGATCATTAGTGGGCTGTGGCACCCTGTCCAGTTTTCCAAACAATCCTTCCCTTTTTTTCATCTTGGTTCTCTGTTATCTGTTAAACCCGAGTTGCAACGATTGATTCTTTGCAGAAAGCCTTTTTTCTTTCTTTCTTTCTTTCTTAACTAAATGTGGGGGCTTCTCACTTTCATGTCATTGAGCAAAATGCAGGGTTTAGACAGTTTATCGGTGATCACACTTTCAAACCTTTTTTTACCGCTTACTGTCTGCTGTATGGGTTAGGTGTTTTGAGGTGACGTTTGAAAGCCAGATTCAGTTTACCTCTGCATGCCAACGCCCTAAAAGTGTTCCGTCTTCATTTTCTTGTAAAGGTCGGTGTTGCCACACTGTGTGCTTGTTCCCTGGGACCTTCGTGTTTTGGAAGTGCCCCGTCTCCAGAAGGGGTAGATTGGTCTTTCAGAGCAGTGCAATCGCTCCAGATGAATGAGCGACGCAAATAATATTTCCTAGTGAAGGTTCACGAACCCTCCTTTCCCTTCCCAGCATTTCAGCTGGTGGTGGCAGCGAGGTAGCCACCAGCTATTCGTAGGAAAAATGAAGTCGCACTGTTCTTCAAAGGTTAAAGAGGAAAATACCTTCAGAAAGGGCAAAAGGTCAGAGTGTTTCTGTTAAGGAAACCACTGTTTTTACCAGCATCTTCTCACCAACTGCTGGGAACACAGAATGAAGAGGAATTAGGAAAATGCTGTGTTTTAGTTAGTAGTTGGTAGAACTTTGTGGATTTGGGGAGTTTATAGTTCATGTTGCGTTTCTGTGTGGGAACTTTCAGGGTTACTGATGGCAGAATGAAACTTCATTTTTTTTCACGGCTGAAATTTTTGAGAAATGAGAACTCTTTTCAGTGTATGATGATAAAAAAGAAAAAAATCATTGCTGGGAGCATGGATTTTGCCGGAAACACCAATACCGGCAGTGGGCTGGCCTTTCCGGTTCACCCAACTCAGCTGACGTTTTGAGCGCTTACTCTGTACTTACAGGACCAAGAGTAGGAACACGGAGAAAGAGAAGGAAGGTGGCGTGGGCCCTGTCCCCTCTTCAGCTCTGCACTCGCTGTGAACGTGTCCTTCGCCGGTATCGATTGCCCTTACGACACCAGAAAGGTAGTGTCCTCTGAGCTCCCGAAGTCAAGTCCAGAAAGACGAGTTCACACAGGGAAGAGTCAAGGGCATCACAGTTCTAGGAATCATAAAAATCCAGGCCAAGTCAAGTTCAGACTGACCTTAGAGATGAAGACAAGAAAGAAGGATTTGGCCCCCAGGTGAAAAATCGTCTCAGCAAACCTTCTCCATCGAGGCGGCTGTGCGGGAAGCCGGGGTGGGTTACGGCAGTGAAGTCTTTCAGTTCTGGACCCGAGCTTTGCTGGTGCAGGATGGAGCCTGTCTGCCTTCCAAGGCTAAAACCGCCTCAAGGGTGGGGCATCCTACGCAGTAAGCGAGTGAAGGCTGCTTATGCGGGCTGGAGCGGGAGGGTTTCCAGGTTACGGGACGTAGCGGCTGCGGTCACCATTCCTGGGCCCACTGGGCGGGTGGGGGTGGAGGTGCGGCCCCGCACCCCTGGGCTCCCTCCATCTCTGTTTCGCTCCGCGTCCGGCTCTCTTTCCCAGGTTGTCTGTTGTTGGAGACGTTGGGCCAGACCCCGTGGAACTTCTGCAGTGTCCCTCCGTCTCTGAGCTGGGAGTCTCGGCTCACGCTCCTTCGTGAGTCTCGTGGCTCAGAGCGTTTCGGCCTCGCTGCGTGTTCCAGGGAAGCCTGGCAGGGTGGCGAGTTACTGCCGCTGAGAGCAGGAATTTCCCTTGACCTGCAAACCTGAACTCTTTCGCCTTTTATGGGCTCATCTGTTTCGTCGTGTACCCTAACAAGATACTGCGTTAATCATGTTTTCAATTATAATTATATCCGCCTTACCTCCTGGACTATATTGTGAGGTCAGGGAATGTGAGTGCTTTGATATTGTGTGCGATACCAGTACCGGTACCCTAACCCTAACTCGAGCGTAGTGCCCAGTTCAGCAGTTTTTATAGCTGCTGTCCCCAAAGTCACCTGAGGCGACTGTGACAAAGGCGAATTCCAGAGTGCCTCTCAAAGATTCTGCGAGTAAGTAATTCCAGGGCAGCGCCTCAGAACATACTTCGCTTTTTAGCCAGTTATCTCTGGGGAACATGGTTATACTTTGAAAAACACTAGACTCACTGGTAAGAGCTCAAAAAACACACCCCGAATGGTTATTGGTGCCCAGGGAGTAGGGAGGGAAAGAGCAGAGAAAATGACCAGGTGGGACGTGATTCCGTTTTCTGTGATGACCTCTGACTGTCGTGGTCGGCACGCTGTGGAATCCTGTTTCTTCAGTGTGAAGTTCAACATGTTCCTAGTGCAAAGGCACCCATTTGTGCCCCGAACACAGCTCTCCCCTCCCACCCCTGGCTTGATTCACTCTTTCCTGCCTTTCAAATGTTGGCTTAACTGTCACTTCCTCAGAAACTCTGCCTCACTCCCTCGGGCGCCTTAAGCAGACCCCTCCCCTTCGCAGCCCAGTTCTGTTGTGGCACCGGTTTCAGTTGAATTCCTGTAAACGCACACACAGTGCACCTACACAAGTACATGTATGTGTGGGTTCACACGTATGTGCTTTTGTGTTCACTGGTTGTGTGTCCGCCTTTAATTTCTAATGTGCAGTGAGTGTCTCATAGCCTTCCTAGCATCCTGTAAGTTTTGCCAACATTTAATAAGTAGGCAAATGAAATGTTCACTTAGGAGTCTAGCCCTGGCGGGGTGACTCAGTGGGTTGGAGTGTCGTCCTGTTCACCAGGAGATTGCTGGCTTGATCCCCAGGTGGGGCACAGACTGGGTTACAGGTTCGATCCCCAGTCGGGGTACATGCAGAAGGCAACTGATCGATGTCTCTCTCTCTCTCTCTCTCTCTCCCTCTCTCCTTTCCTCTCTCTCTAAAATCAATAAACATATCCTCAGGTGAGAATTTTTTTTAACACTGATTATGGGAAAACAGCACAGGCTTTTGAAGTGCATGCCAATTTACAGTTTGTTTTGGTATACGCTATCCTATTTGGTTACTCTATCGGCATGATATGGATATCATTATTTTAATGTGCGTGCAGAAGGGAATACTGAGGTCTGGGACACTGTCTATTTGACGCCGCCCTAGTGGTCAGTGGTGGTGTCTGCGTAGCTTCGCACCCCAGCCCCAGCGCGTGGTTCTCTTCTATAGGCGCTGACATACGCCAGGCAGTCAGCGCTGCCCCTGCCGGATTTCTGTTTATCGCGGCCGTATTTTGGTGCTGCTGACTGTAGGCTTCAGGGTGGTGCTCCTGCTGATGACAGCAACAGTCGAAGAGGCTCCTCTTAGGGAGAAATAGCTTCCCTTCTCCTACGTACTCAGGCTTACGTGGCTGGCGTCGGATCCTTGGGAGGAAAACAAGAACGACGCGAGAAGACGCGGTCGGCGGGGGTCGCCGCCCTCTGAGCTTGCGTGCCGTCAGGGGTGCTTCTCCCCGGCCCTCCCCGAGACTGCGGGGCAGCGTGCGCTGGCTCGCAGGCCGGTGTGGGTTTGCTCGTGTGTCTGCAGGGTGGATGCGCTCAGAGCCGCCAAAGCATCCTCCACAGCCGCGCAGCCTCATCCAGCCAGAGCTGATAACATCAGTCAGCTTGTTTATCACAGCCGTCGCCGTGTGCATTAACAGGGTCTGTTCCGAAGCTCCGAGTGCTTTTATAGGTCATTTATGGAGGTCACTGAGAGACCGAAAGTTTCTGATCATCATCGTTTCTGTGTGCTTTTACCGCCTCAGATAAGAACTGTGGATTAAAATATTCAGTGGAACACAGTGCTAGCAAAGCCTGTGCTGATCTTTCTGTTTAGAGTTTCCTTTTGTAAACTTTATTTTTTGGAAAGTGTTTTGTTTGGTGTGAGCATGAGGGAATGGGTGCAGGGCTCTTTCAGGGTCTTTATTCTATCAAAGTGGTTTACACTTTTTAAAAAAGATTGCAAATCCGTACTTCAAATTATGATGCCGTATCACTTACAGATTGTGTTTCTCTTCGATGATTCAGTGTTAAAAATGTTAATCTCGAAAGGTTGTGGGGAAAAGTCGTGTGATTTAATATTGAATCCAAGAAAGACTGGTGTGGTGCCTACCTGCTGTTTTTTAGCAGATAAAAGTAAGAACTGAAGAGATAACCCCAGAGCTCAGTCACTAAGTTCAGAACCAGGTCAGAGAAGGCGACATATACTGGCATTCAACCTTGCCCGTGGGGACCTAGGGCCTGCGACCCCGCAAACACGAACCTGGCGCACGGCCCCAGCTGGTTCCTGACTAGACACGTGGCGAGGATTCTGGGGCCGTCACCTGGGCCTTATTAAACCGCACAGTTGGGAGTGACAGCGTGGCTGGCCCTGATCGGATTCGGGTGAAGCGGTGGACGAGCCAGTCACCTACCTGGGCTCCCCCACCACGTGATGCTATGATACCGATGCGATAAACCAAATGCACTTCCAGGCTGCTCTGCTCTCCGATGATGCCTCTTCCAGAGTCAGCGAGATGAATCTCGGCCTTACTCCTGCCAAAGGAGGCGGCCCTCGAGGACAGAAGCTGAACAAGCCAACTCACCCGCACGGGCACGACCGTGCTGGTTTAGTATTTGAACGATGTGTACGTGAGAAGCCACACGGTGCAGAAGAGGCCACGCCGCCCACCCTGACCCCGCGGCCGAGCGTTAGTGGGGGCGGGCAGGACAGTGCCCTGGGCTCTGCAGACCAACGGTGCGGCTTGAGTCCCGGGAATGTGACGGGCTCTGCCCTCTCCATGTTCAAGCCCGTGTGCCAAGAGCGTGAAGGTTCAAGGGCTCCCAGAGGGAAACACGAGGAAACCCTGCACTCTGCAAAGCGGGGAACAGGTTTTACTGGGAAGCCAGGAGAATCTCGAAAGCGGTGCTGTTCTGCCAGTGAGGATAATAAAGCTATGTTTCAATATGCAGTGCCATGTAATCTACACGGATGGAAACTTTCTTCATGCCTTAATACGCACAGCTTGAAGCAGAGACTTAAAGAACGCATTTATTCGAAGAGATGCCACAGTATCAGCGGACAAGGGGCTCTCGCCCCTCTCCCCTCACACCTACCTGGTCCTACTCTCCAGGCGTGTCACGGGGCTGTGCTGACGGAAAACATTCGGTGGCTCGCCATTCCCCGTGGCTGAGCTCCGTGGCTCTGTGTCCACATTCCTGCACGTCAGACCGCAACCTGCACCCCCCGGGCACCTCTGCGCAGGCGGCCGGCTGGGTCCCAGCCCTTCTCCCCGAACTTCCCCCAGGCTTCCCAGGTCCCCTGCCTTTGCTCCACTCTCCTCCTCCCCTTTCCCACGCCCACCCTTCCGTTTCACCCAAATGCTGCTCTTTTGTAAGGCTCACATCAAGCACGGTTTCTGGGTTGCCCTTACTGGTGGTCACGGTTACCTGACCGTGTGGATATGTATCTGATCACCAAACGCCGGTCACTTGGCCGTGGATTTCTGCTGCTGCCTTGTTTCGCTCATTCTTTTATTTTTTCACATGCCTGGAAGTCCCTTCCCCGATCTGACTGCAAATTCATTGATGATGCGAAGCTTATTGTATCTCTCTTTTTATCTCTACAGCATCTGTAACGACACCATGCAAGTACTGGTTATCCAGAATACAAATCATTCATTTAGAATCACTTTTTTCGGGAGGGGGCGGTATTTGGTGTAAAGACAACTTGCTGAATCATTTCCCTCAAAACTGTCACCGATTGTGAGCTTTGATCTTAGATTCTGAGAGATGCTGTTTGTTTAGTCCCAGAATCTTTTGACTCTGTTACAAATTTTAGCAGGTAGAGTCCCCATCCTTAGTCAACAGACACATGTCCTAAATTCATGCGGGTGGCCTTTCTGAGTGCCCTGGCTGTGTCTTGTACAAGTTTTAGACATTGCATCAGAAAAAACAAGTGATTGCTGCTGTGAGTAATACTGAGCTGTGCCAGCTAGCCGAAAACCGTATTCCGGAAGCAGAGACTTCCACGCGAGGCTCATTCACATCCGCGCCCTGTCAGAGGAAGTGCCGGGCCGCGTGGCGTCGGCAGTCCCTGCTCAGCATGCGTGCCCCACACCACCGTGTAAAACCACCTACATCCGTTCTCACACACCGAGTCTCGCCGTCGCGTTCATCATTACTGACAGCTGCAGCTGCGTTTTTTTTTTCTAAGCTCCCGAGCTCTTTGTGGCAATGTCAGAAGTCGTGGGCAGCAAGTCAAGCTTTAAAGGAGGCACCCCCAGTGTAACTTCTGCGTGCCATCAAAGAGAGTTACGGGACTGTCTATCCGTGTCTGACTTCAGATTTGAAGTTCTTCGAAGGCAGGGGCTTTTTTTAAAAAAAAATTATTTCTTTATTTTCTCCAGCACAGGGCCTGAAAGACAGCAGGTGTCAATGAATGTTTATCGGATGGATGTTCGACGATGGTGAGCAAGGAAGTGTGTGTAGGAAGTGGATGGCATTAACTGTAGTCTCACCACCAAGGAATCAATCCATGAATGTCCAGCTCCCACTGTGAGCCATGACATTCGGAGATGACAAAGGGCAATGCGACAGGACAGCCCCGCCAAGGCTCACCTGTCACCCCTGTCACAATCACAGCCCGTGGGGAGAGAAAGGAGGAGGGGAAGAGTGGTCCGCTCCCCCAGCCCCTGTTCTGAGCACAGACCTCGTGTGGCTGGTCTTACGCTGTCGAATGCTTGTTTTCTCACGTTATCCCTTATCACAGATTGTTTCGCACTCTCTCCATCGCTATTGAAGGTGGACCCAGGTGGCTTGTTTGCCTTCTTGGTGTTTAAAAAATAGAAAATGTTCACATTACTATTGAGATGTGTGTCTGTTGGTGAAAAATATCCAGCAGCAGAGGCCCAGCCCTCTGCATCAGCAGCGGCTGCCTGACACTGGGCAGTGGGCACACGGGTAATGTTGGCAAGCTGCTGCTGCGTGCCTTTCTGAGGCTCGCAGAACTGTGCCATCGTAGTTTGTGAGATCTGTGCAGGGGTGTTTAAGAGTTCCTAATTAAGCTTAGAGTGGGAGGGGGTCGTAGAGGATGAGTAACAAGTTCATTTTTGATGGAGCCGTGTACCTGCAATCAGTATAACAGAAATGACACTGCATTTGGAATTCTTTTACACTAAATTTGCCACTGCTTGCCTGTGTTTATATTTTTAAACACCTTGGAGCGTAGTCTCTTCGTCTGTTACACGAGGTTGCTTAGACTGCTTTCTGTTTTACCATTTTCTGACTCTTCAGTTAATTATCCATCAGAACTAGAGAGCAAGACAGCGAAGAAACCAGCAGAGAGAGGGGAAGGCAGGGAGAAGCCCCGGCTACGCTGAGCTCCCGTTTTCACCGTCTCTAAATCTTCACTAAGATACCATGATGTGGTTTTATGACCCTCAGTTTATAACTGATACACAAAGACTTGGAGTTCAAGGACATATGGTGGGGGCAGACTGTGTGTCCTTGTTTCTTTGATCCTAAACTTAGGGAGCTTGCCACTGGCCCCTGTGATTTGGGGGCCTTTCCTTCCATAGGAAATTGGATGGGTGATATCACAGCTGTACGTCATCTGTGAGTTACAAGGTTAGATTTAGAATGATGGGAAATTTCAAAGGATATAACCCATATAAAGCACCCGGCATGAAACCAAGGACGTGATCCCTTTGTAACTACCTTAAAAATTATTACATTTGCATATGTGGGCAAATTCACAACCTTAGACACTTAATGATTGAAAGAGTTAATAACAATAAAATATGAGCTACTTCTTTTATGGAAGCAAATATCTACATATCTAAATCTATATAGGTCTATGTAAAAGTATCTATGTACCCATCTATAGATGAGTAACCCTCTTCCCCCTTTAGTTTTAAGAACTGAGCTGGGAGCATGGCTTATAGCAGTCACATAACATGGTTGCTGTTTCACAGACTGACGGGAATCCACCTAGCTCTAAAGTGTATCAGCAGGAATCACCATAACAAAGAGCATCTAACATAAATCTTTGCATAGCATTACTAAATGTATTTATAAAGGGCACCAAAACAAATCTCTTTGGTCTCCAAGGTGCTAACACAGACCGAAACAATAAACTCCTTTGTTCTCGGAAACCAGGAACATCATCAGGAATCTTGGAGAAGGAAAACAGGAAAAAAAAAATCTCTGTAAGTTGATCAAGCCCAAATTGTTCCCAGATAGAATTAGCTCAAATACTACTGGCCCGGCCCAGCCACGGAGCCCATTTTTGGAATTGTGGAACGTATGTTTTGCTTTGCCCTGGTACGCACGTGGCCAAATGGATTCATTTTCACAAAATAAGTAAAATATTCAGAACCAGACGCGGTTTCCTCTTTTATGATAATGAATAGACTTGAATGGATGGCAGGTACTGGGATGAAACGAGGAGGAAAGGGCCAAGTAGCGAAGAAATTGATTTGATTGGTTTGCTGTGGAGTGCGTGATGTTACTTCCCACACTGACAAGGGCCTGGCCCGCTTCAGAGCCCCGCTGTCTGCCGACCTGTGGGCGGCGGGAAAGCGGGCATGATTACTTGTGCTGTGGCCTGAGAGGGAGTCTCACGACTTGGAAGGGGTCTAGCAGGAGAACTTTTTTTTTCCGTAACTTTACATAATTTAAAATTAGATCACATCCAATTGATTCCTTACCTGTCAGCTTGTGCATTACTCTCTAAGGAGAAACATATATGGTTTTATTTTTGGACTTCACTTAGCTGGAAACTAAAATGAAGCTAGCTATTCTTTTTAAGTCCACAGATGTCCCACGATCAGTACAAACCACGGTGCCCTGCTCTCCACCACCCACCCACCCACGTGTGCGCACCATCGGCCTCTTCCTCCCTTTGGAAAATGGGTGTATTAGCTGAAGTAAAGGTCTCAGTGTCTTACCCTTCACACAAGAGTGTTCCCCACGTGGTATGGGTATCACGAGGCTCCGGGACTGCTTTCTCCACTCCTCGATTTTCTATGATTCCTCACTCTACAGGCCTGATGTAGGCACACAGCGGCGGACTTTAGAACCGGAAGTGTGATGTGAGCAGTGCCACAGAGATGCACAATGACAGAATTTCGGCAGGGGATGGCTGGACTCACCCTCCCTCATGCCCCTGCTGGGGCAGTGCTTGGCCATTGTCATCCCTGCCACTCACACCTGTCCCCACTGAGACAAGGAGAGAAAAGGGCGACTTCTCAAGCTCAGGAAAGAGCGGTGGTCCTCACTGAAGGGCACTGGGGTGCATTCTGTTGGGAGGGGGTGCTGGTCTGGCTGAGAGCTGCTCCCACTACCTCCTCCCTCTTCTGCTTCAAAGGACCTGAAAGTTGAGAGAGTAGGACCTGGGATGGAGAGGACCCCTGCTCTTCGTTTGGTAAAGGCGCACCTGTCGTTAAAGTAGCAGGTGGCGGACAAGTGCTAGGGATGCTGTCACGCTGACGGGAGGTTGCTTGCTACATTGGAAGCAAAGCGCCTCCAAGGCCAGCAGGTGCCTCCTATGGGAACCACGATCGTTCTTCTGCAGCTTCCGCAATGGGGCAACTCCAGCCGTGGGAAGTGGTTTCTCTTCCTTTTCCCTGCGCGTGGGTCTCGGGCAGAGCTTCTGGCGTCCAGCACGAGAGACCCTAGAGCTACACACCCCCCCACGTCTGCGTTGCAGGGAGGTTATGGTCTGTGTCAGCTCTGGGGTTCCGGAGAGGGGTGCGGGGATAAGCACTGAGGACAGCTCAGAGGTGGGAGAAAGGACTGGGAGTTCTGTGAGAAGGTCCTTTGTGTTGGGCATGGTGCTGCTCCCACAGCGTCTTCTCTGACTTTCAGGTGTGGACTGAGGCTTGGGGGGACTAGGGAACTTGTCCGCGGCTTCACAGCTGAAACCAACAGGACCAGGTGGCAGGTGGCAGAAAGAGCTGAAAAGCAAAGCCCTTATAAAGGATTGTCTCTCCCGTTTAAACACCAAGCAATCAAGCCAACCAGTCTTGGTGGTGGTGTTTCTTTCTGGGTAACAGCTTGCTTAGGAAGAAGTTAAGGAGCAACCAGCTTTGCTGTCTTATGTTTCTTGGAGACATTCTTAGACTAAAAGGTATTTTGGGAGGTTTAGATGGTTCTGGACTAACAAGGAGAGCTTTGCTGCGTAGGGCTGTAAGGTGACTTCCCATGTAGAAGAGTTCCTGGGATGAGTGTCCAACACACACACACACACACACACACACACACCCCTATACCTACAGGGTGGGCAAAAGTAGGCTTGCAGTTGTTCATATGGAAAACAGCACGTGTGCCATAATTAATAAATAGTAACACAAGAATAAGCTCTTTCATGTATCACACTGTAAATGCACTTTTGCCCCATCCTATATATCCCAACTGATTCTATTACATAGAAATTGTAAGAACCTTTAGATTGAGAAAATATCTTAATCAAAACCTTTGGTTCTAAGTGAGGATTGCATTCTGGGGAATAACTAAGAAGCTGAATAGATTTTCAGGGTAGTGTGAGAGCAGTTCTCCTCAAGCCTCTGTGTCCCTCAGGACCCCTGGCGGGGTGGTTGGAACCCAGGTTCATGGGCCTCCTCCAGGGCCCTGGTCCGGGAGGCCTGGTCGGCCTGTGTTGACGCCCTGGTGGGGGCCGCGCCCGGGAGGGTCCGCCTGGGGCTGAGCAGGCCGGCGAAGAGCAAGGACACACTCCGGACAGCTCGCTTTCCGTCCTTGGCTTTTAGCAGCTGCAGGTGTGAGACGGGAATTCATTCTTTTTCTATTTTTTAATGATTTCTTGATTTCACTGAATTCAAGAAATAATTCTGAGCATCTTCTGTGTTACAAACATGGGGCCAGAGCTGTGGATGAAATCTAATCTTAATGCCTTTAAAGAAACAGATACTAAAGGGCCTGCACTGTTGTAAGCTGGAGCTTAAAAGCAAATCACTCTTCAGCCTCGTGCTGCGGCGAAGGGAGAAAAACTGGAGACAATCTAATACAACTTCATTTATGGAGGAAGGAATTTCCCGATGAACAACTTGCCCAAATTTACACAACTAAGCCCACTGTACACGTGGCCTGGATTCTCTATTCTGTATTTTTTGCAAACAACTCAGAACCAAATTCTGCGCTGGATTTTGAAAAAAAATTTTTTTCCTGAGAAATGTTGCTGAGATTTATCCTTTCCTTTTAATTCCGACTGTTAAAAGCTTTTATGACCTCATGCGTGAATTACTACACTTGCTGTTCTAATCGTTAGATCTTTACTGCCTCTGATTCATCTTCCACCCAGGGGACAGACTAATCCGGAGTTACTTTTTCTTCCCCCCATGCTTGTCTGAGATGCTGCTTCGCTCCTGAACGTAACTGGAGCCGTTCTGTCCCGTTCTCAAGGATGGCTGCAATCTGGTCCCACTTCCCAGGCCCCAGTGTTTGTCTCCGATCTGAGCCTTCAGCTCGGTGGCAGGCATTCTCGCCCGCACCACATGGCCTGGGAGACTTCTCCCGTCCACACCGAGTTTTCTACCCTGTGTTCTTGGGGCCCAGAACAGGGTGCAGGCCTAGAGCTGGGCGCTGATGAAAGACAGGCCACAGTGAAATCCCGGCTGTGGCCCTTGGACGAGTGTCTTAATCTTCTCGGACCTCCTTTGGTCTTTTTGTGTAGGAAACTGAGCAATAGCAGCTACCTGCCCATCGGTTTTTGGTGGGGATTTAATGAGACAACATGTGCAAATAGCACAATAAATGTCAAAGTATTTACAGGATAAAACTGTTTTGTTTTGTTTTTTAAATCCTGATTTTGTGTGCTTTCTCCATTTCTTACTCTCCCTTCTCTTCCCTCTCTTTCTGGTCTTCCTTTGTCCTCTCTTCATTTTCTTCTTCTTCCTCCTCCACCACCACGCAGTCTTCCTCCTGCCCCACGTACTCCTTATTTCATTGTTTTTAAGTACATACTCATGCTTTCTCCCTTGGAAAACTTTTCTCACTGAATTGTGTTCTTCTAGAGAGCTGAGACCAGGCTGATGCATCGGTCTGGGGATACAGGACGGCTAACCCTAGTAGATGGCGGGAACTTTTTTCTGGGCAAAACCAAAAACAAAACAGCTGATTATTTATCAATCAAATTACCAAACACATATATCTAAGCTGTCTTAAGGCTTTTGGGAGACACAGGAGAACAATAAAACATGACCTTAGGTTGTAACTAATTTATATTCCAGCTGGGAAGTAGATGCTTAAGTGAACTCATTAGCAATATATGATAGCATATGGATATAAATAATGGCTTAAACTTTAACTGTAATTAATATTAAAATAACAAGGAGATTGATGATAACTTTCACACAAGTGAGAGTGCTCTGTTGGATCATTGAAGTATTGACTTCAGTGAGCCTGACCAGGCTGAATCAATCACCAAACTGAAGTGGGACGTCTAAGAGTAGCCTGGTACTGCCCACCTGACCCGAGGGCTCCCCCTGTTGGTTACAAGGAAGTGGGAACACCTCCGCAACTGGGCCCCAATCTTACCAGTTAGTTCCATCGCCTCTATGGACAAGGACTTTTTAGAGTTTTATAACTATCAAGCCCTGTGTCCTTCATCATTCTGGGAGGCCTCTGTCTACAGGTACATTGACTCTTGACTCAGGAACAGATAGGGTTTGTTCTGAATTGAACAGGACCATCTCTGAATTCTGCAAGGGAGCTAGGCCCCATATTCTCAGTGGCAAGCAGCTGTGAGCTACAGCAGGTACTAAGCCAATCCCTGTGTGATGGAATGTCAGAGTGGTGAGGAAAATAGCTGTCTTCTGCTTCTGCTCCCTTGGGCTCCGAGTTGAACAGCTAGGACTAGTTTCCTTGCCTAAGGTTTTGCCTTGTTCACTTGCAAACTTATGATGGGAATCCTAGCATTTTAAATCGTGTGTAACTCATGCAAGAGTCTCAGATTGGCCCACGGGAGAAACTTTTTGTTTCTGATATTATATAATATTAACACTATACATATTTTATTTAGGTATATAATTTTTCCCCTAGCATTCCCATTTGGTTTTTTAGTTCCCATCTTTTTGCTATAACTCATCATCTGTTTTCACCTGTTGAATAAGTGCTGTTTCCACTAGATTGTTAATAATATTTAGTGCAGTATTTTGACGTCCCTGTGATAATTCCAACATCTCTGCCCCCGGTGGGTCTGTCTCTGTTGACCGTCCTCTTAAACACAGACCACCTTTCTGTCACTTCGGATGTCTCGTAATTCTTGATCCGATGACAGAGGTTGTAAGTAAAGGAACAGCCCCCCAAAAAGGCTGGTTGCAGCAGCGGCGGCCGAGTCAGACTCACCTGTTTGACTGATTGCCGCTGTCTCTGCTCCCTGCAGATTTACGAGACTGAGCTCATACGACTTCAACTCTTTGGAAGGCGAGACGAGGGCTCCGTCCTCAGCAGGACTTGGACCTGAGCTCTGGCGAGAGCCCAGATTCTCTTACGCTTTATGGCCACGCCGACTCTCTGCACCCTGGGGCGCTTTCTCTGTTCCAAAGCCGGGCTGCTAGCTCTGCACGTGGCTCACGGCGCTCTGTCGTCCACCCACAGCCCCGGCTTTCCGACCTCTGGGAGAGGTCTTTCCAGAATCTCGCCTCACCTGCAGCCCTCAGCCGCCATTGCTTGTCTTCATGGAGAGACCAAAGTGCCTCTGGCGGACTCTTCTTGCCCTGTCCCCAGTCTTCAGTGGGCTGCTTCTCGCAGGGGAGGCCCTGTGTCCCTCCTGGGAGGTCTCTCTCCTGTCCCCAGCTAGCCACAGTGCCTTCACTCTGCAGCTAAGGAAAAAGGCGGGTGGGAGCAGACTGGCTCTGAGGCCGGGGTTCCTAGGGATTCCGCGTGCCGGCCCTCACGCAGGCATCAAGAAGTACATAAGGGTTTGGGTGGCTCCTTCTTCCTCTCACCTGTGACAAATTCCTCCTCTTTCTACCCCCTTACCTCTCGGAGGAAAGCCAGTGTGGGTCATTTCTCTTCTAGGGAGAGTTTCAGTTTATAAGACAATTTAATTTCACTAAGAATCTGTTAATTTGATGTTCACAACATCCTTGTGAATTCAGCTCTGTTTTATGAGTCAGAAACAGAGGCATGGGGGCGAAGACACTCTGCCCAGACCTTGCTGAGGTCACACAGCTAACTACCGACAGAAGTCAGAGAAAACTTCTGCTTGCAACTCTGTGTTACAAGGACGTTGCCTCTCCGATCACTTCCAAGCTCAAAGGGGACTGTGCTCTTGTGTCTCCTGTCATCCCAAGTTCCTCCACTGAAGTTTGGAAAGGTGGGGTCTCTTTCCGAAGAGCCTCAATGCAAAATCCCATGAAGTTTCTGAACACGTCTGTGTTTTCGAAATCTGTTCAATGTATTTCTTAAGGTTTTCTAAGACCACATCCACTCCACTCCAGCTAAGTCTGCAAACATGTCACCGCAGGAAGGATGGTTCCTGTTACAAGTGTGATTAATCTCATCCTTCACGACAGCTGCAGTGAGCAGGTAGTTTTGTTGACATAAACCATGCTTGAGAGCGAGAGTCGGTTTAGACAGACCTCTCTGGCATGTCAGAAGCCAAATTTTGAAGACCGTTTGTGCTCTCAGTTGATGGAGCCAATCCTTCAGCAACTTAAAATCAGGTTGCAGTTTAAAAGAGTTTCTTGGTGATGTTTCTCCCGTAGGACGCTTCACCCATATTTAGTCATCGAGTGAACAGCAGAGTGCGCAGCTGCCCGCCGTGTCTCTGTGTCCCTAGCAACCAGCAGCCACGACAGAGCAGCCCAGGAACAGGGCAGTTCTGCATCTCTTCATCGGTGACGAGGCACACGGGTGCCGGAGATTAATGAGCCCGAAGACAGAGCGGAATACTTACCCCTGGAAAATGTGCCCTCCACTAACACAGAGGCAAGCGTGGGCACAAACCGTGTGCGTGGAGCGGCGTAGCCTTGAGTTTTCGGGAAGTTTGTGTATGAAGTCGTTAAAGATGAACACCATCCCTGGAGAAAACCGATGCTATTCTTTATTGCCTCCATTTTTTATTATTTTTATTGTGAACATTTCAAGGCCACTGACTTATGTTTTAAGAAATAAATTTTTTTCCATTGAATTTTTACTCCATTTTTAATTGCCAACAAATTTCCTTGATGATTTAAACAGTTTAAAAAGTACAGTTACATATAAAGGTAGAAAAAGTCTCTGGGGATTTGTATATACCACTGGGGTTAAATTGAAAACAGTTTCCTGGATGAATTTTGTTTTATCCTCTAGTGAGGCTATGTTTATTGATTTGAGAGAGAGAGAAAGAAACACTGATGTGAAAGAGAAACAGTGATGGCTTGCCTCCCATATGCACCCCAACCAGGGATCAAACCTGCAACCTAGGTATGTGCCCTGACCAGGGATCGAACCCCCAACCTTTTGGTGTGTGGGACGGCACTCCAACCAACAGAACCCACTCTGCCACACGGTTTGTAGGAATTCATAAAAACAGTGGGGCAGTTCATTGCAGGACGGATAGTTTCCTCAGGTAATTTTAACGCTCGCATTCATCGAGGGGCGCAGAATCACTGTTTATGAAGTGCTCTGGGTTCTGATGGGTCCGTGAGCGGCCAGAGCCACACGTGGAGAAATGAAGGTCCGTGGGGTGGCCGTTCAGAGGCATGAGGAGTGCGTACATGACTGTGGTAAGATTAGAGTGCATTTTAAGAAACCATGGGAACTTTGAGTGTGTGTGTGTGTGTGTGTGTGTGTGTATGCATGAAGCCCGGAGAAGTGCAGGACAGAAACTGTTTGCGGTATGTGATGGCGTTTGAGTCCACCAGTGACCCCATGGAAACCTTGGGTGGCTGGAGAAGGACAGGGAGCGCTTCGCCCAAAGGAACGCCGTGTCCGCGCACGGAGGCCGGGACGAGCCCGACCGGAGCGCGTGCTGGGACGCCTGGCGGCGGAAACTGACGTCGACTGGCGCTGCACCAGGAAGGACGCGCTTTCATCGGTGTAGTGTTTGTGTTCAGAAGGTGTAAACTGGATCGATCATCCAAAAAATCCAAACCGTAGAACGTTCTGGAAAACAGCTGGTCTGGGCCTTTAAAAGTGTCCCTGTCTCCGTGACAAAAAGGCGTGACGACTGAGAGCAACGTGTGGATCTTGACGGTGCCCTCGAGAGAAACAAAAGGAAATGACAGGCTACAAAGAACCCGATTGGTTAACCGGGAAAATTTGAAAATGGCCCGAAGGCTCCATAAGGGCAGTGGATTCGCGTCACACTTCTCCTGAGCGAGACGAGGGGGCTGTCACCCAGGAGGCTGCCTTTGTTCCGAGGACGTGCGCACTGACGTGGTCGGGACGAAGTGCTACAACACCGGCGGGGAGTTCTCAGATGGGCCGCCCGCTCGCGCACCCGCACCGGAGCGCAGACCGGCCAGCGGCGGCTGACACGGAGGAAGCCGCCCGAGGCCGGGGGGCTGTTTCTTTACCCTTCCTGCAGCTTTTTTGGCAGGTTTCAACGTTTCCAAAACAAGGAGGAGGGAAGTTAATTTTTTGGTAACGTTGAGATGCTCACAGAATTTTTACGACCACTTCTATTTATCTGATGCTCGTAGAACATCTGTTAGTGATGAGATCACGTCTGTGCTGCCCTGGGTTTGTGTCGGTTACTCTGGCAGAAATGTTTGCTTTTTGATGATCCTTAAACCATGTAGTAATGTCGCGTGGCCACGTAGCGCCTGAAGTGACCGCCATGGGTCACCAGCCGCCCTGTCTTTCTTGAGGATAGCCTTGTGTATTGTCTTCTGAAACCGCCCTTGTCCTTGCCGGTGTTACGACACATTTTCTTGCCAGCATTTCATTTTTTATTTTCCAGCGTTTATAGAACACTGCACACTGATTTGCCGGGAGATCGTTCAATACATGTGTATTGTGTATATTTTACACGCCTCTGACTTGGGCAGGCGCCGGGTCCTCTCTCGGGGAACTTGCACTGTTGCTAGTGACGTGTGACACCGGCCAGCTTACTCCAGGAAATGTCCCACCAGGATGGATTAAGAGTTTCTGTCTGTCTCGAGAATGACGAGAAGAGTTGGTGTGATTTTCTGGTAACAGAGGTTGGGAGAAAGACACTTGGGGAAATTGTAGTGTGGCCAGAGATTTGGGTTGTTCCCAAGGAACTGAGGCTTCCAGAAACTCCCCGAAACGGGCGATCCTCCTTATTCAGAGCTGGGCTGCGTGCTTCCTTCCTCAGTCACTCTGCCGGGGGTGTGGTCAGACGGGGCTTTGGTGACCTGCTCCGTGAGGGCGTCTGGAAGGACTCGTTTACTCACGGTCTTTCCATCTCCTAAGTGATTAATAGCAGCTCACACAGCTAATAAATGCTTTTTCCAGAGGAGTTTGTGGGTGTGCACCGCTGACTCACTCGCCCCCTCATATCCTGTCCCCGTTGTGACTTGAACTCAAGGACCAGTCAGTTCAGCACCAGCCTATCGCCACGGACGCAACCACGTTAAACTTGGCACAAGCTGAAAGCGTGGCTGTGAAGCTGCCACCCTCTAAATAGTAACTTTGCCATTTTTCACGCGAACCATCAGTTTATTTCGTCTGGCTTTACCTCCATGAGGGGAAATTAGCATTAATAGAAAATTCATCTCAGCATTCAACAGGTTCCAAATAATGTAGCCACAACATTAAAGCAAAATTGGCATCATTATATATATTATAAATTGGAATTGTGGGTTGCTTTACAATGTAAACCTGGTAACCAAAGAGGATTCATCAGAAAGTGGATATGGAGCTTATTATTATTTTTAAAACATTCAGATCTCCCTTAAAGTAGGACACAGAGAAATACAAAACAAAACCCTAAGAGAACAACAGCCCCCCGCCTCCCCACAATTATGAGGAAAGATTCCACAGACAGGAAGGGATTTCAGAAGCTGACTACCAGGTGGATGGAGTGTTCTGTTGACCGTGAAGTACGGGACAGGGTATGGGAGAGAAGGGGGGCACACAGGGTGAGCTGCGGGGTGTCCCAGAGCTAGAACTGTGGCAGGCGTATTGAGTGTGTTTTGCAACAGAGTATCCACCAGCACACGAGACAATAGACACGGATGACTAGGAATGGCAACATGAAGGGATCTAGAAAAATATTCTTAATCTACACAATATTATAAAAACTATTTGAGAATTTAATTTCAGAATGAAGATGCTGAGGACTTCAGGGTGAATAATTAAAGTTGATTATCTCCAACTCACTTTCCATACTTAATTGAAAATTTATATTGAATGTCCTATATGTACATATTTAAAAAGAAAGTGTAAAAAGTCAAGTAAACCTCCCTTTAAACGCCAGACAGCAAATTGCCAAGAACAGCGAATTAATCCAAAGAGTGTAAGAGGATGAAGGTGATATGGCAGCAGAAAGAAAACTAATGGAATAGAAGAAACACAAAGGGTCAATAAGGTCAAAGGTGCTGTCAAAGAAGAAGAATAAAATCGCCAAACCCTGAGCAAATGTTATCTCCAATTCAGAAAGACTGAAGAGCTCTTCATTCACATCACTACTTTCCACCCTAGTGTACCGGACGCCCCAAGCAATAGACTAAGAAAAAGAAAAAAAAAGTTAGCAAAGTAGAAAATAAAATTGATATTATTTGCAGAAAATATAATCATGTATATGGAACGCTGAAGAGATTCTACATATAATTAGTATTGATTAATAAGAGAATTTAGCTTACTGACTATATCCAGTCTACAAAAAATGGTTATATTTATATGTATCAGAAATACCCTTAGAAATAAAAACTTGAGAACAAGTACTATTTAAAGCAATACAAAAAATTCAAATACCAAACTTTAAATATATGCAAGAGCTCTGTAAAAATTATAAAATAACATTTGAAGGAATTAAATAAGGCCTAGATAATATTGCATTCATGGATTGTACAATTCAATATTAAGACAATTGATTAATGCCGTTCAGTCAAGATCCCAGCAGAGTTTCCTTGTTTGGGAGGCTCCGGTTGTTAGCTGCTTCGTGCCTGTTTGTGCATTGGAAAGCAGTTTCCATTTCAAAGCTGGGAGTCAGTTATCTTGCGAGTCTCATGTGTGGTTTCTAGTATCTTAGAAAATCCTTGGACCCCAAGCACTTACAGGGTGGAACGCCCCCTCTGAGCCGCTCCCAGCCTCCGCACTCCCAGGTCCTGCTGCCCTCATTCTGAAGCCTCTGTGCTCTCCTGCCTTTGTTCTAGTAGCAGAGAGACCAGCCAATGCTCGGCTACATTAAAACAAACAAACAAACAAACCCCATGCATGTGTATGCAGTGGTTTGGCTTGAAAATTTATATGGGTACATGGAGGAAAATCGTGCTTATTCATTTCATGAAACTGTACAGTTAAAATAAATGCATGCTGTTTAATAAAATGTGTATTCTTGGAGACTAAGCATCTTTATTCTGCTTTCCCCTCGGGGTGCTGCAGCAGGACGACATTTTTGAAAAATGGGACTTCTGCCCATATTCAGAAAGTGGACCACGAATTTCCTGCTTTTCCTGGTATTGAATTTTCTGCTGTGCTTTTCTTCCCCCTAGTGGTTAGAGAGCAGAGTGCAAAGACAAACGCCACAGGTAAGAATTGGATGGTTCATTTCTGAGAAGCTATTATTGCTATTTTTAAGGTTAAGCTGGCTCTCCACGGGGCATATTTACTAAATCGGGACACCTACATGTTAATTCCATAGACATTGGTGCACGACTCTGTAGTGCTAATACACGCAGGGTCACAAGTACGCACCATCTCATTTCGTCTGCGGAGCGGTACCATGTTACAGACCAGAAAACCCGGCTGTGTGTGGTCTGACAACTTGGTTAAGGTCACATCTAAATAACAACAGCTTCCCCAGAAAGTCGACTGAAAAGTCCACTCTATAAGCAAGTTGAATAAGATCGTGTGATGAATTAGTATTGTCAGTTTTCTGGATCAGAAATAGTTCATGTAAATTTTAGGAGTTGGAGATTTAAAAGTGTCAGAATCAAGAATGTAGTATTTTTAGGGCAATTAACTCTTGTCTCTTTGAAAGGCACCTTGCATTTTTTTAAAAAAGGAAGTGTCTAGCCCTGGCTGGTGTGGCTCAGGGGGTTGAGCGCTGGCCTGAGAACTAAAGGGTCACTGGTTCGATTCCCAGTCAGGGCACATGCCTGGGTTGTGGGCCAGGTCCTCAGTAGGGGTGCATGAAAGGCAACCACACATTGATGTTTCTTTCCCTCTCCTTCCTCAATTCCTCTCTGTCTAAAAATAAATAAATAAAATCTTAAAAAAAGGAAGCATCTATAAAAGTGCAAGTATGCCCTCCAGTGGCCAATCTTTAAATTACAATTTGGTGAAAATAAGATTTATTTGGGGAAAAAAAAAAATGAACAGCGAGGAAAGAATAGTTTGGAGTCCAGAAGCGGGGTGAGATGGAAAACTAGAATGTTCCGTTTTGGACTTGGTGCCTTGGAAATGCACGTGGTATCCACGTCAGAGTGTCACTCGCTAGCGACAGGAGTTTAGAACTCAGAAGAAAGTTAAGAACAGGGGCTGTCAGCTCGGCGGCCATAATCCCATCTGGGCTGCTTTGAAGCCATGCACAGGGATGAGGCCATCTAGGGAGAGGCGGGCAATTCTAACTTTTAGGCCTTTGGGGGGTACGGTGAAGTCGTCCGAAGGGAGATGGGGTGGAAGGTGGAAGGCTATGATGTCCCAGAAATCGAGGACAGAGTTTCGAGGACTGAGTGGCCAATTACATGGCATTCTCTTGAGTGTCAAAGAGGAGAATTGAAAACTGTCTGCAGAATTTGGCGACGCAGACGTTTCTGAGCCTAGGACCGGCGCAGTTTGAGTGGAGGGAAGCATGACTGGCGCTGGTTGGCGGATGACGGTGCAGCCTCGTCAGGGGGACATGTCAGGAGGAAACTTTCCAGAACTGTGCTGTTCTGGGGAGCGAAGGAACAGGTGGGGGCTTCCCACGTGTCAAGTCCTGTCTTCTCCCAAACGGGACTAACGAGAGAACCTTCTCGTAGTTAATGGGCCAGCATCTCAGTAGAGAAAAGCATCAGCAGGAAGTCAGTGCGGGAGGAATGAGGTCCTTGAGAAAGATGAGCCACGAGAGTGACCCAGACGGCCGGTCGTCAAACAGAGAACCTCCCGCCCGGGAGTGGCCGGAAGGCCAGAGACTGTGGTGGAGACACGGCTGACGTTCATCTTTAACTAAGCCCACCTGGCCGCCTGTAAAACCTTGTCCTTGGAGTTGCAAGGTTGTGTTCTTTGCCACGATTTCTTTGTGCTTTCTAAAGCTTTGGAAATAAATGTGCAATTATTGAGGTTTCATTTTAAAATCCACGATTGAACCTCCCCATAGGAAGAACTCAACAAATACTTGCTGACCGGACCTCCGTTAGTTAAACTCAGAGCAGAAAACTGCCCTTACTGGTTTGATTTCAGGAAATCTGGGAGGGTCCAATCACTGCACATTCTTTCCATACGGAGACCAGCAACGTTTGAAATGCCGCTTCCCAGGATCACTTGTTGGCTCACCAGATCTAGGGGAGATACTGACCGTGTGCGGTCCGCTCGGCCGGGTGCTGGTGCGGCCGAGGGTGCCACTCTGCAGCCTGGTGCAGAGGGGGGCCTGTGACTCTTTCCTCCATTGATGCGTGATCCTCATCTGCCTTTTTTTGTTCAGTGTGCTCCGCTCTGCATCTCCGTCCTCTCTGTTTTTTCTTGTTGTTCTTAACATTGCTGTCTCGGAAGCGTGAGCTGTTCCGAAGAAGCGTTGGAAGAGGCGGGAGGAAGGGGGCTTAGTGAGATGTGGACTCTGCCTGTGTCCTGGGGGAGCAGGCAGGTCGCCCGGGGCTCCGTGCGCTGCACCGAGGGGAGGCTGTGCACATTCATGCGTGTGTGTGTCCACACGTGCGCACACACAGGCCTGCTGAGAAGGTACTCTCTTCTTCCCCAGCTGGAGACCAGCAGCTGGCGGGCTGCGTGGTGTCTGTGCTTTATTCTTCACGTCGTCACTTCTGTGGCAAAGGCAGCTTTCCTGTGTGTTCCCTTGCAGGCCCACGCGCCGGGCCGCTTCCTGGCAATACTGAGGCCCAAGGGGGGCTCCCGCTGCCCGTCCCTCACTGGGACCTTCCACAGGAGTCTGTGTTTTTGCCGGAGGGTGGGATGCTGCTCAGGTGACCTCCAAGCTGGACACACTGCCTGGGGTCTGCTGAGAGCCCCTCCGACCTCTCGGGGCCCTGGGCTCACCTTTGGGTCCTTTGGAGCTGTTCTTCGTGGGTGTCCACCTGCGGCTATGGCCTTCACTCATTCTCATTGAAGTGGAGGTGTTCCGTCGGTTTTCCTCCTTGTTGTCACTGGGCAGTTTCTAAGGAGAGGGACAGAAAGCCTTGGCTCTGCCTCTTTTTGCAGAATTCTCTCAAAAGGCCTAAAGAGTAGTTGCAGTGGAGTGAAGGAGGGAGAGACGGAATGCTGAAAATTGTTGCTGGTAGGAAGTCGGAGTTCAAGATTTCAGAGGTGAAGTTTTTTGATGGTGACACTAGGATCGGAGGTAGGGTGGAGGTGAAAAACGAGGTGACAAGGAAGTTACACAACCGGCAGGCGGGGGTCTGGACGCGCCCACTCACATGAAAATGGAAGGCAGTGGCAGTCAGTGACGGGGCTGTCGGGGAAGCTGGGCATCGTGTAACCAAGTTCTCAGAGCAGGTGCGTTAGCCAGAAGCTGTGAAAGAGTAAAAATGCAAACTTGTGTGTTGTGTTTGAGAGAGAAGCTGAGCCCCGTGACGGTTTAAGAGAAAAACCGTGCGATCAAGGGTCAAGCGAGGCAGGCGTAGGTGGAGATGCTGGCCCGAGGGGGGCGGTAGCAGACGCCCGGTGTGCGTCCCTGCATTAAGACAGCTGCTGCTTGCACATCTGTCCCAGGAGCATCCACTGCACCTGGGCTGACGCCTTTCTGGGTATTTTTCGTGATGCACAGAAACTCTGCTGAAGTCGGGGGAGCTTCTGATTTCATCACGTTTTCACAGTTGTGCTCTCTCAGTGGAGGGGGCGCACAGGAGCTGTTTGGCAATATCGAACGGGAGGGATTTTTCGTCACCGTGAGTGAGCAAGAGATCACTTTGGCGGCAAGTCGAACCTTCGCGGGGCGGGGGGCAGGAGAGCCTGAGGCCGTGGAGGAGGACAGGGGCTAACGGATGGACGGATGGGGATGGATGGAGATGGCGGGGATGTTTCTGCAGCAGGGACCCGACGGCAAACACCTAGGAAGAGAGCAGCGCCCTCCCTGGAACTGGCAGGATTTCCTCTCCGTCCCACACGCCCCATCTGTGACCACTGAGTTGCCATCAAATTTTTTTTTTGTCAAAATAGCCTTGTGTTATTTATCATTCAGAGCAAGCAAGAAAGGTACCTTTTATAAGTGTTTCTAACAAACATCTCTTTTTACTAAACGGATGTCTGTCGAGTGAATTCAGGATCATTGTCAAGTCCTTGGCTGGTTACATACACTTTGACCTGCAGACCCAAAGTCTGATTTTCACTGCGGATGTCCTGTTTGCAGGCTTGTCCTTGGGCTGACCTTGGGAACTAGGAGGGCAGCACCGGGGTCTGTGGTCAGGTCTCCGCCGGGTTGAGACTCTCAGTAGGAGGAGGAAAGTGCGTACGAGGCTGTTGTCCCAGCCCAGGCCTGTGCTCCGGGAAGCCAGAAAGCTCTCTGTGAGGAAGGAGTTTTCCAGTTTGGGGCGTGGAAATACGACTGTTGTACGTGGGCTGCGTGTGCACTGTTGCTGGTGTCACGGCCCAGGGCCCTCAGTCCTGCTTCTAGAAAACCTGATTTACGGAGTCTGGACAGAAGTAGTGGAAAGGGGAGGGTGAATGGATTTGTAATTTTATTACAGTCGGGTGTCTTTCAAGTCTTTAAAAATGAAACCTGGGCCCTTGCATGTGTTGTGTTTGTTTGTTTGGGGGGTTTATCCTGTGGAATAAGGTCAGTATAACATTTAAAATCCAACAACTTAATCTCTGGGTACAACAGAAATCACAATTAAAGGGGCGTTCTGCCCAACTGAAGCAAGCCTTCCCCAAGCTTTGGGGTTTAGAGCCTCTTTACACTCAGAAACACTCCTGAACACACCAAAGAAATTCTGCTTCGATGTCGATATTTATAACAGTGGAAATTAAAACAGAATTTTACAAAATCATTGAATTCATTAAAAAACTAAAAACCTCATTGCATGTGAATGTAGGTGACATTTCAAATAGAATGGTTGTATTTTCCAGATAGAAGTTTAGTGGGAAGAGCGGCGGTGTTTTACATCTTTGCAAACAAACCTCTTTAAGACCGAGCGGCGGTCGGCTGGGCTAACGCATCTGCTTCTGCGCACCAGCTTTCGTGATGGTCAAAAGTCACAGCAGTGAAAACCCAGCCTTGCACACACATTATTAGGCGCATGTAGTGGAAAAGGGGAGAATGCCTTAAGAACCTTTATAAGTAATTGTGAATAGTCGTCCCTGATACGACGCTCAAGCTCGGCAGCTGTAGTTCCTGAAAGGTTAATTGCAGTTTGGAATCTGAGGCTCTGCCAATGAACCTCCATTGCGTTCGAATCTCTGGGCCTGCCATGCCAGCTGAATGCAGTTTTTACCCAAGCATGGTCTGTAATAGGGTGTATTGAACACTTGGAGAATATCATGTTGAGTTATGCAGATTTTCTAAATGTTCATGAATTTCATTATACAAGATCACAAATTTTATTAATGTCACTGCCGAGTTCATCCAAAAAGTCTGCAAGGGTTGGAACGCTCACGGAAGCCTTTGCCCGCAGCTTGCATTGTATGACTGGCAACAGACACTGGCAGTTGTGTTTCTTAAGTGACAGGCTCGCTTTGTTCATTTGGGGACAGTGTCTGCCAGATTCGCGCATCTGGATCACGGTGTCCCTCTGCCACTGGCCCTTCGGTGCAGCTAGTTCAGCTCACAGCCTAACTGCACAATGATTTCCCCAGTGACAGTCTTCGTGCTTGGTGTGCACGAGTGCCCGGGTGTCCTTCCCATTCTGTCACGCAGAGTAGTAGCGACATGCACTCAAGGGTCCGGATTTAACAATGTTAACGATTTTTGCCGCTCCGTGGAGGACACCCTTACGTGGAAGTGGGTGGGCGAAGACGGTCGTGACACTCACTGTCCCGGTGTCACCATGGCCTTCATTCTGAAGAACCAGCTGTTTAGTCCATCCCTGTTTTGCACACTCAGTATAAATGTCACCGCAGTGAAAATGATGAAGTCTTCTTGTTGAAATGGCTCTGACCTTGCTGAGCTCCCGAACAAGTTTTGGGCACTCTCAGGAGTCTGCAGACAGTATGAGAGCTGGCTGCCAAACTAAATTACTCAATAATATGTTTCCACGTAATTTAGCACCTGCCGGATTTTTAGTGTCCAGTTCTACTTATGAACCACTTGAATATTAATCAGTATTGTATTTTAATCTCAATCAAATAATCAGTTGATTGCACAAAACTCTATTTTGATCTTTAAAAAATGCCTATGAGTTGCCCTGGCTGGTGTGGTTCAGTAGATTGAGCAGTGGCCTGGGAACCAAAGGGTTGCCGGTTCGATTCCCAGTCAGGGCGCATGCCTCCATTGCAGGCCAGTCCCCAGCAGGGGGCGAGCAACAGGGAGCCACACTCTGATGTTTCCCTCCCTCACTTCCTCCCTCCCTTCCCCTCTCTCTAAAAATAAATAAAATCTTTAAAAAAATGTCTGTGAGTGACTGAGATGGTTGAATATTATCTTTTTCCTGCTAATTCACTTCCTTGGGGAATGCAACTTATGAAGCAGCAGACAGAGATGGTACTGTCTTTGAGTTCCATTTTGGTGGAAGACGATGAGATCAGTGGGAAAGAGCTGTTAATTTTCTGTGCTATCTAAAATCATAGCTCAGTATCTATCTCGTTCTCTTCAGTCATGTCTGACCTCCTGTTCTTTTTAAAACTGTCTTTTAATTATTCCCTGAAATTGTGAAACCTCATTATCTAGTAGGTGGATTATTCCCGTGCAGCGCATGTCTTATTTCACACCGAGTGGATTTTTTTCCCCGAAAGAGTCACCCGCGTTTCCCTTTGACCACAGTGCGCGATGTTACCGGGCTGTCCAAGGGGCCCTCTTTCAGGCCCCTTTGCTCCCTTCTCTCCTGCAAACATCAGTTGTCATTCATTCTTCCCCCAGGCGGCCAGCTTTTCTCTGACCCATAAGTTTCTCTCCTGGAATGTGTTTGCTGTGCATACTCCAATCTCTCATTCTTTTCTGCTCGCAGAAAATGAGTGTGCAGACCCTTATTTGTTCTTGGATATTAACCGAAAGTCAACACAGGAGCGATGAAAAATTAAAAAGTCAATTCGGTGCCTTCAGCTCCTGTCTGTCGTGTTTGAGCTCAGTTCCTCCCGATGCATCCCTCCCATCTCGTCTCGGCACCAGGACTCCGCCCCTGCCTTCCTGCAGCAAAGCCCGCCGGGCTTCCCTTCCTTCCCCACGTATCGCATAGTTTCATGGCTCAGCTCGTGAACATTTTAAAATCACATATTCAGTTTCCTTTTTTTCCTGTCTACTATGTGCTAATGTGTGTCCCCTATTTCCTGTTGCCACACCAACCGCCAACGTGATGGATTTGGAGGTGGCGCCTTTGGGAGGTAATGCCGTCGAGATGCGATCCTGCGGGTGCGACCCCGTGGTGGGATCGGTGTCCTTCCAGGAGCTCGCCCTCGCGTGCTCTTAGCTGTGTGTTGTCGCAGAGAGAAGGTGGCCGTCTGCAGTTCTGGAAGCTTGTCCCACCGGAACCCGCCCGTGCTGGCACCCTATTCTCTGAACCGGGTGGGAACAGAGAACAGGGTTCAGCCTCCAGAACCAGGAGGGACTACCTGTCTGCTGGGTGTGGACCCGGTCAACAGCGGTTTCTCAGGGTGAGACGTGCCGACTAAGACACTATCTCTCAGGGAAAATTTCTGCCCTAGATCAATCCAGCTGCCTGTGTTTTCCATGTCCACACTTGGCTGAACTGTTGAGCAAACCCTGAAATTTCCAAATGACTGGGGAC
>CM052546.1:89703641-89750084 GCA_028533065.1 Trachops cirrhosus | reverse complement strand
TTATGTGAATGCAAAATTCCGTTGTGTGGTTTTTCCGCCCCCGCTGATCCCTGCAGATGTGTTGTGAATTGTCTGTTACTCCAAATTCTGGCTGAACTTTGGTTCCGGATAGCTTAGAGGCAGCTCTGTGCTACTCACTAGTGAACACGTTTTTAAATCCATGGTGGCAAGTAAAGACTCATAAAACATTTGTAAAAAATCAAATAAACTAGACCAGGGCCTGGAAGCGTGACCCTGAATTGCACCGCAGCCCGAGGCGAGTCACTTAACCCTCAACCCTCAGTTTCTTCTCCGGCGAAGGGCTGCCCTGGTCATTGTCCCGCCAAGTGGTTACACTTGGAGTCTTCATACCAGCCCGTTGGCACATGGTGCCACTTTTCGGTCCTTTAAAAATACTAGTTTTTTATTAGGTAAGTATGGTTCCCCAAGAGGTAAAACTTTGTTAGCTCTCACTAACGCTTTTTTTTGGAAAGACATAGTTGACAATACAGCTAACGTACAGAGGGCCCATCTGTAATGGACCCACAGTGCCATCCGTGCCCCGCAGACTGCCACAGAGGAGAGGACGGGTGTAACTCAGCGTGGGTGCGGCTTGGTCTCAGGCCCCCCAGATGTTTTGGGGGAAGGGATCGACTTGGTGCCATATGATGGTTCCCTCCTCCATTTCCATGAACACTGTTCAACTTTCTTCTTTTTCCAATTTTTGGTGTGTCTCCAAACATTTTCAAGGTATTTTGCCAAAAAGGTTCCAAGGTCACAGTCACGTTCAACACCCTCCTTTACAGCGAGCGTAGCTGGTCTCCTGAATCGGGCTCGTCTGTGAGTCTAGTTGCCGAAGGAGCTGCACAGTCAAAAAAAATTGTTCTCTGAGAGCAGTGTCTTCCAGCCCTGGCTGCACACTGGAGTCACCTTGAGAGACTGAAAAATCCTGATGCCCAGGTGGCTCCTCAAACCAATTATTTCAAGTCTCTATAGGTAACTCCACGTACAACCAAAGCTGGAAGCCACTGGGGTGGCGGGTGTGGGGGGAGAGGGAGGAGGCGACCTTGACTTAGGCCTATGTCGGTAAGTGGTGATGGAGAGAGTGGGCTCTGCACAGGATTTCACAGGGGGCTGCGTTGTGATGGGAAAAAGGGAGGCATTTTGGGTGGTACCAGGACATTTTGTTTTAGGGGTTAGAGAGGGGTGGAGAGAGAGACAGAGGGGAGGAGAAAATCTGATGTATGTATAGCATTAAGAATCAGAAATAACTTCATATGTCACATTCTGGTAAACCATCATTTCCTACCTGTGAAAAAATGGGGCAAGTTAATCTCTAAATCTCTGCTGCTGTTTCTGATGAGGGCCCCACCGATGAGTTTTAGTAAAGGCTGAGTGAGAAAACTCACAGGAAGCACTTCTCTCAAAGCCGCGTTACAGAAAGCGCTCAGTACCCGCCCACCGAGACCCTAGTCGTTGTGACCAGCAGGTATTACTGAAAGTCAGGGCCCACCACTGGGTGGCGTTCCAGTGCTGGGTGGCACCCGGGTTGCAGGAGGTCTTACAGGCCAGGCTCCCTGGACCTTTTCTTTCTCCAGATCCTGACGCGTGCGGTGACAGTGTGTGGGACTGATGGGTAAGAACGGGGACCCATCAGGGCGATGGACAAGAGCCCCAGAATAGGGCTCCTGAATCGTGGCAGGACGTTAGGAGAGAAACTTACAAAAGGGACGTGAGAGCAGGGAATAGAAACTGATTGGATTTCCGTGGCAGCAGGGAAATCTGCAGGAAAGAAAAACGCCGACGCGACGTTGAGATGAAAGCAGGGACAGAGGAGACAGGGCCTCGTTTGGAAGAGAAGGCGAGTTTGCTGTAGGGCTTTCAGGTCTCAGGTCAGGGCAGAGCCGAGAGGGAAAGGAGGCGGAGAGGACAATGTGATGTGAGGCAGCAGAGGGCTCAGACGTGATGGCAGAGTGAGAGTCGCTTGAGTAGAAGTCAAGGTCGATGGTGTGGCTGTGACTGGGCTCCCCAAGGGCCACATGGTCGGAGGAGAGGAGAATCGTCCGCACTCTGGAGGTGACTCAGAATTTGCCGTCGCAGCCCCCGTCCCGCTCTCCCTGCCCCTGACCCACCACTTTCCCTCCGGTCTCCAGTCTCACTCCCTCACCTGTCCATCACTTCAGTCACATGGGACCCACCCTCACTTGTCCTCACTCTTCCTGCCCTCTGTGCCTGGGTGACTCTGGCTCCTCCGGATCAGAGATCATCCCCCTCGCCCCCCGCCGTTTATAATGTTCTCCATTCTCCCAGCCCCTTCTCTTTATTTTCTACAAACACCTTGTGCATCTATATTAGTACCGTACCACAAGTTGGATTGTGCTTCTATGTTTATTGTGTCTCTCCGGTTAGATAGTGAGTTCCCCTTATATGTTACTTGATTTGTAAACATGCACGCGTAATAAACTGAAAAAACGGATGAGCGTTTCTCTTGTGTCTCCCTCAGTTCCCGTCGGTAAGTTTCCAGCCCTGCAGGGAGCATCTGGAAATGCACAGAAGGCTCGTGTCTGATGGTGAGGGCTGGGGAGGGCTTCGGGACGCTAAATGGGCTGCCACATGTAGGACACTGCTGACAGTGAGCCGTGGTTTGTTCCCAAATGTCAAAAGAGGCTCCATTCCTGACCTCTTTTTCCTTGACCCATCCCACAGGGCGAAGGGTCGTCGGTTCGATTCTAGGTTGGGACACATGCCTGGGTTGCAGGTTTGGTCCCCAGTTGGGGTGCATGAAAGAGGCAACTGATCAATGTTTCTGTCTCACATTGATGTTTCTCGCCCTCTCTTTCTCTCCCTCTAATAATAAATTTTAAAAAATGTGGATTAAAAAAGAGGCTCCATGAAAAACTGATGTAAACAGCGCTGTGCAGACAGTAGCTGCGATCAGAATGGGCGACTTCCCCAGCCAGCAGCCAGCGTGGCCCAGCCCAGACTGAGGGGCAGGGTCCGGTTTGGAGTGATTTCCAAGTACCACTTGGCGGGAGAGGAAGAGATGTGGGAGGCTGCCGGGAAAGGGGGCCCCAAGTGCACTGAGCTCTACCTTCGATCCTGTTACTGACTCCGTAAAACCCGCCTGCTCTTTCTGCCTCTGAAGTGCCAATGACGCCCCCATCAAACACGGGGGGAGGGTGTTCTACAGACCTCAGAATGATCAGCTACCGGCCTCAGTTCTTCATTTCGTGCCAGCTGAGTGAGGCGGTCAACACAGACTTGATGCCCTCAGTCAAGACAGCGATTTGAGACCCAGAAGTGTTCTCCTGCATTGTTTCGATTCCTCCTGAGATATGATTACTTAACGTATTTTTCCTATAACAAACTTGAATCCATGCTGACTGCTCACAAACAGGAGGTTTTTTTAGTCTGACATGAATGATGATAAAGACACAGACCTGGTTTTGCGTCTGTTAAAGGTCTCTGACTGATTTATACTTAACCTCTCTCTCCATGTCCCATTTCAGTCCCCCTCAAAACACCAGAAATTCCACTCCTTGACAAAATGAGCATTTATTTGTTCTTGTGAACTTAATGACTAAAAACATTTCTGAGCTCAACGTAATAATTAATAGTTTTGAACGAATGCATGAGTATAGTATTTTTAATATTTTTTGCAACAAAATAAAAAAGAGCAATTTGTCAGTAGGCTGTCATATGGAAATACACCACAAAGGGGTGCCAGAGCATTTAAAGCACGCGCATTTAGCTCTACCTGTGACAAAAACAAGGGTGTGTGTTCTTTTAAAACGTGTTTTTAGGTTTATACATAAGTGACTTAATAAAAACATAATAAAGTTTTCCATTTTAAGTGTTGTCTGGGTACTCTTTGTGCTCTCAAATGTGAGAATTAAAGCTGAGTAAACATTTAAAAAAGAAAGCTGTGGATCCAGTCTGAGGATGGTCAGAGAGGTGGATGTAACAGTGTGTCCAGTGTGCTCGCAGGGTGGCGAAGGGGGCCGCCTTGCTCTAAGCATGTAAAATACATATATGTATCTGTACATGTGTGTGCACAAATATTTGTTTCATGCATTCATTTATTGTATAGAGTCATAAATATCTATTTTACATATATATTATATAATGTATATGCCTATTTTATCGCATCCATCCATCCATCATCCATCCATCTGTCCATCATCCATCCATCCATCCATCCATCATGTATCCATCCATTGTCCATCCATCATCCATCCATCCATCCATCCATCATCTATCCATCTGTCCATCCATCCATCCATCCATCATCCATCCATCCAGGCAGAACCTTCTTTCCCAGGAAGGGGGCTGGGCTGTCTGGTCCTCCACACTCTTTCTGAGAGGCTTCTGGTCTCACATTTCTTTCCAGACGCCACACAGAACCTCTTCCATGGTGAAGCCCTTCCCGATATGTCTCCCAGGGAAAACCCATGACTCGATTCCTTGTTTTGAACTATTGTTTCCTTATATAGGTGTGCTTTGTTTTATTGTGCTTCACAGGTGTAGCGTTTTCTACATACGGAAGGCAAGACCCTCCACCAGCAAAGGGAGCGTGCCTCGCTTTATCACGGTGGTCTGACCTGGAACCCGGGGTGTCGCTGAGGTACGCCTGTACAAATTTGTGTCGGTGCCTACGCCCTCCAAGCCCATTTGTCTGCTTTCCTGCCTGCCCTGCTTTATTAATGGTGAGTCCTTGGAGAAGGGAGCTGTGCCTTACTTGGTTTTGACTCCTAGAGCCAGGCCCTTAATAGGGACCTAAGAGATTCCCTGGAATGAAGGCCAGGCCTTCCATACTGAGAGAATGCTATGGACAAAATGCACAGAAAAGAGAGGTCCAAAACCTAATCGTGGTCCAAAACGTCAACCTTTTCTGGCCAATGATGCTGTCAGTCACATTTAGTCAATAACAGTGATCGCAGATGAATGAACTCATCATTGCTTTACTAACATTATTCTTGTGAATATTGTCATTAATGGTTAGTGATTCTTGGGGTGTGGGCTGGAAGGAAGTGATCTTGGTGGACAGGACGACTGGGGAGAGAACTCGCATCTTAGCCGCTGCGCAGTTGTCTGTGCTGTGAGGCTGTCTCGTCGCCCGGTCAGTGCCGCTATAAACCAGGCCCATTCAAACCGGACGGACTCCACGCTGACCCTCCCTGTGCTGGCTGGCCGGCACTCCTCCTTCAGCCAGGAGGGTAGAGTTCTGGTTTTTTAAGTCCTGCTCTTTACAAACCTTCTGCTTATTGTCGAACAGTGCAGCAAAGTGAAAATCCTGAGCTAGTAAGGCTTAATTATTAAGAACCAAAAGGTCAGCTGAATAAAGATACAGTATCTTGGAGGTCTGTGGAGGTCTTTGACGAACAGTGTTGAAAACAATTATGTTTGCATTTCAAACAATCGGAATACTATTTTCAATGGCAATGTCACCACCAAGCATTCTAATTTCCATTTTAAAGGTGGAAAATGGAGTTGACCACGATCTCATTGCTACTAAATACACTGAAGAAACACACACACACACACACGCACACACACACTTCTCTTTTCTACTGCTTACTCTCTCTAGTGACTTCATATTAACTATGAGGCTGAAGGTAAGTGATGGTAGTATTTTCAGAGCCAACACAAAAGTCACTCCTGATGTTCCCTGGGGGAACCAAGAGGCAGAATAGAATCCACGTTCTCGGGCTCTAACCCTGATTTTTTTGAAAGATTTTTCTCACATTTTCTCAGATTTTAAACAAGTCAATATGAGCTATTTGATACAGGAGATCTACAAGAGGATACACATTTTCCATCTCTTACAGAGCCATCCTTGTTTCTCCCAGGTCTATGGACAAACCCCTTCTTTTTTTTTTAAAGATTTTATTTATTTATCTTCAGAGGGGAAGGGAAGGAGAGAGGGAGAGAAATATCAATGTATGGTTGCTTCCTGTGCATTCCCTGCTGGGAACTGGCCTGCAACCCAGGCATGTGCTCTGACTGGGAATCGAACCGTGATCTCTTGGTTCACAGGCCCGCGCTTAATCCACTAAGCTACACCAGCCAGGGCTGCAAACCCCTTCTTTATTCCTCAGAATTGATGTAGATTTTGCTCATAAATTAAAAGAAATCGCAGGATCTCAAATCTATGCCTGTAAACCACCCCCTAAACATGAAGGGCTTTGATGCCATGTGTTCCCCACTCATTTCAAGTCATTCTTCCCAGAAGCGATCGCATGCGTGTCCTCCCCTTCCTGCATCCCTGCCCTGCCCCCTCCCACCGAGGGACTCACGTGCCTATTTTCGTCATTTCTTCCCTGCTTCACGTAATCTTCTAGAGTCTGTTTTTCTGTGCATGAGTCAGGTATCACCCTGATAAACTGTGGGGGCCCACCTTCAATCCTACTGTTTTTCTTTCATTATCAAGGTATTTTAGATATTACACCTGGAGTAGACTACTCGTGGTGACCTACAAAGGTGTCCTCTCTTTCATTTTGCTACTTATCCTTCTCTCCACCTATACCATCTGCTGGTGTCTCAGTGAATACAACGTTAGGCACCCAGCGGCCGCCTTTGAACCCTTGATTAGTGAACGAATGCTCCAGTGGCCAGCCGGTGCAATGGAAGAGTTTGGGAAGAGAGCGGTTGCCACAGGTGCATGCCTTGACCCCTCCTCTTGCTCACAGGAGTCTCTAAGACAGGAACTCTTCACTCTGGCTGTTCCGTATTCACTCTGTGCCCAGCAGAGGTGTCCCCACAGTAGGCGGCGTGACGCCGTCTTTACAGTGTCTGGTTCTGTCCCTGGAAACCGTGTCTGAAGTGTGTTTCTGCCCTTGACCAGCTGCGGTGGCCACTCCCAGGCGTGGCTCCCACGGCAGCATGTGGAGAGTGGTAGTGCCCGGGTCACGGGTGCCTGTCGGAGACGAGACGAGGTAAGGCAGCGAAAGCACTTACTACAATGGTTTCTGTCATTTGCTGCTGCTTAATACACCGCCCCTAAAGCTTAGTGGCACAGAGTGGGCGCCCTTTTATTAAGCTCCCCGATTCAGGTGGAGAGCACTGAATTCTGGGGCTTTGGCTCGGAAGACCTGCGTGGCTTGGGGAGCATCCTGTGCTGGGGTGCATCCTGTGGAGGCCGCTTCATGGACCCAGCTGGTCGTGAGGACTTGATTTGCAGGCGCCCCTGCGCCTGTCCACATGGAGCCTCTCCGTGTGCCCTGTGCTCCTCACGACTTGGTGACCAGATGCCCTAAGAGGGGGTGTCTGGGAAGCGAGCGTTCCCAGAGAACCAGGTGGGAGCTGCAGAGCTCCTCTGACCTCGCCTCACATGTCACTCAGAGTCACTTTCTTCATGTCCTTTTGGTTACAAACTGGTCAGTGAGTCCAACCTAGATCCCAAGGAGAGGGGAGTTCGACCCCCCCGGGGCCAGGGCAGCGGCGCCCACACCTGGAAGACATCATCACTGTCATCTTTGTTCAGTGCAGTCTGCCCACGTAGGGCTTGGCAGGTACTAAGTGACCAAAACCGTTTTTGCAGTTATTGTGAAGGGTGCTGTGTCACTGTAGTGGACACTTGTGGGTATTTTTGCATTTGGAGGGTTCGCAATGGGCACCCAATTTCGTGAGCCGCCTGACTCAGCACCCAAGACAGCGACACCCCCCCCACCCCCGCATTTGGGTTTCTCCATTAGCAGTCACTTCAGGGCCTGGGGCCATCTGGCTTATTTGTGTCTCTATTTTAAGTGTATTACTATTGAAAGTAAAAATCCCCTGTATCATTTTGGGAGACGTTACCAGGTCTTTTTAAAATACTATATTGTAAGTTATTTCTTTTTTTTAACAAGTGCAGGAAAGTAGAGTGATTTCAAAGGCCAGACAAATATAGACCAAGTCAGGCCAAAGTTTCAGTCAATATGATCAAATTATAAGTGTTCTGCCCTTACAAATGTGTTCAGTGCTGAAGTCCATGGCCTGGTGCAAACTCACTCTTCAGGCATAAAAATAGGATCAAGAATATAATTTAACAGTCTTCCCAATCTGGGCTGGTAACGATCGTGAATTATGTGCATCATAATCGGATGTGTAAATTTGGCTTGTGCTCAGTTTTTTCAGAGCTTATATGAACACCGTATAAATGCTGTTGTTTACCACGCTCACCAACAAATGAGCTACTTTATCTCTGCAGATGTCTCCCAACAGCCAGAGAAAAGATGCAAAAGGAAGAAAAGCATACATTTTACTTCAAAGATGCACTGTTTTGCTATATTTCAAAGACATATATTTGGTTTTATCATTCTTGCTTGACTTTTAATTTAGTCAATTTTCGTGATGTGTAATTTGAAACATGCCGACTTCATATTTGAGTTGTTGTTAGACAGGATTGGCTAAAGAATTAGGAATGTTGAGAACCGAGTGAACATTCGTGGGCCGGCGTGTTTATAATCCCAAGGCTGGCATTATAGGATTATATGTGCGTGTATATTGATACCGTATAACCAATTTTCTGTGCGGTTGGGAAAGCTCTTACAGTGAAATATTCAATAGGTTCAAAGGGTTGTTAGGACAGCGAAGAAATGTCCACGGAAGCACCTTGTCAATAAGAACCGCGTATGTTAGTTCCCCCGTCGTCATTCATGAAGTTAGACCAGCTGTGTCTTCACTTCATCTATTTTTTCCAAAACTCTGAAACGGGGTTGACGGATAAATAACGCAGAGTGTTTTCCGCCTGTGTTTTTGTAGACTGTGCGGTTCGTTAGGTCCAAGGGCGGAATGCAATTAGTCTCCGTGTGAATTACGCTTTCGCATCACTCGGATGACTGAAATCTTAGTATCAGCCGTGCATGCAGAGACTTCATTGAAATTTTAATATAATTCCGTCTCGAAGTCCCAGGAATCTAATGTTTGGCTCTCCCTGATGAAATTTGCCGAGAGCTTTCATCTCCGCACTCGGGGAAGGGTGCTCGGTTGCTGGCGGCTTCCGGCGGGGAGCCTCCCGCACACAAGGATAATGCGCTTCTCTCTGTTGAGGTTAAAGGCTCAATCCTCTCTTGTCTTATAAGGTAGAAGCAAGCTATTCAAACTGCCTGTACGTGCACAGAAATGGAAAAGGGGATTTATGAAATTCTTCAAATCCCACTCCTGACACTTCTTTCTGGTCAGATCCCTCCGCTCCTGAGCGGACCCGATTGTGCGTGAGGCCGCCCGAGTCTGCCGCCCCACCGCGTTCTTCCTCTTGTGCATGGTGAGAAAAGACGTATTCCTTGTAGGCATGTGCTGCCCGGCTTGAGAGGACTGGACGTTACAGGGTCAAGTTCATTTAAGTGTTATTTCCTGTAAAGGTGCGATGGTTAGTGGGTCAGCGGTCTTGGTGCTGTTCGCAGAGAATGGCCCATTCCAGAGAGCTGAGTTTAAAAGTGTGGGAGACATCAGTAAGAGTTTTTCAAGTGCAAGCATATCAGAATCATTACCTCAGTTGCACTATTGCTAAAACTAAATCACAGATGAACATTGGTAATAAATAACTTAAAGCATCCTTTTGATTGTCCATTGCTGTGGTAAGAATGGCATCCATATTTTTCCTCTCTGGAGTTTCTTGCTGTTTATTTGGGTGAAGACTTATTTGCATTATTTTCATCTTGACTTTGGTTTTTATTTGAAATTTTAATAGACAAGTACAATATAAACGGTTTTCCATCGCACTCAAAAACCAAAGCTTTGTATTCTGGCTTACACGGCCCTACAGGATCTCACGTGGGCCTTTCCCTCTAAGCTAATTTTCTCAGCTCAGTTTGAGCCATTGCTTTGAACTGTTAACCTCCATCACTTGTGTTGTTGTTGTTTCGTGCTTATCCTTCCAATCTGAAAAGCGTTGGCACCCTAGCCATCTCCTCTTCCCCAACTTCTATCCCTCTAATCATGCCAGGGCCAGTGCTATTGGTTCCGTTTCCCGGGACACGGACTGGGAGGTGGGAATTAGAACGCAGGGAGTTTATTGGGGAATGCCCTCGGAGCAGGTCGTGCAAGGGGAGAAAGCGAGATCAGGCCCAGACTGAAGCGGGATTTCAACTCAGCCTTGTGTGACTGTGCCCGGACCTCAGAGGCCGGCTTGGTCCCTGATAGCTATCCGGATCGGGTCAAAGGAGCCACGGCTTTATTCTCCATCCTTAATAGTCACTGAGTGAAAGAGAGCTGTTCCTGGAAAGGGGTGATCGCGGGCACAGCTGCTTCTCCAGGAAGGGACGTTTCCAGCACGGGCTACCCAGAGTTAGAGGTCAACCATCTTTCCAGCCCCCGACGTTCTGCCTGACGGTTAAAAAACAAGGTTATGTTTGAAGGTTATGACTAGTTCTTCAAGGTCAGGGCACACTGCAAACTAGTCAGTGGCCCTCTCGGTTCTCTTCTCAGCAGCAATATGTGATTCCCAGCCTTTCTTGCAGTAGTTTTAGTTTGTTTTTAAATTACAGAAATGGTGTGTGTAACGTGTGTGTGTGTGTGTGTGTGTCTAACACCACTGACAAGCATAAAACAACCAGGAAAAGTGTCAGTTGTTCCTCACTTTTATTTCCATGAATAGCAACTGTTAACGTTCTGGGTTATATCTCTCCAGATGTGAGAGGGACTAAAGGGTATATTCATGCTCTTCCACTGTTCTGTAAATTACTGTAGTTTTCCTCATAGAGACCTCGTACATATTTTGTTAGGTGTACACTCAAGTATTTAAATTTTTTGATGCTCATGTATATTCAAACTTGACTTTTCCATTGCTGTTTTGTAGGGAAGCAGCTGGACTTTGGTATATTAACCCTGTACCCTGAAACCTTGCCGTAATTGCTTTGACCTAACCTATGTAATCTAAAACTCACTTCTATATGTGTAATTAAATTGTTGGGATTGTTTAAACACTTAGTAGATGCTATATGTAAACAGGTGTTTATTTAACATATTTAGCTATTTTGCATGTGGTAAATCAGACAAAATTTTCTATTTATCTTGAATAATCAAGATTTTGAAGATTTTTCCTTTTTTCTCAACTTCCTGACTGCCATATATATGCATACACACATATATATGGATGTATGTAAACAATTATTTCTTCAAATTAAATACAATTTTCCATAAACTTCTCTCATGGTATCTTCATTTTAGGTAAAGAATAGAAAGAAAAAACCACATATCCTAAGATAGCATAACAGAAGTAAAATGTCTCATAATTTAATGGGGAAAACATTTTTACTTTGTTCATTTTGTTTATGCCTTTGTAAATTTACCCTTTTTTCAAGTATAGTTTTGTATATCTTGGGCTTAACTTAATTTTTACAAACTTTTAAACAACCCTCCAGGTTAGTGTTGAAAGATGTTCTGCTCTAAAACGGAGTAAAATCACCTTCCAACAGCAGCGGTCACACATCACTCTCAGAGCAGGGGACAGAAACACTCTCCTGCCCACCACACCCCAGGGGACAGCTGTCCCCACGATTTCCTGAGGGGCATTGAATTCCTCGTGGTCTTCAAGGCAGAGTCTGGTTAGAATGTGTCGCTCGTGTTGGAGTGTGAGCGGGTTTACATGGTTGGGGGTCACGAAGGCCCTGCCATTTCTCACAGAGTGGCACGCCATAAATGACATGTGCCTTAACCTGCACAGTTAGAGATGCTTTATTATCCACGTCTCTATTTGATTTTGTTCTGATTTCCAACCTCCCTTTCCAAAAGCATTCAACACAGTATTTACCCTATGGTTCAGGGGTCAGCACACATTTTCTGTAAAGGGGAGACGGAAACTAGTGTGGGCTGTGGGGACCAGATGGCCTTTGCTGCAAGTATTACTCAGCTCTGACCTGGTAGTGACCTTGTAGTGAGCAAGAAGCTGTGGACAATGGCACCGACATCAACAAAATGGGCACGATTGTGCCCCGTAAGACTTTATTTACAAAAACAGGTGGTGAGTCAGAGCCGACTCACAGCCCTGCATTTGCTGAACCCGCCCTCCCCTCTCTGGCTCCCCAATGTCCACAGTTATTTTCAGTCTCGAATGAGAGAAGGAGCTTGTGCCAGAATGTCCCTCTGCACAGTGCTTTCTTCACTGAGGAAGTCTTGTCTTGAAAAGTCCGTCAGTTGAACTAAATATTGCTTAGTGACTATATCGCTGGCTTATATCCTGTTGCAGGCTCCTTATTTCACCATGAACCTGAAGCAATTTTCTGTCCGGCACCTACGATTCAAGACTGTTATCGTGCATATATTTCCAGCACGTCCAGGCTTCTTTAAACAATACCAGATGTAAAAATTTAAGTTTGTGAAATTAGATTATGTTCTTTCTTTCTTCTGTCCTTCCCTATATGTGATAGAATTTCAACTTCTTGAAACCTGACCTATCAGATGCTTTTTCTTCTGTACAATTTTTCTTATGTTGAGCGCTTACACTTAAAATCATTGTTCGTACACACTGGACATTGAGTTTTCAGTTTGTGTCTCTGTTTTTTAATCTATCAGATGACAGTTTAAAATTAATGAAATGGCTTGCATGTCAAATCTGTTGCCATCTAACAATTTTTGTTTTACCAGTTACGATCAGAGGACAACTTGTGGAGTGTTGTGACAATTCACCAGTACAAACAATAAGCTGTGCCAAGTGTGGTCTTATGACCAGGACTGCGCCATGAAGTGTGGCCTTGGTCACATTTTTAAAGAACTTACCAGCTTTCCAAATGCATAAGCCTTCTTCTGTGAGTAATACGAGGCCTTTGCCAACTCTCACAGATCACTCGTAGTTGGTGGCAAGTCTTGTCTTCTTGTGGATCTTAGAGACGGGAGAGAAAGCATCTCAAAATGCAAAGTTTGGATCGGCAGAACCATCACTTCCTCTCTTCATTACACATGTATTGGTCCATTATTCAGTGTTCAGGATTTCTGTTTAAAACACCAAAAGATAGCAATTCAGTTTGATAGGACTTCGGAGATGTGCTTTATAATTTAGATTTAGGTTGTCACGGTTTTTATCAACTTAGTCACATACAAGTCGGGCTGTTTGATCACATTCTCTTCGATGTGCTCAGCCTCTCAGGGCAGAAATGAAAGATTGTGAGCATGCTGTATGTCTCTCGCACTTTCCTTGATACCCCAGCCCTTGCTTACTTTCATGTCTTCAGTAAAAATTTTGATCCAGGTGGGCTTTATGTGAACATTATTTTTTTCATATTGACCTACCGTGCGACTGAATTTTGCAGTGAAACCTTACCAGGTTTTTATGCACCATTGCACCTTCATCTTAGAAGGAAGGTACAGAATATGATACCAAAGGATGCATGGACTGGATAAAAAGTGGGTTTTGCCTTGCTTCATATTTTTTTGATCATAGAAACCACGTTAAAACTTTGCAAGTCTTTAAAGCATTAGCTCCAGATATTTTAAATGTGCTAAGGTCAGAAAGTGCAGTGAGAAATATAAAACACTGTGTGAAGGAAATTCTGATGTACTATTATATTAAGGAAAGTAGATGGAAGATCAGGGACATATTAGGAAGAAACCAACCAGGTTTTCTTGTTTTAACCTTCCTACCGACTGGCTGTGAGACAGGATGAATAAGTCACATTTCCTTTTGTGTCTAGATGTCTACAGACTCCTAATCACAGTATGTAATCAGTCAGTGTTACCTCTTGGAGTTGACATAATTTTGACCAAAGTCACAGCAACGGTATTTTACTTAATTCATTGAAAATACCTAAATGTGCAGTGTCTCTCAGAGTGAAACCGAAAGTAGCTTACGGACTCCCCATGAGTATTTTGAAAGGCAACAAGCATGGTGATTAAACTATCTGGGGAGCTTGGGGTCAGATCTTAATTCAGCCAGCTCCTAAGTGAATGACTTTGGGAAAAGCTCCCCCATCTCTTGTGCACTAATCTCTCCATCTGCAGGAGGAAGGAGAATACTTATATCAGAGCCTTGTTGAGGAAATGAGATATAAAGGAAAGCGCCTGCCACGTGACCTGGTATATGTGGTTTCCCAGTAAGGGCTCAGAACAGCGTAATCTGAACAACGTTGGCAGTGTGTGCTTCTCCTTGTCATTGTGTAAATTAGTTTCTGCTTCCACACTAAGGCAACTCCTCTGTGACCCTTTGAGGTTTAGTCACCAGTTTTGTGCTTCTGCTTCTGGAATCCAGATGTTGGTTGGATTCCAACCAACTGCAGTGAGAAATAGGAGTTAAGAGTTGCAAACAAGCTGGGAAGAATTGGGTGTCCTGTCCCTTTGTCTTGGTGTAGTCATAGAACCAACTCATTCATTCATTCTCTCAAATCATTACAAATGGTTACAGATGCTGGTCTGAAATAAGCCTTGCCATTTCTAGAAGTAGTCCTCTATAGCATCCATCTCTTCTTTCTTTTTAACAATGATTTCTTTTGAACAATGATGTTCAATATTTAAATTCATTATGGGACTTTTGTAGTTCCAACATAATTTATATGAGAGGAAGAGGCAAACACATTTGTGATACTTCATTTATTATTCATTTTATTTTACCACACGGATATTACGGGCAGGTGTGCATTTTCAAGGGGCTCTGCTCTTTTCAAAAGTAACAACTAATACCTACGAGCCGTGGGGACTGCTTGTTCCCTTATGGAGTCAGGCAGGTACAAAAGAGTACCATATCCTCAGGTCGTCTTTTAAAGCACCAAGCAAAAGTCAGCCCTTGCCCGCATTTTCCAAAGAAGTCCACTGAGGTCTGCAAATTCATTTTTGTCTGGATGCTGGATGGATGGGCATGAATCTAACTGGAGACCGAGGGCTGCCCTGCTGTTCTTGTCTCCTGGGTGAAGACACTCGAGAGGTTCCAGGACAAGGAAGCTGGAGGATGTCCCGTGGCTGAGCTTATTAATCTTTAACAAAGTACATTAATCCCAAACAAAGTACGTTTCTGTCTGTAGGCTATTTTTTAATATTAAAAGAGACTCTGAAGGAACAAGGGAGAGTTAAAACTTTTAAATTGATCCTGGTCATAAATTTTAGTAACCAATCTATTAGGAAACTTTTCATAATAACGAACTTGGACCTCAAGATCCACAGTAATTTAAAATTACTTAGAATTTGTGATTGTAAAGAAGAAAAAAGTGGTCGATAAAATAATGATCTAGAGAAGCAAGGTTCAATTTGTGTAGCTTCAGATGCGTAGTAGAGGAAATTGGAAATCATAAACATTTAAATGATATGTTTGTTTTCCTTAAAATTCACTGATACGAGATTGAAAACATCAAAATGGAAATGAAAAGGCTTGGTGTTGATCCTCGGTTCCATCACTAACTAGCTCTCTAGCTCTGGGCTCTCATTTTCCTTCCTGAACGTGGGTTTTCTCTTATGTGAAATGAGCGCATGGTCTCAAACGATCTCTAATTGTCTCTGTTCTAACATTTTCTGAGATTGCTTCATCATTTTCTGCTGACTTGACTTCTGACTTTCGTAACACTTGCCATACACGTGTGATGATTTCATCTTTCATTAACTAAGCGTTTGGGACCCCACTCTCCTGGTGGTGTGGACCGCAACGATAGCTATTTAGGAGGATCATTTTCCAAAATGGATGTTATTTAAATACCAAACGAAAAATATGCCATCACTTGGAACCTGGAACCCCCAGTGTCGCTGCAAAGCGGGGTGTCTCCTGTGCCGTTAGTTATGTGTGAGAAATCCGGTGACGCATTCTGCTCCTGCTCACGTGTTCTCGACTTCCTGGAAATCAGCAGGACAGAACGTGTGCAGCGGGGTTAGACCTTTGGACAGGTGTCCTTGCTACCCGTAGCTCACGCTCTTACCCCGTGTCACTCCCAAAGCCTGTTGTGAAGTCTGGTTTCAAGTCTGTGGCATTGCTCTTTTTTTTTTAGGTAGTTTTTTTAAAATTTTATTTTAATAGTTGTTCAAGTACAGTTTTCTGTCCTTTACTCCCTTCCCAGCCCACCCACCCATTCCTCGTTGCTCTTGTGTCTGTGGGCTGACGCTGGAAGAAGCGGAGGCTGGAAGAATATGGGAGGAATAAGGGCCTGGAAGCACTGATTAGCGGGCTGCGTTGGAAGAAATCTGGAGTGCTTACATTAAAAAAATCCAAAGTTCTTGAAGATGAGGAGGAACATTTCTGTTACAGAAATCTTGAAATGACAGAATAAAATGCACATATTTTAAAACCACAGCAATGAACAAAAGAAGAAAAATTTACTTGGTTAATAAATAACAGAATGTAGGGAATCTAAAGGTAAATTGTTATAGAGAATATGGTTTAATAAAAAGGGTTAAATATTGTTTCCTTTAGTCAAAGGGCCACATGTAAGTTACTCCAGAATGTGTGATTGACATCAAGGAGAAGAGCACACCCCAGGGTTACATTTCGTGCTGGACAGTGCAAACAACTTCACAACCCACAGGGAGCTAATACAACCGTTTCTGTTTGAATCATTTGAAGAAATTGTTGCAATAAATGGAGTTAAGCTCAACAGAACAAGTTTTTGCAATATACATAAAGAGAAATAATTTAAATAAATATTTAACAAAAATGATTTGATTTAGTTAAGCACTGTAGAAAAAAATCCACTAAAATATCACTTTTCATAATTGGCTAAATAATCTCAATAAAAATGTTGAAATTATTGCTTTTGCTTATTCACTTTAACATTGTATATAAAATTGGACAAAATTGTATGATATTTATTTATTATAGATGCATATAACTGTATATAAATATATACTTTAGTTTTCAGGGAACTTCAAATATTGATGTAGGATCTGTACGTGTAGAGTTACAATCCCATCTTTCCGAGGAACCTGATGAATAGGCAGGCTGGTGAAATTAAGATTGTGTCTCTATTTAGAATCCAGGTGCTCATAGGGAATGGCCAGGCAGGTCATTGTGAGTGACACTTAGGAGCCAAGGTGTGACCCAGTGTCCCCAGTTGGCTGTCTGTCCTTCTGTCTAGTTTTAGGAAGGAATTATTGAGCAGCGACTTTGTTTTTTTTTTTAATGGTTAAATAATATTTATTTAACTGTTTTTTTAATTTTTTATTTTAGTTTATTCATTACAGTTTCTATCCTTTATTCCCATTCCAGCCCACCCACCCATTGTTTTTGTTATTATGATTAAGTCTCTGCCGAAGTTTGCCTGGAGCAATTCTAAAAGGCCTAAGAAAGTGGTTTTGGTATTAACAATGCTGCCAGTTTTTCACATTTAAAAAAATGTCGCTTTTCCCGATATCCTAAATTGTGTATGTTATGCGGTGTGTTTGTGTTGGGGGGTGTATGTGTGTTTGTAAGGCAGAATGAAAAGTTACTTTTTCATTCCATCTGTTGGGTAGATAGATACTCCAATAGAGCAGCGATTTTCAGCCTTTTTCATCTCATGGCACATGTAAACTAAATACTAAAATTCTGTAGCACACCAAAAAAATACTACATGTTTTGCTGGCTTGACCAAAAAATAGATGTAATTTTGATTCATTTACAGTGGACAGTTATTGTTGTGTTGGCTATTGTCATATTTTATTTGACGATCTGTGGGAAAAGAGGTCAGTGTCTCTGACTAAAGAGTCAGATACTGCATGTTTTATAAATTCTTGCGGTGCACCGGTTGAAAATTGCTGCATTGGACACGCTGCATTATTTTTTTCGGATGTGCAAGTGTGAAAAGTTTGGGAGTGTCTAAGGGTGAATGGGTACAATTTGTTAGAGTTGAATACATTTGTAGGTGGTATATTTTCTATTATATGAAATTCAGAAAGAGAAATGCTAAACTGTTAAATACTAAAAAGACAGTGAGTTATATCTGTTCGAAGTGCAGTAGGCATAGAATGAGATATGACGACTTAGGGTGTTACGACTCTACTTAAATTTCCAAAATGAGTTCTAAGTGCGTGTGGAATGCTTGTTCCGTGCTGAGCGGGTCGTGGCTGAGAGGCAGCTCCTGTCGACCCCGGGAGCCCACAGGCCGCGACCAAATCTTCGTTCGTAAACAGCTGGTGACAAATTTGCTTTCTCCCAGATCCATGTTCCTTGTTGTGGTTATGATTCTTTAGCTTAAGACAGGAGACAGAATAAAAAAACATGCCCTTCCAGCTTTCTATTTCAGAAATTTTTGGCATTATAGGGAAAGAAATGTCTTGATTTTATTTAACATTCTTACCAGTCATGGATACACGATGCTGCCTTCTGCTTAGTGCCCTTAGTAGTAACACCTGATCTTACAGAGAACAACAGCCTCAATAAACGTTAAATGATTGAACAAGCATCACGGTTTTGTCAAATGATATCACTGCTTTTTCAGAATGCATTCGAAGGCAATTTACAGGAATTCAGCACACACATGACGACAGGGGCCGACTCTTGTCCTTGAACCCTTACTGGCATAAACTCACCTTGGCTGAGTTTTCCATCTTCTTGAGTTGATTATTCTCATCAGATAGATCCCATTGGAAAACAGAGGGGTCGGTGCTGTAAGGGGCCACACCTTCCTTCTGCATCTCACTCACAATGATGCCTATGCAGCTGTCATAATGTGTGTACCAGGATTGCTCGGACACCGGTGGAAACCCTCGGGTGGGGTGTATTTGTATCGTGTTGATACTCTGAGGCTTTCTATCTGGAAATACTGTGTTCAGAGTGAGATTTGGTAGTCTTATAGAAACAAATCAAAGCTTCTTTGGTGTGTAAATTATTAGACAATTGATAGAATTTCTAATAGCAGTAGTCAAAGTCATAGTAACAATTATCAAGATACATGCATATTTCAATTCATAGCTTTATAGAACATTTATGTGCATTATTTCACAGACATGACTGATTTCATAATAATTTATCCAGCGTTCACTGATGACTCGGGTGCTCGAAGGTAAGGAGAACCAAAGGCTGGGGCGCTGTGCTCAAAACTGTCATGAAGTTAATGTCTATTCTTAGCTCTGAAAGCACTTGTCTAATTTATTTTTCTCATATATATTTTTATTTCTCTAATATTAGAGGGGGCATTTTCTCCTTGAATTTTTTGAGAGATTACTTTGTCTCGAAATCAGACTATCAGACTATATATTGAGAATGTAGGTTGAGCATATTTACATGAAATGAAGAAAGCAAAGTAACTTAGATTATCCTTTGAGGTTGAAATAACAGGGACATTAAAGTGAAAGTTTCAACGCAAAATTTGAATTTTTTCTTTAGAAGGTTTAATAACATTCAATGAAAAAGGCATCATGAAAAATAAGAGCCCACATCAGGACGTTCAAGGTTTAAAAAAATGTAACAGCAAGACAAAGCATCTTAGCGGCCTCACCGTGGAGAGAGAATTCCCCACCTCGTCATCGTTTGTTCGGATTTTACCGTGTGCTTCCGCTGTGTGAACAGGTCTGCGAGACGAGGGAAGTTTCACGCAGTCCTTTGCTCGATGTTATTTCATATTTTAAACTCTGTTTGTTTTTACTGTGTCTTTCCTATTTGGGACAAAGGATTTTTAAAAAGAACAAAATGAACAGAGTTGAAGTGGTAGCAGAGAAGCATCGTATTTTGGTTCCGAAAAAGAAATTCTGAGCTGTAATCTGACAGTTTTCCCTGCTTTCAGGGGACACTGTAAAACCAAAAGGCAGGCCTGTGCTGTTTCCAGGTTCTGTGAGACTGCTTTGGTTTTCATATAATTTGGGGTTACTTTTCGCTCAAGGGTGGGCAGAAAGGCAGATAAGTTCACCCTTACTTCATGAAGCCAAGCAGTAAAGCGTGGTTTTAACACTGAAGTCCTGTTTTTACAATCATCATCCATTAAATAATTACAGTTTGGGGCACAATTCTTCCCAATATGGAAACCTTTTCAGAACACTGTAATGCCGAGAACTTGCTCTGAAGGTCAGGAAGCTCTGGAAAGATACCTGGAAAAAAATACTGCGATGTGTTAAATCAGAGGAAACTGGCAGACACAGGGGAAGCAGGGACAGGGATTAGCACCTAGTTTTGGAAGGTGTCCAGGCAGCCACCGCAGCCCAGCTAACTTGCGGCTGGTTCTGTGTTCACGGCCCCACTTCCCTCATTTTATTGTTCCTCTGTTACAACGTTGATTTTGCTTTAAGAAATGCACTGGGTGCCTGCCTCAGGGCGAACTCTCTCCCCGCTGTATTTTCTATGGACCTTGCTGAGATTTAAAGCTGCTGCCATAGATACAGAGGCCAATTTGTAATGCGCTATTATTCAGGAGTTACCTTTGATTTTAAGAGTCAGGACTCAGGGTTTCCGGTATTTGCTCTTTACCGAGGATGCCGCCCCTTCCCGCACCCAGGACCGCTCTGGTTGGTCCCCTTCTCGTCTCTTTCTGAAAGGTCGGCCTGCTGCTCCTGGCCACCGCCCTTGACCGTGGAGTGGGTTGGGCAGAGAGCCTTCTGCCTTAACATGGACATTCACACGCTTCATAGAGCAGTCCTCGCAATAGGTTAGCGCTCACTATAGGCCAGGGGTGTCCAAGCTTTTGGCGTCTCTGGGCCACGCTGGAAGAGTCGTCTTGGGCCACACCTTAAATATGCAAACACTGACAGAAAAAAAATCTCATAACGTTTTAAGTAAATTAAAGGTTCTGTGTTGGGCCACATTCATAGCCACCCTGGGCAGCATGCGGCCCGTGGGCTGTGGGTTGGACACCCCTGCCAGGCTTCCTTCTTAAAATAATCAGAAAAATCAAAGGTTCACATGAGAAAACTCTGGAGAGGAAAATCAAACATGGACAGCGGGCAACTGTCCGAAATGGTTTGCATCTGGAATAAATGTTTGAAGTTCTCTTCTTCCTTCTCAGGCTCCTCCTGGGACCAAGGGAGTGTCCTAGAGGAATAAGCTGGTATGATTCGTTACTGACTTCATCTCATTTCATGAACATTTTAAGTGGCTTACAAGAGGGTGCTACAGTTGTGAAACTGCAGCTAGAGTTTGTGACAACTGCTCTCGGCTGAAATTCCAGATCTTTCTGTCTGTCTTATTTGTTTACTGTTACTATCTTAGTAACTACTAAAAACCCTAACTAGTAAGTGTTAAACTGTTTGTATACAGTGATCAAAGCGCTTCTCTAGATATTTTAAATTTCTTCAGCTAATTGAAAAACTCTAGGCAGCTGTTCTGTTGTTGCCCCGTGGTGGGTGGGGTCACCTTCCCCACCCAAAATGTGGTCTGTTGTGGGAGGGCTGATCCCACAGGTACTGGGCGAGGGAATAAAGAGGGGTGTATGACTCACTTAAGGAGGATTGTTGGCGAAAGCAGGGCGCCGCCCTGAGGGGTCTGAAAATGACTTAGGTGGGGGATGGACTCTGGGAGGGATACAGACCTGCATCTTTTGAACTTTCCACTGGCCCTAAGGGAAGGAGCAAGCTGAGCTTTCACATTGGATGTCCGGATTTGGGGCGAGAGGAAAGTGGAAGAATGCGATCTAGAAGCCGTCGGAGGTTAAACAGGGAAAATGAGTAGACCTCTTCATCACAACAGCCGTGAAAATGGCCTTCGTAACCCACACCCTTGCGTTTCTCATCTCCCCTGCATTGTCATATGGCCACGTGCCCATCCTTCTCCCCGCCCTTCCTTCCTTCTGTCCTGTTTTCACATAGCTGGTCACAATTTGACACATGACTGTCTTTGTTTATTGTTTGCCTCTCCCCGCTGCCGTTGTGAGCCCCTGACAGCTAAGAGTGTGTCTGTTTTGTTTACTGCTGTAAACATAATAGGCACACAATTTTTTGAGAAGTGTCCATCAACTTCACTAGACTACATGCTCCATAAAGGCAAGACTGTCTGTTTCTGTCATGGCGGATTCCAATGACTCAGAGAAATGCCTCGCACCTCAGGAAATATTGGTGGAAAGAATTCACTCTCTTAGTTACTTTAATATAGCACTTTAGCAAGGTTCTCCTATCTTTTCCTTTCATCAAAGACGCTAAATCCGTCTCTTATAAAATCTCAATTCATTTAAGTCCTGAAATAGAGCAAGAACAAGTCTACTGAATTTTGCTGATTTGTTGAAGAGTTGGGGCAGAAAAAGCATCTTTACTGAAGAAGAGTCGGGAACTCACTTTTGATGACCAAAACATGCTAAAATTTTAAAAAATTAGAGCTTAGGTGGACATGGCTACTATATTTTTCACAGAAAGCAAGAAGAAATGGCTTCATTCCTGGAACCCTAAGTGAATTTTTAACACAAAATCAATTCTATAATTCTAATAATGTGCAGGATAGCACAACTGAAGTCAGAGGAAATCTAATGAATAATCTTCAGATGAAATTTGCTACGTGTTTATTAACAAACCGACTATTCCCCAATGTCAATGAATAAATATATAGGTAAACAGACACTTAGGTGGATAAATAAGCAAATGAATAAAATGCATAAGTTAGATGTTGCTGCTCTTTCCAAGGTATCCCACCTGTGAGCACAAAGGTAATTATCTTGGAACTAAACAATACTTTTTTGGTTTATTAAAGGTTCTGAGACTGAGCTGGTTATTTTCAATCCTTCTTATGTATTTCATTCACTCTGATGTAGCAACTGTTTTTTCAAAGGCATTGGATACTCTGCAGCTGGGCATATATGGGTGCAAACTCCAGGGCTGGGGGCTGGGCCGGAGCCCCTCCCCAGGGTCCTGCTGCCACTGATAGGTTAGCTTTCAGCTGCCTGCCCTCTCCTAACAACGGGAGGGGGAGAGTTGCGGGACCTCTGTTGCTCAGCAACCAGGCCTTCCCTCTCAGGAAACAGGAAGAGAGATGAGGGGGGTGCTCAGATGCTAGCCTGCCATCTCTGATCAAACAGGAAATCATTCTGGACAAATATCTTCGGCCCACGGGGAAACAAATTGATCTCGTTAGGCAAGGGGTGAATATCTCTGACCTACAAATGCTGTGTCCCCTCTCACCTGGGGAGAGGTTTAGTGGTTTTAAATCGCATCTAAGGCCGATCGCCTCACATTTGATTAAGTTAGGAATTCGAGTGTGGTATCCTCTTAAGGTCAAAGAAGAAAATTCATTCTTGAAAGACTGAATTTTATTTTCTATAGTGGACTTACACTTTAGTTACCCAGAGACACTTAAATGTCATAACAAACTTCAGCTTTTTTTAGGACAAAAATTCATTGAAATGTCTTTATTCTTCTGTGACTTAGGAATACTGATTGATAGCATGTGTCAAGAAAAATTCCAAAGGAGAGCCTGCATTGCAGAATCTCGAATAGCTGTAACTGAAAAATCTAAAACAGAAAATGCTCTTTTTTTAAACAAAACTTCCCTTTGTATATTAAATGATGTGAACTGCTGATAACTGTATGCCATCTGGTGCATTTAACGTCTAAAAGAATGAAAAATTAGATGTGCAAACATATGGTAAACGGAGACATCTTGGTCAGGAATAGTAAGTGGAGAAAAGAATCTGTGATTCTTTAAAAGTCCACTCTCAAGCACTCCCCCTAAATCCAGCTTTCTTTTTAAAAAAATTTTGTCTCAGCTGTTATACATGCTAAACTATCACTCATTTATTTTATGTATTAGGTGACTGATACCCACTTAAAAGGGACAGTTTGTACTTCTCAGTTAAGACCTTTTCTGTCCATCAGAAGAGCTTCTCGGCTTCAATGTGCACGTCAGTTAAGAAAGGGGATGGGAGATCACAGGAAGGGCCTGCGTGTCCACCCAGGGTACCAGGGTGCTTCTGAGTCCCGCCGTCCTATTGATGCGCTAGAACAGAACGGGATCTGGGTAGTCACCTAGGTACCTCTTTACAATTCATCCACTCAGTTATGATACAGCTTTTACAAGGACACCAAGAAATGCGACTACCTTAATTCCACAATGATTCATCCCCTTTTCCCTTGTTTTTTCAGTAGAGAATACAGTGGCTTTGAGAATTGAAGACAACTGAACATACTTAACACTCTTGGGCAAATGTGGGCTTAGCGCCAGCCCTTCCCTGCTCACCATGAGCTCACTGTATTGTACATCCAAAATGAACCCTAGTCTTCTGTAAAACGGGGCTCAGACTTCCTCTTCACCTTTGGTACGGTTTTGTTCTGGAGTGCACTACGAGATTTCATTTGTGAAAGTATTTTAGATCTTGGTTATGGTTAAGTATATTGTAATTAAGAGTAATATTGCTATATAACCACTAATAAATCTTTTAATCTTCCTATGTAAAATACACACATATTTTAATACAGCATATATATTTTTGAGTTTAGTTCACATAATTGTAATTATGATGATTTTGTTTAACCTTACCACGTGAACCATGGAAACCAATTTTTATCACATACACACACAGTCATATTCACTGTGACCCTGTAGGCTTGGTTCAACAGATTGGAATTGTAATTTTATTTAATATCTGTATCTCCGTATCTGTCTTTTGAACTGGGAGGCTTTTGTCCGTGTCTTTCTTTTGTTCACTTTCCAGTTCTGTGCTGAGGGTTAAAGTTCAGGGAATGAGAAAGCAAGGCATTGCACCCGCTTCCAGAATCATTTTCCGGCCCCTTGTTGATTGCATCGCTCCCTTCACTAAAACAGACACCGGCCACACTTTGTGTGAGGGCTAGCATCCTCAAAACTCAAAACATTTAAGAATAATTTCCCAAAGGGCATTTATAGCTTAACGTGGCTTTTTTTCTGTTTAACTTGGGCAAACATAGCAAAAATGTGCTTATATTACTTATGCACAATGTACTTTAAAAATATTAATAACAAACTCACATAACTTTTGCAGCCCTACCTAACCTATGGAATCCCTTGCCTTTGAAGATTTCTTCACAACTGTAACAGACTAGCAGGGTATTGAACAATTTGCATTTAAACGTGATAATCAGGAAGAAGAGGTTCTTGACAATATAAAGCTCAGATAAAGAATAAATTGTGTATGCAAATGTGCTGATTTAGATGCAGAGCATGACTTCCACCAGTGGGGCAACTATAGAAATTCAGGCTGATGCTGTTCCTGAGTGCCCTGTGATGTTGAATTACAGCTGAACCTCTATAGAAAGAATGTGACTTCCAAATGGTACCAAACGAACAGATTATGCTCCGTGGTGTCTCACTGAATTCTAAACGAGTTCTGGAGGATGACATACCAAGAGGTGCTGAAGTACTTCAGACACACTCACTCAAACGCCTGCGGTTTAAATAAAGCTCCGTGGAAGTTCCGTACAGAAAATGAGTTTTTCCTATTCAGAAGGAAAGTGGAGCAATTCGCTTTTTTCTTAAAAAAGTCTCATTACAAAGAGGAGTATAGTTGAATAAAGTTGCTTTGGTTTTCAAAGAAAGTGTTACAGTTTGAAAGTTTCTTTGCAGTGTTTTCAAACTCTAATGTGCTAAGCTTGCAATCTTCCCGGTGCGGTGTTCTGGATCATTATTAAGCTACATTTTCTGCATTTAATATGGAAAGCAGTAGTGATCAGTTCTGAATAGGTGGACTAATGGGCAGAGTAGTTTTTGCTAACAAAAGGTTTCTAGTAAACTAGGGAGTTGAGATGTTCTGATAAGTGTGTGTAAGAGAGAGAGACAGAGAGAGACAGAGAGAGAGACACACACACACACAGAGGTGCCATTGAGTGGGCTCTGATTCCTGGGGACACTATGAATGAGTGACATCCACAGGGTCTTGTCCTCGCAGCCCTGCTCCGCCCTGTGGACACGCCTGTGGCCCCTTTCATGGAGTCCGTCCATCTCCTAGTTGGTCTCCTCTTTCTTGCTGCCTCTGTTGTTCCCAGAGTTCCTGTCTTGTCCTGACATCACTGCCTTCTCACGACATACCCGAAATAGCGCAGCTTCAGCGTTGCCATCCTGCCTCCAGTGACGTTTGAGTCCCAGTTTGCTCCGGGACCCACTGGCTCATCTCCCTGGCGGTTCAGGATCTCTGCAGAGCTTCCTCCAACTCCGCATTTCAAGTGGATCAATTTTTCCCACTGACCCCCTTCTCTGCCTGGCTGTCACAGCCATGCGTGCTGACTGGGGAGAGAGGGTGTGGCGGTCTCCGCCTTGGTCTCCAATGACACATCTGTGCTCTCGGGGACCTTTCCTGACTCTCCCACTGCTGTCCTGCTGAGTCCAGCCTGAGTCCAGCTCCTCAGTTCCAGGCTGAGGCTCCACTTGAAGTGACAGGTGGAACCAAGATTAACAATTTCCGTCTTCGTTGTCTGTGTTAAAGTTGTGTGTGACGAGGAGCAGAGTTTGCCACCTCAAAATATGCCTTTTGGGGGATATGATGTTAAACTGGTTATTTTTAAGAAACAAAAGACTCAGGAAGCAACCTGACCTTCCCTCTAACCACATAGAAGAATCTGGAAAGAGGAGTGCCCCAGGGAGGGAGGTGCAGTCACTGGTAGCCTTACTCTGCTGTGAACTGGCTGTGACGGATAGGGCCAGGGTGGAGGCCAGCAAGGCCCATCTGGTCGACGTCCTCCCTGGGTCTCCTCCTTAAAGACGGCCCAGCCAACTCATGTTTCCGAACTCGTGCTTCCCCATCATCTCCGTGGGATTATCTGACGATTCTAGAGCATCAACCATCTTAGGACCGATTGAGCATCAACCATCTTAGGACCGATTGAGCATCATAGAGAAGACTGTGGAAGGCGAGTGAGCATGAATATGACCTGCAGCTAGATTGTCATGGCGCTTGTGCCAAAAGATCGAAAAGCAGGACCCATTGCATTCTTTATAATCATAATTGGTGCAGTACTTCCGGTATATCATGTGCCTTTCTCTTTTTTGGCACCTTTCTTTTTCACCATTCCTACCTGTCTTGGCCTGGAAGCTTCTCTTCTTTCTGTATTTCTCTCATATGCATATACTCTTGCTATTCCAATTCGTATACATTTTTTCTTGAATGATGTTAGTTATTTAATTGTTTCAGTAAATTTTTTACCTATTATTAGTGTTCTTAGAGTTAAAAGAAGTGGAGGTGCATAATTAATAATACTACCAGAGGGGGAAATATCAGTCTCCAGATCCAGTCATTTCCTATAAATTGTCTTTGCTGCTTTTTTTATGGCAAATGAATGCAATATGAAAACGTTTCACACTCCAGCAGCAACCTGGGTGCAAACCCGTTTGCAGAAGGCCTTGACTGAGAACACCATTCAGCATGCATCCATTTTCAGTGCAAATCCTGGAACCTGAGCAGGGCCTGAGCCGTGGAGCTGAAAGGGTGTGTTTTCAGGCATCTCACAGGTGTCCTGGTGACTGCGACTTATTTATGCAAACAGATCTGGGAGGAGAGAGGCTGCAGGACAGGCTTGCGATTCTACCCCTGTCTGTGTAGATGGAGAATATACCCTGAAAAATCTCAGTTATTGGGATTCTGACAAAAAGCACTGGAGAATGAAGAATAACAGGAAACACACCTTTTCCGAGGTGGAACTAAAAAACATATCCATCTTCTGGTTATTTGAGATTTCTATATAAGTGACATTTTTTAGAACGTTTTCTAAAATAGAGGCAAGAGGTAATTGTTTTGGGTGAAATTTATATGTGTGTATTTCTGATTTTTATGAAATAATGTCTTGAGTTTTGTAAGGACAATTTTGCCCTCAGCTTTTCCCACCGGTGTGTTTTTGTTCAGGATGTTTCTTGATCATCATAAACGAAATAAGTAGAAAAGCCTAGGGAAGATGTTGAAATTCAGAGAAGACTATTAATTGGAAATCAATCCTAAATACTATGGCAACATGTTAAAAAGTCCATATGCTCCTTCTCTGGGCTTGTGTCCATCAGGGTCAAGTGTCACTGAGGTTAGTTGGAGACACTTGGGGTTGACACCCTGCTTTGGGTGAAGCTCCTGCCGCCACAGCTGATTTCTGTGGGGGCCAGACTCCATGGCCCTGGAGCTCCGCAGCTAGGATTAATTGGCTAGCCACCCCTCCTCGGGGATGGTGGAAGAGCCTAATTAGCAGCAAGCATTTCATTTCCACCAGGGTTCCCTTTCACTTCCTTCCCTGTGCAGACTTTGAACTGGATGAACATTTAGAGATAATTTGTTCTCCTTTAATGGTCTGGTTCGGATGTGGAATGATCAGGTAGGAAGTGCTCTCATTCTGGAATACACTTGTGGGTCCTTTTGGGCGTCTCATCGGGGGATGAGCTGAGAGCTTCAGGCCAGAGTTTGGTCTGTGAAAATTGGCGATCGTGTCTCATCCTTCCTTCTAGGCTGTAGACCTAGGAAATGGGCAAGAGTAACTGGCTGATACTTTTAAGGAACTGGTTACAGAATCTTGATCAAGCTTTGATGTGACTTTTTAAGTCGGTGGCTAGAGAACATGAATAGCTTACAAAATCAAGATGCTCACTATCATGCCACCGTATTTGCAGCTACTTCTGGGGTTCGTGATCGACTTATTTATAGCTCACAGAAAGCAAGCAGACACGGCCAGCCGCCGCGGGTCGTGTTTTCAGGTTTTGGATCAGACATCTCAAGAGTATTTAAAATGTGCTTAAGTGTACGAAGCACTGTCCCACTGCTTTGGGAAAGAGTAGTTTCCTGCCTTGGAGTTGCTTGTGACTTGTACATGGGATGGAGTTCGAAGAAAGAGAACATTTTGGTGAATGTGCCCACATTATCAAGATTATGCGCTGGCATTTGTCACATAGAAGCAGAAGTTTTGTGTATGTCCAAGGTGTCTTAACACCGGGGCCATTTATTTTTGTAAAAGAAAGTTTTAATTTTTTTACTCTGTGGCTTAACTAACCCTTCAGTAATTTGCTTTTCACTCTGTAGCACAGACTCCTTTTGGAATGCTCTTCATCTTTGGCTAAGACTTGGTTATATCCTCCCATGAACCCTGTCCTGCCTTTTTAATGGAAAATATTATTGGGCTTGTTTACTATTCTCTCTGCTGGTAAAATATACTTTCAAAGAGGCAGGTATCCTATCTACCCTATTGTTTTCGAATCCCTAGAACACATCACCTGCCTCACGGCCAAGTATTCAATAAAGATTTCCAGGATGACACGTTAACCCGAAAAGGAAAGGCCGAGTCAGAGGGAACAAGCGTTGTGTTGAGATCCCAAAGCCCGGCTACGCAGTCACTGCACGCACCTCCTCCTCCTCCTTAACCTCTCTGCTCCACCCCCCTCTCTCACATCCAGGGCCTTGTCTCATTGTCCCCCATCCCACTTTCCCCGTGGTGCGATCTGTGAGACTTGACCCAGCGCGAGCGGCTCCTCCCTACTCCCCCTTCATCAGCCATGGTTATGAGACAGCTCAACGCTAGTCATTTGCTGGATTAACTAGTGGCTGAAAGGATTGCACTGATGACTGGGTAAATACACGGATGGATGGATGGACGGATGGGTATATTAGAGCAGTAACTGCCTTTTTCATTGTTCTACCAACTTGGATTATTCTTATGTTCCAATAATAGATTACACAACTCAGACTAAGAACTCTGCAGGAAGGAATTAATAGCAAAATAATACGCAAAATAAAATGCATGAAAACATTATTATTGCAAGCAGTCTGGTGCACTCTCTGAGACATTTGTTATTGCACAACAGTCTGTCAAGTTATTTAAGACATCTCCCTATGTTGTGGAGATGTTAGGGTTGGAGTAGAGACAGTACATGTTTTTAAAATGAGACAAGAAAACACTTAGTGATTTTTAACACGTTGTTTCCTTAAAACTTCTCATCATAGTTTATTTAGTGTGTGTAGAAATTGTATCTGTGTACGGGATGAATTAGTGGATTGATGAGGAGTTGTCCTGTGCCACTCACGATGAAAAATATGTGCAACTGTTTAAAAATTCATCTCACATCAGAACTCAGTGTCACCGTCAATAGTCCCAAATGGGTTGCAGCAGAACTGGAGGGAGCCCTTTGTTGCCCCCGCGTAGGGCTTTCGGGAGGCCAGCCCCAGAGGCGGCGGAGCTGACTTCCCAGTGGGCAGCCTCACTGGGCTGCAATCCTGCGTCAGGCCATGCTTGCAACCAAAGCTGTCTCTGCTAACTTTAGGCCTGGCGACGATGGCTTCTTTCAGAAGGCAGCAGACAGCAGATCCGAGAGCGGTGACGTCTCAGTTCAGTCATCTCACTTGCGACACTTATTTTAAGTGCAATCTGTTTAAACGCAAAGTATTGCCATCTTTAGAAAACACACGACACTTTCTTCCCCATTCATAGGCAGCTTGCTGAAGAGCTTCCAAAGAGAAAAATCCCGTGTCATACAAAATAATTGACTTTGACACGTTTTTATGGAGAGTGTCTTTTCTGATGGAAGGTGGCTGTTGCCCATCTCTGCTGATTATGACCTGATCTCAGGGAATGGCTTCCTGCAAAATTGGGGGCGGCTCCGTCCTCACAGTTCACAGAGCAAGGTGTCTGAGCACGTTGCCCTCCGCCCCCGTAATAAGACTAGCTATTTCCTAGTCTCTGGGTGGTTGTTGGGAGATCATTCCTCACGGGCCTCTCACATTTCTGTGCATTTTGCAAACAGAGACGCTGATACTTTTGTTCTGGTCTAATTTTTCAAGACTGTCTAGCAAACAACCTTAGAAAACGGAGTTTCTCTCTCCAGAAGAAAGGATAGGCATGCTTACAGCCCGTTTTGAAAGATTCGGGGCTCCTGACCGCAGGCTTTCTCTCCCATAACGCGAGCCGATGAGTAAGTAGTCAGGTGTCACCTGCCCTGTGCACGCACGTCACCCCGCGGAAGGTGGGACTCAAGGGTTCTGACACCCTGGCTACTGCCATTGCTCCGAGCAGTGGCGTCTTCCGTCTCGGACCCAGGAGTCCCGTGTCCTCTGCTGGCACGGCACCTCTGAAATCGTAGCTGGCTAACTCGTCCGCTTCCAAGTAGGATAACGTCTCATGTCATTCGCAGTACGTGAAAATAGCAAGGCGAGATATATTATTTCAAGCGTTGTGACAGAGAATTAATTAAAGCTTCGGTTTTAACGAACACTTGTAGCGCATATTAACTAACCCCTTTCCTGGTGGCTCGGTTGTTGTGCGGCAGGTTTAGAGCTAAAGAGAAATGTCTCATTAGGATGCAGTGTGTGCATTTATTCAGTGTTACAGCAAGGATTAAATTATGTTCGTGTAACGTATCGCACAGCTCTTCACAGCCAGCACCCTCGGAGCTTTCTCCAAAAGTTCCGACTTTTCTAGCTTAGTATTTTAATCTTGAGAGAGGTGTGATTGTAAACTAAAAGAGTTAAATAGTTAAAAAATTTCAGGTACTTTTTACCATGAAGGTCCTCAATTATTTTCTCATAGTTCATGTTCCCAAGAAGTAGTATTTCTCCCAAGGCATGTTTCTGAAATATTCATGCTTAACAAAAAAAAAATCAATGTTTGTTCACATTCAAATATAATTATAGTTAAAAACTGGCATGGCTTAACTACTATGAGGTATTATTTTAAGTTCAGGGAACATCATAACTGTTAATAAGTTTGGTAAGAGTCCCTTAAAATCTTTAAGAAGCCTAATTTAAATAATTTAAAGTAACTAAAATATAGTTTCATACTATAGGCATTTTATAAAACAGAAATTGCCCTTAAGCACTTATATAAAGATTTAAATACCCTTAATTTCATACTGTAGATTTAATAAAAGGGATTTGGCATAACAATTTTGTTATTATATTTAGGTTTTAGAATCACCTAAAAAGTGCACATTCAGTGAGATGATCATGTCCTTGTCATTATGCAAAGTTAGCAGATTTTAAGAATAGCGTCTGATAATTGTGATGTTCATAGCAAGAACGGATATGTTTGATATTAGTGACCCATGCATATTTCATGGTTTGTTTTGACACTATTGTTCGTGGATTAACTTGGGTGGTGTATTAGGGACTACCAACATCTGTCTCGCAGAAAGAAAAGCTTACTCCCAAGAATTAACATGTTTTATTGTGCACTGTGCTTTCTTCTCTTAATTCCTCTTTGAATCGTGTGTTTATTTTCCATCTGTTTCCCTGTTTATCTTACTTTCTCCTCCCCTGTCTTCTTTTTTACTTGCTTAGAGGGCTGGTCCACAGGATGTAGGCAGGGACCGGCAGGTGGAGGGAAGGAGGGAGCAGGCAGAGCGCCTCCCTCCTCTCTCAGTGGTGGGTGATGCCTGAAACAGGGACAGTCCCCTCCGTGCCTTCAAGCACAGGCCTCCTGTGGTCCCAGCTGGGACCGGGCACCTTGCAGCAGGTGCCCTGGAGCTCTGGGCCGCCGGGCACCGGGGGCCTCTGCGGCCTGTCTGCTCACTGCCCTCCCCCTGGCGTGCCTCTACCCTGAGAGCCACGGTGCCTCCCTGCTGATGCTAACCGTGTTTCATCGTCTTTCTTCACTGCTCTCCGCAGCTCACCCATCACTTTTACCACAAATTCCGTGTCAAGTTTCCTCCTACTCACATACCCAGAATGGTTCTTCTTTTTCCTATTGGACACTAATAAGTCTCTTGAAGTGATAAAATATCTTTTTCTTGGTACTTACTAGTCAGGATTTCTTCATTTTCTTTTACTGACTTCTCCTGGTTCTTCCCCCTTCTCCCTGTTTACTCCTTCACTGGTGTTGCTTTGCACAGACAGAACAGACTACGATTACTTCTACCCTTCATGGCAATGTGGGAAACAAAGTCAACTGGATTTCTCACTAACCATCTTATCACAGTGTGAAAAAGGAAGTGAGTAATGTCTTTAAAAAGTCGCTCATCAAAGCTGTAACTTTGTGTGTGTGTGTGTGTGTGTGTGTGTGTGTGTGTGTTTGCTCTCTGGCAATTTACAGGACCTGTTTGCCAACCCTGCTCTAGGCCCATGAGCCATTGTCTGACTATTTACTATTGTCGGGATTCAGACTCGATGAAGGTGGATGACAACTTAAAGGTCGATAAGTCGCACATGACCTTTGTCCATTGGAGAAGCAATAGATTTATGTCTGGTGGAAAAGATCCGTAATCTTAAAAAATACAGGTGTGTTAGAAAAGAATGTAGGCGTACTACTCTTTAGAACACTAAGCAGTTTCATGTATAACTTTGTAATTTTATCTTCTTCAACTGGCAGTAAGCAGTTCAGTCTCTCACATTCTCTTTTGAAGCAGGTTTACTATCCATCTAGTTTCTTTATTAATAAGTAAAGTAATTTTGTTGACAAGTACTTATTTTACATTTGCATTTGAATCATACTCTTAACTTTTAAAAGGTTAAGCTTTGGCGATAAATGAGCCGCCTCCCTTTTTCCAATTTCATTATCAGTTCTTTCACAGTTTTCATGCCACGTGGTGTTGGACAGTTAAGTGTGACTTTTTCTATATTGCTCATCTTAAAGGTCAGTCTAGGTGTTCTCCTGCAGAACTCCAGTGAAAGGCCTCCTCTCTGCGTCATTCCACCTCCCCATTCATAAATACGACGTTTGCGGTCTGCGATACCGAGTCCTTGTTGCTGGTGCCCGTCTCCAGTCCACAGAGTTGCATATTTATGAAGACAGTGATTTTTCCCCTTTGCTTTGTGTAAGTTTTATTTACATGACATTACTGCATGATCTCATTATATAATACACAAGCACAGTCTGGGCGGGAAGACCGCTGACTCAGTGAAGGCCACACCCAGCACCTGGACGAGTCAGCACAGGTGAATTGGTGAAGATCCGCCACGCAGTCAAGTACAGGGCGGGGCAGCCGCTGCAGGCTCGCATGCCCGGTTCTGAAAGTGCCCCTTCTGCACAGAAAGCCCCTCTTGTTAAACGGGTCCACCCAGTGGTGCCAAGACTGCTTCTAGCAAAGATAATATCCTGCTAAAAAAAAGTCTGTGAAATTGCCAGACAATAAACAATGCTTTAAAAGCAAATTTCTAGTAGATCAATTATACATTCAATATTTAAATCTCTTGAAGTGCTCTTGGTTTTTAATAATAGATTTTGAAATGATCCCATAAAAGATTCATATTTATATATTAAACACTGCTTTGAATGATTAATTTTAAAATCTATAATTTCCTACTACATAATAGGAATTTCCTCTGTCATTTCCCTTATAAGAAGTATAACCAGTCTTATGATTGTTGAGTTCATGATTATGTCTTTGCGGTAAATATGACATATTTGGAAAGCATAACAAAACAATAATTCAAAGTCATCATTCAGAAAAATATTTACATTTTTAAAGGGCTAAACTGATACTTTAAAAATAAGACATTTTAATTAAAATCTATATAAATAAAATAAATGAAAGACTATTTCATATACCTACATTATGAAACCTTTAATTTTTTCTTATCAATGTTTAAAGAACCAGGGACTTATATTTTATTTCTAAGCCATCATCACTCCCAAACTGAATGGTCCAAATATTACAACTTATTTTCCTAAATGCACAGAAGGAATAAAAGTGTCAGAGCAAAGAAACCATATCATATTTGTAAGGAATTAACTGCTTCAAAACTTGTAAAAATATGTCAGTGAAATGATATTTTATATGAGATGTCCAGGAATAGTTAATTAAACAATCATCACCCAAGAAAAAATGTGAATTGAACAAAACAGTTGTCTTTTCTCGGAAATATGCAGAACTGACTTTACTCCAGATACAGCGCAGGCATAAATATTCGTGGCTAAACAATACCCTGATTAAACTTCTTTTTTTCCTCCTAGACATTGATCCTGTTTTTGCATTTTAAACTAAACGAGGAGAAAACTTATGTGGTTTCTTAAAGAAATGAGGTCATTTAACAATGCTATTTTTCTACCTTCTGCTATACTTGGAAACACACCAATATGTTCATTTGTTTTTACAATTAATTACGCCCATGCTTTTTATGTTCAGATACACAGTGTAAATAGGAACTGTCGGATGTAGCAGTCACAGTAATCATTCCCGACGCTGCCTCAGTAAGATGCGATGGCCAGTCTGAGCCAGCAGAGGGAGCAGCGCCCGCGACTCTGCGTTCACAGGACTACCCGCTGCTGCTTTGACCACACCCCTCCTTTTTCACACAGCGTGGAAAAGTTCACCCAAATAATTGGCGTCACCGTGAACTGAACTACACGGCTGTGTGGTTGGGAGTGGTTCAGTCAGCCCCGAGTTGAATACAATTGGGGTGAAACTGTTAGGCATGTGGGGGTGAAGGTAGTGACAGCAATTTTGCACAGGAAATAAATGTGAAGACTCATGATACTGAGGTCAAATTGTTTTTGTTTTTGAAGAGAATTGTTGTTTTAGGATGGATCTTTTTAGTTTCTCAACAATGATTGAAACTGATTGCCTATGTTAGAACATAGCCTATACGATTGGAAAGATTAGCTTATCAGCTTCCATGTAAACAAAAGGAAGATCAGTTTGGTCCAAATTTTCAGTCCAGGCTAATAGAATTAAATTTTTTTTTGAAATTCCAGGAAAGAAATCTGGACTGTCCTGCACAGATGTGAGCCAGGATGCTACTATTGTTCAAAAGCCAAGGTTATACTAAACTTGTTAAACAGGATATTGGAAAGGAAATAGAAAACATTTCCCTCTGCTTTTATTATATCAACTTACACTCTCATCAGCAACACTAACCATACACGTAGTTGCTACACCACAGAAATCAGAAAACTGGAGAAAAGGAAGCCAGTGAAGTCCAGTAGAATGAGTTTTATGTATAGACCGACTAAAAAAAAGTTGGGGAAAATAAAGTTGACAGTAGCCCATGTTTGTAATGCCCTAAAAATTTTAGAGTTTCACAACATAATATCAGGACAAAATTTTCTGTTGATTACTATGTTGAGACCAACATAGAGACTTTCTAGGCAAATGTAAGAAAATGTATTGGCATAAACTTACAGGAATCTGTACTCATTCATGACGAATAATCACTATTTGATATTCAAATAAATTTAAAAGAATTGTAGACAAATTCATGGATCATAGCTCTACAGTGGATGGTTAAAGAAGCTAAGATTCTTTTAGGAAGATATCATTTAATTGTTTTTAAGTCTGATCTAATGAAGGGCAAATATAAATTGTTTAAAACTGTATTGTATATGAACTGTCAGAAAATGGAAAACACTGGGCTTGGGAAACTCTTCTTGTCATTTGAAGGTCATGTATATGTCAGTGTCTTGTAATTTTATTACCATTTTACTGCATAACTTCAGTTTTAATATAAGCACTTCATTTCTTAAAGCTAATGCAAATATTTTCAGAAAATGGCGTTACAGAATCATGAAATATTTAAATGCTTTACCAGGAATGTTAATGTTCTTATTCATTCTTACAAATTAATTCTTTTTATTTAAAAATCTCTTCTGTAAAATAGTCATCAATGACAAATGATAAAATAAAGTAACTTACAAAGCAAAAGAGACATAAATAGAACCGCATGTGAATGACATCCATTTGATATTCTACTGGAAATTCTCACTACCAGATATTCCTAAAACTTAAAATTGGTTTTACTCCCCAAACCTGCAGTTGCTCTCTTTCCTGTCCTGTTAAGTCAGGAAACCTGCAGTGATAGCTTGGGATGGAGGATGAGTTGAGGAGGTGAGAACGAAGTATAGCCATCTCGGCTCTTTGGTTGGGGTCTTGGAGAAGCCAGGCACCATCTGCTTTCTCAGCAAACGTTTGACACCCACTCCATGTTCACCCACTGCCGCCCTCTCCTGCTTGAGGTGATGCACGTTTGACTTGGGGCTTCCTGGGCACGATTAGGAGAACCCTGAGAGGCAAGCGTGCCCGGTGAAGTGAAACTGTGACAACACGGAGAAAGTTGCAAACCGGCTGCAAAACGGCAGTCCGAGTAGTCAATGGAAGGACCGCGGCCTGGGCGTGTGAGGAGCGGTGGGTGTTTGGATTCCAGGCCTCGGGGCGGTTCCGGTGGGGAGCACCCTCCGTCTCCCGTGGGCACGAGCAGCTGGCACCGTGGGAAAAACACTTCCTAACCAGCTCTGCCACCTGCCAGCAGGGTGACCTTAGGGAATCACCCACTTCCCGTTGTTCTTGATTTATGAAAGGAAGGATGTGACTTTGATTTCTAAGTGCCCTTCTATCTTCCAAAGTCTTTTTCATCTCTGGGAATAATTTTTAAATTTCCTATTTAAATAGAGACTACACTGAGTTTGGAACCTTCAGATTAAATGTTGGAAAGCATGTAGCTATTTTCCAGTGGGTGCACCATAAGGTGCACTGAATACTTCACCATCGGTTTGCATTATGCATTCATTTAAAAAAATTGCAAGTGTACAGGGAATATTCCATTTGCACATGTTTAAATGTTGAGTTTTGATGACAAAAGGGAGACAAAACTTTGGCTATCAAATAAATCATTGTAGAAACATAAAATAAGTCGTTATTTTTTCCTTCATTTTTTAATGTTCGTATAGTCTGCAAAGTAGAGATATTGCCAAAGATAAATAAATCTGTGCAAATAAAATCAAAAGACAGACAATCTGTTGAATCTCTATAGCTTCTCATATTGACACAACATTATTCAGACTTATCACAGGACTTATATATATATACAGAAAGAAACTGGGAATTTTTCAAAGTAAATGGATTTTGTAATTTCTTTGAGTTTTATAAATAAATTCCACTGCTGAATGAGTGAATAGATACTTAATTCCATACTTGCTTGAGCACACAGTGTTGCAATTATTTTTATTTTATGGGACAATCGCCACCATGCAGTTCATCATATCGGAACTTGTCCATGTTCCTTATCCATTCTCTTTTCTTTATATTCTTACCAACCTAAGAAAATCAGTCTTTCCATCCTCAAAGCCTTTTCCCTACATGGTTATGTGATGCCACTGAGTTAAACCAAGGGATGTATTTGGACAAAGCTTGATCAATGCTATTATATTATTGCAATTTTTCTTTTTAATCGGAGAGCCGTAGCAGTTTGGAAAACCACATTAGCATCCAGCAGATCCTGATTGAAAGGAAGAAGTTTCATACACTCAGTGTGTTCGGTTCAGAATTTCCTTCTTTCTCTTCTTTTTCATAGAAGTGAGGTTTCGAATAACGCAAAGGGTATTTAAAATCATGTTTATAATGCTAACCAGTCTCCACTTGGTCTCATGAAGACATATAATTCCCTGAATTTATAATGCCACAAGAATCCCACTTGTGTTTGAGTGTATTATATCTCTACAAACTCCCTTTGAATTCCCCCAGTAGAAGATTTTTAACTACCTGCTACAATGACAAAGCTCTAAACAAATAAGTTAGCAATTTAGGCTTCATAATTAAAATATTATTTTTCCATTGGAGTTAAAAAAAGTTTTCTAAACCCTAAAAATCTTACATTGTGCTTTGTATGGAAAACATTTTCGCCGTGATGTGTAGGATTAAGAGATGTTCTGTCCAATCACTCGTTTCCCCCCACATTATAACCCGATTATTAGTTTGTCATTTACCTTCCTCACAAGAAAGGGAGCCATTTTTTATGTTTTCCGACCTGTTTGCCATTTACCAGTTTCTTATAAATCTCTGACTTTAGAAATCGAGGGAAAGAATCCTTGGCCATGAGACTGTAGATTAACTTCTGAGCTTCATCGAAACATTTGAGAGTTGGGTCTGCAATGTTCTTTGAAATGTGGTCCCTGGTGCTGAAGTCAATGTTAATCTGCGGGAATAAGATTGCATATAGTTAGATTAGTTTGATTTAAAAAATATGACTTATGCAGATGGCAGAAACACTTATTCTTTGAATTTTTCCAGGTTGAGAGGTTTGGCGTTGACGGCGAACACAGGTAAAACCTTACTTTGAGATCATTAAAAACATGGCAAAGTGAAAAGGCAAACAAAATACTTTATGAGTTTAAATTTTTTTTCCTACCCCTTTTCCCCGCTGGTGCTTTGATCTTTATACCTAAATGCCCCTTCCAGAGGCAGAACAATGACTGGAATTTACTAGGATGGCTTCCGCCAGCCCAGTCCCATTCTCCATACCTCCTCAGGCTGGTTCTACTGTGTTGCTTTTAATTCTAATTTGTATTATTTTTTTTGCAAAATGAACCAAATGACACCCCGCTCTCCGCCAACCCTTGTGCCTTCCACCGAATATACGTCTACATGTATGTACGTGTGTATGTCTGTGCGTGTACCCTTGTCCCCTGACCATCCCGAACCATCCGTGTCTCCAGCAAGGTCTACGAGAGATCTGTCAGATCGGACACACCATTCTCCTGCCAACACGTCAAATGCCCCAAACCTCCTTGGGGTGAGACTCGTCCAACTCTGCACACGCCCCAGGACACGTGCTGAGAAGCAGAACATTTCACATCCAGGCTGTTTGACGTGCACAGTGAGCCCTGTTGAGGCGCGAAGGAGAGGGGAATCTTAAAATTGAAAGCTCACCAGGGGCAGGTGCCGTATCTGCCTCGCTCGAGACTCTATGCTTTGGTAATTAGCTGACTTATCTAACGCATAATTGGCAATCAATAAGTATTGGCTGAATTGAAATAAAACGTCTTGGCAAAATGGGAGTGATTGTAAAAGTGCCAGAATCTGGGGCTCTGGTAAAAGGAAGGCTATTACAGGAGTGGGCAAAAGTAGGTTAATAGTAATAATAAATAATACAAAAAGTAAGTAGATAAATAATACAAATATAAACTCTCCGCTTCACGTGCTCACCACTGTAAACCTACTTTTGCCCACCCCATAAATGACAATTTATATTTATTGGCTTGAAGTTGAAAGATTGGCAGACAGACCTGCAACCAAACCGACTACGTACGTCCTTGCCGTTCCCACGAGCGAAGCAAGCTCTGTAATTTCCCTGAATCTTTGATTCCCGTGCTGTAAGTGGGAACAGTAATTGCATCTATCTGAGAGAGTTTTAAGGATAAATGAGATAAGGAACATCACAATATTTTGATATTATTCTAGGAAGAAGAAAAGAAGAAAAAAAGTAAAAAGCATCATCGAAAGGCCCCTCTTTCTCACAGATGATTGCTTTCTTCAGGGGTTTCAGCCGCTCCCAGAATGCATCTGCCGTTGTCGTGTTTGGTGCACGCCCTGAGGTCCTCCCTCCCAGCTCCAGATCGGATGCTGCAGCCCCCTCGAAGGCCTCAACATCTGGAATCAGTTTCTACTTCTCTGCACAGGAGGGTGCTGCCGAGTAGAGGAAAGACTTCGGGATAATTGTCCAAACTGTGCTCGACTGGTGACCTGGGGTCATCCTGAAGGTGGGTAGTTCCTGACTGAGTCGTTACGAAGTGAGCTGGTCCACCCACTTGCCGATTCCGCAGATATTTCTGAGTGCCTGTTATGTGCCGAATTCTGCTCTCTTTGGGGAGAGACAGTCGATACCTAAAGAAGCAGTTTTATTTTAGATTTGAACTTGAACGATGAGTTGAAGCCAGTCCTCTGAGCATCTGGGGAAAAACAGTCCTGGCAGAAGAAAAACAACAAACGCAGAGTCTTTGATGCGGAAGGGATGTGTGATGTCCCGAGGAGCCACCACGGCTGTGTGGCCGCGCGTGGGGTGTGAGGACGCAGAAGTGCCCGTCCGGGGGCGGGGCGACGTTGGCAGAGGAGGCGCAGGCCAGGCCCCGTGGAGCCGAGGTGCCCTGGGAGCAGGGCTAGCTTTTCTGCCAGAGGCAGCGGCGGGTGCCACCGGAGCTGAGCAGGAGGCGGCTCGCTCGCTACCCGGTCAGGACCCGAGCGCAGATCTTTCTCTAATCTCTTACCATGTAAATTTTTAACACATTTACGTATTACCTGTGCATATATTTTTCCTCATTCATCTTTTATTTTTTTTACACAGTGATCATTCTCATTCTCACTCCTGTCTCTCCATTTTTTTTATCCTGAATCTCGTTCCTAAAACTACGGAATCTACATCTTACTCCATACCTCTTCTTACAATGACCACCATAGAGAGCATTACTGTATCAGTTTCACCAGAATATCACTTTCATCATATAAGTATTCGGCTGAAAACTTATTATTTTTATAACATAAAATTTAAGGTTCTTACCCTGCATTTGGGCTGCCTCACACCTGGTGTCTCCTGCTTGGTCTGGTGGTAGCTGGAGTGAAGCGTGCTCCAAAACCCTCGTTTATGCCATTTCATCGTCTAAAAACCCTCTTTCCCCACAGTTTATTCTGTGCAGATTTTGCTTGTCTCTTATGATTTAACTTAAGTTGAATATCCTCCCAGAAGCTTTCTTTCCTTCATCACAGAAGGAAAATCACTAGTTTCCTTATCATTATACATTATTTTAGTTTAAAAATCTTAAGAAATTTGATTTCTTGCTTAAACAGATTTGGGTCCAAAGGCTGTAGTTAATACTAAGTATTCAATCTGATTATCAGCAAAAAAAGGTGTGTCAACGCCCTAGAAAGGGAATTCAATAGTTCATAATGTGGAATTAACCTGTCTTTTATCTGCTGTCTTTTCCCTATTTCTTTCATTAATTCTTTTTTTTCTCTACATGTCCTTCAAAATATGAGCAAAGCAGAGATGCATTATCCAACTTCTGTTCCAGGTTTTCTTCCCCTAGATTTTTTTTTCTGGTGACTCTGTCTTCTCCTGTGGCGAAATATTTGAAAAATGGCATTGTATCCAAAATAATCATAAGGATATTTAAAGATGATTATTTAAACTGTAATACTAATAATATTTGTTGAATATTAGTGCTGATGAGCTAAGTCTTTGTATGACCACTTTATATCATACATACAACTATACAATGAATTGTACTATTATCCCTATATTTCTGGGGAAAGATGCTAACACATGTGTGAAGATGCTGTTAGTTTACTTGTGGTCATTCCTAGAACTAATTCATTTAAAGGATATTTTGAATGGGAGCTGAGAAATTGTGTAAGTATCTGAAGACATAAAGGTGATTAAGGAGAAAAGTCAGTCAAAAGGACAGATTTTTGAAGAAGCAGTCCAAAGGACAGCATGTGCTTTCTGGGGGAAATGAGATTGTAAGCTGATCTTCAAAGTATTATCACATATATAGAAGATCAAAGAGGAGATGTGTGTATGGGGGCGTATGCTGGGCTGGAGAGGCCTGAGGGTGCCAGGTCACACAGGACCTTGTAGTGGAATGGATGAGACTTGTGACTGCATATTCATGAGCTAGGACAAGGAACAGAATCTTTAAGAATGACTGGCTTTTAGAACTGCCTTGGTTGGTGTGGCTCAGAGGATTGAATACCATCCTGTGAAGTGAAAGGTCGCCAGTTCGATTCCCAGTCAGGGCACATGCCTGGGATGTGGGACAGGTCCCCAGTTGGGGGCATGAGAGAGGCAACTGATTGATGTATTTCTCACACATCAATGTTTTTCTCCCTCTCTTTCTCCTTCTCTCTAAAACTAGTAAATAAATAAAAATTTTAAAATAATGTACAAAACTGCCACTAAGAAAGAAAGAAAAGAAAAGAAAAGAAAAGAAAAGAAAAGAAAAAAGAAAAGAAAAGAAAAGAAAAGAAAAGAAAGAAAGAAAGAAAGAAAGAAAGAAAGAGAAAGCCTGTGAAGAATGAGATGTGGCAGAGTCCTGATGGATTGGCTATGGGGTATAAACAAAGGAGAGAATCAAAGATGACTCCCACATGTTTAGCCAGAGCAATTAGAGGAACAGAGTTTCCTTGAAGTGAGGTGGAGAGACTCGGGTAGAAGAAAAGTTTAGGCAGGAAATCGGGACTGAGATTTGAATCTGGGAACTTTGAGATGCCCTTTGAAGCTGAGGGGCTGGAAGAGACCCCAGCACAGTGACCGCAAGCAGGACATAAACGAGGGTGGCCTCCCTCACTATGGGGCGAGTTGGGTTGTGAGCTGCAACAGCAAACGAAATGGTTAAAGAGCCGTCAGTGAGAGAAGACAAAACGAAGTACCAGAAGCCAGTTGAAGACAGCGTTTCAACTGAGAGAGTGATGGGTTTTGCTAAATGCTCCTGAGAAGTCAGTGTAAGTGCAGTTTTGGGACGGGCCACCAGAAGTGCTGTGTGTTTTCTTCCTGACTTTTCTGAAATTTCACTATGAGGAAAACATAAAAATATTAGCCCTAGTATATATTTTGACATGTGAGTTCCTTTACTAGAATTACTTTTGGGGCATGTCTGCAAACTTCACCTGTAGCTGTACTCATCTCCAATTTGGTTTTTGGTTGGCTCCTACCAGATGATACATGGGTACATTTCTATCTCAAAGACTAGATAGAGGTGATGCTGAGCCTGGAATACAAGGGAGGGCGGTCTCACTGGGAGGTGACCTTCAGAGAGGCAGACTTCCCTCCTGTCTGACCGTAAGGAAGCCCTGAGCTGTGGAAAGTTACCCAGAAGCTTAGATTTTGCTGAGCATCTCCAACTCGTATGGGCTGGACAGTTTATCCGTTGACGAGAAACAGAGTCCTATCAATATTATTTACTGATATGAATAAGCGCTTGCATTTTGTTTGCATGAATGCTCTTTAGTTTCAAAGACTCTGAGAAATAAAATATTCTAATACCTTATTTTTCAAAAGGTCACACACTATCTTAGATTCCGAGAATCCACACTGCCAATCTCAGCAAACGAGGCTGGGGTGTGATTGTTACGGAAGGGTGGCTGAGTGTTATCACAACCATTTAGAGGCTTTTCAATCTTGTCACCCTTGCAGAGGCCTCCATGCAGCAGACGCTGACAGCCACCCTTCCCCTGAAAATGACTGCCTTCTGACTGTTGCTTCTGGTCGTGGTTGAAAAACCATTTTGTTGTAAAGATCCAGGATATTTTTAATCCTCGTATGATTTTGTTAACTGCAAGTAACTCATGCCAAAGTCCAGCGGTTTTAAATTCTTTTGACTGTCAACAAATTATTTTTGCAGGGAGAACACATTTTAATGTGTTCCTTCTGGCTTTCCTATGACCCCAAACTGTGCTTTATATATTTTTACATAATTTGAATAAAAAGTTTTCAATTCAAACTTAGGTAGCCTTCCTCATTTAGAAGGTATAGTGTAACAGGAGAGTCATTATGCAAAGGGTGTGTGTCTGCATATGTAAAACCCCTACTAGAATGGGCCAGGCAGCCTGTTAGCCCTCATTCACAGCAGAGCTTAAGACTCAGTATTCAAATTAAAGCTACTTATAATCACACCGTGGTGACATAATTCTATTTAATCACCTCTAACACCTCTAGTCTTACTTCATTTTTGGCATCATTAAAGGCGAACTTGTATCTTGGAATATATTCTCAAGGGTGGCTTTAAAGGTGAGAATGGCAAGCTTTGTAACATCTAGAATTCCATCCACACAGGACTGTATCCTCTTGCCAATGATGTTAGAGACAGAAATAAATGACGGGCAGTACCAACTCCCTCTGTCGGGCAAGAGAGATAGAAGAGACCCAACATATGCAATCATAATGTATGACGCCACAATGTATGGGGACTGCTAAAAATAGATGCCCATAAGCAAAAGCTTCCTAGAGAAGCGGAAAGGGAGTGAGGATAACTGGGTCTCTCCCCCAGCCCAACATGCTCGTCCACGACTAATTCAAGTAGCACCAGGCCGTGTGGATGCTTGAAAAAGCACCCCAGCATTTTGTTTTTGAATTGAAATGCAGTAATCAGTTTTTCCTGGGTTCAAAGTGATACTGCAAATGATTAGGAGAGATACTTCCGCCATGTCCGAATCTGGGCTTCATAGTTGCAGACCTTGTACAAATTAGAGAGAATATGAGGAGAGAAATAAGGGCTTCTGATGGGAAGGAAGACAGATGCCACGTTACAAGATCACTTGATGCTGTTGCCCTTAGCTTCAAGTCAAGGCTCGCAGGCTGCGTCATGAACATTTCACCTGAGTAGCAGATCGGAGGCAGGAATCGGAAACCCAACAGCCTGGGCTGTACACCTCCCTCCTCCCGATCCGTGCATCCCAATGACATTAGGGCTCCTCGTTCCATCTCTAAGGCTCCGTTTGTTTCTCACGTGTACAGTGGGGTGACGGTAATAGCTCTCTGAGACGGTGAACGTGGTGCTCGAGGGAGGCAGTCCATGTACTCCGCAGATGTTGCTTACAGATTTTCTCCTGCTTTCTTGCCTCTGTTTGCTCTCTGAGACATGCAGCTTCTTCCCCCTGGACCAACCTTCTAGGTACTGGCTGGTCCTTCGCTTGACTCTCCTTCATCTTCTCCTCTGCCCTTCCCTCCTCCCATCTTGTCCACCACGTCACCTGCACGTCCCCATCACAGCACTCATCAAAGTTTATTGTAGTGGGTTTTTAACAGGGGTCTTCTACCAGCATGGTTAGCTATATCTGTTCAGGGATCCTGACTGTCTTTTTTCTTAGCTGCACCAGCATTGTGCTTGACATATATGATGAATGCTTAACTATTGATTAGTGTACCAGCATGGATGGAGCTGGAAAGCATTATGCTAAGCGAAATAAGCCAGGCATTAAAAGACAAATACCATATGATCTCACCTTTAACAGGAACCTAAACAACAAAACAAAGAAACAAGTAAAATACAACAAAAGACACTGAAATAGAGGACAGGCTGTCAGGGCCCAGAGGGGAGAGGGGAGGGAATTTCAGGGGAGAAGGGAAGGGTTTACAGGAACAAATATAGAGGACACATGGACAAAAACTAGGGGGGTTGGAAATGGGAGGGATGGGTGGGTCGGCTGGAATGGGAATAAAGGATAGAAACTATACTGAATAATCTAAAATAAAAAATTTAAAAAACCCCAAAAACAAAAAAACAAAAAGCAAAAACGATTGATTAGTGTACCAAAACTTAGGAAGTTGAGTTAAAAAAGCAAATGTTGTATTGGGGGATGATTCTATCGGTGGTGGGCACTGTTGACAAGCAGCAAACTGTGGGGCAAGACTGAGACTTAAAATAACATTAACAGTAAAATTAGGAAAGTGGCACCTCAAATGCAAAGAAAAATGAATATACAGTGGAGAATGCAAAACTGGAAATACACTAATATCAGGAAACGCCTCTCGATGCTCATTTTCATGGGTTTCCTTCTACCAGTAGTTCTACGTAGTCCTTCAAGACTCGGTTTAAAACTAACCTCATTTAAAAGAAAGACTTTATCTTAACATGCTGTCTCACTACTGTTCAATCATGTTCTTCCAGGCATAATGCAAACAATTTCACCCATTATTTTTTTATACTTGATCCTTAGCTATTTTTCCCTAGTTCCATAAATTCTGTTTTTTAATCCAACTTGATTGAATGTTTCTTTTGAGCCATACTACAGTCCCAACCTATTTTATTTGCTTTCATTCTTTACTGAGCAACCTCGTTCGCACAATCCATTGTGTTGTACGTTTATCATCTGTCCTACCAGAGCTTCCCGTCCATGGAGGGGCTTTATCTCGTGAGGAGGTGAACAGCAGGCACAGAATAAGCATTTACCGAGGTGAAATGAAATGCGAGTCAAGAAATGATATTACACCGCATTAAGAATAAATGCAAACACCCAGATTCAGATACCAAGAAAGTGTCGTGTGCAGGCCCAGTGAGCTGTCTGCTTCTTTATGACTATAGTTTCTCCTTTGTTTTGTGACTGAGGGAGTCCTCACATTTAGTAAA
>CM052546.1:89668045-89703141 GCA_028533065.1 Trachops cirrhosus | reverse complement strand
ACAGACTTTGTACCTGGTAGCCTGCAGGAGGCGTTTCTGCCAGTGGTTGTAATTATAACAAAAGAAAAGCTGGTTCGGGGAAGTGAACAGGAAGAATCTGGTTTAGAGATACAGAGACACGTGTACTAGACAGTCTGATTGGCTTTCCCGACCCACAGAGGCCGCAGTATTTCAACAGCCTACTTGAACACAATGTGGCTGAGGTTCACCCGGATGAAGCCTCTCTAATAGCCTAAGGAAACCGTTGCTACCTCCGCTTCACTACTGAAGGTAGGGACAGAATAATTATGTAAGAATTAGGCCTTGAGAGCATTGTGCTGAGTGAAATAAGCCAGTCAGAGAATGACAAATACCATGTGATCTCACTTATATGTGCGACTGAGTGAATAAGATGATCTAACAAACAAAACAGAAGCAAACGCATAGGTGCAGAGAGCAGATGACCGCTGTCACAGGGGAGGTGGTGGGGCGGCTGGGTGGAGAAGGTGAAGGGATAAAGCCAAACCTCATAGACAGACAGCAGCATGGTGACTGCCAGAGGGAAAGGGGTGGGGGGGGGCAGAAGAGGGTAAAGAGGGGATCAATGGTGGCAGAAGGGGACCTGGTGGGGTGGTGAACACACAGTGCAGTGTACAGATGGTGTGTTATAGAATTCTACACCTGAAACCTATATAACTCCACTAACCAATGTCACCCCAGTAAATTCAATAAAAATAATTTAAGTCTTGTGCTTGCATAATTTAATCTAAGTGACAGTTTAATACCTGGTGGAAGTTCTAGACAATGCTCCTATTTTAAAAAATATGCTGAATTAATTTGTATGACACCCATGTAAAGATAGCATGAAATATTTGAGGGGAAAACCAGTAATAGTTAAAATAACTGGACACTTAAAATGTATCAGAAACTTCCTCAGCGTGATCTCCCTGGTCATGCTTCTATGAAAGAGACAATGTTTTTTATTCCCATTGTGCATATGAGGAAACTAAGACTCAGAGAAGTTAAGTTACTTGCTTAAGGCTGCAGTGCTAGAAAGGGATGGGGGCGGGGCAAGGTAGAGTGGCGGGACCAGGTATTTGAGTAGTGGTCATAGTAAACCCCCCCTCGAGGTTTAATTTAATCACGCAAAGAGCACAGGAAAGAAACACAGGGCAGAGAACCAAGCACATAACTATTTACTTATTCAAGAAACGTTTAAAGACTTTAGGAACTTTGATATGTAGAACACACAGCATGAACTGGAAAGGAGACAGCACGGTAAGTTGGAGAAGACTCAGTCATAGAGGCTGTGGTTTCCTTAAGGACACTGTTCACAGCATTTGGCGAAGAGGAGAGGAGATGGAGACTGTCACATGCCTAAGAGAGGTTGAAGAGAATGAGGCGTTAAAGCACTGCGGCATCCGCCAAGGTGGTCTCTGGGAAGACAGGACCGATGGGATTCGGTGAGGGGCAGTTCCCAGCCAAGTTGCATGATTATTAGTTCATATTATGTTCTTATTCAAATTATAAGCGAAGGGGAGGATGGTTATTTTACTGTTATTATTTTTACAATGTCTTTCTAGATTTATATAATAGGCTTATCAAAGCAGTTATTTTGGGACTAAATAATTTAAAATTTGTTTCTTTTAATAATACTTTTCAATTCTGCTTTGCCTCAAGTTGTGAGATGTAATTTATAAAGCAATGAGGCTGAGCCTGGTATGGTTCATAAATTATTTCTGCGAGCATTCTGAAAGAGAAGTTTGAAATGTTTTGAGCAATGGGAACACTGCTGAAATGTGTCTAATCTCCCAAAGTGGCTGCTTAGAAATAAAATGCTCATTTCGATGTTTAGTTCTTGGTATGCTTGTTGACAAATCGGTCACATTACTTGCTAGTCACAGCTCAGGATTGTACATCCTAAGTGCGCTTTCTTCGTGTTGTTTTAGAATTCCAAGTCACTGATAGTTAAAGAAGCATCCGCCTCAATCAAGTGAAGTAGAAGTTTAACAAGCTTTCTGATGCAAGGCAAAATGTCCTTTCTTACATTTTCAATGTTAAATATCGTGTTGCGTTTCAATACATTCACAGACCTAAATTAATTAGAATTAAATTTGAATAGCATGATAGAAATGAGTAAATCTAAACATATCATCCAAATCAAAAGATGAGCTTCTCTCTCTTTTTTGGTAAAGAATATTCAACTTTATGTTATAATCTCATAGGTTTCATAATATCTGTCATTAATTGATTCCTCATCATTTTCCTTTACTATAGCTGAGTATTTTTGCAACATAGAGATCAATAACCATTTAACTGACTTTTCTCTCCCTTGTTTCAAATTTCTGCGTTGTCGTCTTTTATGAACAGCATCTATTTGACTTGGCTCCTCAGCTAACCTTCCCTTTCTTTCCAGTAGGTGGTAAAGCACTCAGCAGCCAATGCAAAAATATGTAAGGGAGGGCAGTAGTCATGGAGATATTAATTATGGCAAGTAACACAGTTTTTAAAAGAATATGTCCATTGAAATCTAGTACATCTTTGGCTAAAAAGTAATTTGTTCACTTTTTGTGGCCCAACAGAATATTCAAGACCTTTTGGTAGAGGATAAATAAATACCACTGTCTGGATAGTAGAATTTTGACGTTATTAAGAAAATGGTTCTCTGTACATTGTAGCTTTTTAAAATATACAATAGAAGATGCTAAAGTCCTTCTTGTGTTTCAGAGCACTCATGCCTAATAAAAAGGGGGAATGCAAATCCTGGATATATGTGTCTAAATCGAATTTTTCTGTTGTATCCAAATACATTTCAAACATATCATGTAACATTCTTTACTGTCATATAAGGCAAAGTCTTCCTTTACTGTATTATGTATCACTATAATCAATTATACAACTCATGATATAAATGCAAGCTTATTTAATTCTGTTGTTCAGATCCAAATTTCAATGAGGGATAACTTGTCTCTCCCTCCTTACTAGTTATCCGGAATGAAAAAGGACACACAACATTTTCACAAACCAATCACCTTTCTTCCTCAACACATGAAAAGATTGTTTTCATTTATTTTCACTGCAATGAGGTGTTTACCCTTGCATAATAATTCTGCTTTCAAAAATATATGAAAAATACACATACTAAATAACAGTACATATATATTTAACTTTACCCTTGTGAAATTTATTTCTATAGAATAGAGAAAGGAAGAAGGCAGAAATCTATTCACTCTTTTTAGCAAGTTGTTAGTAAAATATCTGGCTAGATACTTAGGGATATTCAGTCATTAAATTTTTTGACAGGCTGAATGAGCATATCTTAATTTGTAGATTATTGCTGGAAGAACTCTCTTTTCAGCCTTATAAAGAAGGCAGGAAGTCATCAAATTTCTGCGCTGCCGGGAACCAGACAGTGGTGATATCTTCCATGGAATTTATTATTCTTTGACTGTTTGAGCCTTTTAATCATCTGGTCAGGGGCACTTGGATGTGACTTATACACGAGCTACAGGAAACTCAGGAATGTCATACATACATTAATTTTCAATCAATCGAATTCTAGACCGTGTGTTTTACACAGAAGGATATTACACAAAGTTGTTAACCTGGATACGATTACAATGAGCATAACTTTCTCAGGCTCATCAACAACAGAAGTTTTCATTGGTTTCCTAGAATGTCCAGAATCCTTAGCATGCTGGTATGTAAATTATTACTTTAAAACACAGATTTTTTTTCCCTTCAGATAAACTGCCTCTACTCTCTAACCCCTCAAACAGTTCATGAAATTTTGTTTTTAACTTGGAATTCTCTACTGATTTTTTGTCCTCTAGACACTGCCAAAACATTCCTTTAAAATTGCCTCTTCTTAGAAGCCTTTGGCACTGTCCAAGCATCCCTCATGTCCATAAGCTCCAGCTGGGGGAGGGGGACAGCAGGCTCCTCTGTCACCCTTTCCTACTGCAGCACTGCTCCTGGTCCTGTTTTATTATCTGAGGCACAGAGTCTTGTTCGTTTCATAGCGCACGGCATAAAACCTTCCACTCTGAGAGTCCCTGTTGCTCCATATCCTCACCAACACTTGGTGTTGTCGGTGTTTTGGATTTTGGCCATTCTAAGAGGTGTATAGTGGGAGCTCATGGTTGTTTCAATTTTCATTTGCTCGGGGACATATAATGTGGAGCCTTTTTTCATGAGCTTATTTCCACTTGCATATCTCCTTTTGTGAGGCCTCTGTTAAGACCTTTGGTCTATTTATTAGTCAGGTTGTTTGTTTTTTTATTGACTTTTTAAGAGTTCTTTGTATATTTTGCATCACAATCCTTTATCAAATATGTCTCTTGCAAATATTTTCTCCCAGCTCGTAACTTGTCTTCTTATTCTCTCGGGAAATAGTTTTTTAATAGTTTAAGAAGCCTCTTCCCCGGTCTACCCTTAGAAACACCCGTTTCCTATTATTTCACTTCAGCTTCAGATGGATCATCTTCCACATTAAACTTAGAAGAGATAAGTGGCATTTCATAAATATAGATGAAGCCAATATAATTTTTTTCCTTTGGGTAGATATTTTTAAATGTTAAAAGATACATACACACCCTTGTGAATACCTTTGGGTTTTTATGTGCAGATTTCCAAGAGTAACATAATCATTATTTTAAGTTTCCCAATGTGAAATTCACATTGAGGTGACATGCTATTCTAAAGGGAACAGCAAATCATATTTCTGACTTTTAGTTCAATTTCACAAGCAGTGCAACACAAAATCTCTGTTAAATGCAACTATTAATGCCTTATCCTTCTGTGAAATAGATCTCTTTTCCAGAGAAACCAAAACAAGGGGGAAATTATACCCACTATAGATCAATTATCAAACTGAAGTGAAAACTGTCCTTATGGGAAAATTATTTAAGTAGAATAATTATAGAATCATTCTTGTAGAATTTGTCTCCATCCTGGGCTTTATAAAATGTCAGTGTACATACATACGCAAACATACATGTGTATATTTGGTGAGAAGACTCACTGATTTTTTGGTAGGAAAGGAAACTATGCTGATTTTTTGACATTATGACTAAAGATAAATATATATGTGTCTGTGGAAATAGTTAATATCTATTACATGTATAGCACTTCTATCTGTATTTAGCTATAATTTACTTTTATTTGTCAAATGTGGTATTTCTTAGGCTTGAATAATGAAACATGATATAAACATTTACATGAGACAAAATTAGTTTTTAACAGTTTTATTTTCCTTCCAAGCTGCTTTTTTATTTTTGGTATGAATTCCTTAGCATAAGGCTATGCATTTCTTTCATAAATTACTTGGTTAATAATCTCTGGGCAATGTGTTTTTATGGCTTGGCACTTAACTTTTTTCTATTCCAAATATGCATTCTATTTGCGTTATGTCCATTTACTATTTGGGTAATCTTCAGTAAATTTACCGGTACCACCTTAAGGCTGATGATACTCAAATCTTCCCCTGAGCTTCTTATCCCTTCACATCTACTTAAAATTTCCAGAGTTACAGCACATACATGCTTATCATCTTTGCCTTCTACCTCACTGGCTCCTTCCTTTGTAGCTTCTCTTCAGTCAATTTTTCTGTCATCTACTCAGGGACCTGAGCAAAAAGATCAAGGAGTCATTTCTGACTCTTCCCTCTCTCCTGGACCACACTCAGTACAGTTTTCTTATCTCGCTCGAGACACTCATTTCACTTTCTCTTTGCTGTTTACCTGGCGTTCTTTCTCAAGGCCACTCTCCATGATGCAGTGAGATTGTGTCGCAGGTAAACCTGAGGTTATGTCCTTGCCTGGCCAGGTGGGATGCAAATGGATGCATTTCCTTCCCCTCCCCCGACCGTATGCAAAGGCAGCAAGCACAGCTGCCTCTGTGCGGTCCAGTGACAGTGACTGAAGGCTTCTCCTCTCTGACTTCTCTCTGCCTCCAGCACGCTACCTGAAATGTCCACCTTCCTCGTTCTCTGTGCCCACACACAGAAGCTTCATTTAAAATGCAACACCTGTTTTTCTAAATGAACTGTTCTGGGCTATAGTGTTACAGAGAAGTTGCAAAGATAACGCAGGTTTCATAGTCCATTCTGCCCGCCCTGCCTTAGCATATTACATTATCCTGGTGTGTGTATCGAAGCTAAGAAACCAGGATGGGTCTACCATTGTTAACTGAACTCCAGAAGTCATTCAGATTTCATCTGGTTTCCTACTGATTGCTTTTCTCTGCCGGAGGATCCGAGCCAGCATGCCACGGTGCATTTAGACAACACGTTTTGATAGAGAAAATTGATTGCATTTATTGAAAACTTTGTTTGAGACAATTTATTAGATCGACTAGCCAGTGACTCTTCATCCTCTGAAAAATGGAGAGACTAGGGCTAGAAGAGCCGACCAGCAGGGCAAAGGTAGTGAAACCTTGAGCGAGTGCATAGGGTTGTGTGAGTCGGGGCTCTGGGGTGGGATTCTGGGCTGGGGGGGTTATGGCTGGGAGACCCTCAGAGACCCGGGTACACCCTGGGATCACATGCTTTAGGAGCTGCAACATGAGGGAAGATGAATACAGGAGCAAATGAATCCTTGCAAACATTCTAATTTCAAGTTTGTTTGAGAATAACATTTATTGATTGTATAGATAATGATCGAGTCATTATGATTCCGAACCCAGAATGGGAAAAGGTTTGGGGGGGAAAAGTAAAAGCGTATGTGCCATTGACCAGAACTGCACATACACAGATTTCTTCTCAAGAGATTCTGTGTGTGACATTTGAAGGAGCATCGGTTTAGGGGTGAGGGAAGATAGTCTGAGGTTTGGGGTGACTGGTTTGATTGCTGTCTCGCCCTGATAAGCTTTTCTTTAGCTGATACAGAATTTGTGACTGACCTGAGGTATTTGAATGTCACGTTTTTACATTTAAATGAATGCCCTCAGGTTCCAAAGGGGGTGAATATAAGGTTTTGGCTAAATCATCTCCATAGGAACCTGAGGGGCCGCTCTGTGTGGTTCTTCAGTTCCCTAACAGCATCAGCTGGAGCCCCCTGCAAGGGGCAGGACATTGGATTAGCTGTTCCACGTTTAATTTCCTGGGAACATATTGTGTGGTTACAGGGACATTATAAAAAAATCTGCATTAAATTCCTTTTCGAAAAGAAAGTATTCCAAAAGATTTACTTGCTATAAACTGTATGTGTGGGGGAAGGGTGTGGGGCTGTGGTTTTGTGTTTTGGTTGGTGTTCAGAGTCAAATTTTCCAATCTAAGGTAGTATAATGTGCTAAATGAAGCACTAAAATGAAGGGTTTGTTCAGGTATTGAAAGTGCAAAACATGTATTAGAAAGTATGTTATTGTCCTCAATCAGGCTCTTGTTATTATGTCAGTGTGTAGGTAAGGGTCATGCGAAAACAGTTTGACTTATGCTATTGTACAGCCATATAGCACATCCTTTATCTGCCATCATGTTATGTTAATCTATGAATATGCAAATAAATCGTAACAAAGCAGTAACAAGACATAAAAATAAAATTAAGAAGAATTTGTTTCTTTTTTATAATGTGTCAATAACTTTCTTATTTATTTATGTATTTAGCATCAGTGCCTACATTTATAACTAGAAAATAGCAAGGATCGGGAAATTTTTTATGAGAGTGGAATTTCATCAATATGCCTGGGGATTAGAAAAGACTAAAGTCGTAAAACTTTCCAGTAGTTCCAGTAAAAATCCAGCCCTAATGTCAAATCATTATAACTTTATTAGACGCTTGTCATAACAACACTTATTATATATGAGATCATTTTATATTCTTGAAAATAGGAAAGTAATTAAATTAGTGCTCTTACTAGTTGATGGACAGTTTTAAAACTTTATTTCTTTTGGAAAATCAGGTGTATTGTTCTTTCTTTTTCTAAATTAATAGTTAATAGAATAAATAGTTTAATAGAAATCTAAATCTAACAGAATAAAATAATTTTGTTATGAATAGTGACTTGATTTTATTAATAAACTTTAACGTACGTATTTTAATAATGTGAAGCCTTAGCTTCAAATTTAAATACTAGAATTTTTATCATTATACAAACTTAAATTTAAAATAAATATGTAATTAAAGACATAGATAATATGTTATATTCATGATAATGTTATATAGTCTAGTCTTTGAAAATATGCTAATTGCAGGCTTTGTAAATGACATGAAGATTAAAATCTTTGTAAATCCTTAAGCATTGTAATTAGGCTTTATGATTTTTTTGCTAGCCAAATTTAAAAGCATACAAATGATTTATTTAAAATCAGCAAGCTGAAAGTGACTTTTTCCATATTTTTAGTCAATTAGCTAATTTTAAATTTGCTTTGTTGCCTCTTATCCAATTTTCTGTTCTCATTTTTTCCCCTGAACCTGCTAATTTAGCAGTAGGAAATTAAGTGTGCAATATAGGAGATCACAATTATCACGTTCTGATGGAGTTTTTAGTCTACTGGTTATAGCCCTGTTTTTGATTGCAAATATTTTTCTCACCAGAAGATCCTGAAGGCCTTAGTCCACCGCACTCACACACTTACACACTTACAAGCACACTGTACGTTATTTTACCGTCTGGGAATGAGCATTTACCAAGTTTCCACTATATACTGTCCTGATTCTCAGCCTCCTGTGCACGCATTGTGAGGTGAAACACTTGGTGTGCAAAAATCTCGCAAGATGTATATGGCTATCCTGTATGCATACGTTTTAATTTAAATGCATAGGTGATGCTTTGTGATATATTTATTCTGCTTCTTGTCTTTCATTCGGCATTGTCCTTGAAAACAAGAGGTGTCCATGCTGCTGTTTCCTTTGCATCTGATTGCTGGCATACCCTTTATTGTTTCTGTCCACCCTGTCCTCCCTGCAGTCGAATTCTTCCACGGGCCCAGCTGAGCTGAACATCCTCCTGCAGCCCCTTTACTGCCATTTTTAGAGGAGGAAACCGAGGCGTGGAGAGTGGCGGAGTCTTACCAGGACGGCGCAGCTGGGATCCTAACCCTGGCAGTCCACCAGCAGACTCCACCAGCACTCCGAGCCCCTGTGCCTCTCCCCTCACTTCTGCAAGCAGACCAGTCCTGGAAGAGGACAATGTTACAGAAGGGCCAGAACGGAGAGCGGAGCTTGGCCCGAAGTTCTCGCAGATTTTGCTGTTCTGGGAGAGTCTGAGTCTAGCCCCACGGAGGGGACATTTAGAAGCAGACTGTTGGGGTGAAGTCTGTGAAGATGTCCCCCAGGTCTGAACACATAGGAGATTGCTCTGCTCCTGTCCGTGAAGTGTTCACTCCACTCCCAGGTAATCAGCAGCAGTAATTAATAATGTTACTCTAAGGATGCCGTGACTGCTGACTTCTTTTCAAATCAGGTGGAAAATTATAGTGTCCTCTTAACCAATCTAAAGATATAGTTGACATTTTTAAGTTTAATGAGGATGCATTTTAGATAATGCAATATTTTGATAGTGTCTAGAAATAGTGAGGCATGGATCTTTTTCAAATGTTTAACTATAGTGGAGATACAAATACTTAACATTTTATAGTATGATAACTATTAGAAACAAAGGAAAAGAGCTGTCAGCAATTGGTGTAAATTTTTGAGCAAGGTACAAACCACTAATACTTTTGTACACACTTATGGATGAGTGTGATGCTTAGTCTAGAAAGGTACGAATATGGTAACACCACTTCTCAGGTTTGGGGTGGTCACGCTGACTGTAAACATCTTACTAAATGGCAAATTTAAAAAATACAGCTTTGAAAGAGTAACATTTTATAAGAGTTATAATTTTATTTAGGGTGGTATGAAGATGCAGTTTTTAAAATTCTCTTTAAAATAAATAGTTGAAGAACAGTGAAAATGGTAACAAACATATCTTTAAAACTTTAAACATGATGAAAACAGCACTTTAATGTTTTCAAGTTCTGCCTAGGTCATTTAAACTACATATAACTACAGAAATAGAAAGAGTAATGTTACATTTAACGTGCTTTTGTGTGCTATGTAAAATGCCCTCCATTTTCTTCATCTGTAGTTCATTATTTTAGAGGAGGGTAAACAGCTGTCTACTAGCTGCATGCCCTTGAGTGAAGTCTTGTTCTTACTTGTTCCAGTTGCTTTTCTAAAGAGAGAGCGGAAGAGGATAAGATAATTTTTTATAGTCCTTCTAGTTCTCAAATTCCTTGTATTCTCTGGTCCTGTGTGTTGTATCCTTTTTAGTTCCCTCTCTGCGGAGCCTGATACTCTTTGCTCGATTTACTCTCTTCACAGGTTCGAATCAAAGACTATTTGCAAGAGTGTCTGTCCACTGACAGTATGTGACAATACATTATTTTGTGCAAGTGTGACCAGACAAATAGCTAGTAGACACTTTTCGTTTTATGATTCAAAACCTGCTAAATTTGATGAAAACAATCTAATAGCATTTATATCTTTAAATGTTATCATTTTAATCTTTAGCAAGGTCATTTACTTAGCAAACTTTTAATATCTTTATACTCACACAGATGAAATGCAGGGGAAATCACTTTCCTTCTTGCTCTCTTGATTCCTTCTTTGTTGGCAGGAGGGAGGAGAGAATCTGTACTTCTTTCAGACGATCTTTTTCCCAAGTGGTAACTTTTCTATGTTGACATATTCACTATTATATATACATTTTTCTATACAACCTTCATATAACTGCATTATTTTTGAGAGTCAGTTTAATATCTGCCCACCATGGACCCCATTCCATACTCAAGGCCTTTAGATTTTAGTTCATTTTAATTTGAAGGGTTGGGTGGTGTTTCTGCCCGGGAATAATAAACCAAGTTCGACGATAACCTTGACTCCCCAAGTCTCTTTTTTTAATGACCTGGTGCCCGTACCCATTAGTATTCTTCACATGGTGCAGTCACTTACCTTGTGATATGTAAATTATTTTTCAGTCAAAAATATGCAAATTTTTACTTTGCAATTGTACTCTGAGGAAGGGTTTAATTTGAGAGAGAAAAAAAATAAGTCGATTTTCCTCTTCTGAAAGTATCATTTGCATGACTTTCATATGGTAAAAATGTTTGCCTAGGAAATGTATCTTTTATTTTACATCCTCATGGTTTATAGCCTTTAGTGTCAAGTATTCAAAGCTTATCAAGGACATTTAAAAGCTACTACTATTTTATAATTTCAACGAATTGGGAAATGATTTTAAATGCATAAAAACCATCTTTACCAAGTTAAGTAGACTTGAAGGGAAATTGTCACTCGATAGTATGTTTCTGAAGGAATGAGCCTGTCTTTGGAGAGATACTCGAAGAGCTGAACAAGAAAGAAACAACCACTTCCTCTGCCCAATCATGTGACTCCCTTGTGTCAATGAAATCTCAGCTGTTGCAGTGCGATTATCTTCCATGTCCACCCTGTGGAAGGAGTTAGAGGCACGAATGTGAATTTGCAAAGTAGGGTTTAACTTCGGGGCTGTGACACACGAAATCAGAAATCTAAATAGATTTTGTTCGTCATATTTTTTCTCTTGACATTTTGGGGTTCTGGTTCAAATAATTAACAGTTTCCTCTTATGTACCCTGAAATTAAGTAGTAGTATTTAAATTGCAATTGTATTTATTACATTGCAGGGGGATGTAGATTCATATTCCTTTATTGGGTAGTTTACTTGACATTTTACTTTTGCTCTGTTAAATAAATCTTATGTGCCGTATTTGAAACGTGGTACATACATACCTATAAAGATACCTAGCCGACAACCCTTCCCATTAGATCATTCATTTTTCCTCCAGTTTCTGGGTCCTCTACTCATGGCGGTCTTCTCTCCTAGGTTGCTGCTCATTGTGGCTGAGGGGAACAAGCTTTGTGGGAAGAAGCCAGTTCACACAGGAATGCGGATTGCACCTCAGAATGAAGAGGTCTAAGGAAGAGGCGGATGGCACGGAATGACGTAGGTCGCTTGTGACAGACCGTCTTTACTAGTGTCTGTGGGCCGTCTCATGAAGAAAAATGAAAAACAGGGAGTTAGACAGCTCAGCACATGCAAAGAGGAGATATGCCCTCCTATGCTTTCTCTAAGGGCTTTATTTCATTTTAAAATATATATATAGATTGAAAGTAATTAATTATTTTAAGTCTGATTAAAGATAATGGCTTATTTTAAGTCTGAAAAATCTTTTACATTTGAGTGTTGGTAATCTTGTCTGAGTAATTAGATTTTTAGACTGATTTTCTGAACTAGTTTGATCCCAGAACTTAGCCCCCAAATACAGTGTTTTATAGAAAATTGATGAATTCTAAGAAAAAGTAATGTTGTTTTTAAACTTTTAATTAAAAAATTGTGTATAGAAGGTGTAGAATGATAAGTAGCGATATATTTTAGGTACTTCAGTCCAAGTTCATGTTAAATTACTTATGTACCTCATTAAGCAAGTTATTTAAGTTTAGAAAACCTTCATTTTCCTATCCTTCCTGTATAGAAGATAGAATTGAGCTTTGTTTAAAAAAAAATAATTCTTTTTTAAAAAGGTTTTATTTATTTTATTTTTAGACAGAGGGGAAAAGAAGGAGAAAGAGAGGGAGAGAAACATCCATGTGTGGTTGCCTCTCACACGCCCCCTACTGGGGACCTGGCCTGCAACCCAGGTATGTTCTCTGACTGGGAATTGAACGGGTGACCCTGTGGCTTGCAGGCTGGCGCTCCATCCACTGAGCCATACCAGCCAGGGCTAGAATTGAGCTTTTAAGCTTATAGTAAAGAATAAACTAGGCAATCCATCTGAGAATTTACCTGCTTCATGGCTGGTAATCATTAACCAATGCTGGCTATGGCTACCAAGGGACCAGCGTTTTGCAACATGAATCCACTATGAACATAAAAGTCAAATAAAATGTATATTTAATCATTTGTAGAAAAATAAAATACATTGAAAAGGGACACGACTGTAATTTAAAGATAAGTGGTATGGTTGCGCAAAAAGCAGATACATGTTAGCAAGTCATGAGGTTTCAGTTCACGAGAAGAGCCCCAGAGGGGAGAGTAGCAAGAGCTCACGTGTGTACGCCTCCCAGGTAGGCTGCGGTAAGGTCCTGAAATACAGACGGTGGATCCTGAGCACTGGGTTAGAAAGAAAAGTCATCTGAGCGATAGGATTATGCTTATTTTCTACAGACGCAGAATGTGATGGACAGAGTTTATGAGAAAGGCAGTCAAGGAAGAAAGAGCTAAAGACACAGCTAGAGGTTGCCACCGAGGTGCAGTTTCGCCGGGGCTGTGGGAGTTGAGAGAGAAATTTGGAGGATGAATGTGGTAATATACATGAAGCACCCTCTGTTCCCTGGAAGAAAGGTTCCATAAAAACATGACGTATTGCTGATTCCTGGAATGGACGGCGAAGGTTGAAAGATTTTTAAACATAAGGAAAGGGCACATTCACAATCCAGTGAGAAGCAGAGGATATTGAAATGGGAAGGTCAGGAAAAGAAGATTTTAAAGCTCCTTGCAAGAACATACACACACAGTTTTAAACAGGGCTATCTTCATTTTGACTTATTCTGTGAAATAATAGATTCCATTTAAAAGGATTTTTTATTTCCAAGATAACCGCACTTAGAATTGAATAATTTAAGTGCATGAAGGTAAAGTGAATGTGGTGGGCAAGAAGAGCAAAGACTGAACTTGGAATAAATGTCCAAGGAAACAATGTCATAAAAGAAAAAGTACAATAGAAACAGCAAAGACGTCAGTATTTGCATAAAAATTATCTTGCTAACAACTTCAGGGAAATGTTCTGAAGGGTGGAGTTTTTTAAAGAACTTCCCTAAATAGGTGTGTTTGTGGTGGATGCAGAGAGTAATAGCTGGAGGGGGACTCACGGCCACGTTCAGATTTACAAAACGGGTTGGAGGAAACAGGAAATTAGACAGCGTCACCCAGGGTGTCCCTCCTGTGTGGAGCTGCTGATTATGTGTCCGGATCTCATTAACTGATGCAGACGTGGCCGGCAGAATGCCTTGGAAACAAATCAAGCGTCTAAATCCCAAACGCTAGTGAGTTGAGATGCGTTTCCACTGGGTAATGCTCCCTTCACGATCTAACTCTGGGTATAGTATCCATGCCCTGGCTAGTTAGGCAACCATATTCTCTGTCTTCTGAAAAGAATTGTCAATTGGATTCTTACAGCTAAATGGAGCTGGGGATGTAATAGTGAATGTCTTATGACTTGAGGAAAGGGCTTTGGAAAACGGATTCAGTACGTGCTCAGAGGGGACAGTTCCGTAACTCAGTGTTATCATACATTCAAGTTATGTGTTTTGTTACGTGTCTGATATATACTTGGAAAGATAATAATAGATTTTTTTTGTTTGTAACCACCATGGCCATGAAGGAAAATCTGGCAGTCTTATCAGGTTTTTTCCTGGTATTAGCGGGGGGAGTAATTTTTGTCTTAGTTGGCAGACTTCTCCTTGGACACTTTTTTTCTGACCCCTCTCCCATTCAGTTACCAAATCCTCTTGATTCTGCTTTCAAGATCTACACTACCCCCTGTCTTTACTCACTCACCTCCGCCACCAGCCTACTGACTGAAGCTACCATTGACCTCCCCTGGGTCACCGGAGCCGCTCGGCGCTGGCTTCCTGCCTTGCCCCCTGTAGTCTGTGTATCGTGAACAAGGGAGCATCCCCGAAAGGAGGCACTCGCACACACTTGTGTCTTTCCACAAAGCCGGGTTCATCAGGGGACACCTCCCCAACAAGCCAGTTGAGTTACATGCAGCTTACCCGCAGAAAGGGGGAGCTTATGTAACAGAAGCAAGCAAAGCCAGTGTCCAATGCAATGAAGCTGGTCACTGGCATCGTCTGTGGTTGGAGGGACGGGCATCGGTCTCCAGCCAGGTGGCCTCAGTGACTACGTGCGTCCGGTGAAACAGAAGTCAGGTGGGGCTCTGCGTATGCCCCATGGTGCCACCAGGCTCCAGCGCTGGCTGGTTGGAGCGCTAAGTGTGTACAGCCCACTAGGTGTGCTAGGTGTCCCACTCACGTCGCTGTCCAGATGTAGTCCTTATCCAAGTGTCCAGACTTGTGATTTGGGGGTTCTCGGACCCTCTGAAGGACATTCCCATTACACCCCATTCTCTCAGTCTCAACAGAGCACCTGGCAGTGACTCTACATCGATTGCCAAACGTGTCCAACAAGTCTGCTCTTGCTCTCCCAGGAGTGTCCAGCCCGCAGCCCGTGGGCCGCATGCAGCCCAGGGTGGCTGTGAGCGTGGCCAGCACAAAATCGTAAGTCTACTCAAAACAGGATGACATTCTTTGGTGATTATGTGTCTTGAAGTGTTTAATGTGTGGTCCAAGCCAACTCTTCTTCTCCCAGTGTGACCCGGAGATGCCAGAAGTTTGGACACTGGGCTCTACACACTATTCTCAGTCTGGCAACCTGGGGGTCCTTTAAAATGTGATTCAGATCCTCTCTCTCCTCCACTCAAGCCTTCGATGGCTTGCGTCTGACTCGGAGTTGAAGCTGTGTCCCAGAGGGGGCTGGACAACCCCAGCTACTGTCTCCTGTCACACAACCTTGTGCTCCTGTCACCCTAGCCACTGCATCGTCTACGTGCTGCTTTCCGACCTCTGCAAGCTCACTTCATCCTCAGCCTCTTTGCTCTCGCTTTCCCCGTCTTCCTGGACATTTCTTCTCTAGGCATCTCCGTGATTTACTGCCTCACCCAATGTGCTCCAGTGCCGAGTGAGGCCTCGCCTGACCACTCCATTTAGCAGTCTGTCCCCTCGAGGATTATCTCCACCTCCCTCCCTCTATGTTACTTCTTCCATCCGCATAATGGCACTTAGCGCTGCTTGGCATACTCTACCATTTATTTCACTTCTCTGTTTATTTTCCCGTATTACTTGAATGGAAAACTCCAGATAAACTGGGGTTTTTAAACTGTTGTTGTTTACTTTTGAATCACAGAACCTAAAACAGTATATAGCACGTAGAGATATTTTAAAAAATACTTGTCGAATGTTTAAACTACGGTGTTACCACTGGAAGCTTGCTAGTGGGCCAGCAGCTTGATAAAATACATCTTTTTTTTTTTTTGGTATTTCAAATTTTTTTTTGTTTTTTGTTTTTTTTTAAATTTTTTATTTTAGTTTATTCACCTTCTTGAAGCCACAAGACACTGGGGAGAGGTGTTAAGTCTACGAAGTGGTACTTAGTGGGAGAGGAAAAAGTTAGAGAAAAAAAATGAAATAAAGACGGTGAAAATCCTGTGAAAGTTCACAAAAGAGATGAAACTATGATCTGATTTGCTTGAAAATTTAAGAAGACACCTTTTCTTCTCTCTCTCTTTGTAGAGTTAAGAATACCGTGTATTTACTGAGCTTAGCTAACCATTTGATGTTAGAAAATAAAGTTCCCCAAACTTGAAACTTATTCTAACACCAGATGTTTAAACCTAAAAAAAAAATTCCCTTTCTCTTTAATTTGTAATCCTATGATAAAAAAAATTAAACAATTATTTAGGCCAGTTCTGACACCTAACTGCAGTATTTGGGGCTATTTTATTTTTATTCTTTATTGTATTTTTTTATATTATCTTTTAGTCCCCTTACACTCCCCTACCTCCCCACCCCCCAAGGAATCACCACACTATTGTCCATGTCCATGAGTCCTTTTTCTTTTTTTGCTCGGTCCCTCCACTCCCTAACATCCCCCACCCCACTAGCTGGCATCCTGCTCTCCATCTATGAGTCTAATTAACAAGGAAAATGTGGACAGACTCAAAGATGGGGATAGGCATTTTTAAATATCCATGTCATTATATAACTCAACCAATGCTATAGCTGAACATTGGTTTCTAAATAAACTTTAATATTCAAACGAGAGACATTAAACTTTTTACCTGCCTTTATAAGTTAACTGAACCTTGTCTACTTATTTTTGCCAATAGATGTCAGTGGTTGACCATATTAGTAAAATGATGGTAGATGTGCTTGTTTTATGCTACTGTTAAAAGGCTAGCCTTTAAAGAAATGTATCATTCTTTAAATGGTCCTTTTTTATCATTTCACCTTGAGAGGTAATATATATTTATGAAATGATAGAATTGACAATAGGAAATGTTAATAGATTCCCTAATTGATTGCAACTTTTGAAATATTTAAGAGCTCTTTAGGAAGTATTCACAAAATTAAAATGACATTTTAAAAGGCTTGTTTTTTTCATATAGATTTATGTATATTCCTCCAACCAAGCACTTTTCAATATACAAGAGAAACTGCTCATATACATAGTGTTTTATTCACACTCATGTCTGCTACAAAGGTTTTTATTGAGGTTTCAAGCAAGTTCTTTATAAACAAATCCAGAAAGTCTGTCCAAGGCAGTTTGCAAATAAAATTTTATTTTTTAAATTATGAATTGTTTTATGATAATTGAGTAGGCCTCTTTTTGTATCTGTTGAACTGGTTGTGAGCATCACATTCAACATAAAATAGTCTGGTTCTAAAGTCTTAGCCACTTTCAATGAGAAATAATGTCTTCCAATTCCTTTTCTGCTATTTAGTGTGCTCTCCCTTCAATACCTTTTCTTAAGTGTATCTTCTTGAGTTAAAAATGATGTTAGAAATAATAGTGTGTGGTATGTTCACCTGAATTAATAATGAAAAAAGCTAACAGTTCTTCGGAATTTTCAAGAATGGCAAACCAGGCTTCTCTTCTTCATCAGTGAGACGTGCGTAAGCCCCTGAGAGATCTCAAAAATTGTCTTAACCCAGACCTTCTTCCTGTTGGAAAGCTAGTCACTATGGTGAGCACATTTTGGGGGTAATATTTTAATAGGGATTTCACTGAGCAGAACTAAAATGCGTTCCATCATTTAATGGTAATTCAAAACACGTTTATTTTTAAGCTCCTAATGTACACCAGGAACCTAACATGTTTTCTTTCTTACGTCTGGTTCTGTTGCTGTGAAGAGAAGTTCTTTGTATAAAATAATTGTGTGTGTGTGTTTCAACTAAACTCATTGAGGAGGGAGAAAATGTTTGCAATATATAATCTGACAAAATGTGTGCGTACAAAACATATGTGGAACCTTTACAAATCAAGAAAAAGGTGTTTCTCGATGGAGAACTAAGGGCAAACGAGTTAGGTGAGCACACTTCATAGCAGAGGATAGCTAAGTGGCTAAAACCACGTGAAAAGATGACTTTCAGTAATCATCTCCAGAGAAGTAAAAGTTAAAAGCACAATGCACCCACCACAGAATCCAGTTTGTTTTTTTTTAAATAGTGATACCAAGTACAGGCAGGGTGTGGCGCAACAGAATTCCACGAGGCTCTGATGAGAGTGCAGGTTGTTACACCCATTTCGGAAAATCGTTTGAAGTATGTTTTGAAAGTGAATGTATAAAAAATGTGTGACCTGGTAATTCCAAGGGGGTTGCGTATACATGAGTGTGTGTACCAAACAACACGCATCACAGTGACGGGTGTTAGCAGTAGTTTTTGGTGAAAACCCCACACTAGGAAGAACCCAAATGTCTACTTACAACAGGGAGGATGCATTAACTGGGGAATATTCCATATGCTACAGTCACACAAAAGAGTGAACTGTGACTACGTACCACGACACGGATTCTTCTCGCAAACACTGAGTGGGAGGAAAAAGGCAGAAAAGAATATGAGCAATTGCGTTCCATTTATGTAAAATTCAAAAGCAGTTAAAGCTAATCTATGGAGACAGAAACAACCCGTTTAGGAGGAGTGCTGGTTCATAGGGGTCATGGAGGCTTCTAGAAGGATGGGAATCTTTCTGGATCTGGGTGGCTTTACACAGAAATGGGCATTTGGGAAAAAAATTGGGATTTCTGTACTTTATAGGCTGTACTCCAAAGTATACTCACTTGAAAAGTGAACTATGCACGGTTTCATAGCTGTTAACAGAGTAATGCTGATACATATTCTACCACTTTATAAAAACGCTCTACTCACCCAGATAAAAGATTTTTTTGAGACTCTTCGCAAGGTATGCAGATGGCTCTCCTCATTCACTCATTTCCATTTTCATGATAATACGTGGGGGAAAGGACAGGATGCTGGCATTGAAGAAGAAGTGAAATAATTGTGGTCCAGATCCTGTGCTAAGCCAAGTCATTTAAAGCATAAAATTTAATCCTGAAATTCCTCGATGATATCATCAAAGGAGCAACACAAAGAAATCCAGGTTTGCTTTGCTCCAACCTGATGTAATAAAGACATCAGAGGAAACAGCAGAGATGTTGCTAGCTCTTCCTATGAGGGAATCGTATGTGTTTTTTCTTTCTTTTTTTTATACAGGCATACCTTGGAGATATCCTGGGTGTGGTTCCAGGCCACTGCAATAAAGTGAATATCCCGATTCAGCAAGTCACGTGGACTTTCTGGTTTCCCGATGCCTAGAAAAGGTATGTTTATACTATCCTGTAGTCTGTTAAGTGTGTAACAGCATTATACCCCCCCAAAATGTAACATCAAAGATCACTGATCACAGACCACCATGACAAATATAATGATGATGGAAAAGGCTTGAAATTGCCGAAAGGTGACACAGAGACATGAGGTAAGTGAATGCAGTTGTAAAAATGGCACCGACAGACTTACCTGATGCAGGGTGCCACCAACCTGTGATTGGTAAAAAAAAAAAAACAAAAAACAAAGCAAAACAATGCAGTAGCTGTGAAATGCATTAACACAAAGTGCGTCAGAGTGAGGTATGCATGTATATAGTTTATATGTATATATGCAATTTACAAGCTTTATAATGCTACCCAAATATATACATGAAATAGAAGTAAGAAGAATTATTAGAAAAAAATAGAAGTGAGGAAGATTATTAGGAAAACTCATACTTTTTTTTAAAATTTCATTTTCTTGTTCTCTAGGTTTATGTGATATTTCTCTTGAGGTTTCTTACACAATAAAGGAAAAACAACTGTTTATAAGCATAAATCTTTCTCTTATATTTAGCCACAGTCCTTGGGCAACATCTTGAAACTTAATAAACTTGAATTTTGTCAGAAGAAAAGTGGAGGTAATTTAATGGTCAAGACCCCGGCCTTGAAAAGATGCTTCTTGGAGCTCTTGGAAGTTGGAGTTGGTGACCGTCTCTCCGGCCAAGAGCAGTCGAGGGGCCCAACGGAAGGCATGCTCTTGAAGGCAGGGAGGGCGGAAACCATAGAGCAACACAGTTTCAGATTGCTGTGCTTAGTAGGCCGCTCTCTGCAGGAAAAGCGAACGCAGTGGGGATTCTCTGGGCTCGGAGTTGGAAGACCTCAGTCCCTCATGTGTCACTGCAGCTGAGTGACAGGGAAGAACAGCCATTTCTGGACCGTGGTTTCCTATTGGAAACACAGGGTATTAGGACAAGAGATATGGACGGTCCCTCATGGTTCCAAAGTAATACCATACATTTCAACATATTTAAACATCAGCAATTTAAAGTGAAGGAACGAACGCCTTCCATATCCTAGCGAGTGTTCTCATAGCTGCTGCTAAGGAACAAAACAGGGCATCGACACAGATCTCTCACAGAAACACTCTGGTCCGATCAGGGAGAGCCTCGCAGCCTGGGCAGGCCGAGTGCATGGAATCCGGCAAGAAACACAGCTGAAAACAAAGCTTGAGTCTAGGAGTATACACCTCTCAGTTCGCGTGAACTTGTATCGGAATTGCCTCTGTACCATTAACTCCTGTGTAAACGCACTTGGGCAAGCTGACCTTTGGTTTTCTCAGCCATCAAACACCCATAGATCTGCCTTGGCAAGATTTAGTGAAATTATAAAGATCTGTAACTTTTGCAAAGCCCCTAACTCTGTCTCTGGGCACCATATGTGTTCAAAACGGCTGGTTCCCTGCCTTACCCTACCTTATTATTCTGAAAAAAAATATGGTTAGCTTATTAGAAACAGTAGTTAAGAGGCCAAAGATACAGAATCATTGGAGAGATAAGGACAGTAATACAGAATGCTTAATGGTGTCCCACGAAAAGTTTCCCATACTTCTGGAATTTTTGCTCAATATCCCATAACTATCTGGGAGTACCACGCCATGATTCACCAGGGATAAGATGTGTACATCTCCTTAGAGGAGCCCAGGGAGTCAGATGAATTTTCATTATTTCAAAAGTGTGGTGATGCCATATTTTGAAGAGGTTGGATCTCTATTAATAACAACACAAATCCTACTTTAAGATGCAAAAATTTTATCCTTGAACTTCACTGGAGAACTTAATTACTTCAGTTGAAAGATGTAATGATTAATATTCATGTATACAACCTATCCATTTAGAGATAGGTTCTTAGAAATTTCCAGGTAATATTAATTTGGTTGGGTTAATATCATTGCTTAACATTTTTAGAGGTAGTACCTTTCTAATAGAATGTTAAGAGTTTAATGAATTAGATGAAGAAAAAATGAAAAAAGGTTTGAATTCCTTTTTTAAAAGATTTATTTATTTATTTATTTTTTAGAGAGGGGAATGGGGAGATAAAGAGAGGGAGAGAAACATCAATGTGTGGTTGCCTTTTGCATGCCCCCTACTGGGGACCTGGCCCACAACCCAGACAGGTGCCCAGACTGGGAATTGAACTGGCAACTTTTTGGTTCATAGGCCGCCACTTGACCACTGAGCCACACCAGCCAGGGCTGAATTCCTGATTACCTTCTTTAGCTTACCCCATTTTGCCTACCAAACAGTGTTACTAATACAGGTGGTTTACACACATATAATCTTTAGCAGTATCTTTAAAAAAATAACATCAGATTTTTGGTTCTTCAAACCCAATGGTTGTCTCTGACACTGGTTTTATAGGACTAATTTTGAAAGTTAGTATTCTTTCTGAGGAAGTCAACCACGGCAGTCTCAAAATGCTAACTGTAGTTCTCCCCGGTATCTTACTTTTCCTTTAATTTACCCTGTTGCAAACATATCATCTATTACTGAGTAGAGATTATTTTGGATCTAATTTTTTCAGTTTTGGAATAACATATACTATCAATTTTTCTCCTTCATGTAAAGTACATATATAATCTTTTAAAAAACTTATCTTCCTTTCAAGATTTTAAGTTATATTGCCATTTGTGGCACTTCATTGATCCAGTTTAAGATGTTTGCCCTTCAAGTGTAAAGTCCAGTTCTGGTCCTCAATGCTCAAGGTATTACACCTCCTTCCACTCAGAGGACCGCATTGTTCGGACCGTTCAGAGCATACATCACAGCGGCTTCCCCTTCTCCGTCTCCAGTGGAAACCAGGAGCGCTGGAGTCCACCCTCACAGACTGTTGTTGGGGCTGTTTTCTCTCCAGTCCCAAATGTCTTCACGTTCCTGTCTCAGGAGCATTGATGGGCTTTCCCGTAGCTCGGCATTTTTGAGACGTCGATTTGTGTGGCGGAGTCTGCGGGCCCTATCCCACTCTTCCCGATATGAACGGAATGACTGAGGGTTTTTTTTAAAGATTTTATTTATCTATTTTTAGAGAGAGGGGAAGGGAAGGAGAAGGAAAGGAGAGAAGCATCAGTGTGTGGTTGCCTCTGATGTGCCCCCTACTGTGGACCTGGCCCACAACCCAGGCAGGTGCCCTGACTGGGAGTTGATTCAGTGGCCCTTTGGTTCACAGGCCGGCACTCAGTCCACTGAGCCACACCAGCCAGGGCTCCTTTCTAAACTCTTTTAGTGGCTTTAATTGTCCAGAACATGAGAGCTTCATTAGTCCTTGACAAAATTGCAAAATTGGCAGGTGATACCCTTATTTGTATTTGTATTTTTTGCCTCACAACCTCCTCACTGTCCTCGCTTGGACCAGGGATCCCTGTGGACCTCATCCTGGACAGGCCTGGCGACGTTGCCCCTGTTCCTTGTTCTCTCCCCCGTCACGTGGTCGAAAGTCTCTGGTCTTCCCTTTGTGGGCCCCCGGGGTCTCCATCTCACATTTCAAGGTGAACTCAGATAACCACCTCCGTCAGCTGTGTTGGTACTAATCCTGGAAGACTGAGTGCTTTCTCCCCTCCTTCCACAGAAGATTCTTCCTCAGCCAGAGACATTTATCTGGATGCTGTGATTGTACCTCTGTTGTTAATTCATCGTGGGCACTCCCCGGTGCTGGGATTTGCGTTGATGAAGTGCGCAACCAAGGAAGGGGTGAGTGGCGGTTTCTGGAACAGCGCAGCTCTCAAATGTTGCCTGCCTGTCTCTTTATTCCTGAGTTTACCAAATGGTACACTGTTCTGCTTGGGTTAGGACATGGAACTGACTGAATTTACTAATTCTGTAACTTCGGCATTACGTTATTTTACATTGTGTCCCATTTTATTTTTGATAAAAACGTTGACTCACATTTTGCAGAGAACATCACACAATATGTCTCACGACATTTGGGAGGCTTTATGCCAGTTTCCTTATAGGTAAAAGAGTGACAATAAACCCACACAGCTTGCCTTCTCAAGTTCTAGGTAATTTGGATTAAAAAAAATGAGTGTACTTTGTGAATCATACTGTGCTATAAAATGCATACCATTATTGTTCGTGATTAAATGCACTCAGAATATGGTTTCACATAAATACTCCAGATGATTTTCCTGTGTGACTTTCAGTACGTTCTATTTCAGAGTCTTAATCTTTGTTTGCTGGGGACTGCTGAGGATATAACCGAGTGGTATAAATTCCCAAATCCCATCCGCAGGCTTGCTATTTGATGAGATATGTGCATTATCATAAAACAAAAAAAAAGTATGGAAATAAAAAAGACCAAAAATTCCATGCGGTATACTTTACAGCTGCCATCTAACTAAAACTCCCAGATACAGATGCTAATTGGACTTTTAATGAATTATTAAAATAAAAGTAATGAATATTCAGATGTGTTACAACCAGTAGTTCAGTAAACTATTGTTGAGAGAATTTCTAAATCCTAAATGGGTAATAATGGAAGAGCTTAAAAATGTGTCAAAACATTTCAAGAGTCTCTTTGTATCGACGCTAATTCTAAAAAGAAGTTAGGTTTGTATCTTTCTGTGTGTGAGAGCGAAGGAGATTGTCCGGGGATGAGTCTGTAGTCGCAGCCTGAGTGTCCTGAGGTATATGTAATGTATCACACCAGGTCCGGCTCGGCGTGCTCCTGTCCTTTCACAGCCTTTCACAGGAAAAGAGCTGCTCATCTTCTCGGGGCTGCTCTGGCATTGTCACGGATGTCCCTAAAATCAGACAGTGTGGGCACAGTGCGGACCGGGCCCAGGGCGAGGCCCATCAGATGCTCTCAGGTGTAAAACTGAAGGGTGTGCCCAAACCATCTCTGATCGAGATCGTAATCTGATGCAATTCTTTGAAAATAGAAATAATTGCAGAAAGCGATGATGACCAGAGTGTCAAATTTTAAATAAGCACACGGTCAGTGTTACTTATTTTTACTCTTGCCTCAGGCTCTTGCCTGGCTCAGTACAACACTGGTGACCAGATAGGTGTCTAAAGCTATAAAATTCTGAATGACCTCTTTTCGATTGGTTCCAGGGGTCCGAAATGGGAGCACACGTCCATGACCAGAACTGATGAAACAGTTTAATACATTTTCTAATTGTCTCTTTTGTTTTCAAAAATTCTGTGAAGATTTATAGTGCCGTCTTGGTGAGTTTTGTACAGGGGCTACTGACCAACTTCATTTCACTCAGATACGAGCGCCCTCAGCCAGCACCCCACAGCAGTCAAGGGACGTTAAACTGAATGTGGTCACTGGCGAGCCTCTCGAGTCTTGGTCACAAACAGAACGCCCCCGAGTTGGCCCCGTCTGGGCCTGCCGCCCTCCAGTTTGGCCGCACTGTGCTTCCGCGCCCCGGGGTCTGAGTCTCTTTGCCGACTCGGGGGTCCTGCCTGCCCGGGCTCCCTCCTCTCGGCTGTAGGAGTTGGCAGCTGCCTTTGAGGGTCTTCTCCCTCAGACGCTGTTGGAGTCTGGGACAGAGTCTCTGCTGTCCTCGGCGCATCTTTGGTATTTCAGGGATTTCTTTCCGTTCTTGGAGAATCTTTGCATCTTTTTTGGCAGCACTCAAATTCACTCTTCTCCCTCTTCTCTTGGAAATCCTATGTTAATCTTTCAGGAAAGAGAAGATCTTTACAGTGCAAAGGAAGTCTGTTGACGTCAAACGGTTTCAACTGCCCTCTCTGCAAATATTCTTTAAGAACGTTAAAGTGCTTTTCTTGGGGGAGAAAAAGATGTGGGCAGAATAAACATAAATGATCTGTTTGACCTCTGCAGTGTTTTTGAAGTGTACCTGGGGTTAGGTTGACCCTAGCATGTTCGAGGGCCCCTCGGCTGTCCTGACCCCCTGACCCTGGCGTGTTCCTGATGTTTGACCGAGGTCGCTTTTGCTTTGCACGTCTCTTTTCAGGTATCTGTGAATACACGTACTTCTTACATCAAATGAGCTCTTTCTACACATGCACAGAACTTTTAAGACAGCAGTCTCACTGAATAAAGACGGCCAGGTCATCTTTCCTGTTCACGAACTTGCCGAGGCCACACAATTCGGCCCAGGAGGAAGGGGCGTGGTGCCGGGGCTGCTCTGGGCACGTGGCTGCTCTGGGCACGTGCACCGCCGGTGCGACAGCTCACAGCCCCGCACGGGCATCTGAACTAACTATATGCATCCCGTGCTGCACGCCGTTCTCTGTTCTCAGGGTGTAGTTCCATACCAAGTTATAAAATTCAATGTCCCTTTAGGTTACTTGGCTCTGTATTTCCTAAGGAATAGTAAACCAAAAAAATACAGGACTTCAACATCACATGACAGAGAAACATTAACTTTCATTATACTAACTGTATTAGTTAGGGTTCTGTAGAGAAACGGAACTCACAGGGTAGAGGGAAGATAGACAGGTAAAGATATAAATATAGCTATTAATGTAGATGTGAAGACTTATTTTGGGGAATTAGCTTAAGTCAGTTTACACTGATGTGTTCTGCTCTTTAAGGCAGAAAACCGCCTCACTGCTACCTTCAGGGCGTGATGGGTTATTTTTAGTCGTAAGAGGTGAACAGAAGCATTCTTTGTTTTTCCCGAAGCTGGCAATTGAACAATGCCAGGGATTAATTCAAGAAACCGTCTCTCTCCAGTGCTACTCCTGAAGTTAGTGACAAGAAGTGATAATTACTAATGACAGAAGAGAAAAGGCTACAGGCCTCTTCAGGGATTTCCCATCACTTGTTTTAGAGCTGAATTGTGACCTCTTTGGAGATAAACACTTTTATACTGTGTCTGGTAAAATGCTTGGCACATAATAATTCCACAGTAAACTGTTGTGCGAATGATATATGGACAAATAAGTCAACATATTTTCCTTAGCATCCTAAATAGGTTTTTAAAGGAACATTACTAGTTTATATGAATTGGACTTTGCTGGTGTGTGAAATTGCACCAAGATTTTACTCAAAAGATTTACCAAGAAAGTGTAGAAACTGCAAGATCATTTGTTGTTCTAGGCATCTATGAGGAGATGCTACATCTAATGCTTTCAGTATGACTTGCCTGTACAGGAAAATGACAGTAGACATTACCTACCTTTTTCCTCCTAGTCAGATCAAAGTAGAATAAATGACAAGAGAAACAAAAGCATTGCATAATTTCTTATTGCATTATTCAAATTAAAGAAAGCCTTCCAATGTGTCATTTCTCATAGTATAACACTAACTTTTAAAATGTCCTTTTCTGCCCTGGCTGGTGTAGCTCAGTGAATTGGACATGGGCCTGCAAACCAAATGATTGCCGGTTCGATCCCCAGTCAGGGCACATGCCTGGGTTGCGGGCCAGGTTCCTAGTAGGGGACGCATGAGAGGTAACCAGACATTGATGTTTCTCTCCCTCCCTTCCCTTCTCTCTGAAAATAATAAATAAAATTTTTTAAAAAATTAAAAAATGCCCTTTTCCTTCACTTCAACAGCCCATAACTCATCAAAAAATAAATCGGAGTTGATGACATGTCCAGGCTAGTGGACGACTGGACCGTGGCGGCGTTGCCGTCAGATGACCCATCTCTGTTTCGATGTGCGGTGGCATTTCCTTCCAGGTGGCAGACAAGTCTCGTAATCAGCAGGAGCTTTGCAAACTGTAATTGTAAAGCGATCATAACCCAAAATGGTCTATTTCCCAAATGTCCTTGCTGAGCTACAGGCTTTAATATTATTTTCATCATCCTGTATCAAATTTTACCACATACATTGGACACATCTCAAACTTAAGTCTTGATGAGACTGTATGATAAATAAAGGGTAGAAAGGAAAAGTGCATATAAAATACGTATATTATCATGTATTTTAGTTAAATTTGTCAGGCCATTAAAAAGTATTCACCAAGTACAATTGAATATGTGTGAAACAAACTATCCTGTTCTATAGATGTTTAATTTTTAGAAAATTTTTTCTAATCAGCCATACCTGTAAATTCCATCAGTTGATCTGTGTGTGTGTACACGTGTGTGTGTCTGTGTGTGTGAGAGAGAGAGAGCGAGAGAAGAGGTGCAGGAGAACAGGTCACTTCCCATTTGTAGTTATGCTTCACTGCTCACCCACTAAGCTTGGAATTCTTTTTCCCAGCCTTATAGTGATATAATTGACATACAACATTGCGTAAGTTAAATGTGTACGATGGGATGACTTGATATCTTTATTCTTGTGAAATGGTGATCACAGTATTAGTTTACATGTCCATCACCTCATGTAGTTACCACGGTGCGTGTGTGGTGCGTGTGTGTGGTGGCTTTCAACATGGAATGCATGCTTTTGACAGTCCGAGAAGAAAGGGTGGGCCATCTGAGTCCAAGAAGAAATCATCAGAACTGCAGTTTGTAGTTATTTTTATTAAAGCGAAGATACACACAAAGGTTCATTATATACATAACACATGTGGATGCTGGAGGCTTCAGTCTGTGTAAGTAAAATTAAAAATCATATTACTTATTATTTTTACTATTTAATTTCCTGAAGCTGACCTTCACAAAATTGGACAAGCTGCTTAAAAAGATTCCTTCCAAGAAGCCTCAGACTGAACGTAACCAGCCATCATCCCAGCTCCTTGTCTGACGGGTATTGGGTGGGCCAGGAAAAACTAATGCCTTCTAATCTAATCTTATTATCTCACGGTACCTGGCATTTATTTTTAAACATAATAACATTTTATTAGGTTTTTCTTGGATAATAGGACTTTTTTTCTATGGTGAGTAAGGAAAGAAAAAGAAAAAAACTCAGGCCAAGGAGAGAGCATTTTGAAGATAGATATTTGGAAATATATTGTTGCAAACATTTCACCCATGAAAACTCCCGTTGCTCTTCCCATAAAAAGAGACTTAGCAGCCATTTTCTAACCTGTGGCTCAAGGAATGCAGAAATAACAGCATAAAGTTCAATATCCACAATATCTTAGCCTAATTCTGTGGGTTTGCAAAATACGTGTCATGATTATTAATGCAGCCAATGGTACATTTCTTCTATTCATATTTAAGTGTTTTTAAGATACTTTATTTAGCTGACATCCCAATGTCAGCTCTTAAACCCAGACACCAAAATACACTCCACTTAGAAAATGAGTACTTTGGACGCTGTGGTGAAAATACTGAGGCATTTTCAGTAAGAGGGCTGTGTACACTTAGCCAATACACGATTTAAGTATTTGATTCATTTTTACAAATGAGTTTTTCTGTATATGTTTACATGTATGCAGTTTATTAGCCCAATAGTATGTGAAGTTTGTGTTAAATAAATGCATATAGTGAGTGTGCGCGCTCAATTATGTTTCTTTTTTCTGACAGAAATGAGTTGAGAAAAGTTTGGAGACCAGCAGAAACAATCTCCATAGAGAGATCTTTTTTGAATTTTTAAAAAATATATATTTAATTGATTATGCTATTACAGTTGTCCCATTTCCCCCCCTTCACTCCCCTCCACCCTGCACACCCCCTCCCACCCACATTCCCCCCCTTCAGTTCATGTCCATGAGTCATACGTATAAGTTCTTTGGTTTCTACATTTCCCCTACTATTCTTGCCCTCCCCTGTCTATTTTCTACCTACCATCTATGCTACTTATTCTCTGTACCTTTTCCCCCTCTTTCCCCTCCCACTCCCCTGTTGCTAACCCTCCATGTGATCTCCATTTCTGTGGTTCTGTTCCTGTTCTAGTTGTTTGCTTAGTTTGTTTTTGTTTTTGTTTTAGGTGTGGTTCATAATTGTGAGTTTGCTGTCATTTTACTGTTTATATTTTTATCTTTTTTTCTTAGATAAATTCCTTTAACATTTCATAAAATAAGGGCTTGGTGATGATGAACTCCTTTAACTTGACCTTATCTGAGAAGCACTTTATCTGCCCTTCCATTTTAAATGAAAGCTTTGCTGGATATAGCAATCTTGGATGTAAGTCCTTGCCTTTCATGACTTGGAATACTTGTTTCCAGCCCCTTCTGTCCTGTAAAGACTCTTTTGAGAAATCAGCTGACAGTCTTATGGAAACTCCTTTGTAGGTAACTGCCTCCTTATCTCTTGCTGCTTCTAGGATTCTCTCCTTCATTTTAATCTTGGATAATGTAATTATGATGTGCCTTGGTGTGTTCCTCCTTGGGTCCACCTTTGGGACTCTTTGAGCTTCCTGAACTTCCTGGAAATGTATTTCCTTTGCCAGATTGGGGAAGTTCTCCTTTATTATTTGTTCAAATAACTTTTCCACTTGTTGTTCCTCCTCTTCTCCTTCTGGTACCCCTATAATTTGTATGTTGGAACATTTAAAGATGTCCTGGAGGTTCCTAAGCCTCTCCTCATTTTTTTTGAATTCTTGTTTCTTTATTCTTTTCTGGTTGGATGTTTCTTTCTTCCTTCTGGTCCACACCATTGAGTTGAGTCCCAGTTTTCCTCCCATCACTATTGGTTCCCTGTACATTTTCCTTCATTTCACTTAGCATAGCCTTCATTTTTTCATCTAATTTGCGACCAAATTCAACCAATTCTGTGAGCATCCTGATCACCAGAGCTTTGAACTGGGCATCTGATAGGTTGGTTACCTCTTTGTCACTTAGTTGTATTTGTTCTGGACTTTGATCTGTTCTTTCGTTTGGGCCACTTTTTTTTTGTCTTGACTGGACTGTTACGTAAAGGGGCGGAGCCTTAGGTGTTCACTTGGGTGGGGCAAGCCACTGGCTGCGTCCTGACGCTGTCTGTGGGGGCGGGGTCTGAGAGGGAACAATGGCGCTTGCTCTGCTCTCCGCGGGACTTCAGTCACTTCCCCCACTTCCCAACAGCAAAGTGGGCCCTTCTGGTGCTGATTCCCAGGTGAGTGGGTGTGTATATGTCCTGGGACCCTGTGGGTCTCTCCAGCGAATTCTCCTCAGAGGCTGGGAGTTTCCCCTGGCACCTTTCAATTGCTGTTTTGAGGCTTTATTTCCCCGAGCTGGGGCCCTGGGTTGCACGCTCAGTCCAGCGGCCCCTTTGTTTCGCCCGGTTTATCTGCTCCCGACTGTGGGACCGCCGGTCCGCCAGCCGCCACCTTGCTCGGAGCCCTCTCCCCGAGGCCGCGACTCCGCCCCTCCTACTGGTCTGGGTGAATGTTTCTTCTTGAACTCCTTGGTTGTGAGACTTCCATACACTTTGATTTTCTGTCAGTTCTGGTTGGTTTTTTGTTTTTAAATTGTTGTTCTTCTTTTGGTTGTGCGAGGAGGCACAGTGTGTCTACCTACGCCTCCATCTGGGCTGGAAGTCTCAAAAGATTTTTAATTACATAGATCTGGGAATGCTAAGTTCTTTTTTTTTCTGCAACATAGTCTGTAAATCACCCACTTTTTGTCTCTGGTTTTATTGTCATGTATTTTTTTAATTGTTCTGTAAAAATCATACTTTTTTCTATTTGACTTTCTACTAGATTATTCTTTGCATCTTTTTTTAGGAACACCTCATTATTACTTAGGTTTAAAAATTGTTTTTACATTCTTTCATCTTCTTCCGCAGCTGGGGGCCAGCTCCTGGCCCACACATAACTGGGAGTCCCTCAGGCCATGAGACAGGCATAGCACTTACCTGTTGGTCCCCGGAACAGGTCCCCTGTTTCCATTCCCCAGGAGGATCAAGCTGAGCTATTTTTCCTTCTTCTCCTTCTGTGAAGTCTGCTCTTAAACCTCCAGCTGATCCACCCCCGCCAGAAAACCTCTGCATTCATAAATAACACAAATCCACCCAAATGCATCAAACTCAATCCTCTTAGGTAATTGTGGCAAATATGAGATGCCAGGTGCCGTCAACACCTCTCCCTCCAGAGAGAATGCTCTTCAGAGGTCTGCAGCAGGACTCGTAAATACTTTGCATTTTTAAAATGTGTTGCAGAAAGATTTTACTAAGAAGAGGTTGGCCTTTTTCATTTTGCCATTTTATTTATGATTTAAAAGGGTCATAAAGAAGAAGTATGCATTGTGAATGAATTAAACGCAACTGGACTAAATAAATACCTACATATATACATACAAGTACGATAATTTAAAAAATAAAAAAAAAGTAGTGGGAAAGGAAGTATTTTTTCCCTCTCCTGTAGCAGCATTATTGAGCATAAATGAGACACAAAATACAAGAAGTGGGAGGGCAGCTTCTTCCAGTAAATCCCAGGGATCCAGGGGAGGCTAGCAGCCTCCCACGTGGAGAGCCACTGAATCGCTGGGACTCCCATCAGGGCCACGCTCCAGTGGCCGTCCACGTGAAACACCAAAAACATCAGGAATGAAACCCGCGGGGGCAGTCCTGGGAGGAAGCGAGGGGTCAGGAGTTGCAAAGGCGTTGGATTAATTATGTTGCATATTGCTCTTCACTGGGGCTGCCTTGGAGGTTTCTCCACGTGCACTGTCCTGGGAAAGGGGGCCCTAGGTCCCTGCCACGTTTCACATAGTCTGAAAAATGGGGTGAATGTAAAATTTCAGGCAGTCATGGTGCTGCTTTACCCTGGTCGTGTTAAAATTCTGTTATTTTAAAAAAATTCATGTTCTCATGGAATGTTCTGGTATTTTATATGATTGATTGCTATCATACTCATATAATTTTCCATTAGCATATTTCCACAAACATTTATTGCAAAATTTATTTCCTTGTAGACCGCATCCAAGTCTTCAAAATTCCAAAACAGTGTGTCCCACTCACCTTGTAAGTCATCAGATAATGGCCCCTGCCAGAGGTAAGTTCTTTTCTTTTTCTCCCAGAGGTAAGATTTTCGCACGGAAAGACCAAAGGTCTGATCTGAAAAAGCAATCTCCTTCTTCCTACCTTTTCCATTCAGTTCCTAAACTTAAAAATATGTTTAGGTTGCTGGCAGTGTAATATATCCAGAAGGAAACTTGACATTTTTTTTAGAGGTGAAAAATCTGAAAGTGCAGAAAACTCAAAATAGCGCTTACCTTTAAGATAAGTGGAATATATTCAAATGTAAAGCATCGTTACCCTTTTGATTAGTGACTTGCTGCCGATAAAGCACGAGGTGCTGCTTAGGCAAAGGCTGCCGCGTAAAAACAACTGCAGCGCCGAGCAAGCGCCCTGTGAAGATTACAACATCGTTTGAAATGTCCTTTAATGCCATTTAACTATTTGAAGAAAAAAAAAAGCCGTGATATTTTCCATAGGAGGTTTTCCAAATCAAACAGGAAGTTTTTTCTTTCTTTTTTTCCTTACTAGCGTTGCCCAGAATTTAAATAAATTTACTTTTAATCAGTGCACTGGTTTGTCGAAAGAGAGGAGAATCAACTAAATTTTAAGTATTATTTTGTTACCACAATCTCTTTGGTCATCAACTTAAATAAGTGCAAATATAAAATTATTTTCTGATCCGCTATGGTCGGAGTTTTCAAAACATTATCAGTGGACAAAAAAGGCAGGTTAGAGTAGAGAGGGGATGGAGCTGCATTTAGAAGTGTGGTTATTTCTAGTATTTTATATTCTAGCCTAAGATTTTGTGTGTGGAAATAACTTTCTTTTGAAGCAGCATCTCAGATTAAATGAGGAGAGGAGGGATTCAGCAGAGCGAAGGGGGATTTGGGAAGATAACATCTAGGCTCCAAACAAAGAAGAACTTGGTTGATCTGAAACCACCTTTAAGAACAAGCCAAGTCCAGGACTGTGGAGCGGAGAACAAACAGAGCTCTGTCCAATTCCTTTCCTGAATCCTCATGGTGCTTTCAAAACATGACAAGAGCTGCCAGCCACCAGACCCTTCTGTGGAGCCCCAACCACTGAACGCAAACGCAAGTTTATTTACTTGAATCGTACATGTAACCAACTAAAATAAACAAACAGAAAGTCGACACATAAACGCAATGAAATGTGCTGATTAATTTAAAGAACCTGAGCCAGAAGACCTTGCTTTGTACTGTTGACAGCTCTAATAAGATAAATATTATTTAATGTGAAGCAGCATCGAAATGTGTTATTTACTTAAGCATCTTCTTGTCATCTTGGACAAGAAAATTAAACCCTCAGGACCAGGATATCTCTGTAGAAGTGGAGATAGGGAGTTAATACCTCAATGTCTTGGGAATAAGTGAGATGATACGTACCGAGTGCCCGGCAAAGTGTCTGGGAAACATGCCACCCAACATGGGTAAGGGTCATCTCCCTGCCGTTCCTAAGATAAATGTGCATTGAATAAAGGCGTGTTTGTAGAGCGTGGCCTTATGGGCAACTTTACATGGACCCACAAAGCTTCAAATTTGGTCTGGGCATTTAAAAAGAAGGCACTCAATCAAGGACACAAGGCACAAATGTTAAGGACACACTAAGTGACCAAGTAAATGTTACCTTTGTAACCAACCACCATTACTTATGTTTCACGGGAAACCAACTAGATTTTTCCTCTACCACTTACGTATGTATGCATTCCACAAATACTTACTCAGTGCCTGTTCTGTGTCACACACTGCTCTGGCACATTGCTAGGATTGGCCAGGACTGCCCCTGGCGGAGGGACGGGCTTAGGTTGCAGTATTCAAGCGAGTTCTCATTGAGTAGAGGATATTCATGCAGAGATTTGAAGGAGGTGCTGAAATGAGCAACGGTGAACCTGAGGAATAATGTTCCAAGCAGAGAAACTGCCAGGCCCTCATCCTAAAGTGGAAGCAGGTGGACACATTCCCTGGGCGCACAGAGCGCAGGGAGACCAGTGGGACTGGAGCTGAAGGAGGGATGAAGAATAAATAGTAGGGACTAAAGACAGACGTGATGCAGGCTGGACCACACTCGCAGACTCTTGTAAGGACAGCATCAAAGGTCAGGAGTGGGGCTGAAACTCACGTACTGAGGCCTGGCACGTTGTTTAGCATCTCCAGGGCGATCATGAAGAGAGTGGCTGGAGTCCATGCATACCTCACTTTTACATTTCCAAAGGAGAGGACTTAATTTAATCCTTTTTCCTTTGTTTCTGATTCCTGAAGACTGGGGGAGTTTATCTAGCCTCCACCATACTGAGAGGCACTTTTTCTTCTATTTTATAAATATGTCCACCCACCTTAAAGATCCTTACACTGATGAAAATACGCTCTTTGACCACAGGGTGTACAGATTCCAGTAACACAGGACTGACCTGTGAATTCTTTCCTCCTGACTGATGAATTCTAGTTCGTGTTTGTGGACTCCTCTGCCATGGCGCGCCCTTTGCCTTCCTTCGTCTCCCATATACATGGAGTCCATTGGAGACGGACCCCTTGGTGCGCTCCTCTGGAATCCATCACGCCCGCCAAAACCAGGGTGTGGTTCAGCTTCACGTCGCTTTTCCATGTCCAAACTTCAAGGTCAAGTGTGGCTTGTTTGGAAACAGTTTTCAAAAGAAGATTTAAAACAGTGTGTGTCTCCTAATGCTACCTCCATGGCAACCGTTGCAGAGCACAGTGGGGTCGCCTTTTCGTTGTTTGGGTTGCTGTATACCTGATCGAGGAGTATTGTCACGAAGGGGTTGTCATTACTAAAGTTAATGCACCCGGGGAAGAGCTGAGATGTACTTGGATGAGGACACATGGCACGAAGATGCTATTTGGTGTAATTTTTCTGGACTTGCCTCTGAGAATTCTATTTGACAG
>CM052546.1:89547359-89667545 GCA_028533065.1 Trachops cirrhosus | reverse complement strand
GCAGAGCACAGTGGGGTCGCCTTTTCGTTGTTTGGGTTGCTGTATACCTGATCGAGGAGTATTGTCACGAAGGGGTTGTCATTACTAAAGTTAATGCACCCGGGGAAGAGCTGAGATGTACTTGGATGAGGACACATGGCACGAAGATGCTATTTGGTGTAATTTTTCTGGACTTGCCTCTGAGAATTCTATTTGACAGGGAAATTAAGTCATTGTTTACCGCAGAATGATCCCAAGAAAAATGAGCATTGCATCTCTCTGCAAATGCAAGCTGATGTAGGAAAGGTTGACGGAATCAATGAATCACTGCCCTAATATATTTTTGCTACTTCAACAGAGATCATTAACCTAATGGATTATATTTTGTAGTGGATGTGTTGTTTTTGGAGTTCTGTGTACTAAAATAACACGTGGGACCTTCTCATTTTAATGGTCACTTAACCTTCACTGTGTAAAAGGCTTGAGTGAATTTAAACATTTGTATTAACATCCATACCAGTCATCTCAGACACTAAGTAGCTAATGGTGGCAGTTGGCTATACGGTACAAATAACAAGTGTTAAAACACGGGACAACAGACCCCAAATGAAGTCGCTATTGGGAAGCCCTATGTTGCCTACCAAGACTTAACTTAGTTATAATTTCAGTTCTTCCAGAATTGGAGTCTTCAACCAATCAAACAGGAAGCACCTGGCCAGTACTAGTTAGAGTATCCACTGATGGACCCCTGCCATCCCTTGAAGGAAAGTAACTTTGCAATAACCAACCTGCTTCGCACCGTTTTGCTGAGTACAAGTTGTCCTTCTCCCTTCTGCCTATAAAAGGCTTTAATTTTGTCCAGCCTCTCGGAGCTCCTGTCTTCTAGTTGCTTAATTCAAATGCTGTCTGCTCAAACTCTAACAATTTCAGTATGCCTCTGTTTACCATTCAACACAACCATGGGTGGCTGGCATGGTGGTATTAGAGACTCCTTTATTCAGATCTGAGGGTGTTGTTATTTTTGGAGAATGTGGAAAACAAACTTTGTCCTCAGAGTCCTATCTGGTTTTTCTCATTCATTGTTTATCGTTCAGTCTTAGTTATGCCAGCCTTAGAGGAAAGTTACAATAAAGGGACTTATGGTTATATAAAAACTTATTGTGCTACTTTTGAAAAAAGTATTCATAGTTTTAAAGATTAAGGATAATATTTATTTACACATAAATGAATCATTGATACTAGCTTTCTTATGTAGTACACACATTATTTTGGAGAAATCCGGTAATTTGTTAATTCAAGAAACATTTATTAAACACGTATTCACGCCAGACATTTTTCTGGGTTATGACAAGTAGAAGAAGACCCCTCACCTCCCTGAGTTGACAGATGGATGAATAAAATTTATAGGTAGATAATGTCCAAGGCAGAGGAAAGTGTGTAGAACAGATGACAATACCCCCAAAGCACAGGACTTGTTCAGAATAAATCTAGAAGGGAGCCTGTGCTGGATTGCACATGATGAAGAGAGTCGGTGGTGAATAGTTCAAGGGCGTGAAGAGCTCCCTCAGGTGCTGGGTGCGGTCAGAGAGCAGAGGTAACCGGAGTTGTGTTTCACAAGCAAACAGCGATGTCCCTGGGCTGCATCTAAGCGGTTGGAGCACTGTGGTTGCTGATAGAGAGCCTTGCCTGGGATCGTGGGTGAGAAAGCAAAGCAGAAGGAAGAAGCTAAGCACATACTCTGGTGAGCCAGCAGGGCTTATGGGAGGTGCTGGCTCCTAATCCAACTCAGCACCGAGATCCTTTCGGGGGTCTACTCCCGTCTAGTGGCAGGAGGACAGGTAGGGTATTGGTGGCTGGGGAGTGCGCCAGGCCCCTGACATCTGGCCATGTAGACACCTGAGCCATAGCGGCTGTAAGTGGTCCTCTCTCATGCTCTGCCAAAGGTGGGCTCGCCGAGGGAGCTTACACCACCAGCCCAGCCAATAGCTGCACGGAAACCCTTCCCCAGTTCTGCCAAGATGCGCCTTTGGCCAGACCGACCCTGGATGATGAAGTTCAGTTTAAGTGCACACATCCACCAGAAACCTGGTGTTTTAGGAACTCTTGAGTGGCCAAAAGTTTTTGGGATTTGGCCAGAATTTTGATGGTCTGACTCAAAAAGGTTATGAATTTTTAACGAATGGTGGGATTTTTTTTTAATATTTTATTTATTTATTTATTTTTTTAAGAGAGGGGAAGAGCGGGAGAAGGAGAGAGAGAGAAACATCAATGTGTGGTTGCCTCTCATGTGGTCCTCACTGGGGACCTGGCCTGCAACCCAGGCATGTGCCCTGACTCGAATGGTGGGATTTTAAGTAGAGAAAAAAATAGGAAAATTGAGCTAAGGAAAGTGAGACATAATGATTTTTCAATTACTTTCTCATTTGTTTTAGTACACCATTTCAAAGAAAATGAATCCATTAATCAAGAAAAGATGTTTAGTTTTAAATATATTTCCAATCATACAAGACTATATGTTTTCTGAGTGTATCATGAACTGTCATAACTCCATAGATTTTATTCCATTCTCTAAGTCTCTTGCTATCTATCTATCTATCTATCTATCTATCTATCTATCTATCTACCTGTCTGTCTATGTTTTGCAAAGCTACTTACCCTCCATTGCTCCCCTGAAGGGGGTCCTCATCCATTCGATCTTTCCTGAGACCAGGGAGAATTAAATGCCCCACAATATATCGCTGGTAGGTTTATTATACCACTGACTTTTGTTTTTCCTATTCCCATAACTAGAGCTTTGCCTGTCTCCTCCCTAATCTAGATTGAGCAACTTTAATAACAGATTACATTTATCGAAGGCTTATCAGATGCATTATGTGGTTGCTTCATTAAATCCTTAAAGGACTCCTGTAAGGGAAATACTATTTTTAGCCCCATTTACAGATGCAGAAACTGAGACACAAGAAGGACTTCTCGAGATCAGCGCAGCAATGCCGAGCAGGTTTCTCAACCCAAGAAGTCTGACTAAAGAAGGTCTCTGACCCACTAAGCTTTAAGTGACAGATGTTATATGAGAGAAAACCTCACCTCCACATAAGGACACAACAACAAAGGCCATATTTTTAGGTGTAAAGCAGTAAAAGAGAATAATTCATTTATGCCGAAATATAACATGTGTTTCCTGTTATGCTGTCAAAATCAGCAGCCTAGTTAACTCGCCATCTGTATAAATGACACTCAAGACTCATTACAAGTGTGTGGTAATTTTGTCTTTACTTGCATTTTCTCACTTTTCTTCAAATTAGGTCACAAACATACTTTAAAACAGCCTTGAAGTAAGAGATACAACTTTCTAAAAAATAATTTCTTGATCAAAATATATTCTGGACAGATCTCCATATCTGTCATCTAAGACCTTAAATCTGAGATTTTCCTTTTGATTAAGCCCATGTTGATGAGAAGGAAATTAATATACAGTTATTTTTAACTGCATTACTTCTCTTTAATGTATGTATTGTGTAATGTAGCTTTTTTACTGGATTTATGTGCTTTGTTCCTGAGGAATGAATGAATGCACGCTATTTTATTCATTTGAAGTATTTGCTCCTAGAAGATATAAGACTCAAAAGTGCCAGATATTTTACAAGACATTTCAAGCAAATGTGAATGTTAATACTAACAATTAGGTGAGATTAAAGACCGAAAACCTGTTTAGTCCCATAGCAGGGCAGCTGCTTCCGTGGGAGAGGGAGACGTTTCTCTGTGAGGAGGAGCTGCTTTCCGAATAATGGGCCACCTTGGCTGGTGCCCAGGGTCCCGCTTTCTGCTTCCATTTTATCTTGATGTTGGGTGAACGCTTTCTTCCCAGCATGGGATTGTAAATATTTTCACAATATTCCTAGCAATTATCTTTAAGAAGCACACATGCAGAAATGGATGTTATTAATTCAAAAGTTGTCTCTCTTTTAAAAGTCTGCCGCTGTCGTTGGGTAGTGATACAAACAACAGGAGTTCACAAGGCCTCCGTGCCTCTCCTTCTAATCAGAGTAGTTGAAGAAATATATATATTCATATGTTTATGTATAATACATATTTAATATACTTATTTATGTGTATTTATACTTACAAGTATATCTTACATAAAATAAATTTATACTTTGTGTAATATGACTATAACAATATAGGTACTTTACATAAAATAAACACACACATATATAAGAGGAATTGCAGAATACCTGTAATTATTAATAATTTTATTGTTAACTTTCCACGTGAGAAAAAATGGAAAGTTACGGATAGAGTATATTTAGAATATTCTACGCCAAGTGGTGTTTTAAATCCACTAGAAAACCCTCTGATATTCAAGTCTTCGGTTTAGTTACTCTGTTGTGTACTGTTTTGGATGTTGCGGATCAGGTCACTTACACGTGCATGTGATGGATGGGAGAGGCTGCCTGAAACGGAGACGGAAGAGGACCCGGCAGCAAAGGGGACACGTCAGAGTTCTGACACCGGGACGTCTCTGTATGTTGACGTTTCATGTTGACAGGGAGCCACGGGAGGAGGTGTTTTTATAGGACGAGACGAGTGAATGTGATGTTTTGTCAGAGCGTTGCTCATAGGGGAGAAATGTGTTAGAAGTTAGGGAAAAGCAGACTTCTAACGTGTCACTGTGCGTTCCAATAAGCAATTCAAGGTGTGAGATGATAATTGCAGAGTCTGTATTTCAAGTCACATTTCTACACGATGTGTGGTGTTTTAGGTATGGAGTCTATTATGCCTTCAGAACAATTAAAAATGTTCTGTGACACACCGGTGTGCTCTCGTTTCCCAGTTAAATACTTCCATTGTGTGTGACTGATGGTTCCGTTCTCTTAGTCATCATTGTGGATAATGCGTTTCAGTTTGATATCAAGCGCATTCTGTTATATGTCAAACTTTGGTTTCTCGTGAGTGTGTCCTTCATTTCTTCTGCCACCAAGCCTGACTGCCGTGCCGATGTCCTGTGAGACACACCTGCCCCTTGGACCCATGTCCTGTTTAGGTGTCTGTTGTTTTCTGTTGTTTACTGGTGCTGGTGTTGCGGATCAAATCCGAGTGGCAATTCTGAGTCACCACACCTTACGTTCATTTCTTCCAGACTTTGCGCACAAGAGGAGATCATGCTTTCTCTCCAGAATTGGACATTTTTCCTCAAGCCCATCATGGGTGCTGATCCCATGAAACATGAATCGATCCCACACGGATCTTCTTTGTTTTCTCGTTACACTGTATTTTTGTGTTTCTAAGTGCAGTTGGTACAGCATGTCCCACCTGATCTAATACTCTGTTCCCTGGAGTAATGGATCGCTAACACACACCCCAGTCCCTTTGGTCTGGGCAGCCTGCATAGCTGTATCTTGAGGGTTCGTCCACCTCATCGCTTCCTGGTTGGTTTATGGAATTGCTAGTAAATGATATGTTAATGTCTACCTGCTCACTTAGCAGCCATGTAGTAAGACTGCAAAGTCATAACTCATAATATTTTTCACACTTTGATTGCAAACATGTGGCATCCTTAACGCGAATCATAGAGATCTTTTATTCAAATGGGTGACCCAAAGACTGAGGGATGAACAAAATAGGCAGGCAATAGTGGGAAAAGAAGGAATTAAATAACATATGAGAGTGGGCATACCTTTAAATATGGGAAAAATCAACTTTCCAATGTGTAGATAAATTTGAGATGCCTCGTGAAAGTAGGTACTGAATCCTGCAGCACTCTGTAACCCACCCATGTGAATTATTCTGATAACACTCGAATCAAACCGATTTGACTGTAACGGTCGCAACGCAGTCACAGATGCAGTGTTATCACAGCATCATTTCTATTCCTTCTTCTTAGATGATACGTACAGATCGTTAAACTATTTGCAAAATGTTAACTCCCATGAAGGGCATTTTTTATTAGTTTGTAGAGCCTCCATAGTTCTCAATTTGCAAACAGCCAACGTTGAAAATGTAGAAGTATTTACTTTTCTTTCTGTTTTTTCACAATCTTTCGGTGAACGTCTACTTACCTGCCCTCTAAATTTCCTGTGAATTTTTTCCCAGACTGTGTGATCGGCAGCAGATTGTGTATAGTCATTTACCCAAGGGATTCTGGACTGCGCTCCAGCTCCGTCTCGCTAGTAGGTCTTTTCACAGCAGAGCGTGTGTGAGAGAGTAGGCAGGGAAAGATACATATGGTCTGCGGACTCAGGACCTCTGGCCCTGAACCGGCATTGCTCTGGTCCCTGAGCCCCCTGGAATGTTAGGACATGCGCAGAGGCACATCCCGCTTGAGCTGCTGCTGTGATCAGAAATTCGCCCCGAGTGTGCGGAGAAAGGCTTCCGCCGACCTGGCAGGACGGCTCTGGCTCTCAGGGCAGCCGCTGGGTCAAGTTCCTGAGTTAGGTGACAAGTGTCAGCGGTTCTTCCCGCCAACCACTTGGAAGTGGACATGCGGACAATTCAGAAATTTTACATTTCGTATAATGCCCACGTAAAAATAGTATGATATATAGTATGTATCATACATAACATGCGTGTATAATAGTGCGATATGCATATCATATATGCATTCATACCCACAAACACTCACACTCCACTTCGCATAATGCAGTTAGAAAGTAAACATTCCTCAGCCGTGTTTCCAGTGAGTTTAATTAGATGACCCTAAAGCCAGGTGTTCTAGCAGTTCAGTAGGGAGTTTGCATTTAGGAAAATGCCTCATAAACAAACTGTTAAATATAGCTTTTTTCCAAAGGATGCAAGATTCCAAGGAGCCATTGATTTGCACATTGCTTAGCAATATAATCATAACATTTCTGAAATTTACAAACTGAGGATGCAAAGGTATAACCCAATAGTTGTTGCCGTGTCTTGTTGGGTGGCATCGGGACAGATTTTCTGTTACACGCGATGACTAAATTTAAAAAAATACAGTCCAGGTCCAGGCAACCCATTTGTATGTAGTTTTGTTAAAGAGTATGTCTAAAAATAGTTGTGAGAGTTTCCCACACTCTGGATTTCTTGTCAGATTTGCTGTGACCCCATGAGGAGAGGAGAGACTAACATCTGGGAAGAAAGAACTAGGACTGAAGTGAGTTTGACGTATGTGAGAAATTATTAGTAATAATGCTGTGTGTTACCTACCACCTCTGATACAGTGCTTGGTCTGGCTGCTGTAAACAGAACAAAGAAAATTCATTTAAATATGAGCAAGAGTAATTTGGATCAAGTATAAAAAAAGTGTTTCTGATTCAAAGAGAAGTTAGACATGAAAGTGGATTATTGATGAAAGCTGTATTTTCCCATCCACTGAAAATCATTAAATATGCACAGACCATGATTTGGGCCAAAAAGATATAGATAATGGAGTAAAAACAATGACCAAATTCTAAATGATGGTCTCCTCTTTTACCTGCTTTACACGCCAATGTTTCCTTTCCATTATATACATAAAAGAATTAACTTTAGGCGAATATACACATACATATTACGTCTACAGTGATTATTTTAAGAAACTCACAGTGGTTGGTGTTTTTTGTGAACTGGTAGTCTTTGGTGCAGTGGTTCAGATGAAACCTCCACACAGCCTACCTCATAGTAACACAGCAAACAACCAGTCTTCTTGCTTGGGAAGTTTGAATGCAAAACGCAAAATCACTTGTTTTAGGGGCAGAAGTTGACCCATTCACAGACACTCAGCAGTCACTTGCTGGGGACACTGTTAAGAATTTGACCTTGTCCAAAAAGAGTTCTGCCCTTTGCAGTTAGCAGCTCTGTGTGACTGGTTGAGAATTGAGATGTGAAGGGGAAGAGGACGGGATAAATCACAACGACCCCTCTTTCACGGCTAGAGAACCTGGAGGTCAGCGATTTCATTTATGAACATGAAGAAATCGTGTAGAGACAGATGGGAGAAAATAGTCTTCAGTAATGAGGTTTCGGGCATGATAGATTTGAACTGTCCACCAGATATCCAAGTGAGGGTCTTGTGTAGCCTTTGGATACATTCACAGCAAAATGATGCTCAGCGGAAGATGGATAGATGCTTCCCCAGCAATTAATCTTGCCCCATTGTAGCCACACGGAGATTGCTCTCATCTCAATAGTCATCATTTCCAGCGCTTGGGCCACCATCTACATGGCACCGAATCATGACTGGCAGAGACATAAATGCTGAGAAAGTGGGGCCATATGATTTCTCATCTATAAAGGTAACACACACAGGCACACACCCCCCATTCTTTGACATGATAGTCAACACAGTGCAGTGGTACCATGTAGGATGTGTATCAGCCAGCACTTTGGTGCCTCAAGAGACACAAACATAGAAGGCATGACATTCGCCTGAAAATTACTCACACTGTTTTCATGGAGACAAATTAGACACCAATAGGAGAATCAGATAATGATAAAGAGGAAACTCTGAAAGGCTAATATGTGCGGCACAGACATTGCTGTAATAGCATTTTCAAGAAGGGCTTTGTTGAGGCCGAGTTAGAATGCTCTCTGCAAGAGAGACAACAGTTAGGCTTGGGAGCTTGGATAAGATTTGGAGAGGTGCAAAGGATGGAGGGAACCTTTTCCTGAATGATGTGAAGAATCATGATTTGGAGAACCAAGTGGGGAATTTAGTCGTTTCTTCCTCAGAGCCTGAAATTGGAGAAGCAGCATATCTATGGGTGTGCAAGGGACAGCTCCATGTTTTCGAGGGGATAACTGAGATTTTAGTGACTTACTCTTAAGTCTCGAAGAACTGATATGGAAGTAATATGGCCATGAATACTGCTGAAAATTCCTAAACATATTTATGGGATGTACTTCCTTTTAAAATTCTTTTTACAAGCCTACATACACAAACTGAAATTATAATCTGTGGGCAGATAATGGAAGCTCTTGGTTCCTTTTTACCGAAGATAAATCATCCAGTTTTTCGTAACGTCACAATAGTTTAGCATTGCTTAATCACTCTGAGCTTTAGCCTGTAAAGCACTTTACATAATATAATTTTACAATGGCACAAATTAATGTGTAAAAGTCTTTTCCAAGAAGTACATAAAAAATACGGGTCTACAGGACCATTCAGGAAAAACGGCGGTAATGCGACCATCAAAAACTCATTCCTTTTAATGGTCTGGCTCTCCCCGAGTAACGTCTGCTCACTCTTTGAATTACCTGGTTGTTTTCCTGAGCCATTTGAACTCGTAAACTGTTAAACAAATTTTCTTCTCCAGAAACAAACACTAATTTCTGATTTCTGCACTGAGGCTTCTGGCACTTTCATATCCCCCTCTTTGGGGTTGTCGTAAACAATAATCTATGAAGCTAATGACGTTAATGATTTGTTCTCTCTTCTGCTCTTCAGAGTCGTGGCAGGCCGGAACGTCTTCAGCAGAACATGCAGAATTTCTGGATTTGGGATGCAAATGCGTGGGAGAGGTAAGTGTAAAACTGCCTCCCTTCACGCACAGAATCAGTGCCCGCAGAAGCTTTCGAGGTTAGTGCCTCGAATCTATTTCAGTTGCATTTAATAAACATTTATTAAATTTAGACATTTATTTACTTATTTATTTGTTTATTATTTATTTTTACTGCTTGAGTCTCGGTCCCTAAAACTTAGACACACTATTTCAAAGAGCCTTCAAAAATATTTCCAATAGTGATATGAGTAAATCTCTGGGTCTTGCATTTTTGCAGCAAGATGTGGAGAGAAGTGAGGAGGATTTCATGACAGAAAAACTATCTTGGATACATATTTGTTTTTTACTTGTTTAACTTTTAGGAAAAAGGTCCTTTTTTAGGATCCTAGGTGCAGTTATTCAAATGATTATTACTGACACTTTGTTTTCAAAACGAAGTATATTTATTAATGAATTTGTTCCCCTAGTGACTAGCAGGAGAGAAAAAACCTATGCAGTGAGATAATAATTGTAATATTGTTTGAAATTTAAATTGTCAGATCTTTTTAAAAGTTAATTTCATAGAAAATAAGCACTTAAGTAGTGGTTAGGCTAGCAATAGAATGCAATGACAAACAGAACAAATGAGTCCTTTTCTGACTTTCCAGAGATGTCGTGGGTTTGGCATAAAGCTTTGCTGACGTCAGAGCGAATTCAGCTTGCCTGGCGGTTCTCATGGACTCTGTACCTGGTTACAGGCTGGGCCCCTGGGAAGGGAACTCTGACACAGAGACCAGTAGGCAGGATGTTTATTCAAGAGTAATCATTTCTCACACTGGTCCTAGAAAAGGGCCTGCCACTTAGGAGGTGCCGGTTTAATTTGTGTTAAAAGTAGCAAGAACGTGATAATCTGAGCCGAAAATGTTTCTCTCTCCCCAATTACTTTTGTCTGACACAGAAATGAAAGAGTAGAGTAAATTAAATAAAAGAAATTATAACTGTGTGAAAAAATAGAAAAATTGCATGAATAAATCAGCTATCTCAATGGCTCGTTAAAGATAGGAAGAGGATGATTGCATTTTGACACATAACCCAGAAATGGAACTGAACTTGAGTGTTATGTATGTGACTTGACCAGTAACTAGATGCGTGCGGGGTAATTCGGTAGCTTAGGGGAGCTTTGTACGGAGGCGGGTGACAAATTGTGATGATGGTGTTAAGAGGGAGAAGCACAAAACAGCCCCCTGAGCCCCTGGCCTTGGTGTCTTTGTCCTGGAGCAGTGGTTTTAATCGATCCTGGTGGCCTTTCACTTCCTGTTCAGCCGCATCGATCACTTCTCCCCAGTGTTTGTGGTGATGACGCGCTAAGATGGTGTGTCAGTACCCAAGTCATTTGACCGCGGCGTCCTCTAGCATCCAGGAGAGGAATACAGACATTGGATGGTCGCTGCTGCAAGGATGTTGTTGTTGCTGTTATAGTGGTAATTGTTTTGGCTCTGATCAGGTCCCTGGATGGCACGTGTCCAAGTTCGAGAGTTTTCTCTTACTTACGACTGAGTGGAAGCAGCCACAGTTATGCGCAGTGGGTGCTCCTGCCCGCCCCCCTCCACCCCGATGTCTCAGACATGCAAGGGCCTCAGCCAGGAGAATTCTGCTCCTGGAAGCTGAAGCTGTGGTTCTGAAATTCGAGTCAGTCTGGACTGGTTCTTTGACTTCCATTGATATCAACTTGGGAATTACGGTTGTCCCTTTGGGGAGGGGCTTTGAAAGACTGTGTGTGTGACAGAGACTTAACATCAAGTTTGCATAAGGAAAACCAAATAAAATTAAAGTGGGGTGTATTTGCAGACATGGGGATGTGGGGACAGACTTAGAGTAAGAAAGAAACAAACGGGATTTTCACCGGATTTGCAGTTTGGGCTCCAGGTCCTCGGAAGCTGGGCTCTGCTCCGGGTTTCCCTGAAATATTCAAATGTGTTACTTAGCAAACCAAATAACTCTTTTCCTTTGGCCTCAGAAGTATAATTAGATGATTTATGTAATGGGGATAATATTGTGCATAGATTCTTGGATGCTTTCTGTCTTCAAACACGTGACGACAAGTCGATCAACTTTCCACCACTCGGCCCTAAAGAAGAGGAACAGCGCCACCTATTGGAAGGTCGGACGAGAAGCAGAGGGCAGCGACCACTTTCCCAGACCTGCTGACCGTGGGAGAGATTCTGAAACTGGGTGGGGGCGTACGTCACGGGCGCCTCTGTCTTCGCTTATGTCTCCCGAATTATGTCCCAGACATCTGACACATGTCACATTGTGCTGAATTTAAAACCAAAAGCAAGGAGCCTTCTGCCCTGCTCACACGTGGGACTCTGGAGGAGACCCCTTGCAGAGTGACCCTGCCGAATGGTGGGTGGCATCTGGGAGAAAACAGCAGTGCGGAATGCTTGCATAGAGGGACCGCGGAATCTTACACACCCACCATCATGTGAAATGTATCAAGGTCAACGGTGCTGTCGAGTTCGAGAAAGGAATGAGGTCGCCCTTGTAAGGGTACAATGATTCTCCGACTGGGTGTTGCCCAGAAACTGGTGGGCAAGACCCGAATGGAAATCACGCCCAGACCTCAGGCGAACACGCAGAGAGGGGCGGAGGGGCAGGGGCAGAGCTCTTCGGGGTGGGATGCTCTCCAGAGCTCGTCCATCCTGTGGTCCCCTCCACCAGCTGCTGGGAATAGGTTTGGGGCCACCACCCCTCATCACCCTGGAGCTGGAGAAACTTCCCCGCTCTGGGAATCTACCTGACAGGAACTGTTGAAACAGAGAGAATATATATATATAATTTACATTATATATAATATATAATATATATAATTATATATAATATATAATTATATATAAATATATAATTAGAGAGAATATATATATATATTAAACTACAGAGGATTAGATATCATTAGTAGAAAGGTTTAATTTTTTTCTTTTGCTTCCTAGCACTGTGGGGGCTTTGAGGAAGGTCAGGTCCATGATAAATACCAGGGGGCCTCCGTGTACTTCTTGGGCCACCTGCACAGCAGTGGTGCGTAAAGTCAGACGAGGTTACGCTCGCTGCAAGAACAAACAATACAAGCAAAATGGGTTAATTCTCACTTAGGCAACAGGTCGGCCATGGGGGAGCCCAGGTGTTTCTTCCCTGCGGTCACTCGGGCGTGCTGCGGCAGCCACACACAAGCACAGCTGTCAGGTGGCCTGCCGGGGACCAGGAGAAGGCCTCACGCTGGCTGCGAAGTGCTCCTGCTCGGAGCGACCCTCCCGGCCCAGGCCTCGTGGTTCAGAACCAGTCACGTTGTCCCCAGTAGTGACAGAAGGACAGAAGCAGTAACGTGTGCCCAGAGGGGAGGCCAGGAGGACGTCCTTTCAGCCCAGCGTCAGTGGCCACTGTGTGATGAGGGCGCGAAGAGCAGGCAGAGAATAAAGAATCACGTCGCTCGCGTGCATGGAAGAGGCGGAGGTGGAAGGGAGGCGCGGGTGCAGGGCTTGAACAGGGCGCGTTTATTATACAAAGGCAGTTCTGATTGCTGAGCGAAGGATGCTGAGCTTGAGTGTCCTGCCTAACGAAGGAAGGGAGGTCGCAGGAAGGCGAGGAAAGGGGAGCCTCCAGCTTGTGGGGCAGAATGACGTCTCCGCGGAGAGGCCGCTGGTGTTGCTAACCGCTGGCACTGCTGTGAGCGGATCCTCGGTGGGGCCCCAAACCCCGTAACGGCTGCCATGACCCCAGATGCCTTTCATGAAGGTTGGTTGTCGGAAGAAAATTAAAGGGGTGGAGTTCAACCTCTGTGAGGGAAACAGAGGAAAGATGAGAGAGAGGCTAAGGGACGTGGAGAGTTCAATGGGCGCAAGGACTTAGAGCTGTGGTTAAGTCTCAGGATTTCTCACCTAGGGACGAGGGTGTTGAATCGCCCACAGAGTGTGGGATTGGGCACTCGGGACGATTTCAGTTAAAACCCGAAGGCCTGACTGACCTCAGTTAGGAGCTGAATAATATATTAATATATTTGATAATAATATATTACCTCTTTGTCTTTGCTAGCTCAAAGTATATGCCTGTTACCGGAGACCAAAGTAACTGTGAATAAGAGACTTTGTAGAATACTTAATAACCAAGAGAAACTGTACATGTTTCCTATAGTTATAGCAAAGGAACCGTGACAATTATATGAGAGAAAATTTTACGTATATTTTACATACTTGTTTTTCCAGACTACTTCTGCTCCATAACTAAGGTTACCACAGCAAAGACAGATGCGTAGGGCAGTGCTGGGAACCCAGACTAAAGAAAGCAGCTTAAATGCTTTAACTCGGCCCAGTGATAACTGGGACCTTCATTTTTTGTTGTTGTCACGAAGGCTTACATCTGCGATGACCATATAAAAAGAAAAGGTAGATCAGTTTTTTCCTCGACTCTCCTAGGTCACGCATGTTATTGTTCTCTTGTTAAGTTTATTGTACAGGGTGAGTCAAAGGTAAGTTTACAGTTGTGAGCACACAAAACACAGAGTTCATTCTCCTATTATTATTTATTGATAATTGTGTTGTTTTCCATATGAACAACTGTAAATGATTTCCCCACTTTCACCCTAACTTTTGAATACTAAAACTCACGGCATAGAAAGAATGTAATTGCTCTCAATGCACATATTAATGAGGAAAGACAGAGAAGGATGCAAAATAGTCCGTTGACAGGACAAGGCAGGAACAAAGCAAGAGGCGGCCCCTCCTGACTCTGAGGGCAGGGGGAGTCCAGCCTCCCCTAGGCATGATGAACACGTTTCCGGAGTTTCAGTAACGACCACAGCCTCCCGCACTCCCTTTGTTTTATGCATTCTTTGTTTAGTCATCCTTATCATATTTTATGGCTAAAATAACTTCCTCTTAGATTAAAAATAAATCATTCTTCTTTGATTGAAAGAGTATTAAATCTTTATTTTGTCAGTAGTTTGTGCCTATTAGCATATTTGAAATGAAAGAAAACCGTATGCTCCTTCCTTTGATATTGTAAAAGGTAATTAGATGATTTGCTTGGAAATTACTTTTCAGAATTAACTCTCTTTGTGATTATTATTTTCCCCCATGGCAGGACTTAACTGGTTTAATGCGCTGCCTGTGCCTTTGGCAACAACATGGAAATTCCACGGTGGGATGCGCTGCGTTTGCCCAAACAGAACTTGAGAAGTTATAGGGACAGATACATACATTTCTGACAATTGAAGTTTTGTGAAAAATCTCCCTTTAAATCACGTTCCTTGTCCACACAGTGCTGCCGGGTGTCTGCGGGGAAGTTGGATCGGGGCAGCTGCTGTTTGCCGGGCCATCGTCCCCTCCCCTGCGGCCCTCCCCTCCGGGGGACACGTGGGCATCACGCTTACCCTTACGGAAATCTCAGGTTTGTGTAGACTGCTCTTTCGTGGTTGTCCCACTGCCACTGTGACTCACACACTGAGCCTTCCTGACCTGGTCACCTATGGTCCCCTGTGTCTCCCCCCAGACACGTGAAGTTCCAGGGTCAAAACTGCGAAGGAGCAAGGAGTCCTTCTCTGCATCCGAGCAGACGGACTCTGCTCCTATGGGGTGGGGTAGCCACGCTGATCCGAGCTCTCACCAATCCCAGCCTCGGAAGGTTAGTGTGAGCCCTCGTCAAACCGAGGGCCAGTGCCGTGTGCGTATCCGGGCACTCACGTGTGTTGTAAGCATGTTGGCTTCCACAGCACAGCGTCATGAAGGGGATGGGACCAGGGTCTCTCCCTCAGAGTGGGCCGCAGCCCTAAAACCATAGTCCTCTTCACACCCAGCACCCCCCTCCGGCTGGCTTCCAGGTCCGCACGGCTGGTAAAGTCTACGTAGCTTCTTGTCTGCGTTTTCCTTCGGGGCCCATGTCACTCTCTAACTCTTCAAATTCAAAGCATAATTCAAAATATATTATGTGAGAATGTAAAAGATGTATGGGTTTGGATGGGAGTCAGAAGTCAATCTTAGCGTTATTTACCTTCTCGCTTTAATACTTATTATTGACTGCCAAGGAAAGGTATGGGTGACATTTGGAGTACGGTTAACTGATTTGGAAGGAGCTTTTTCTTTTTTTTTTTTTTAATGTAATTCTGAAAGCTTTTAAAAGGATGAGTGGGCTTCACACAGCAGGTGGGGGATGGCAGCTGTTCGGGCAGAATACGAATGAGCATATCAGACACCTCCACATTACACACGCTTCGGAGACGAAGTATGCGGGGTCTGTTCGATGACAGTGCATGTGAAATCACTGATTACTTTGCTCGCTTCCTGTTTTTCTTTTTCAAGTTCTGGTTATATTTCTTCTGTAGATTCATATTAATATAAGGCTATTTTAGGTAAAATTGAAAGTTTGAACTTAAAATTCGAAATAATTGTAGTTTGAAATGTTTCAAACTGGGTACTTCTCATTGGTTGTTTTTGATTAGCAAAGTAGTGAACAGGGGACATTGTAATGGGAAAAACTTGATATTTGAACTTGGACCTGACTTCTAATCACATTGCAACCAGTATCACCTTCAAGTAGTTAAAACAGGGGTGAGTATTTAAAATAGTTCTCAGTGTAAAGTCTTTTTTTTTTGCATTTTGTTTTTTATTATGGTTTCAAGATAATATTTAATTAAATCAAAATCGTGTTACTTACTATAAGATTTGAGGTTATTAGGAATTTTTTAATAGTTCATTTTTTATTTTATTTCTCCCATTACCACTTATCCCCCCATCACGTCTTCCACCTCCCCCCACCCCTCCCCCCACAGTCACCACACTGTCATCCGTGTCCACGACTCCATTTTCTTTTTTTACCGGATTTCTCCACCCCATTCACCCCCTCCCCCAGAGCTGTCAGCCTGAAAAAGTCAATTTCTGCTTTCCAGCTTAGACATTTATTCATTCATTGAAACTTTTGCAATTTCTGCTCTGTAGGAGACCCCGTGTTGGAGACAAACACGAATAAACCGTAGTTAGACTCTTCAAAGAGCCATTTATGTAGCAAGGATGACAGGAGGTCAAGTAACAGCAACAACAACAAAGCAAAACTTTGTAAAAGGATAATTGCATCAGAATGTGATCGATGTGTTTTTAGAATTGAGAGCATTTCCAAAAGTCAGGAGTTGAAGTGCAGAAAGGGGGAGAACCCTGTACTTATCTGGAGAAACGTCTGTTATTTCTACAAAAGAAAAGAGATGGGAAGTTTCACAGAAGGGCATGAGCCAAGACTTGGAGAACAGACAGGACAGGGTGTATACAGAGCACAGCTTGGTTTTCAGTCCGGAGGGAGGGAGCAGGTTTGAGGCCGGGGGGTGGTGGGAGGGATGTGAGAGTTACACCAGCATGTTGCAAACTCGAAGTCAAGAGATGTCAGGCAGGCCAGGCACTCAAAGTAAAATTCTCGATGACAACATAAGAGAGCCTCTCTGTGCTAAGTGCTGTGAGCCCTGAACGAAGCGGATGCTAAGTATCAACTGGGTAAATGTTTTATCTCCTTTAATTTTCCGAACATTTAAATAAAGAAGGAGTGATTTCTGTCATTTTATAGATGAGAAAGCTTATGAGTAAAAAGCAGTTAGCCACTTGGACAGATCCACACGACGATGAAGTTTTAGGACAGAGATTTAAACTCAGCTTTTTTATATTGTAGTTTTTATACTTGTTATGAGGACACATTCCTTTGCTGACCAGGAAGAAATTCCAGGTCCGTGATATTTCAGCTCGAAGCTGTGCTAGGACACAAAGCAGAGAGAAATGAGGCATAAGCGCCCGCGTCGGGTCTAGTACAAGAGTGGCTGGATGCAGACAAGGTCACCCACTGACCTGAGGCTGACCACTCACCTGATCGTTACAGCTGCACTCTGCGGTAGGGACAGTGAGCTAGAGAGGGGCTTCAAACCATCACAACTGTCACAACAGAGTTCACACTGTCTTCCTTAAGTGAATTAGTTTGTGTATAAATGAAAGTTTGAATCATTATTCTGAAAAGAGCCCTCCGTTCCTGGGCTGTTCAGGCTTCCCTTAGCTCATCTGTTGGAATCTACCTGGTGTAAATCTATTAGTTTATTCTGACTCATGACTTTGAAAAGGCAATAAAGAATAAGTTAAGGTGAATGCAACCCACATTTAACAACACTCGAGACTGCTACCTAAACAGTTAAATATACATAAACACATACGTTTTTATATACCATATATAAAATATACAAATGAGATATTCTCATACACAAATGTGTAAGCATTTCAATATACACCTCCCCAGAAACCCCTGCCCTCTCTACATGGATGTAGTTAATTTAAATTTAGTTGCCAATAAGCCACCCAGTACAACATGTATGTAGTTCTGCTGGCATAGCTCAAATATATCGTATGTTAAATAGAAGCATGCATGTTTTATGTTAAATAGGCTACTCAATGAATTCTGTGCCTGCGGAAATCTTAGTTCTGAACACTCAGCTTACAGATGAAATACTGAAATATAAAGCAACATACTCTCTCCTGGACCCCCTACCTCCACCACATTAAAAAAATAAACATATCGTTATATTCAAATTTTCACTTGCTTGCAGGTAACTGAAACCGTGGAAAGCAACACCATAGATGGGTGACTAACATAGGGTAGCATGTCTCCTAGTGGGCCAGACCAAAATTTGGTCACAAGAAAAAAAATATATAAGGTTGTACTTTAGTCTGCTATATTACTTGAAATTATGAAACCATAATCAACTGTGAGTCTGATGCCTGTTGAAATGAATGTTAAAATGATAATGTCAGTTAATGTTCATTTCTAGCACTAATCACTGCCTCACATTTCAATAGATGCAGAAAGACATTTGATCTGATGAAGTCACTAAAAATCAGGTCTGTTCTTAAATAGGACGCTATGGCAGTAATTTGGATAAGGGTGATTCTATAAATAGGAACATTAAAATGCCTTTTGTTAATACTAATCTTCTTTTGTATTTGCAAAGGGTGCTTTCTTCAAGAGGCTTAAAGGGCTTTTTAAAATTATCTTTGTACTGCTTCACAGTAACTCTGTGAAAAATGAAAGATCTCCCCTCTCAAAAGTCATTGCAAAATTTTCTCTGTGGGAATACATGATCTAACATTGAATAAATAGCCCCCCTGAATCTGTTGCTGCCTTTGTCTGCCTCAAAGTGTGCAGTCAGATCAATGGTCCCATTGAACTTGGCACTGGGCTGCAGTCATCTGGTATATTTGATCAATTTCGGGCGTAACATTTAAAAAGAAGAGTCGATCATGTTTAATTTATCATTTCAAGTATCCCCAGCATGTCTTACATGTTCATGAAATATAATGGCTGCTCAATAAATATTTAATACCTGAAATAATATCAGATGGTGGCTATATAAACGCCACATAAAGGGTTGGGAGATTGAAAGAAATTTTTACTGTGGCATGACAAACTCCCACAAATGTACCGGTAGGTCAGGAATCCGAGTAGGGCGCAGCGGGCTGTCTGCTCAGGGCCTCCCTGGGCTGAAATCAAAGCATCGGCCAGGGCTGTGCAGCCACGAGAGTGACTATGTCATCGAACGCTCAGGTTATGCCCGCATTCAAGGCTAGGCGACAGTGCAAGGCCTGTGCACCAGGCAGTGAGAATCTTGCGAAACTTGACTGGCCGTCTTAGAATTCTGCCACCCACCATGAACAGGTGTGTGTTCACGCACAAGCAAATGCACACACACAGGCCAAGGCAAGGGACACCCTCATTTAAATATTATTACTGTTCCTTTACTGTTCTCTCCTTTTAGGAACAGGGACAGGAAAAGAGGATCCACATTTTTTTTTTGCATGCAGTTCAGTTTGGAAATTGACCTGCTTCCTGGAACAATAGCTAATGTGTATTCAGTGCTTGCATTATTGCCAAGCATTCCCCTACGTTCTTTAGGTATCACTCCTCCAAAAGCTGTGTAAGGGGGTACCACTATTGATAACATTTTTAGAGTTGAAAAAGAGGCACAAAAAATTAAATTGTCAGTGTCAAAACACTGGTAAGTGGCGATGTAGAATACTAAGCTTCACATGTATTATATCCTCAGTAAATGTAGCCATTCATTTGATTGCTAACGGATATTATCAGACAGGACAATGGTATATGAAACCAAAAGGACGTGCATACGTGCATTCGCTTCACTCGCTCTGTTGCTGCTGAGGTTAGTGTCTTCCCAGGGGAGGGCAAAACCAGCCTGGGAGAGACCTTCTGGTTCAGGGTGACTTCTATGCAGTTACGCTCGTTGGTAATGCTGGGTAATGTTTCTCTGTGTATTGACTAAGCAAACCCAGGGCGGGGGAGGGAAAGGTAAAATCTTAGAATAACCAAAACCACTGACACAGAAGCAAACTGCACCGGGTGAGGGCTCCCGCATCCAGTGTTTAGGAAAGAAGGCCATGGATGAGAAGCATTCAACCTGCGTTTTTAGCGGCATAACCTGACTTAGAGCCCATGGCAAAGAAGCTAACGGAAGTCATGTAGAAGGTGCTTTTCTTCTCTCCAAGCCTGATTTTTGGCTCTTCCAGAGGGTACATGGGCCCTGTCCTCTCCAGCCACAGGAGTGCGTCTGCTCCCCGTCTCAGCACTGTGGCCTCGACCCCAAGTACTGCCCGTCCCCACAACACTCTTGCTTTCATCCAGCCAGAGACCACGAAGCCTGGTAAACAGCTGGGAATCCGGACTCTGCGTCAGGGCGGCTCGAGCGCGTGGAGGTGGCCGCAGAAGGAGAGAGGGAGGCGAACAGGCCTTGTGGGCGCTCTAACACCAGGAGCCAAACGCTACACGGAGGAACCCGGAGGGGCACGTGTGAGCCACGCAGTGTCCTTCTTCTAGGTGTCACCGCAGTGCAGATCAGCTGAGAAACAGGATCCCGTCTCCGAATGAATACTTTAGAGGATCCTTCATAAAATGCCAAGAAAGGCTTGTACACACCCAGTAGGGTTGCAGAAAACCAGACTTCGCAATCAAGAACCATCGAGAATTGTTCTTCTTACCTGAAGGGAACGGGGCTGGCATCACTAGACTGACCCCAAGGGACTGAGGTTCCATGGCACTCTTACTAAAATAGGTCGGTTTTCAGAGAAGCAGATCAACAGGTGTCTGCCACACTATCGTGAATAAGAACGCAACTCCAGCCCTGTTCAGATAAAGAAACACGGGACGTGGCCAGCCACGCACTGAGTGTCGGTTGTCGTCGTTGAAAAGCACCGAGACACAAGGAGATAATCAGCCCAAGTCTGACCGGGCTTGAGTCACAGGACGGGGTTGGCGGGACCGCACACACAGCCATGCCAGTGGCCGATGAACGGGGCACCGAGAAACGTGTCGCAAGGCCCCTGTGCTCAGGAAGGAGGTGTGACACAGGACGGCCTCGCCCTGCAGCTCGGTACTCCCCAGGACTGTCTCTCCCTGTCCCTCCGAGTGGGAGCATGTTAGTCGGCCTCACCGAAAAGAGCTTGCTGTAATCGTCGAACCGTTCCCTATAATGGCTTTCTTAGCCCTACAGCGGGTTTTAAAAGCTTGAATTATGAATATTTTATGCTACATTATTTTCATATTCCACGTGCGTTCCTCATGCAAATTAACTTTCTTATAGCCTCACCATGACCTTTATCTCACGGAAAGAAATTAAATTGTGGGGCGAACCTGCTGCAGGAATGTCTCTTTTCAGTAAATGTCTCTTCCGCGCTGTTCAGGTGTAAGAGGAGCCGTTGGCATTCCAAGTCATCAACCCTATTACATAATGAAATAAAAATCTAGGTAATTAGTAAAAAAGAATCGCAGTGTTAAAATAGTTTGTTTGCTCAGGACGAAAAGGAAATGGCGCTGTTTAAAATGTTGGCACACAGCAGAGAAAAGTACCTGCAACAATTAGCTCTAACATTATCGGGATTTGACGGCGCTTTTTATACCAAATACTGGCGTAGTTGACATTTTGTCTAGGCTGCTTGAAATTGGTGTAGCACACATCGAGAGAGAGACTTGTTTCTGTAAATCACCGAGTATCCTCGGTTTGGACTTCCAATAACGTACCTGCATACTGAGAAACAAACAAACAAAAATCTTAAATACCTAGAAACAAAAAAGCTATTTTTTGCCTGTAGTTACCAATAGTAAACTATTTTTTTGTTTACCCGAGAGTGTGTTAGGGTGGTTCTAAATCTCCAGTGATTTCTCAGGAAAACAGAACTACAGGTTGTGTATGTTCTGTTCACAAAAGTCTCAGCTGCCTTCCCAAGTTCCTGGGGCCTCACGATGCTGCGTGCGTGGCAGCGAGGCCTTGCCTGCCAAAGAAGGAAAGCTTGGGACTTCCCATGCACCGTTTATTTTAAATTAACACAGCATTTTACTTTCCAAACTGCGAAATCACATTATAGGGGTTTTACTTCCTTTTCGTAAACATTCCTGATTCAGTTTTCATATTAAAGTGTTTTTGCATGGAATGGTATGCAGGAAATAAAAAAAAGGAAGCATTGGTGTTTAGTTTTGCACTCAGGAATGGTTCTGTATGTAAGCCAGGTTTAAGGAGAAAATTTGTAGAATAATCTCAATAAACTATTATTTAGTTTAAGAAGACAGAGCCTGAGAGAGAAAATAATCCCATCTGTAAAATCCCATGAGACTCAAAGGATTTTTCAGGAATTTTAATTTTAAAAGAAGTAGAAAAGAGAATAATAACATACGAAGTAGTAAATTTGTCAAGCTTCTTGACCTCAGGGCTTGTAAAATAAAAACTATAAACAGAGTCAATAATGGTTTAATGAAGTCTATAATTCAGTTACAAAGGACATATTAGTATATGTACAAACTTCTTTCTTATTAGAGGAAGTTTTCACAGGGATTAATTCTCTGGTTTTCCCCCTGCCCCACACACCACTTTACCCCCCACCTCACCCCCATTTCTGTGAAAGGCTACATTTCTTTCTGTGTGATCCATTTATTTTGGTATGATCTTTAGTGCTCTTTTATTTTGTGTAGCATAATTAGAGATTTTTTAAAGGGTATGTGCATCAAAAATGGGCTAATTTATCAGTGTGGTGTTACATTTGATACATTAATTCTTTTTTTTTTTTTCTTGTTAAAGTCTGGTCTGAACTATCACTTATCCTTTGAGGAGAGCTGAGCAAATAACCCCATTTATGTTTTTGCCAGACTCAGCCTGAAAACGTGGAAGACAAAAGTTGACCTCTGTGATCAATTTTAATGTTTGCTTCTTATCATATTAATTTTAACCAGTGCTAGTCATTCCTGTATTTATTTTATAGATGCATTAAAACATTGGAAGCAATTAGAGAGTATTAAAAAGAAGCAATGAGGGTTTTTATAAAACAAAGGAATAAACCAACAGCTCCAATTAAATCTTTTAAAGATGATCCAAGTAAATATCTAAAAATTAAGGTAGCTTGTACTTAAAAAGGAATTTAAGAGATTAACTCATTTAATATGTAATATATATCCTCAGTATAGAAGACAGAACTTTCTAAACTTAGTATTTAAATATTGACTATGTATGGGATTAAATATGCAATTTTACTATAAAACTAATTATTAAGTATCTCAGTCCTTCCAAAAATCTGGAAATCTGGAACTGTGCACATTTATACGTGTACCTATGACTAAAATTGTGGGTAACAAGTTCAGATACCATGCCAAAGTACATAGCTCATTTTTTCTGCAAAATAAAATCATCTGAAATTTTATTGCTCCAAATATTATCAATTGAACTATAGCGTCTTTAGCATTTTATGAATAAAATAAAATCTAAAACAATTGTTTTTAAAATGTAGTTTGCATTTCTATCAACAATTATGTATATGCATGGGTATGTTGACTACACATATTGATAATATCAGCAAAAATAAATTTGAAGGAAATAACCTACTTTCACATTAAGTTCTGATTTAAGGTTTAATTTCTGGCAAAATCAACAAGATGACTTCGAGAGGGTGGTGTATTTGATATACCCACCTGATACTGTGTCTTAGTAGAAGAGAATCCTGATACCTAGCAGACACTAATACATTATTTTGCTGTGATAATTATGTGACTCTACCTTTAGAGATACATTTTCTGACTTGGGTATTTAAGAAAACAGAGGCCCAACTTAAGTTATGCCTGAGTTTCTAAAAGTTTCAGAGATTCTGTGTGAAAAATGAGAAAGTAAAGATGCAATGATACATCTTCCCTTTTTAGGCAGATTCTGATGGCTGCTGGGATGAACGCAATCAGTACTATTGTCAGTGTTCGGGGATTAAAGATGCTTTTGTTCACATGATTTTTAAAACACAGTGTTTAGTTATTTTATTGGTTTTATTTGTCTCCAGTCACTTTTTACCTGTTGTTTGTAACACTAATTTTCTAATCAACATCTGTAAAGTATAAGTATTATTTTTTTATAATACCTACAACATTTGCCTAAGGATTTTTCTTAATGAGGGAGAAACAGTGTAGTGTGGCAGAGAAATTACACTTATTTAGTCGGCTGAAGAATAATTAGGATTATTATTTATCTCTTAAAAATCGAACTGTTGATATATGTGGGTATAACATCCTGAAAACTTCTATTACTTAAAAATCTTTGCAAAATATTCACTTGGACAAGAAAACAAACCAAAAATTGAAAAGAATGAAATATGTCCTAAATTGGCTAGCAAAAAATAAATTAATAGACTCAATCACAAAGTTCTCGTTTTCTCCATGATTATGTGACTTTTTTAGAGCATGTATTTATTATATTTCACAATAGATAGGCTTAAGAATAATACAGATACAAATTTTTGTCTATATATTGATCTTTCAGTGAATGTACTTCATAACTTTAGGTACCGTATATATTACTTTTTGGCTATTTTATTCATCAGTGTCTGTTAGCATCTACTTTTCGGATTACAGAGGGAATGGAGTCGAATGACAGCTGTTACAGAGCATTTTGGCCAGTGCAGTCTGTATTGCTAGAAGAAAAGTTTTGATCGACCGACCCTCCTAAAATCCTTTTACACGATGTACTTCATTTTAGATGACGGACCCATTTGTTAACACACGCCATGTCTTAGAAGCAGATACGCAAGCTCCAGGCCCCAATGAGCAAAGGTAGCATTCCTTACAGCCAAATGGCGACGTCCGACTTTACATCCTGGAATTCGTTGTAGGTGAATGAGCGGGACCGCCTTCTCAGATTGCTCGGTCTGTGAGGCCGTCCTTCTAGCAAGTCTATGTAGATGTCAGATTTCAGGAAACGTTTGTAACTGTCTTGTTCCATAAGCTGATACACTCTGCTCTGTGCCGCATCGAAACTGTGGACGGTGGGCTGGGTGATGCTCTGAGTAATGAGTTCTTTGGTGTGAAAATCAAGGTTCACCTGGATAATTAAAAAAAAATGTAATTATGGTCAGTCCACTGAAGTAAACACCGTTGAGAAACAGTACAAGACTATTCCGTATTGGAGTGGGCACCAAGCTTGGGCGCGGGGGTGATCCCCTGTCACGGGTCTAGGGGTCACATGAGCGACTCTGGGCCGGCATTCCGTGCAACTCTTGTTTCCCTCTGCTGCCGGCCCTTCTCGCTCCGCTAATTTAGAGTAATGAGCTGCTATAACTGCAAGCGTCTTAGAGACTGCCGGGCTCAACGCCCTCCAATCATTCACAAAATAATGGTCAGAGACCGCAAACAAGGAGTTGGGGGCCTATTTGGGATTTGAGTGTGGGGCTGTTGTTGTATCCCAGCACCTTTTTCATTATGTTATGCTTTTCTGAGAGCAAAATTGTGCTGAAAGGAATACGTTTTAAAGGTGCAAGATCCGTTAATGCTTTTTATCCAAGCACCGCTGATATATCTGGCTCTGATGGCGGGGCCTTTCAGGTGTGTGGGGGGGTGCCTTTCTTTCCCCCTCCTGGGTAACCCCAGACAATTAGCTGACTTGTTCTTCGGTCTGAGTATAAGGTTGGCACTGGGAACAACAGAATAACACACTGAACCGCAAATGGAATAAAACACACTGAAGCAAGAACTATTATCGTTTTGTGTGGACCGACATCCACACAGACAATGTTACCTGGTGGACAATACTAATATGGAGCCAAGCAGAACTCTTAAAAGGCCAGACTCCCAGGTTACCACTCCAGTGAAGAAACACTATTTGTTGAACACATAATAAAAATACAGAAACTGTTGAGTTCCCATTTGAGGATAGGTAATGTTTGCTCGTTTTATGGCCATTTCAGTGATTGAATCACACAATTACCTCACACCCAGCCTGCAGTCAAAGACAATCACATTTGTGTTTCTCCTTGAACCGTTGCCAAATGACGTTTCCCGCATGTCTCTATTTGCATTTTTTAAGTCTCTCTTAAGGAATAAGCATGTCAGGGCAAAAGGAAGTTTGTCTGGGTAGATGAGCTAACGGCAAAGGGGTTCTTGAGTTCTCTTCCCTTCGGCCCTTACTGAGATGGCCAGCTTCTATGACAGTTTCCTCTGCTAAGGCGATTGATGTGGATAAGGGACTGAACCTAAATGTTGCAAGCGATCACATTCACTCCTAATCTAGAACAAAAGTAACCCCGAGGGGTGACTTCATTATGCCTGTTCTCCACGGCCATATCTTAGACCACATTCTGCTTGTACGGGCGAATCTGTAAACACCCAGCCTGCGTCAACAAAACCCTAACCTTCCTGGTGGGATGGATGGAGGCACCGATTTGAGGAAGGCAGATTCTTTCAAACATTTTCCAAACACTCGTACATTTCCCCAGTCATCTTTACCTCTTGTGGAGCATCAGTCTGGATAAATTTCTCATATATTGCTTGTGCTTTAAAGAGAATTTGTTGAGGGTCTTTGCTTTTCTTGAAGTCTTCACAGGCCTTCCAAAACTCAATGTTCTCCTCACTGAATTCGGTTTTAAGAAACCTGGTGAAAGTGTCCAGCCCATCTACCAAGAAAAGGAGTGGCATAGGTTAACTGTTACTCATCAGTGCTGAGAAAATGCACTACCTGTTATTAACGTCCAGCTGGACATGTTGACAGAGCAGCTCCGTCTTCTCTCTAAGGCAGAGCAGCTACCCACACCTGGAGCAGTATCCCTGCGGGTCCTCATGGAAACGAGCTGTAATCTTCCCAGCTGTCGAAATGAGGCTGGCATCATTCTTAGACCTGAGTAGGAGTGACCCCTACTCTGGGCCTCTCCCTGGGTTTGTGTGTGTGTGTGTGTGGGGGGGGGGCTATTCTATAAAGCCGAGAAGCCATTCCACCAGAACTATCCCCACTTCTAGACTATACTCTGGTACTCGGGACTCTGGATCTCCCTGTTTAAAACCCCATTTCTAGGCTTTGTCCGCTCAACTCCTTTTCACTTATAGTCACTTCCTGTGTCCACTGCCCTTGAGAACGCTATCTGGTGGTCATTGATTGTTTGTGACACAAACAGTTCAACAGAGAATGAAGCGAGAAGAATAAATCTCTTCTGGTAGACGCATGGCAACGACTAGGGGTTTGCATTTATAGCACATGGAGAGGCTTCGAGGCCTCAGTGCTGTTTATACTCCTGACTGTGCTCAGTGTTGCCACGGTGTCTGGAACACGCCCTCCTATGTTCATTTCCATAGGCCAGGAAACTGAGTTTCCGACAAGTTCGGTTGCTCCTGGTCTCACTTTTGAAACAAGCAAAGGCATTTGAGAAACGTGTCTTGCTCTGGAAGCAGCCCTTGCCGTGGCAGGTGTGGTCACAGACCCCCAGAGCTGCATACGCCCCAACCCCCAGAACCTGGGGACCCGTGACCTTCCCGGGGAGAAGGGGCTGTGCCGCAGTGACTACAGAGGAGGAACCCTCAGGTGGAACCAGTCCAGTCCCGTGAGTGTTCAACAGAGGAAGAGAGAGTCAGCAGTGTGGGTCGGAGAGGCGCCACGTCGGGGCTGTTGCTGCCCTTGGAGGCTGAGGAAGATGGTGATGAGCCAGAGAAGTGGTGGGTTCTAGAAGGTGGGAATGGCGCTCAGTATAGAGCCAGCAACGGGATGGAGATCTTGGCCCAAAACTCCAAAGAAATGAATTCTGCCCCAAACCCTAGACCCTCCAGAGAGGAAAACAGCCTGTTGACACCTTGTTCTGTTTCCTGCCCTCCCCCGCGCCCGTGAGGTCCCTCCTGCCCTTCTGACCTGCAGAATGATATGATAATAAATCTATGTCGTTTTAAGTCACTAAAGTTGTTATAAATTGTGAAAGCAGGCACAGAAAACAGATACAACCCTCAAATTATGCTTTACATACCACCGTTTACTTCCCCTGAATATAGAACTTGTCCTCTTTGTCATGAAGCCCCCTTTTTAAGAAAAATGTTGTGAGCAATCTTTTGAATATATCAGAGGTCCAGGAACTTGGTTAGGAAACCAGTCATCAGAAATGCCGTGACAGTCTAGGCAGCCCCCCAGCATCAGATATGGGACGGCTGCAGCCGTGAATGTGATGACCATCACGTGGGCCCTTTCTGCCCGTGGCTCCGTCCGTTGGCGTTTTGCCCAGACAGACGGGAGACGCTGCCATTTCTCTTCCCCGTTAAATGGGCCCAGGGCACCAGCTATTGGTGGTTCAGTGCTAGTGAAGAAACAAGTGCAGCAAGCAAGGGAGAGGCTCGGCGAGATGGACCGCAAGTAAGTTTGAGAAGGCACCGCGCATCTGGCTTGCCACGCAGAACTTGTCGTCAGTCACTGGGTGTCGGGGAGACCAGTCCTGGTGGAACCGGACCGTCTGAAGGGGGCCTGATTGCCGAGCGGCTCCCGAATGAGCCACCACGCGCTCATCTCTGGGAGGCAGCGGGCGGGATCAATGTGAGTGAGACTGAACCATGCTCTTCTCACTTCTCCAGCTCAGTGTTCCGTTTCCAGGGTTGATGTTGCAAGCTGAGTCAGGTGCTTTTTCTCAGGAGGTCCCGGGGAAATATGAAGGGACAATGTTTCTTTGAAGAGTTTTAACAGAGAAGATTTCCCCTAAGTACCTAAGAATGCATACACTTCAGCATGAAGCTAATGATCTCTTTCTGGTGTCCGTATTGGCAAACCCAAATCGCTGCCAAAATGGACCAGAGGCAGTCCGGTGGGCGGGATTTGCCAGGGTCTGTTCTCACAGTCGTCACGGGGTTCTTGGCTTTTGGGGTGTTCCTGTTTCATTTGGTCCCCACGATTCCTTTCACCATCGGTATTTCAGTACCTGGACTTGTAGAAAAGCAGGCTGAGTCACTTATTACTGAGATCACGTTCCTTTAGTGGCTGGAAACTCTTCAGAAGCACGTTTCCGGACCCGGCGGGCCTGGACTCTGAGGCTGGTTGCTAACAGCTTCAAAACGTCTTCCTTTTCTATTTATGTGACTGGCAAGGTGGCTTCGTTGCCTAATCTCTGGTTTTATTGTTGTCTTTTTATTTATTTTCTTCCTTCTTCTTCTATAACGATTCAGAAGGAAACCAGAGACTATGGTAAAACAAACCTTTCAACCCCTGATTCAACACTGAAGGCGTATGAGAACTGTGGACAAGGTGTGGGTCTGAAACAGCAAAACCACCGCACCGACAACGATCTGCAGACCAACTGGTCTGAATCATTCTGTAGTCATGCCCCAGCCCACACCAGAACTTACCAAAAAAAAAAAAAATCCCTGAGAAGTTTCCTGTAGGTAAATTTTCAGTGTAATGAAAAACCACTGCTTAACGAAACACTCATACTTCCTTACTCTCAAATTTCTAAGCTGTGTCCTTTTCCTTCCCAATAAACATCTACTTTATACTGGCTTACGTCCTTTAAAAAAACTGTAACTCTCAGTTTGGCCCCAACGATTATGTTCAGAACTGATAGCTGCTTTGCATTTTTTAAAAATGGAAACCTGAAATTTCGTATTTGCTTGGTGGCTGCTGCAATGTGAATTTCTGGAAAGAAGTCCTCGGCTGGGTATCAGGAAGCCATGGAAGCAAGGCGACAACACGATGGTGAGAATGTTTCCGGGGAACCCTGATTAAAAGAACCAAAAGCGGTCCCGTGGAAGTGTGCACGCTGCCGACATCCAAGTATGGGGTAGGGTGCCTTTGTTCTGTCTGTTTTCAGGGTGCGGGGCACAAGCAAAGGCACTTGGCTTTGTTCCTCTTTGTTCCTCTGTTACTGTCTGAGGGGAAATTGAAGCAAAGTTGGCAAAATGAAATGCCCGCTCTCTTACACTGGGGAGACAGACACGGAGTTACTTAGACCCCAGTGAAGAAAAAAAAAACTTTTACATTTCAATTTCTTCTCTCCCTATGTCATGTATCAGCACCGACTGGTCAGTTTTTAAACACCAAGTTGTTCCTAAAGTGAGTTTACTAATAATTATCACAATTTTAGAAGGATATGACCATTGCTTTTCTTACTCCTAAATCTCAGTTTTAATTAAATTCTTTGTACTGATACCTAAAATGGATCATCTACATGCAAGGAAATTGGCCCCTATTTATTAAAAATAGCTTCTTTCATCTATCTTTTAAAAATTTATGAAATACCTAGTATGAACCTGAGGACCATATTATATACTGAAAATGCAATATTCATTACAATAGTTAGAGATTTGGAGGGTTTGCAAAGTCTTGGTACATTACACCATGCTTGTGATGGGTGCAGTGCCATTTCATTTCCACACCAGCCCTGTGGAGTGGGTCGTGTTATACCCATTATACAGATGGAAAAACTGAGGTTCAGAGAGTTAAGTTGCTTGAAATTCTACAGCTAGTAAAAGATAGCCCTGGGATTTGAACCCAGGTTTATTTTGTATAAAGTTATAGAACCTTTACCAATGAACTACTGTAAAGCAATGAAGTCCCGACTGTGGAGGGACGTGGAGGCGGTTAGACAAGGCAGGCATATATATACCAAGGCCTGACGGAGGACTGTTGCAGGGGTGACACTCTGTTTGGAGCCGCAGAGAAAGATCAACATGTGTGGAACTCAGATAGAAGTCTTTCAGAAAACAACGTAAATGCTACTTAAAATAGAGCCTCTTGCTACTCCTCCAAGCACAGGTGTGGACTGTGTGCTGGCCAGTGTGCCTGGAATATCGTGCAAAGCCCTTTGCCACCATGGCTAGCCTTGGATTTGATGGATACAGACATTCAAAAGGAACTCCCGGCACCAGTGTTAGAAAAAGGGCCGGGTGCTAAGAGTGTCACTCTGAGTGATGGGCTCGAAGTGAATGGACTCTGGTGGCATCATATGACTACAATGGAGAAAAATAAACACTCAAGAATGCAACTAACGATGAAGAAGGAAGTTCATTTGTTTAAAAGTCGAAGTAAATTGCTTTTTTAAAAGTGACACACCGTGTTGTGCAAGATAATCCGATCGCATTAGTTACTTCCTGTTTCTCTTCCTCACTTTGGGCAGCTGCGTTAAGTCAAGTCACAGCGGAGCCATCTGTCACAGGGAGGCTGTCACTTACCGAGCAGGCCTTTAGACGGCAGCGGTGGCAAATGCAGCTGCCACAGCCTCCTGTTAGAACCCGAGATCAGAATGAAGTGTTTGGAATTGTGTGTTTCAAAGTGGACACTCTGGCACCTGCTGGAGTAGTTTTCTGATGCCGAGAAACCAACTGAAACAAAAGTCGTGCGATTCTGAGGTTGGGAGCCCACACTCGGTCTCACGGCCTCAGCTCTAGGTCGAGCTGTTTCCCCTCGCACGTTGGGCTTCGTAGCTCGGAGCCTGCTGCAGAACGCTGTGGTTACTTCTGCAATGGTAATTTGTGCCTGCAACTCGCTTATAATTTAATGCGGATTTTACTTACTTTTATCATTTAGATGATTAAAGAACGGGGTGTTTATGATGGGTTAGCTCGATTCAGAAACTTATTTTTTCAGAACACCAGAATCCCTTATCTTGCAGAAAATCTGTAACTGAAAATTGGGAAGAGCAACTTGAAAAGCCACTAGGTGAAATGTGTAAGGAGAAGTACTCACTTCCTTCCTCAAAACAGAGGTACGCGTTTCCTCGTAGCCTTTCCTCAGTGTCAGTCGTAAGTACTTTCCACAGTCTGATTAGCTTGTCCTTTTAAATCAAGGGGATGAAAGGACGCAGGCATGTTTTACTTCTACCTCACCTATGGTACATTATTCTCAAAATTAAGCTTAGTAGAACCATAATCCAGGGTGCAAAAAGTCCAAGCAGACAGTCATTAATGAAAACGTTAAGATACTGGAATTCTTGGCCAGGCGTGGGAAAGAGAGTATGCGGGATAGTGAGCAGTTCCGTCCTGGTTGGAAGATGCTGTGTGGATGGGGGCCCGCTCACAGGAAATTCTCTTTCCTGTCGGTTAGGAACTGTGTGAGATGGTTAGAGGATCTCCATCCCTACGTAATCAAACCCTCTTTCATTTTCTAAGTGCGTGCCTCCCAAACCCTGCAGGACTTCTGATTAAGCTTCTGGCAACTACGTCAGTTCAAACTCCAACCAGGTACCTTCTCACAAACATTGTTTTGCCTCGAATTCTCATCAGTAAAAGGCACCGTCGTCTTCCTCTTATTATAAAATAAAACCTGGGGATCTTTGCCTCATCCTTTCTTTTTTCATCTCTTATTTCTTCCTCGCCTCACTTTACAACATACACACACATACAGTCACCAAGGTCATTTTCTTCCCAAAACAGACCTTGTTTTCCAAAACAGACTAACCTGACCTTGAGGTTAGCTTTCATGTCTCTGACAGCCCTGTAGGTCGTCCATATGACACGCACAGAATCCTACCTCTCCCCCCGTAAGGCGGCTCCCTAACAAACCCCTCCGGAGTTTCTGCCAGCTCGATCTTCAGCCTGTTTGTTGACTACTCTCTCAGGGAAAGTGAACTGCTTGCTTTTCCAGGTTGTACCAAAATCTCACGTTTCTCAAATCCTTTTCATATCTTTTCCTCTGCTCAACAATGACCTTTTCTTCTGCCTGCTGGAATCTCGCACACATCTCTTTCAATGGTTTTCTAAAGCCCACATCACACGTCACAAGTTCTTTAGCCTTTTTCATGTATTTAGCCAGTTGTTTTCCAAATTGTATACATTCAGCAGCAGCATTTTACTTTCAGAGACGTTTCACACAGAACCATATACATATACACACACAACACACATGTATGTATGAGTATAACATACACAAATAATTTTATTGGAATTAACTGACTTTGTATTGATAGCATTTGGTTTCAGAGTCAGCCAGTGAGAAGACTGATGACTACATTTGAAACCGACTATGAAAGGCGGTTACAGCCTGATGTTAGTTTTCTTATTTATTCATGCTTTTTGTCTTTACTAAACAACACTTAGAAATTATTAATTATGCATGTAGCTAAATTACAGATTTTTGTGATTCATTTTGCAATTATAGACTAACATGCCAATAAACAAGGATGGCAGAAAAAATTATTCTACTATCTTCATAGAAACAAATGGGGAACAGCAGTGAAATTTTTGAGGCGTTCCAGTAATGTACTATGCAATATGTTTGAGATTATTCTTTAAAAACTCATTGTAGACCAGATTTCGGTTTATAGAGAAGTTACAAGACGTGCAGCCGACACTTGACGCACATTCATTTCCCTGCGGTTATGAAACACCGACACGTTATTGTTATTGGAGTCCGCACACTGTTGAGGTTTCCTTGGATTTTTACCTACTGTGTTTTCTGAAATTTACAAGAATTAAATGACACGTTAAGACTGAAATTTGAGTAAATTAGTGAAAATGCAAAAAAAAAAAGAGCTGCATGGATTTGTTTTTGGTTTCACAGCAAAACCATCCCCTCTCTGTGTCAGTCTTGAAGGTCTCTTGTCTCCCACCTTAAGCCGCCTTTTTTCAAATTTTGTTTCGCAGCAAGGAATCGCTTTCTAATAGTTCCCTAAATGCATTGTGTTGGTTAGTTCCCCGTGCCTGCGTTGGCCCTCTGCTTGGGTGCTCTCTTTTTCTCCTGTGCAGATGGTGAATTTTGATGAATCCCCTAAAATCTACGGTAAGAACCATCTCTTCTGTGGCTCCCTTTCTAAGGATGCAAATAATCAGTCTCTAGAGGTTTCAGCAGCCATTTTGTCAAACTGAATACTCAAATTCTATTTTGTTTATCATTTCATGTCCCATTTGACTAAATTTAATACAACTTCCATTTGCTTTTTATAGATATGACACACAGAATTTGAGAATTACTTAACCAAAGGGAAATTCTATAAAATTTGATAGAGCAAGGTCTTTCTAGAAGTGTGCCTATGGGTGTGTGTGGACATACACAAGTGTACGATCTTTCCTTGTTTTTTCCCCCTTTGGCCTAGAGTCAAGTCAGTAGAAATAAGCTGAATTTAACCATTGCCACCAAGAGACTATTTTAGCTGATTATTTGAAGCTCGATAATTTAATGTTACAATAAGCTTTGCAGTTGAAATCATTGGATTTTTGAGGACTCATTGAAAGCATACCAGTCCATAATTTTGGCAATATAATTTAATTAGCACTTCGATCATGAGTGCTGATAGTAGCGTCCAAGGGGGTCAGCGCTGATGTTGTGTTATTTGTGTTTCCCCCTCTAGATTCAAAGTGCTGCTCTTTCACAGCTCTTTAGAATTTTCACCCGAGAAAAAGAACAGATTTATTTACTTTTTTTCTATTTGGTTTTGACCACTTACAAAGCAGAATGATCACAGACTGCCAGGAGAGGGTCTTCTATAGGGCTAAGTACCGTTGCTAACCTTTCTTCTCCCTGCATGGGCTGTGAGAGTGTAATGAAATTATGTGCCCATTTATTGAGTTAAGGGAATAAATCCAGCTGATGTATTTATTACAACTGAAATTTAACCCTGTCCATGATATTTATCCAGTGAGGAGTGCACTGGGGGACAGAAAACAGTAATTAATATTAATCGTTGCTGTTTGTCATCAGAGCAGTCAATGTTTACATTTGTGCATCATCACGCTGTCATTGGTCATTGATATCTTATTGGCCGTCTCATTAACCCTGACAGAAATCGGTTTCCACTGGAGCTAAAGATCTGGTTGTCTGTCTCCCTGTACTGGAGAGGAGACTGAAGGTCAGCGTGATTAGGAAGCTTAATGAGATCACACACCCTTATGTTGCAGGAGGGAACCAGAACTCAAAGCTCAGAGGGACCCTGGACTAACTTTTCCTCACGACAAAGTTGGTTGTGTTAGTTGAGCACCCAGGTGACATGCTGGGTTAGGTGTTTCACAGCTGAACAGATATCTTCCTTATAACAAACAGTCAAGCCACAGATAACTGAATTCCACTGCACTTTCTCCCCTTGTTAGAGAGTGGGTTGTGCTGAAATATTGGAAATAATTGGAAAAAATTTTAATAAAGTGAATCTGGCGGGCGTGACTTATGAAAGCAAGTTTTATGCAGGTTGCTGTGATTAGCTTTAACTGATAAATTTAGTGGTGGTGGAACTAGTGTGGATGGGCCAGGTTTGACATATATTTGGCAAGAATTTTGACTCTAGTTCAGAAATAATTGGATATAGGGAATGAAGAAAAGTGAGTAATTGAGGAAAACTGTTTACCTTACTCTTCTCCAAAGGGAGTAATAGAGTATTAAGTAATCGAGTATTAAGTAACAGGGAAATAAGGAGGAAAGAGTAACAAGCTATATTTTCTCAGCATGAACACCCCTTCTTACTACTACCCTTCATCTTCATTGATTATATCCTTGCCTAAATTTAAGTCTTGGTTTCTCTATACGTTTTTCTTTCTCTGAGTCAATATTACAGTTTGGAGGCTGAATCTGTTTTCACTGGAAGATGGAAATTTTTCTGTGATAGACTGCAGAAATAGGATTTTTAGGTCACTAAATTCAAGGGAACTTGAAGCTGTCACCAAGGCCTTATACAGGGATAGACAATTGAGAAGAAACACAGAAAATGAAGACAGACAAGGAAAGGTGGGGTTTCACCAAATGGAATGCAGTCATTGAGGCTGAATTACGGCCCTCCCAGCTGCCCCCCAAATAAGAACCCCTTCTTCCAGTTGACACCCTAGGATGCAAACCCCACCCCCAATGCTGTGAACAGTCTTAGAGCAGCCTGGTTAGCTTCACGTGGGGAATTGTTGGGTAGGGTTTTGGTTTCAAAGGGTGAGAGGTGGGAGCAGGAAAACTTTGAGATACCAACAAAGGCTGTGGGCCCCAGGAAGTGTGTGGACACTTGGCAATGATAACGCGAGGCTTCTCAGGCAGACTCTGCTGGGGTCAGTGCAGCAAACCAGGAACCCTGTGGTTGCCCCGCCCCATTGCTGCTTAGTCTTAGTAGTTCAGTGTAGCTGGGGTGGTCCTGCTCCCTGGAAGACCTCCGGGACCGAGTGAAGGCTGAGGGAGCTCACTCACCTGCTACGGTTTGTGAACCGGCCCTAAAGCCCGTCCTCTGGCTGCCCTCTGTGCTGTGTCACAGTGTGAGACGGGCAAGCGGGGGCTCGGTATGAGTCCCAACCTCCCATCTCCTCTGCCAAGCTCTACCTTAACTTACCCCCCGCCCCCGATTCTTCACTTTTGCAAAGTTCTGCTTTAAAAACAGACGATAGATATGAGGAGTAAAGCATTTATAAAATTAAAGGAAACTATTTTCACAAGGATTTCCTGAATGTCCATTAAAGGAATTAGTTTAAATTTCAGCCCCTTAACAATAAAAATAACACAGATATATCTGGAATTTCATAAAACCAAGGGTCTCATTCAAAAATCAAAAATATAAAAAATTTGAAACTATTAACCACAGCACAAAGAAATACTATTTCAACCACAATAAGTAACTCGTAATAAAATAAGACAATTTAAATAAATAAATTAATTAAATAAATAAAATAATTTAAAAAATATTTTCCATTAGTGGACTCTTATATTACTTAGTTATTTCTGTTGATCTGAAAGTCAGATTTCTGTGAATTGCTAATCAGACTCAGTCTTTATTACAGCCTCTGTTGTATAGTTACAGGCACACTTTTTATAATTTTCCATCAAGGAATAAGTATTTGGGAAAAACACCACTAACCTTTATGGGAGAGCAGTTTTTCGAATGATTCTCCCCATCTGGCCGCTTCTTTGGGGCAGACGCTGTGCAAGACACAACAGGTTTTACAACGGAGCGCGCAGCAAGCCTGTCTAAGCCTCGGCCCTAGCGTGTGCAACCAGTGCTGCCTTTTCGGTCCGTTTCACCGGCTCCCTTCTGACTATGACACAACGAAAGGTGCGTTCGCGTTGGAAACGTCAAAAACATCGGTCAACTTTCTTTTCAGTTCTGCCTGTGATTATTTTCTAAGGGAAAAATTAATCATTTGTGAGGTTAAAAACCAAGAAAAAATTAGGTCGATTACCTTTCTTCATTCAGCAGATAGAGGAACCTAAACGGACAGTGTCTTTCAGTCAATTTTTTTAAACTGCAATTTCCTTGAAACTCTGACCACAAGGTGCAGCAACTTTTTTTAATAGATACAGGAAGTTTGACTGGTGAGGTTTTAAGTGGATAAGAAATCTAAAACATTTTAAATACAACAGATATTTTGATATGTTGATAGTTTAGGGAATCTAGTATATTTGTCTTGCATCTTTTATTGGTCCTATTTCCTATTTAGAAGATTTTATATTATACAAGCATATAAGGGCGATTCCATTTTCTGTTTGAATTAAAGAAATGGCTAAAAATGACAAAATAGCCTCTTTTGTGCTTTACTTGCTATTATATCTAGAACATCCTTTCAAACTGCTGAGGGAGAATAAGACTAGCTCTTCTCTATTACAATATTATATTGTGAAAACTCTTAATGAGTATTTCATCAGTTTATAAGGAAAAAAATATCATTTGAAATTGACAAGTCTATAATTTTAAAAGAGCACCTTTACATTTATTGAGATTATATAATTCAAGACATTATAGTTAAATTTCATAGAATATATATATTTTTGCAATGAGACCTCTAACCTCTTATACTACTTTGTAACTTCCAGTGAGATGGGAATCCCTGGCTTTCTCTCTCTGAAATCTTTCACGATAGCATCAGCAAAACCCCTGCACCACCCCCCCGCCGAGTGGTGACAAGCTGCTCACCTGGTGTCCCTGGCCAAGGGCCCAGACCGGCTGCGGTGTGGCTCTTCGTGGAACTCAGCCCTCTGCAGGAGCAGACTCAGCCGGTTTCTCTTTTCCTTAGCTCTGTGAAGAAAAGGAGTTAGTCTCAGGGCATCTGGGACCGCAGACTCTGTCCCTGAGACTGTCAGGTTGGGAGCTGATGACTTCCCCGGACAGCCCTTCTCACCCACCACCCACACTCACAATGGTTTTCTTAGAGAAGTTCACTTAAACACTGTGTTTGTAGAGGAATTAGGATAGCATATGTGAAATATTTGGGGTTTTTTCCCCCTTAGCGACTGCAAATTATTTAAGATTCTGTTTCTGTGAAGACCGTTATTAGTTTGTGTAGTTGAAATTGTTGCACTTTTTTAAAATGAAACTACTAGGCTTAACAGTTGTTTACTTCCAATAAAACCTTATTTTTCACGGCAACAGTGCATTCAATATATTTTAAATTGGCTATTTTAAAAACAAGGGCTAACAAATATTCATCAGTATTGTTTTTTAAAAGTGTAAGGCAGATTTTAAAAATTACGATTTTACCTGATTTTGGCTTCTTTGCTTGCTTCTTCTTTTGCTGAACCATGTATTAACTTGAAAAAAGTTTTTTCCTTTGACTCACACATATTTAATTGAGAAAAGAAAATCAATGATGTTCCCATGGTCTCTCTAGAAAGCAGAGATGTGTAATTATTTATGTCCGTCACTTGTTAATGTTACAAGTCCATTGTTATCCATGGTAGAAGGAAATGTTATCTCCGCTCTGTCGGCAGCGCTTACAATTTAAAGGAAAAAAAAAAGAGTCCCAAGATCCGTGTCTCTGCCCCTGTGGAGACCGACGAATGTGGAAGTGCAGAGCCGAAGTGCAGCCGGCCGCGTTGTTTAGGGAAATGACACCACAGACTCGCAGGGCGACGCTTGGCCCCCGAGATAAAGACCAGTGTTGCCACATTACTTCTCCTTCCCGTTTGTGCAACCTGATGACGCTCGAACAGGCCCCGCGACCCTGCCGTCCCCCACACGGGCGAATGGGGAGCTCGTTGATGTGCTCAGTGCGCGGTCCAGTGCGCCGTGGCGAAGCTCGGCGCCGCGCCTCTAGATGGCCGTTTGCGTGTTAGCTTAGTCGGTGTCCTTATTAGAACAGAAACTGCAGCCCCAAATCGGCTCAGCCTCCATCTCGGCAACTGCTCCACGAGACCCAAATATCTGGGAAACACTGACCTAGTCTGTAACTCAGCTTTTTTAGGGGAGACCTTTAGTGACTTCTCACGAGGTCAGTGGGTCGCATTAAATTCTCAGGGTCTCTGATCACAGTAGCAAAAGGTTTTAATTCCTCTGCAATCATATGAGAGGTGTTAGGAGTAAGAGCTCGAATTCAGACTCTTTAAAAAGAATTTGCATTTTTTGGTAAAGTTATTAAACAATTTTGATGTCCTATAAGTGTTATTTTCCTGAAGGCAGTAATTTTAATTTTCTTTCTGTCTTCTCCCCAAGCCCCACTCCATGCCTATCTATTTCATGTGCACCAATGAAATTACTGATGTGGTTTTGCTAGGCTAGCATGTTTAAATACAAGTTAAATGACTTGGAATTAAAAGATATGCATGAACATTTTCCTGAGGTATTTTAAAATTGCATAAACTTCCAGTTCTTTATGGATCTGTGAGATGGTATCGTCGTTGCCAACCTACGCTCTGTTTTTATTAGGAAAAGAAAATGTCTTCTCTTGTACCTTCACCTCACATTAAAAAAAAAAAAAGCTCCCTTTGCACACTGCCATTCTCAGCTTACATCCTGCCTTTCCAGAGGCTTTCTGAAAATTGCTGAAGGAGCAGGAGCAGTACTCGGGCAAATCCTCTGTGTAATGAATACAGGTGAAACTGTCCAATGGCGTCTGACCACTCGCCCGAGAGCCCGAGCTGCCTGTAATTGGCGGCTTCTGATGGCCCCACATCCCGACGCGACGAAGTCTTGTGCAAAGAGCCCATCCCATCCTAGAAATCCTACTTTATTTCCTGATTCTATTAGCCTAAACCCTTCACAAAAGTGTTCTCTTACATCAGGAAATAATTGAAGCAGTTTTCAAAACACCTTTGAAGTTTTGAAGTTCATCATAAATGTTCACCCGGCTTTGATACCCTGCTGTAGATAAATCATGAGCAATAATATTGACTTGACCCAACTGCTTTTTAAGTACTGTATGATCTCACTCATATGTGGAATCTGATGAACAGAATAGAAAGAGGCGTGGACCCAGGGGACAGACTGACGGCTGTCAGAGGGGACAGAGGAGGGACAACTGGTTCAAAGAAGGTGAAGGGACTAGTCAAAGATCCAGTATGCGTAACCCATAGACACAGACCACAGTGTGGTGACGGACACGGGGGAGGGGGTGTGGGAGGGGGTGTGGGGGCTGGGAGGAGGGGGACAAGGGGGAAAATGGGGACATCTGTGTTAGTGTCAACAATAAAAATAGAGGGGGAAAATCAAACAAAAATCAGAAAAAAAATTGAATACACCAAAAACCCCTCCTTGCTTTGTAGGAGAGCAATAAGTAATTTTAGATAATGAAAAGCATGGTTAAGAAATTTAATAAGGGAAAAGGTGTACTTTATCTCCAACGGGCGGGAATTTGCCACTTTTCTGGAAAAAATGATACTTCATTAGTTACATAAATGTGTAATCACTATGTTGTACACCTGAATATTGTATTTTAACTAATTGAAAAATTAAAAAAATTAAAAGTTACAGTTTGTGGAAAGGGTGATACTTCAGCTGAGAAGGAAGAGGCACATGAAAACGTGCAGAAAATAACCCAAGCAGAGGGATGGCGGGGGCAAAGGTGCAGGAAGCATGTGGGGTCGTCAGCGGGGAGGTCCAGAGAGACAGTACTGGGACATTGGAACAGTAAGTGGTGGGGGAAGCTTACGAAATAAACTGGTGCTGTGAATCCAGGTTATGGATGCCTGGGTGAGGTCAGGTAGGAAACACAGGTCTTTGGGTCTAATAAGGCTGAGAAATTGATGAGCCAGGAAGTTGGACAAAGCGTGGTCCTGGGAACCGAAGTCCCTAGGAATGATGACAAGGGCATGGCTGGGGAGACGTATCAGAATTCAAGTTGGCTGTGAAACCAGAGCCCAGGCTTCCCGTCACCTCTCAGAAGAGACACAACGTAGTCTTGTTCCTGTGCTTTAGAATGAAAGAGTTCTTCTCGTTGCTTTGAGACGTTTGCTTGTGTGGTGAGGAAACTGTTACTGGCGACTCCAATGCTATTCGTCCATGTTATATGGTGGAAAGCACATCATCAGACGTCAAATGCGGTCCTGTGCAATGCAGGTAATCTGTCTCTGACCTTGCTGGTTTAGGGAAAGTGTTTGGGAAACAGGATGTTAGTAACGTGTGTTGGTTCCTGTTGGCTGCATTTGGGAAATGCAAAGATGAAGCGGTGGCTTCAGAAATAATTGATCAGTGTGTAAACAAGAATGAAAGAGCTTAGAGAAAGTCCAAAATGTGAGGAATTGTAGGATTGGAAAAAGAAATTGCTTCTCAGCCCTGACCTGTAAAAGATAATACTGAGAAATTCCTTGAACAACAAAGGTTGATTAAAACTCAGCCATGCAGGAAGAATGCAATCAAGGGTCTGGCTGTCAAATCCAGTTAAAACCTCCTGACGGATTAAGGTGATAGAAGGTATATCCATTTGATTGGACAAAATGGCTCAAGGCAAAAAGACTCTGCCACTAAGCCCGAGAGGCTCAAGGACCTATAGTTATGTCAACAGAGAGTCATATTTACCAGGTCACTCTGGATGGAGCTCATGGCGTCTGGCACTGGCTGGAATCACACAGATTTTTGCAGCTGACTTTTTGAGAGTTCCACCACCAGAGGAACCATGGGTCTGGGCTAGAAGCATGTATGATCGTTTGACGCTTAGCTCTTGGGTCTCCAACTTTCTACAGGTGAGAAGCAGGTTGGGAAAACTGACCAGCCCCTGAGGACATCAAAACCCTCAATGTCCACTTCAGATGCACCAGGGCAACAGAAGAGAGGAGACCCCTTTGGAGGCCGAGGTAAGACTCAAAGAGGCCAAACACCAGCACTTAGGATAACAGAAGCAAGGCCCAATGGGGATACGTTTACCACCACCCGTGTGAGGTCTGCTCGTCGCTTTTGCTCATGGGGCTTCAGGACACATGTCATCGTGTACTCTTCCCAATTGTGAATGGGAGTGCTTATTTTGATTGTCCTGTTTTTGTTCGGCCATGGTACATTTCTGGAGGTGGGCCACACAGTTTTTTCATGTTTCTATAGATCAAGGGAGGGTCATATGTAGGTGTGCTGTAGTGACGAGTGCTCATCACTCAGGGATCATGGACACTGAGGTTTGGATGTTGACTTCATGAGACTTTGGAGTGCCTTGAAAGCGAACATGAACCACGCAGATGCCTAGAGAGCGGACTGTGTAGTGTTAGTGCTGTTTGCTACACAGTTCTGTCGGAGTTTCCGCATCCAGGCCTAAAGCAGGACTGCGTTGCCGAGGTCGCTGTTGGTGGGCGCAGTCATAAAACCAGTGTGGCCCATGAGCCGTGGCCAGAGTGAGGGCTGAGGATTTAATCGATGGTGCGACACAGTTCCGAACTCTCCGAATCGCCCCAGATTCAGACCTAACCATGGTGTCCTTTTATTCTCAATTGCGGTTGCAAACTTCTGAAAGGAGAGGACACCAATAAACTAACAAATTCTAAACTGGGGACGATGGAATTGTGGAGTTAGAAATAGTGAGATGGGAGACAAGGAAGAAAAAATAAAGTTGCAAAAATGAAAAAAGAAAAGGAAAAACTATTGAGGGCAGGGGCAGTAGGCAGGAAATATTCCCAGGTATTAGGACCAGTTTTGACGGGGGTGGCTCTATCGGTGTGGGACCAAAGCTGACTGTGATTAACTAAGTCACATAGCGCAAGCTAAAATGATGTCACTGAAACCTAAAATTTGGGAGTTACTTGTTTCCATATCAGAACTTCACCAATCCTGAGTGACACCAAAAGGAAGTCTCTGTCACTTCCCCAAACATGTCTCATCAGGAGATCTCTGCACGAGCTCCAGTCCTTCAGTATTTGATATTCAGAATGGAATTCTGATATTTAATTTAAAATTTGTTTTCATAAGAAATTATTGTTATCAACTTGTGAGAAGTTCTACAGTACAAAAGTTCTTAAATATTATTACATTTAAATGACTGGGAAGTTGGTAGAGCTGGAATTAACGTTGAAAGTGCTTGTTGATGTAAGTGATTCTATTTATAATGTTAAGATAGACTAGCTTAAATACTCCATTTTCGCTGCAATGTGGGTTGAAGTACTGAAAGTTAAAATTACAGGTTTTGAATGAATTTACCTATGAATTAAGCCGACTACTCTTAGGAAATGTGTCAGCAATTTATCGAAGCCACATGCATATTCATTGTAAGTTTACTTGTACTAAAAACCTTAATTGTGCCAACACTTTTACAATGATATGATTGTGATGGAGATCCAACACAGCATCGTTTTGTTTCTCATCAGAGAAAACTGTGTTTGTCTCATCAAGAACTTTCAGGGCTAAAATAATTTTTGTGAACTGCATGAAAGAAAGATCGTAGGAGGCGAGAGCTGACTTAGCACTCGGCCTCGTTCTCTGCTCCTGTCTTCATACAGTTTTTGTCTCCAGGAATTTTTTTCTTTAACTTTTGGATTGCACATTTGATAGGAAGCATTTAAGATTTTACTTGGTGTTTCTTGTTGATTCCATTGGAATGATTGGTCCAGTACTTAGTTGCCATAGTGATGGAAAGGGCCAGAGAACAACCTCTCCTGGAGGTCTGACTATGAAGGAAGGGGGTGTCGCAGCAGCTGCCGGGGGTTCATGTGGGTGAGGGTCAGGCGGTAAGGCCCGAAGACACACGTTTGTTGGCAGACAGAGACGGAGCGGGCAATGCACTCCTACAGGAATAGAAACGTCTCTTCACCTAATGGCACTGCTTGTGAACAAAGACTTCTAGGACTCTTTGGGGGAAAGCAAAGTCCCTGCTGATTGTAGCACCGGGTGAGAGGGAGACGAGGTGACCATCCCAGGGATAGAAGTTGTGCTGCGGTGGCATTTGCAGTCACAGGGGGGCGCTGTTCAAGCCGTAGCCTCTGCCACTAGTCTGCATTGCTTTAGAGCATTTTCACCCAGTCCTGCTACAGGGATGTCAGAGGTCAGGATTCTCTGAGCCCGGGGGGCCTCACAAGGGCCGGCCTCGGTGTTGAACTTCGGAGAAATAAAAATAGGGAAGAAGCCTTGAATAAATTCTCAGATTTTTGCCAGTCAGGATTGTTTTTCTTACAATTGCTGCATTTCCCAAAGCAAACGTGTGGAGAAAAGGCAGTATGTATCCTGCTTAACATCCCGTTCACAGGTCGGGAGGGGGCGTGAGGAAGGAACTTCAAACACTGGAAGATGAGGAAGGGCTGCCAGCAACATTCCGTACAGCGCCCGGGGCCAAGAGCCTGTCCCCACCGTCGGAGACACGTCGCCGCGTGTGCGTGGCGTTGGTGGGAGATCAAAGTGGGTCCCAGTGGGCTTCAGACACGTCCGAGTAGATCGGGGCTGTGCGCATGTGCCAGAGAGGAGGGTCTGGACAGACAGTGAAAGGAAGGAGCGCGTTTAAAACGGGAGGCAAATGAAAATCCAAGAACGGTGAGGGAGCAGGCATGGCGCTCTGAGTTGCCGAAACTTTTACACACATTTTGACAAAGAAGAGGATATTTTTAACAGTGGGAAACGAGCACAAGAAGATGAATTTGCAAAGGTCGGGCTGGGACGCTTTCACGAAGAAACCTGGATGATATGTCCTGCTTTCACTGTCCCCAGGTTTATTTTGCAACAGTTTGAGGGCAGTTCCCAGAGAAAGCACTGAAATTCACACACACACAAAAAAAACCCACACCCTTTTTATTAGCCTATAGATAAGTAAAAGGTGAATTTATTTTATTTAGCATACACTAACCGTGGTAACTAGCATTTCCTGTGAAGAGGGAGACTCACAGGAGGTCACCCACGAAGATGACCTCCCTGAGCGGACCAGTCAGGCCCCTCTGTGCGCAGTTCTGGCGCAGCCCTTGTCCCGGGCCTTGCCCTTGGCCCGTACCCCAGTTTTGGCAAAAATACCGAAAAGTCAGTTTAGCAAGAATCACCCTTACTCTTGACAGCTGAACACCCTTGAATATGTCGAATTCTGCATCCCACCCCTTTGCTCACTCTGGCCTGCCTTCAGCGAGAATCCTGTTAAACCACCGCGGCAAAGCATCGCCCACCCTGATGTCTCTCCCTGGTGGTTTTCCGTTCGCCGGTTGTCCCCATCCTTCCTGGTCCCAAATCCCAGTGCACTAGTCCTTCTCCTGGGGGCCGAGCCCTAGCCCTCCGGCTCCTCTGTGGCGATAATACGGACACTGCAGCTTCGGTCCTGAATGGAGGCTGCCTGACCACTTCAGCAAACGTCCTGGCGATGTTTTCTTCAACATCGCACATGACCGTTCCACGAAATTAAAGAAGGCAGTGGACGAAGTGAGGCGAAGAGTCGACGGAGAGGGTTCTTTCAAGTTTCATTGCCCTTGTGGGAAATCTACGGGAAAGGGAGTATTCTGCCAAAGAGAGATTTTTTCTGCTGTGCAGGCAAGACCTGTGGAAAGGATTGTTCAGATTGGAGGAGGAGGGTCAAAGGCCTGGGTGGCGGGTAGCCTAGAAATGATAGTGGACAAACGTCAGCACTTGGCTGAAGTGGACGCGGTGAGGACGGAGCCCGGGGGTGGGGGCGGTGACAAGGAAGGAGCACATTTCAGGCCTGTTCTGGGTGCTGTCCCCACAAACGACTTAAATCCTCCCAAAGTGAAGAACTGAACCAGCAGCGTCTCACTCCTGAGGACCAGAGTCGTGCCATAAAGCTTTTATAGGCGTAGGTATACCCCTCACTTCCCATTTATCACATGACAGTACCTTCCACATGGATTCAGGAGCCATTTTCATTTCAAATAAATTCTGCAAAGCATTTAAGAATTTTCTTCAATTAATCATGTCTTAACTTGACCTTTGAAACTGAGATTATACAACCCATTTTAAAACTCATATCTGTTTTCCGTGCTTACTTCTTGCTTATGAAAATTCTGTCACTTAACTCAAATCCCTGTAGTGCGTATGTGAGCTGCTGCATAATTTTGTGATAGGCATTGCGATCTGTCATGTATTTAGATCACTCACATATTTTCGTCAACTTGAATATTTTAAAATATTATGATGACAGAGGGCCCTTGTGTCTTCGTTGGTTCCATGTAGCTCCCAAGAGGCAGCTACTCTGAGTAACGGATTGTTTACGGAAGACCAAAAGTACATTCACCTTTAAAAAGAAAGCAACACAACCTTGGAGAAAAAGCCTTCGCAATGAACTTGAAATACGTTGCCTGCCCTAAGATTTCTGCCCTACCTGTTTCTCTGGTGTTAGCCAGACCTCAGACTGCTGTGGGTACCGCCGTAATGAAGTGTCTCTCTCCTTCATGGTCCTCACTCCCTCCCAGCTCGTCCTTTGTGAAATATATTCCCCCCTTTCCTCCATGGGTCTTCTTTTACACGCAGTAGGTGTGCAGAACTCAGAGCTTCTTTTAGGAGGACGTTTACATGACAGAGCCTCCAGCGCTCCGGGCACACCAGTCCGCGCCCTTCTCCACAAGAAGATGACATCGGTTAGCAGTGGCGTTGGTTCAGGCGAAAGTTCCAATGCCATATGAACCAACTGCATGGACATGAATGTCCTTGTTGAAAACACGATGGTGTTTCTTGATAAGGGAGCACGTCGCTGTGAGATTTCTCCTCTGACCACAGTCAGGGAAAGGCTTCGTGAGCGTTGGTTGTGCGAGTGGAGTTTCAACAGCTCTCCGGGAGGGACGGAAGGAGCTACCAGCACAGAGGGCTCAGGCACACAGATGAGTAAGTGCAGACGGGTGCTGGGGAGGCAGGCGAGCGGTGAGCGCCGGGACAGCTGGACCCAGGCCGAGCAGCGCAGGCTCCGGTGGAGAGGCTGCGGGCCACCAACCTCAATCATACAGTTTCAAAATACAATGAAATATAAATGCAGGTACTGTTCATAAAAACCGGGCCATTTAAAAGAGGATTTCATGCATTTCAGCCATAGATAGGCATTCAGAAGATATATTTTTCCACACTGTCTATTTTAGAAATCCTTGCCAGTGCCCAGCCTTGTGCACGGCTTAACAAATATTTATGGAAACGTCTACCATGGTGCATCTGAGTGCAAGGTCTCTGTGCCTCCATTTCCCATTCACTTTGCACCCTGTGTTTTACTAAATACCCCCCAGCGTGGAATGTGCTCATATGTGTGTTGATCTGTCCATATTTGGAGACAAAGCCTGCTTCTCCTTGTGACCCTAAAAGGCAGGACTCTAATCCACAGGGCGGGGCTTGGTCTGCAAAGAGGCAGATTTGCACAGAATTTTCTGATGAAGAGGACTGGCCACAAATAACAGGCAGTGAAACATGCCCGAGCTCATCATGATTAGTTTTCCACAGAAAGGCTAAAACCCCATGTTGGAAATTCAGGATGTTCACATACACCAGTTCTGGTGCCTTTCCAAACGTGACTTCTCCTGAGCCTCTGACTGTCCCCCACACGCAGTGCGCTCAGAAGAAGGACTTAATTCCATTGCTTCTGTTCTGCCGTCTCCACGTTAATTATACCGTGTTAAACTCAGAAATTGTTTTCTGAGCCCGAGGAGGAAATTGTTCCTTGAGATGGTCATAAACTGCCAGAGACGAGAAGTAATCCCCAAATTTCTCAGCACACACACTTCGTTTTCATTGTAATTTTAGAGATGAAAAAGTCCTAGCCTAAGCGAATTGATTTCCCAGCCTGCGCACCTTTTCAAGAACTGTCTGACTCAACGTGAACTAAAGAACTCTTAGACTTCTTTGTGTGAATTTATCAACGTAAGGAAAACACACCAGGAAAAGTTGTTTCATTAAGTGTGTCTAACCACTACCATGTTTTCGAGGTGTTGCCCGGTGACCTTAAGAAGCAAGAGGAGTGTCCCAGTGGATGAGGGACAGTCGGGAGACACAGGGACTAAACCTGCGACCACAGGGTCTGATGCTGCTACTGCCAGGACCTGGCCGCACAGGTAAGTCTGCTCATCATTCATGTGTGAGGTTGTCACCCAGAGGCCAACGTGAAGGGCCTGATTGGAAGGAATGATGGTTGGACATTCTGCTTGCGAGGGGGACCTGTTGACCTTGAACAGCTTGGGCAAAAAAAAATGCTGGAGTGCTTGTGCAAGCGATAGACACCCTTCTGGCACTCGCTGCTCTGTATGAGGCGCTGGAGAGCAGGGCATGACTCTGCACTCCATTCTCCTATGCTCATTTCCTGAGCGCCGCTTATTTAAGCTGCATTGTGTTTGATGACTTTGGAATTAGATGCCTTTTCTATGTGTTGGTCAGTTTATCTTTAGGAAACTGATGTTTCCCCAAGGTCACAGCAAATATATGCTGTGTTGTTTGCAAGTATGCGTTGCTGAGAGCAAAATATTAGCATCAGCCAGCATTGCCCCACCAGGGTTTATTCCTGAAGGTCTGAATCTTCATGCTGGCCGCAGTAATGGCAATAGCAATATGTTATTTTCTTACATAACAACAATGAAATGCTACTTAGTGCAACATTATACAAGCCCAGTTAGTTTCTAGTCTCTTCTGTAACACCCCCCACAGCGCTGTCTATTTCCGAGCCTGGGTTCTGGTCTATTGCGGACATTAATGGAAGATAATTACACACAACTCTGCCAGATAGACCATTACTTCCAATTCCCTTTGAATCTTTTAAACAAAATAGAATGGATCTTTCTCGATCATTTAATTATTGAATATAATTACTTAAAAGTTTGTAAGAGGACTTCTTATGTTCAGTTAAGAATAGATCATAAATCAAAATGTTAGATCTTCAACACTGGATATATTCTGAAATTAAAATAAATAAAAGACCAGGAAAAAAAAGCCAGATCTTGTTATAGCCATATTATTGGCAAAACCCCTTGCACAAATTTGCCAGCCATAAAGACAGGAACGCTGCTTTATTAACTGCTTCGTCTACAGAGCCAGGAAGATTGTCTGACACTCACAAGAGATTCGATGAATAGCTACCAGATGAACAAATGAAATCGAACTTCACAGCATAAGCCTGCATTTAACACAGTTCAGACTTTTTAATTTGACACATAGAAATGGAACCAGAGGGGTATTTGTTTACTGTTTTTTCCCCTTTTGGTTTAAGAGTCAAATGATCATCGAAGCCATGGATCCAGGAGAACATTTTCTGAATGACCTTGGCTGGTTTTGTTATGCGTTCAAAGGGCTGAGAAGAGCCCACCGAACTGGGCTGCCCATGGCCCTCATTATATCATCCCGCCAACGAGGCGGTGGTGGGTGTCCACCGTGCATTCCCTTCTGGGAGAAAACACAAAGAAATATAAGCCCGTCTCTACCCCGAAGGACCTAGCAGTCAGAGAGGAGTGGTCCACGTGTGCGGGACCTCCCTCCCCCAAAACATTATGAAACAGTGTTTTCATAAACACTGAGCTGCTTAATGGATTAAAACCCCTATCTGAAAAATACAACGCAAAACGCTTCTCTTGTTCTTGAGGGCAGCAGCCAGGTCTTCTGTCCACCAGAGGGGGCGCACTGGCGGCCCCAGGCAGGACTACAGACTTAGTGTGTGTTGCCTACACAATGTTACGAAGGAAGGAGTCAATATTGAACAAGTAAAGATTTTAGATGGTGAAATATTTTTATTGCTTCTCTTGGAAAATAATTTCAGAAAACCTGGCATCATTGGGTTGGTCTTTTTTTGGGGGGAGCGGGGGAAGACAAGATGAGCAGTGGCTGTTACTTTTAAGAGGTACTGATGCCTTCACACCAAATGTGACTCTTTTATATATTTTCGTTACTCTCCTTGGAGCATACGAATCTGTTGTTCTGGTGCTTGCTTCCGCAGTGCGTCTCTGTGGGCTGAGGTTTCCTTTGACCTTGCTGGTACAAAGGGCAGGGATGTCTGTCTCCCATTTTAGGACAGCTAGGGCAGTGAGGTTTCTAGGAAGGTGGGTTCTTACACATAGAGTGGGCATCATCCCCCTGCGCCTTCTAATTATGTGCAGGAAAGGTCTAGAGACCAGACCTAGAACCATCATTAATCTAATGTTTTGGGCTTTGTGGCTTTTGCTATTGCTTTGGTATCAGCAGTCCGTCATTTCATTAATTATTTCTTTATCCTGAACTTCAAGGAATGATTCTTTGCTCTGCTCATATGAGCTTCCTCTCCAAACTCATGCAGACCTCACGAGCATTCTAGACTTCAACGTCCATTTATCCCATCCGTTCTTTATAAATGTCTATTCTGGCAATTTATTTTCATTTCTCTTTTTTCAGTTTTAGAAACCTTTGTTGAAATAGAATCATTTGTGAAAGATAAATTTGTTAATGTGGTTTGAATGGAAAATGGTCAATTTTGCCCTTTGCTATCCGTAGTCTTTCTCTACTATATGTAAATCCTAGATTTTTTGGGGGGTGGCAGGGGGCAGGCAGACTGGTCTCGTTTCTGGTGATGGACACAGGTGGAGAGAGAGAAACCTAGACTACGGTTTTTTACGGGAGAGGTGAGCTCTTTTACTATGTGAGGAATTCCAGCACGTCGTTCGAGTTCAGCCAGTTACTGTGGAAGTCTCTCGCTCTCTCTTCAGCTGTGGTGTCTGGCACGGTAGCTGGTGCTTCCAAGCTTCCTAGCTGCTGGCTCTTCAGCAAGTGCAGTCAGTCGGCCTTGCAGCCGCTGTTCCGGTTGTCGGGCCATAGAATCGAGACTCTTTCCTCTCGAGGGGCTCACACCCCAGGGCCTTTACAGACCCCTGACCAGGGAGTTCAAAACTTCGTACTATCGTCAGTGGAGCAGACATTAGGGGAACGTACAGGAAGCACACGTACTTGACCTTGAGGGAGACAAAGAATTGAGTCTGTCGGAGAACGTGTTCACTATGACTTGGAGTATTATTTCACAGTAGCAGCTGAGCAACTGGTCATGCGTTTGAGAACAAAAGAGGTTCAGCTGTGCCACGACATTTGCAGCTTGTCCTGGGGGCTGAGGCGTGTACACATGACCCGAAGGTGGCCGGTCAGAGCTAGCTCCTGAGATTTTGAATCTGAAGAAATAGATTCCAATGACTAGCATGAAGGATTGCTTCCAGAAACAATGAGAAGCGGCAGCAGCGTCCACTTCCGTGGGTGGTGGGGCCAGCAGTCACAGGGGAAGTGTCCTGGGGCCAGGCCAGTGTGCCTGGTGGCGGCAGCAGGCAGCGGTGCCCACCCACGATTGACACTTTGTGGTGTGATTTCAGCTCGGGTTCTGGCTACAGAGCTTCCCTTTCTTGGGGCCCAAACTTCCCATTTTTCCCCCAGAAATTCTATAATCTATTTAACACTCAATCAGCACTTTTCATTCTTGCTTAAATCAGCCAGAGCTTGCGTTTGTAGCTTGTGATTCAGTACTGCACTGTGGTTAATATGTGATGATAGGTGACAAAATTGATAACATGTGCCACTGTGTTTGCTGCTAAAGAACTGGAAAAGGACAAGAGTCAGGCTCCTGAGTGTCAGTGACAGCCACAGGCTCCCTCAGGACCGTTCATCAGGCAGAGCTCCTGCGTCCCCGTCAGTATTGAACACACTCTGCTTTGTTGAGTACATAGTTACCAGGTCTGGAGAGAAATACTTCTTGCTACTTAACTAGGTGAAGAGACTTTAATAATTGCACTGGGGGCGGTGAGGGCTTTCTGCAGGGCCAGAGAGAAGCCTGCACACGCCGTGGGACACATTGTAGCATCCCCAGCTCCCTTCTGAGGCCATGGAATCCCAACTCCTACTACTTCATCCACGGAACTTAAGGAAACATTGTCACCCCCAAATGGTGGTAGCTAATTACCAGGCCTGGGGCCTGTCACTGTTGTGTGGTTTAATCAGCATAGACACCTGGAGAAAGGCCCGAGGCTGCGCTGTCAGGTGTGCAAGCCCAGCTGGGGACAGTGCCCCACTGGACAGGCCCCTGAGTGTGGAGCATCGACTCCGGGGGCTTAACTGTGCTTTCACGAGCCGTCGCCGCTTTCCCCACGTCTGCGGTTTGGGACACGCACAGAAATCACAATGAAAGGGAGTTCCGCCTGGCCACTCCTCTCCCTCACAGCAAGCCGGACTCGGAGTTTCTTGAACAGCCCGGGCATTTATCACCATCTCAGTCTGGGGGACAGAGACAGATTTAATGGCAGCAACGAGTGAGAACTGATCTCTTGTCTTCATCTTCAGATGCTCTGCATCACCGTTGGACTATCCCAGTGAAAACTCCTCTGGTTCGGAGCCGCACGCTGGCTTTCCAGCAGTTCTGGGCGACACTCTCGCCAGCTCAGAGCACGACACACGTCACTGAGTGAAATGGTGACTTCGTGGACAGGAATGTTTTGTTTCATGTGTGAGAAGAACTGTGTTGAACAAGGAAGTCATCCTCAGGTGGTAACTGTACACCTGGGTAACTCTCGTGTCCCTTGGAGAGCTCTGTGCTTAGCCAGCCAGCTCTTCAGGAGCAGGAGACTCAGAACAGTCTTTCACGTTCTAACGAGCACCGTAGGAGTCACCTCGGTGGCTGTGTTTTTAAGCTTATAAAGCTCCCACTGCTTGAGTGAGAGTTTGCTATTATGCCAGCTTTTCCGCTAGGCACTTTCTCTCTATATATCGCCTCCTTGGAAGATGGCTAGCTCACTCAGGTGCTTATTTTTCAAATCCATCAGGCTTAGTCTAATGCAAACTCCACCCCTCCATCCTTCCTACTGGCTTCCCCATTCTTCTGTTCTGTCCATTGCTTTTATCACCGGAAATTTAAACATAAATCGTGAGCAAGAATGAAAGCTCCTCTTCTGGAATTTAACAAAATGAAATCAACCCAGCATGCCCCTATCTGGCCTCTGAGCACGTGATTTTTAGTCTTTAGAGCAGCATCACTCCGCGTAGTCGGAACCAGCCTGCAGGGCAGCACAGTATGGATGCCTCAGGATGTAAACCCAATGCATCTGCCTCTGATCCCTGGCTCGCCCGGGATCATCAGCCGAACAAGTCACTAGCTCTCTGTTTGGAGAGGTTACTCTGAAGAAATAATAGGGCTGAAGTAAATGATGTCTAGTGTCCCTTCCACCTCGGGCATCTCCAGGGCTGTGACCTACCGAAGATGTGCATTAGCCCCAATGTGTCTTCCCGAGTCAGTTGCATTGATCCACGTGCCCGGTCGGCATCTATACTTGAGAAACGTACAGGCGTCTCAACTTGCAACACGGTCTAAGCCAAACAGAGCCTCTTTCTTTCCCAATCCAATTGAAAATCCCTAAATGGATCTCTGATAGAACTCCCTGCCTCATAAAATAAATGAGAATAGGAGATAATCTGGGGCTTTCTCTCTCTTACTTGGAGCATCAACTCCATTACCAAACCCTCTCACATCAGTTACCAAGTCCCCCTCAGATCTGTCCCACTGACTTCCTTCCACTCTCACTTGCTCCAACGGAGCTCAGGGACTATGTCCTGCCTTCACCCCCCACCTCAGCGTTAGCATCGGAGTCTCCTAGTTCGTCTGGTTGTCCCTATGCTATGTCTCTTTTCCTGTCTCCACAAGGTCACCAAGAGCGTCTCTCTCCCCACCTTTATACAATCTTTATTGATCTCTTAATCGATATCCTGCAAACCTCCTATGGCCCGTGATACCCTGACTTATGTGATTTCAATAATTTTTTCATTAGTCTCTCCTCATCACTCAGCATGGTTTTCATTTGTTCTGCGCTGAAGGCTTCCCCACCCCTCCCACCTTCACCAGTGACTCCTACACACCCTCCAGGGTTCAGCTACGGGGAGCCTCTCGGGGAGAGGCAGGCTGCATCCCCGGCTCTTCCTCTGAACACTCGCAGAGTCCTGGAACGTCTCTGCTGTTGTCCTCATCACATGCGTTTGTTTATTCACTGAACTGTCTTCATTCTTGACTCTCCAAGTTCTTGGGACCGAGGACTGTATCTTCATCCCCATCTTATTAGCGTGTGTTAATTTGTTGGTAAAAACGCACCATCTTAAAAGTAAGATGCCATAAATATCTCCAAGATCTTGAAGTAGACAGTGATGAGAGAAGTATGCCACTGAGTTATTTAGGATCCAGAAATCTGAATACAAAAGCTGAGGGAGCATTCACAGTGGTGGGGGCTTCAGCCCATCCCTCCCACTGATGACAACTATCGGCTCAACAAAATGTGGAAACAGCTTCTAGAGGCTGGGAACCATGGACACAAGCAGGCGTCTTGTGGAGGAAATTAAAACATTTCTTTTCTTCTTTCTTTCAAGTTCCTGTTCCACAGGTCAGGATGTCACACCATTTGGAGATAAAACTGTGACAGAGTCATGTCATCCTGTGAGCTGGAAGGCAGGAAAGGGAGCCCCTTTGGTTGGAACATAGGCGGGGGGTGGGTGGTAGAGGGACAGAACCAGCTAAGGAGTTCCCCTAATTCTGTGTATGAACCCTCAAAAGTTCTAGACTGTACGTGTGTCTGGAGATTCCGCCCAGTGTAGCAGAGGCTCGGAGAAGTATGCAGAGAATGGTACCAGCCCCCGTGGCAGGTGACACAGGGCTTTGGGTGTGAGACTGGCGCGATGGACCGCCTCCCGAAACAAAACCCGACGTTTTGCGGAGATGTACGACAGAACCCAGAGCACACCGCATGCTTCCACAAGGGGAAAATCGAAATTACGCAATATTGGAAGAACCAGGAAAATATGATTTATGCTCAAGGAAAGGCAATAAAAAGATTTCAGCTGCAAGCTATTTCAGACATTGAAATTATCGGATAAAGAAAGGACTTAAAGCAGATCTTATAATTATGCACCGTGAGATAAATGAAAAGTCATTTGCAGTAAATGAAAGGATAAAATATATAAGACTATAAAAGGCTATTTGTTTTCTCTTAAGTTCCATAAGTTTCCAAATTTATTAGTGTATATTTGTTCACTATGTTCTTTTATTAAGCCATTAATCTTCTGTTGTGTTTGGAATTATTTCTCTTTTACATTCAGAATTTATTTGCATGTTCTCATTTATTTTATCCTCTTGGCAGAGATTTGGCTACATTGTTGTTCTTTCCTAAAACACAGTTGTTGTTTATCCAATTCTGTTAATCTACTGATTTTTCTCTGGAATATCTATTGATATTCCTGACCTCTATCTACTGTCACAGTCATTATTTTCTTCCTCCTCTCTCCCTTGGGCCTGCTCTATTCATCTTTCACCAACTCAAAATTAGATATGTTGATATTTTTAAATAATTTGCCTTGTTTTTGTCAAATATATAAATGTTTTATTTCTTTTTTAGTCCTACTTTATCATCTACTCCCTATACTTTTGAAATGCAGTGTTTTCATTTTCAGTTTGTTCTAACTATTCTTTTTTTTTTTAAGATTTTATTTATCTTCAGAGGGGAAGGGAAGGAGAGAGGGAGAGAAATATCAATGTATGGTTGCTTCCTGTGCATTCCCTGCTGGGAACTGGCCTGCAACCCAGGCATGTGCCCTGACTGGGAATCGAACCGTGATCTCTTGGTTCACAGGCCCGCGCTTAATCCACTAAGCTACACCAGCCAGGGCAATGTTCTAACTATTCTTAATTAATATTTACAATTTTATTTCTATAACAAATAATGAATATTTAATAGCAATCTATACCTATATGCATAGAAATATTTTTATATTTAACTTTATGTAATTTATAATTTAATTGTCCAGTCATATTTAATGATTTCCATTTTTATCATATTGTCATCAGCAAAAGCAAATTCTAGGTTATTGACTTTGTTGAACTTTTTGAGATTTTTCTTTTGGATATTGCATTGTCAAGAAACAAAATTCAGCTGAGTAAGTTTTAAAGATCTTAATGATTTTATCCAAAAATTCACGAATGGAGCAGCATCCCATGTGGCAGATGGCAAGGAACCCCAAAGAGCTGGACAAGATGTAAGGCAGACAGAAGGGGGCTGGCCGGGCAGGGAAGGAACTAGCAAAGACTGGACTGCCTGTGGACGGGTCACCTTTTCCTAGGGAATGACAGGGGTCTGTCACACAGATGATGTTACTCGTGCTGACCAGGTGATTCCAGGCAGACTCGTTGAAGGTCCCCCTTCCCCCGTACCCCCACCCCTGGGGGAGGTTGAAATTATAATTCATTAGGTATTAAGTCAATGCCTATAATTTTGTTTGTTTTCCAATCATGCTGAACGCTAAAACACATTTTTTGAGACGCACCGTGCATTTCATTGACCACGTCCCACCATGGGCGTTATGGAAGCGAGGACACAGCACTCGAGTGCCCCTCAGCCCGGCGTCTGCTGCACTCCTGACCGCCCACCGGGCCTCCTTCGCCCACCCCAGCGCTCACCTCTGCTCCCGTCGGCTCTCCTGTCTGCTGAGCCGTCTCTAGTTTTCACGTCGCTCTCACGCATCCACGAGGAGAGCCAGTCTCCAAAACCAAGTGAGGGCAGGCGCCCATACATTTGTTCTTTTTCCTTTTTTTGAACAAATCTTATTACACTTTAAACAAATCTTCACAAAAGGAAAGAATCCCATCTTAACATTTCTGGGAGCTTCAGGCCAGCATATTAAATTTGACGAAATCTCAGACCTTACATACAGTCATTCTTCTCAAGAATCAACGGCAGGTCATAGGAGCAGATCCTGCCCAGAATATGTTTACGTACTTCAAAGATCGCCTTTTCATGAGGGCCAAATGGGGCTGGGTGAGCAGTTTTAGCGATGGACTCAATAAGCATTACGGCCGAGAAGGAGGGGGTTGTTTCGCTTGTACGATGAAATTGATGGTCATATAAATAAAACACTGAAGGTCTGCATCGATGTGATTATTAACCCATTTTTCCTTGTCTCATGTTCGGCTCTAAGGCACATGGTATCATCTAGGTAAAAATCGTGATTTTTAGGTACAAAGCCAACTGCGGGAGATGGCTCGGTAAACTTTCCAACTCCCTGGCTCCCTGACAGTGGTGACAGCCTTTGTAATTAGTTTTGGCTCTTTGCTTCTTGAGGCGCCTGTAAAACCCACAGCCTCGGATCCACCTTCCAGCAGAATTGGTACCTATCATAAAAACCGCAGTTGAGTTAACTGGTGCATCGGCTGACAGGCGCTGCCGAGGGGCCGAGCCCCGAGCTCCCCGGCGTGACTTCAACTGCTCCCTTATAACCGTGCTGGCTCAGAGCGTGAGGAGGCTGCGCTTCCCCACGGCTCCAGTGAGGCACAAATGGAAGACTCTGGCATCAAGGGATGTCAACCTGACCATTTTCATAAGCGTCAAACACTCACAAATCACAAAAAATAAAAAGATATGCCCCGCATGAGGATATTTTATAGATACCAAGTGATGAAACTATATTGCTCAGCATTAAGCAGCAAGGAAACTTTCTGGTAACTAGATGGGTACAATGTCATAGGTGATACAAAAACTATCTACTTTTCAAGTTTAGGAAATCCTTTATAAATGTTACTAGAGCCTCATATTTTAAAGTTCAAGGAATTTGGCTCTTTTTCCTTATTTGACCCCCAAAGAACTTCTCATCTACTCAGTGAAAATGCATTTTGAAGCTATTGTTAAAAGTTGTCTATTTTGCGTATTCTTATAAAACAATAATTCCTGATGTGTCTGTTTAGAAAGCCCTCTTTCAAAGGACAACTAATGCATTAGGATAATTATTTATAAATCTGAATGCTTCTTCTTCGGGAGAGCATGAATAGACCACTGGATGGTGACTCCTTCACTCATTTTGTGTATTCTACAGCCAGTGAAGGAGAATACTTCCCAAAGTGTACACAGGCTATTAAACATTAAAAATTAAAAGTACCTCAGAGTTACATCAATTACGTTAAGTTAACCTGAACCCACATTTCCTTTAGAAAGTAGATAGTTTTGGGACACAATATCTTTTTCAATTCCATGGCATTGGCCATGGACGTATACAGGAATTTAAAACATTATTAACTATACAGAGTAAGTCACTCAGTAGATCCTTAAATGAATTCTAATGCTGCGTCTAAGCTCCTATGGAATAACTGTACTCTCTTCTTGATATATGAGATTGATTCAAGCATAGAGGTTTGTGGGGACAGTGGATTTTGCAGCTTTTCCTGGGAGACTTTATCTGTCCCACTGAGTCACTGGAGGTAGACTTGCAGTGCACCTCACTGGAGGTCAAGCTTCAGCACCCTTCTCCCCATTGCCCTTAGAAGGACCCGAGCAAGGTGTTCACGTGGTCATTCGCGTGTTAAAAAATAAGATGTCTCTACCACGCACAGTCAGAACCTCTGTGTATTTGCCCGTCTGCCATCTGCCCTGCTTCCCCTGGCGATGGAGGCCCCTGGAGTGCGGACCTGGCTAAGGGAGCTCGATCTGGGCACACACTCAAGTTCACTGGTGTCCCTTTTATGATCTACTCAAATACCTGCACTTACTCTCTCCTTTTGTAATGCATCTTTCACTAAAGAGGATCCCCAAATCACCGGTGCTTCGGAGACCCGAATCCTGGCTCTGCTCCTGATAGAAACCTAATGTGAACCCTGGGGACGATGTAACTTCGTCAGGGTCCTCGCGGTTTCTGGTGTGGTCCGGCACCGTTTCCGGTCTTTCTGAATGGCTTAGCTTCTGCAGCCAGCGGACTGCCCTTCATCTGGGCCGCGCAGGCCTCCGCACACTGAATATCCACCCACTCCAATATTTCCCATGCTGCACCTGCCGGCTGTGCTTTCTAAAAAATAAAATCTTGTCACTTTCCAACCTCTGTTTTTCATGACAGTGGCATACAGTCCAAAGTCACTACTGTAACTTGCAAAATAATGGATATTCTCTTTCTCTCAGACTCAATTGCACCGCCTTTTCACCCCCAACTTTCATACTCTACGCCTATTACCTCTTAACCAACGGACAGCAATTCCATTTGAGTAATCAGTACAGCAGTCTGCCATCCTGGTTTTAATTTTTAACCCATTTAAATTAGCTTCATTTGCTTCATGACTTGCTTTGTAACTTGCTAGTCAGGATTATGCAGCAGTGGGAAGTAAGTCACTCCAAACAGGAGGATACTTTTGCTTCCGAAGGTCTTCTGCCTGTTCCCCTCCAATAGCTGCCTCTTCTGTAGCATTCAGGGGCAGCAGTGGTGACGCAAGAAAGTGAATCTCCGTGTGAGAATAACTTGCCAGATCGTTTCCTAAACAGCTATTAATAATTACATTGGTCTGCGAAACCCCAAAATGTACATTTTACGTTAAAATATAAAAATGGAAAATGAAGGTCATAAATGACAAACATCTCAGACTTACGTAGTACTGAGTGAACACTGCATTTGGTGATTCAGGATTTTCATGGCTGAATCATTTTTCCTAATTGCAAGGCTTGTATCTTGCCCACAAAAACATAAAAGTTACTAATTTTCCATTATACACAAATAAGTGACGTATTCTGCACAGATGGGTCTCAGATTCGTGTTTGCCAGAGGAGCGTCATTAAGCATCAAACACAAAGAAAACGGCACGAAAATGCATCCATTCTTCATTTTTGCTTCTTTGCAAAAATTAAGAACTGACATTTTATTTTTGGAGAAAAGCTCCTTAGTCAACATTTGTCCTAACATTTTTGTCAGGATTTATAATGTAATGCATGTTAACGTCAAACTCTTGTTTAGAACTGTGTACCTGGGCAAAAATATGGCCTGCTTGCATTTCCAGAACCTAGTGGGGTGTCTGGCTTTCAGTCGATGTTTATTGAAGGTGAGAGAAATTAGCTGAGTGATAAGAGAGGCCAACCAATCATGTGTAAGCACCAGGTTCATTAGCGAGAACGCTGTGCTATACTCACCCCTGAAAAATCGTATGTGGAGTAACTCATTTTATTAACTACGTGTGTATACAACAATACCGTTTACATAATTTCTTATAATGTGTGCATTTATGTTTGCACAAACAGCACTGAAGGTGGGGGCACATGCGTATCATTGAAAGGTCTGGGGAGAAATAAATTACCTTATACACGTAAACTTCCAGCTTTATGTTACTCAGCATATGTTTCTCTCATCCTTAAACATACCGATAACTAGCGTGGTTGCTTGAATCTTGGAATGAAGCTCTAAAAATAGTTGACATTTTGCTGTTTCTATAGTAACAAAGAAAATGGCTTCATACTCTAGGCCTGATCCCACTGAGCTTAATGTTCTCCCTCTATTGCATGTGAACTAGACGGCTATGTTCTTGTAGTAAAACCTGCCACTCTCCTCCCTTCCTGTCTCCGGTGTGTCTTTTAACAATCTGATCACCTGTGTAAGAATCTGAGTGTTTACCTGAGAGGCTTAAGACAGACATTCCAGTTACCTTTCAAGAAACCGAGTTTTACCCCAGAAAGGGCTGGAACCAGCCCAGGCTTTTCTATGACGTGCTTTCAACTGTCCTGGATTACCTCTCCACCTACCTCCATGTCTGATATTTTACCCTAATTTTCCATAATGGGGGATGGACCTGGACACGGAGTTACACAGAGTAACCGCGTTTATTGAGACACTTTGGTTAATCAAGGCAGAGCCTGGTAAATACAGGCAGAGGGGAGGCACTGCCTCTCCAGAAGTCCGTCTCCAGCAGGGGGGTCAGAGCCGCATTGCAGGGAGCAAAAGCAGAAAGCGAAGGCGGCCTCAGACACCTGCGGTATAGAAGAAGCTACGCCCCGGGGGTTGGTGAAGTCTCAAACAGAAACTGCAGCCGTGCCCTAGGTTAAGCATCAGTTGCATCGTACACAGCCTGGAATTAGATGCTCCTCTGTGAACGTGGAAGCATGTCGGCTGCTGTGACCGCCCGGTGACAGCTTTCCGAGTTGTCCAGGCTCTGAGCCATTTCCCGTTCGCAAGACTGCCCCTTAGCTCCAGCCTCTCTGGCCCCTGCCCTCCACAAGCCGCTCATCATGCGACAGCAAATAACGTGCCCCCAGAGGCCCACGACGTGCCCTGTTTCTGGGAGCTCCTGACTGAACCGCACAGAGTGCGGACAAACCTCGTGGCCCAGGGTGACGTGCAGAGGGAAGGCAAACAGGGCCAGCAGAGAGAGCCTGGCAACGGGGGTGCCTGGGAACAAACAGGGACACCCACAGCAGACCGAGAAGAGCGTGTGACATCGGGAGGCCAGGGAGTCTGTTCCCGACACAGCCCACACGGCGACACATCAGAATGGTTTGGGAAAGAGGGAGAGCGAGGATTACAGGTCTTTTCCAGGAAAGCAGTTTTCGCTAACAAGCAGGGGGAAATTTTCTGACTTTGTGGGTTACCTTGCTGTCTGTTTTCAGGACTAATACTATTTGACTAATGTCTAAATATTTGATGAAACTGAGAATTCCATCTGGAAATTTGCAATTCTGGGTATCTAAAATTAAATGTTTGTTGCAGCTGGTATACATCACTTAGAATGTTTTGTTTACCTTAGTCTTTTGAAAGCTATATACAGGAGTGGGCAAAAGTAGGTTTACAGTTGTGAATACATGACAGAGTTTATTCTTGTATCATTTATTAATTATTGTATTATTTCCCATACAAATAACTGTAAACCTACTTTTGCCCCACACTGTGTGTATTAAAGGTTCTTATATATATACCTGAACTTCAGTTTATGTTATGATTTATATGAGTAACCGGAATAAATGGAAAACTGGCCATACTCTATTTTAGTGTTCATCCAAATGTTTTGTCCACATGTATACAAACCATAAAGAACATTTCCAAAGAAAAGATGAGAATTCTATTTCTCTAGGTAAGCATGCAAAGGTTTGGACCGTATCAAGTTAATCCTTGAAATTTATTTTGTTAGCTCTGAATTTAGAAATGTCTGTGCATCTTTCTCTGCCACTATTGTAATATAAGCCCCTGCTCGTGACTTTCATAAGATTTTAATATAGTCATCTCTCTCTCTTGTTCTCTACCCGATGTATCTTTCAAGGATTCTAGCAAAAAACATGCTTGTAATGAACTTCAACATTAGTATAATTTATTTGTAGATTCTCTTAAGAAAATTAACCTTCGGATAATAATCCAAACTTGTTCTCCTGAACAGGCATATCGTTTTTTTGTACTTGATTGAACGCAGTTTGCTTTACCGTCTCAGCCCACCCTGGGGGGGTGGCATTTATGCACAGAAGCAACTCAGAGGGAGAGGGACAGGCAGGAGCCACGGTCTCTTCCTGTGATGCTCTTGTGCAAACACCAGGCAGGCCTTGTCTCATCCGCGTTTCAAGAATGCTGTGGCATATCTTTTTGATGAATGATGAATAAAGGTCCTCTCTGATTCTTGATACATTTACTTTTCCATGGTACACCAATACTGGGTTTCTGAGAATGAAATATAGACTTCATTCCACTGAAACCCAAATTCTGCTCTCAGGAGAGATTCTGTGGGAGGTCAAAGTGCACTTCTCACCAGAGTGAGATCTCCAAAGAAACCTGTCCCCAGATGCCCTGTCTGTGCCTTGTTCCCCAGGGACCTCAACTTCGGCTTCTTGATTCACCCGCAGGTATATTTTCAATTTATAAAGCACTGGGGACACGAAGACAGAGCTGGGCTGGACCTGGCCGCCAGTCCACACCCCAGCTGGGTGTTCCCCTCCCGTGATGGAGCCTTAGCATCTTCTCCACTGACAGAGTCTGAGAGTGGATCCAGTCCAGATGGGGGATCAGGGCACCTCCTCCCGTGCTCCTGGCCAGAGCAAACCACAGATTCAGCCCTTGGTTCTCAGTGTCAGAAACCAGCCTTGGGTGACTCTATCTGCCTGCAGTGGGGAATGAAATCCTCACGGTCACTCGGTGCTTCAAGAGTACAGACAGACTTGATGCATTGATTCTTTCAGCTGCATCGCCAGACAGCAAGTTTGTACCCACCTGTCCGCGTGACTCTCTTGTCACTGACATGTCCTACTTTTCAGAGTAAGGGTTCAGTCGGCTTCTGAGGTAATTTTCAGAGTCTCAGAGGAGCTAGAGGGAGTGTATTTGGAATGAAGCTGGTAGAGTCCCCACTGCCCGGGCGAGGGTTAGACAGTAACAGGGAGCTGAGTGCCACAAGCTCGAGTGGCCCGCGTGGACATTTCCTCTTACTGGTCAGCGGTGTCGTGACCACAGCAACTGCCCCCACCCATGACTTCAGTGTCTGCCCACGGCATTTCCAGATACTTCTTTTCCACACCGAACTCAGAGCCACAGATTGGCCCTACTCCGTATCCCCAAAACTCATCCCCACGGAAGTAGTCAGTGGCACGAAAGAGTTTGAAAGTTATTTCATCTTCCACTTCTGGTTCCAGTGGAGAAGAACACTCTGAGAAGAAAGGATGTTGTTCAGAGTAATGGACTGAGTTGTCATGTGTTTTCAAGCTTCAATTTTCCTTGTAGTAAAATATTATATTTTATGCAGATTTCTCAATCATGTGAGTATGTCATTAACAGTGAATCATTTGAAATAGAGGGGCACTTTCTTTCATATAACACAGTTAAAGGAGTCACCAAACCTGTAGATTTTTACAGAAGGAAAAAAACAATTCTGTATACGAGATATTTTTAAACACAATTCAAAATTTTAATGGGCATGCTGTTTTGAAAAAATATAGAATGGCTGTTTAAAAAGTGGTAAGTTATACTTTGGCTTATTTTATGGGAATCAGATAATTTATCCAGACATGTATTCATGGGCATGACGCGTAGGAATGTGTCACGTCTGTGGCGGCATTCAAAGGACTAAAGATTGCTGCAGCCAACACATCATTTGGAGACTCGATGTCATGTTTCGTCTTAACAGCTGAGCTCAGGATCTGTCAGCAAAATGTCATGTTTGGTTTCTCAGCGCAGTCAGAATTGTGCTAATGACTTCACTTACATGGAGTCCAGGGCAGCTTCTCTCTGTTCCACTTGACCCGATACTATTTTGATCTTGAGTTTTCTTTCCAGCCCTCCTCGCTGCCCAACGCTCGTAAGTTTTGCTCAAATACGGGACAGGGAGGGGTCGTTGAGCGCCGTTCTGAGATCTGCAGTGCGGAGTCATGCATGTTCTCTTGTATCGGATTCTCAGCTTTTAGTGACTCGGAACTTACCACCCCCGTGGAATGGGGTATAACGTATGATACTACTTTAGCAGATTATGTCCCAAGGAGTGTGTTTCGGAAAATAGTTCAGTGAGTGACCAGGGTAAGAACTGAGCCTCTGCCTTGCCTTCCAGTAACTCCTACTCCAGTGTTGGTTGGAACTATAATAAAAAGAGTATAAAATAACAACAACAGAAATGACACCTGTCCTGTTGGCAGACGAAGGAACTGCTCTGACAGCCCGATGGCACGTTGACAGCAGATGTGGTGACACCGTATTCATCATTCCCCTGTGGCCCAGGCTCTGGCGGGGCAAGCCCCCGGGCCATGCGCCTCCTTTTCAGTCCAGTTTCTCTCTGGTGGACAGTGTCTGGGGTTCTTCCCACTTTGCTCTTGTCAGAGAACCTGGGGACCCCGTGCATGCAGCCGCTGACAGGGAAAGAAAGGACCAAAGGATCTCATGGGTTTTTGTGACGGTGTCAGGCCTGGAAGGATAAATGTTGCTTCTGCTTGTCTCCTGTTGGCCAGAGCTCAGTCCCATGGCATCGGCCGGCAAAACCGTGAAATATAGTCAGGGCAGGTGCCCAGGGAAGAAAGGTAAAACATTTAAACTCGAGCAAGTCTCTGCCACCACATGCCACTCTGGTCACCAAATGCCCATTTCATGGGACACTTCGCCTCCTTTCCGAACTGAGGGGCCCTCACTTGGGGGAATCCCACCCAAGAACTCCATCCAACCACTAGTCTATGTGCCTAAGGGACCAGCATTTATTTCTGTCTGATCTAGATGTATGTTGTATGAACTGAAAATACATGTGATTAAAAATCACATGCATGTCCACACCCAGTGTATCACGATGAAGTGAGTGCATGGTAAGTGTAATCAAATTTGCCCGGAAAGGGCAGAATGGAAGATCCGTAGTAGCCACCGCATCTTAGAAAGTATTGGAATCCACAGGGCATTCTTCATGGAAGCCTCCTAACCTAACTGAGGCAGAGCGATTGATTTTTCATGTTCCTATCTCTGCTCTTTGGAAAGTTTTTGTGGGTGTCTCTTATCCCGCGTGGCCAGAGCTTGTGTGGGTGATTCAGAGTCTGGCCTCTTTGGAGGAAATGGCTGTGGCTCCTGCTGCTTCTCAGAGGCCCATCAAATACCCTTGGGTCACTTCAGAGTGTGGAAGACTCAACAAACCGTCATGGACTATTTTGAGACTACTCTTGACTTTCTTTGGCAATACAGTTTCCTCAAAAACTTAAGAAGCTTTTCATCTGTTTGCTCCCAGATAATTCCATGTGGCAATAAACACAAATGTGTTCCTGAGATTATTTCCCAAGCTTGACTTTTTCTATTATTATCTCCACCCACCTCCTCTCTGATTAAGGGCAGCCACTTGTGGCTGCCGAGACAAAGGATCTTGAGTGATACTCTTAACCTGATTTTTTTCCCTGCAAAACCAAGTCACTTAGTTTAATTTAAAAGCTTTCTTGGACTTTTGTTGTTCAAGGCTTTCTTTTTTTTCCTTCCCTTTCTTTGTCCCCCTGCCCCACCCCCTCTTACCTGTTACTATTTATGGCCTAGAGCAGTTAACTTTTCCAAGCCTATCCTGTCCTTGATTGGTAGACCTTCTCTATTCCCTTTGAGCTCTCTCCGAAAATCCTCTTTGTCTTCCATGCTCTCTTTACAATAACTTACAAAAAGCAACTTGTGATAATATCACTCTGACCCCTTCCAGGTGCCACCTGAAAGTGACGGGCTCAGTAAGTATGTCGTCTTCATTTCAAGTGATTGTAGGAAAATGTCTACTAGACGTTTTGCAACAAAATAATATGGCTCACAGCCTTCAAGCTCCCCACCGCCCCCCCACCAGTGGCTCTGTCTTTTGCTGCCTAACCACTAAACCAATAGCCCATAATCAATTTTATTCTTGTCAAACGGTGATGCCATCCTTCTAAGTAGGAGCTTTTGTGAGAGAACAGAACCCTGCTACAGTGGACAGTGCCGACATTCCGGTAGTTTAAGTCAGCAAATGTTTATTTCTCATTCCCATAAGAGCCTGATGTTTGTGTTATTGGGGGACCCACAGGGAAGGCTTCGCTTCTAGACGGTGGATGGAGCTTGGAGATTTCAGATGTTGTCTCTGCCATGTTCAGAGGCTGCCTAGCACTTGGCCATGAAGAAAGAGAGGAGACAGTGAACAGTTCTGCTATTGTCTTTAATGACCCAGAACTCACGGTTGATGCTCATTGCTTCTACCCACACTTCACCGGGTTACGAGAGAAAGACAGTAGTCACATTACCACTAAAGTTTTTAGCCCGCACCATGGGGCACACGGAGCCACCACTTAATGAAATGGGAGCACTGGCTGAGATGAGGTACGTTCGGAGCGTAAGGACCCACATGCTCAGTTTGCACGTGATGAGTGTGAGATCCGTAAAAGGCATTTGTTTGTTAGATCATTGTATGTGTCATAGGGTGAGTGTCAGGGTTCGTCATGTGCACTTAGTAGGAGATACTAAGAGGGAGAGAGTTCTTAAAGTTACAGGACCGGATGAGCTCACTCAGGCATCCGCTGCGGCTGGGGAAGAGAGAGGGGCCAAGGACGGAACTCTGGGCACCCCGACATGGGAAGGAAGTCTGGAGACTCTGGCAAAGGAGCCTAAGAAGGAGTTTCAGTGAGGGCGAGATAAAGTGGGAGGTTGGCAGGCAAGTCCTGAATTCCGGGCAAACAGAATGTTTCAAGAAAGAAAAAAAGAAAAAATCCCTGCTCTTCTAGGTCAGATAAGATGAAGGCCAAGAGTAAATCATTGAATTCTTTTCCTTTATTTTGCATTTTTTATTTTTATTTTTCAGTCACAGCCTACATCTAATGTCATTTTGTATTGGTTGCAGGTGTACAGAGCAGTGGTTAGACAATCATGAGCTTTACACACTGCCCCCCCCAATATTTCTGAACCATTGAATTTTTAAGATGAAAGCCATTAGTCACCTCAGCAGGAGCGATGACTTTGGAATGGGGGCGGGGGACAAGCGCTGGATCCAATGTGGCTTTGGAGAAAATGGAACAGGGCCCTGGGGCATTAACTGGAGGAAGAGGGAGAGATGAGCTGAATTTCGGAGGGAAGTATGACAGCATATTTGTAAAGGACCCCATGAAGTGAAGAAAACTGAAGAGACGGGAGAAAGAAGGAATAGTTCCAGAACAAAGTGTGATCCGGGAGGGGGGTGGGATTTTGCTACATCCCGGGAGAGCTGGCCTTAGACAGAGTCCATCCCTTCTGAAGAGAAAAAAGTTGGGTTAGTGGATTTGTGGTGGGAAGATAGAGACATTCTTTCCTAATTCCTCCCTTTTTTTCTCCCCTAAGAAAAAAGAATGTAGGGTGAAGCGTGGGCATTCGAGACAAGAGGGAAAGGAACCCACGTCTTTCTCAGAGGAGGTGCCCCAGTTCTCAGTACTGCCCCGTGTCCGTAGACTTTGTAGGAGAATGGGGGGCAGCGGGGTGTCGGCAGTGGTGGTGGGTGGCCCCCAGCAGGCTCCTCACCTCACCACAGTGGGGCGGTGCTTAGCCTCCAGCTCTGGCCTAGGCAAACCCACAGTCTTTTTGTCCAGTTTGGGCAGGGGTAGAGTACAAACTGCTGAGATTTAATTTTGGATTTTACAGGCACAGCTGAAGCAAAGAGCTGCTTTTCACCTTCAAGGCAGCTAATTGTCACCGTGCAGAGAGCAGTGCTTCTGAAATTACCTAATTACCTTGGTGACAGAGTGTGGTTGTGTGTGTTGGGGGGGAGTGTGTTTCTTTTATTTTTGCTTTTGTTATTTAATTGCAAAGTCATCTTGGACTAAAACTTTTGCAGGTAACAATACAAATTAATTATTTAAAAATTTTATTTTAAAAATTGAATAAAAATTCATGCAAAAGCCTCAACTTTTTTATCATTCTATTCAACACATAAAAATGTTCTAATAAATCAAAAAGACATAAAACAGTGAAAAGGGTTTACAAATTTGGAGGCATTTCTGATTGAAAATATTTAGATACGTGATTAATATGTAGAATCACCTTTACAGTTATACATTTGTTGTTCTTGAATTATGAGTTAACAAAACTTATAGGTGAAATAGTGATTTCCTATAATAAGCACCTGAAGTCACTCTTGGACCAAATCCATGTCTATCAATGTTTAAAAGTTCCATAGTTACAAATTAAGTGTGTTTTGTTTGCTCGGTTCCCTAACGTAGACCCAATGAATGCAGCCTAGAGGGGATGATGGTGTCTACACTGATTCTGTATTCTTTTTTTTCCTTCTCCATCTTGCTTTTAACCGTATAGTGCAGAAACCAGTTTCACATTAAGTACATTAATAGGAGTGGAAGCAAGGTTTTAAAGCAATTCCAGCAGCTTGGACCCTCATTCTAAATTTTATTCAAAAAGAGCAAGTGATGCTATACTTTTAAAATTGATCTCCAATCTGTTACCAGGAGATAGTTCGGTAATGGGCCCCTTAAAGTTAGAGTAACATTTAAATGATGTTCTGGTGAGAAGAAATGGATTCTGGATCCATTCATTTTCTATTCATGTGTCTCCGTTTGATAGAAAATAAAAATTCAAAATTGGTGTCGAATTGTTAATATGTCCAGTGATAGCTTTTCACAGATTGGGAAAATGGAAACGGTCACCTGCTCCATGGACAATCGTTCGTGGAACGCGGTGTTACTGATGGCAGCAACTCTGTTCTCTCGGGCTCCTGGCCTGCATTTACTTTTTGCCATTGGCGCTCTGGTGCCCCGTCCTCAGATTTCCCTTGCTGCCGAGCTCCTTTGCTGCTCAGGCTCCCCGTGGTAGCCCTTGTGCCTGCAGACTCCATGCACCCCCTGGGTCAGGCAAAGTCTAGCCGTCACCTAAACCCACAGCGGTGCCTCGCTTCCTCTCTGATTTCTTCTGCTCCCCCCCCAGCTCCCTCACCAGAGAACACAGCCCCTAAATCTCTGAAGCAAGATTCCACTTCTCAGGTTCTGCTCCTAAGGAACCCGACCCAAGGCCCAATGGCAAAGACTGCTGCTACTCTGTGTTTAAAACTTTGCAAGTGGTCAGCAGTGTTCGGTCTCTTAGAGAGGAGAGAGAGGGCAACCTTAGATTTTTCTCCCAGAGATATTTACTGCACATGGGAGAAATTACAATTCCGCTAGGAGATCTCCCCCAGTGGAATTTGTGTTCAGCAAAGTCCTTGTGGCCTGAAAACACCCCGGAGAGGACGGAGCTGCCACTTCATCCTCCCCAGCTTCTTTCTCTCAGAATCGACTGAGCTTCTGCCATGGTCTTTGGCAGCACGAGGCAGCAGATTATAGGAACATAATTCTGCCCGAGGAGCTGCTTTTGGGAAGAGTTGTCATGTTTTTTTATTTGGAGAGTGTGGCACTGATTCCGTATTAATTTTTCATATGCTATCATCTTTAAGGTTTTTTAAAAGTGAGGTACGTCAGAAACTTGGCATGAAATTAAATCAAGTTGTGAGGCCATAAAAATTTCATATCTTCTTCCAGTGAGAGAGAGCTTCACGAGTCTGCACACCCTCGAGAGCCTTCTGGCTGAGACTGAATGAAGTATGAACTAGACCGGGGTGCTTTTGGCTTTAATTTGTTTGGACATTTAACTTATGGGGGGAAGAGATTTTAATTTTCCTAATTATCATAAACCCCAACTTATAAAGAGGTCTGAGGTGTGGATTTTGTGTTCTCGGTCTCCAGGCCAGAGCTGGGCCTGGGACAGGCTGGATATTAGAGAGCATGGAGTCTGATGATGGGAACAGGCCCCCGAACATGCGTATTCAGACCGTCTCTACCCAGGTGTCTCGATGTTGCCAGGGACCCACCACAGCACGGGTGCTGGCTTACACTGGACCACACAGAGTACCTAAATGTGGGATGAGAAGTAAACTGAACGCCATGGAGTTTTGTCACTCGCTTAGCGTTGTAAGTCATGTGTTCTAGCCTAGGCCTTTTCATGATAAAGGGTTATTATGTCTCATTTAAAAATATTTTCTTTTAGTCTCAATTGTGTCAAAATGCAGGCAGGGAAAAGGATGCTATTTATTGGGGATCCTTTAAAGTTTTCAACAATGTAATTTAATTAACAAAAACCATGAAACTATCAATTTCAGCAAGTAGGAAGTACAAGGAAAACCCTATTCTTATTTTTTTTCAAGATTTTTATTTCTTTATTTTTAGAGAGGTGAAGGGAGGGAGAAAGAGAGGGAGACAGACATCAATGTGTGGTTGCCTCTCAGGCGCCCCCTACTGGGGGCCTGGCCTGTAACCCAGGCATGTGCCCTGACTGGGAATCGAACTGGCAACCTTTTGGCTTGCAGGCTGGCACTTAATCCACTGAGCCATACCAGCAAGAGCCTATTCTTATTTTTAATGCCTCAAAATTATATTGCCCATCCTGAAGCAGCTACAGCTTATCCATACCATGCATGTACTTGATGAAAAGATGCTTTTTAAATTACGAATGTGAAACCACTGAGCCCACAGTGACCGAGCTGAGTGCTTAGGTTCGAAAAGGTTCGAATGTCTTAGGCTTAAATTTTCATGGTGATGGTAAAAGGGAAATGTGGTATATAATCATATGATAAAAATATGCAATCATCAATTACCAAAAATGAAGATAATGAAGCGTTTTTCCTTCAATAAAGCTACTATTGAATTTATGGTACAGTAATTGACAGCTACGTTCTACAGAATCAGCAAGCATTGGGGTAAACCACAATCTGCATTTTGATGCGCAGGTTACTGCAGATCCGTGCACCTGGAGCCAGATTTGTGCAAAAGCTCCAGAGGTGGACGGACCTAGTTTACCTGTTCATGTGAAACGTAGCAAAGCTGATTAGTTTGTTTACTTGAAGTACTGGGATGGGGGCCTCCAGATAGATGGTTATTTTATAAGAGCGGGGGAGCCCTGACCAGTGTGGCTCAGTTGGTTGGGTGTCCTCCCACAGAGCAAGGGGCTGTGAGCTCAGTGGTTCCATCCCCGGGAGCCCAGTGCTGAACCTAGTAGGGAAAGCAGAGGAGCTGATGTGAAAGCAGGGGCAGTGTCTGAAGACGCTGTTGAACAAGTGCATGGGACACGGATGCCCCCTTGCAGAAACAGCGGGGCTTCGCAGGTGGTCGATGTGAGAACAGGGCCAGCTTCAGGTCCAGAGGGGCCCCGCGCGGGAGGTCTCTGTACTTCATCTAGTGCTCTGCCGTTTCTGTCTGGAAATTCTTCACTCTTGAACAAGGGGCCCCCTCGTTCCACTTAGCACTGAGCCTTGCAGGTTATGTGCCTGGTGATGGGAGGAGGCGGTTTCCAGACATGCTGGCCACTGCTGTCCGAAAACGCACGGTTTGCTATGGTAGAGGGAGCATAGGGCACTTGAGGATCAGACTGTGGCTCTGCTGCTACATGAAAAGTATTCACTCCTCCGATCCTTAGTTTTCTCACGTTGAACAGGAATAAGCTGCTGGTATGTCACATCAAAAATATATACGTAATTACATATTGTGTAGATACAGCCATATATATTTCTTATTATAAATGATGATATCAGAGACTCCAACAAGTTGGATTGTCAAGGAAGTTCTTAAATTTCTCAGTGAGGATCTGTCAGTGTCTTTTTATGTAAAAAGCCATAACGAATGTGCAAACAATTTTGGCTACTTTTCCAATTCAGGTTTGCTTTTTATGTATCTTCTTTTAGACAAGTACTTCTTAACTCCAGTTGCAACTTAAAATTACCCAGAGATCTTTAAAAGATCAAAATCCAAGACTTCCCTAGAACAAATAATCAATACCTGTAATATACTGGAGAAGTCTAAAAATCACTGTCTTTCAAATGACCACCCTCTTCTGCCAAATGTGTTAAATTGAAGATGGATTTTAGTGTCAGGGCTTTGAATGCTGGTCTAACATCAAATCCCCACCCCCCTATTTTTTCTCTCTGTTCTCTGTGTATGAATTTGTTTCTCTCTCTCTCCCTCTCTCTCTCTCTCTCTCTCTCTCTCTCTCTCTCTCTCTCTCTCTCTCTCTCTCTCTCTCTCTCTCGCCATTGTGCCTGTTTGGTGACAGTTCTCAGCTTAGGCTATCGCTCCTGCAGAGCTGAGCAGTGCTAGCCCATTTCTCTAACACTGCCTCTTGCATCTCCATACCTGCTGGTTTTACCCTGCCTCCGTCCAGGTAACTGGAATCACTGAGGCCCTACTGCTTGTGTTTTTCTAGCTTGACACCTGCCGATTCTATGAAAAACAAGCCCTTTGAATGTAACACTGTCTGGAAGACCATTGTCAGAGATTTTATCTGGACTTCTCTCTGATTCTATTCACTCTCTGCTCCTTGAACACCAAAAATAAGGGGGAGAAAAAGTACCACAGTCATTATGCTGAAAATATGTCTGGGAAATAAAGGGGAGAAATCGTTTTTGGCTTCTCACTCATAACATCCACCCAAATCAGCTTTAAAATCACCTGCCAATGCTCATTAAGCCCAAACCATATTTGGAAGAGTTGGTTGAGTGGAAATGCGGGTTGAAGTGCCAAGTCTATTCCTTTTTGACATCATTTCGGATATTTATACAGTAACTGCTTTGAGGAGCTCTATTTGTTTTAATGGTAGCGTTGGTTCTAAAAGTTTGCCAAACCGTCCACTTAGCTCTTGTTTCTAAAACAGGTTCTTAGCATTCCAGCCTTTCACTACGTGCGTAACTCGGATATGACCGCCCGATGAAATGAGAGTGGCTTTCTTTGGCGGTGCCACAACTCAGGAGGAATCACGGTGGGAAGGGGGTCGGTCACCAGTGTCACCTGGAAGTGGACAGGAGCTGGTAGTTCATAAAGAGGGAATTTGGTGAATGCAGCCTGTAGAGTTCAGACAGTTCTCCTTCTGGCATTGACTTGTTAAAGTAATCATGTGAATTGCCACGTCCTCCCTCCTAATTCAATGTGAAACGTCGGTGAGATTAAGTTAATACTGAGTTACAATCTGCTTGGATGACGTCCCACCTGCTTAAAAATCGAAAGGCGTGGAACGAAACCCGAAGATGGCTTGGCATCTCCATGTGACCCTCTCTTCACTCCCATTGCCACCCCAGGCAGATCTGGTTTACTCAGGTTCAAATCTGCATCCTCAGCACTATTTACTTCTGCAAAATATAATCCGAATGTCACCATCTGTGAAGAAAGATGATTCAACAATAAAGGATTACGGGATAAACAGCACAGCCTGGTAGCAATACATTGAGTCCAAAGTTTAAGTGTTGAGAATCCCAAAGATTTGTTTAAGAGATTTTGAATGGTTTTGGGGTGCTGACTCTGTTCTTGGAATAGACAGGAGTATAACAATATGCAAAAATGCTTTCCGTTTGATTAGCAACTCTGGGAGGTTAGCTTGTTTTTGATCGATAGGGCTATATTTTAAGTTTCAGTTTGTGCTCTGCTCATTCGGTCTCCTCCGTTGCTTTGATAATGTAAATATTCCTAAGTTTGGTACGTTCTCTATGGGACAATTTGCAGTCTATGGGACTCTATGGTATGTTCTCTATGGGACTATCATGCATGGAGAGAAATGGTATCTCTTCTTAACATTTATCCTCCAGACCAATGCTTCCTCTCTGGGTAATATTTAAAGTTGAAACAATAAACGTAAATGTCATTAACTTTGTTTCTTTTAAATGTATATTTCCAAACTTACTAATTTGTTTGCCTGTATATTAGTTTCCATTTTCAGGAAAGCCATTTAGGTAAAAAAAAAAAAAAAAAGAAAGAGAGAAAAAGAAAAGAAAAATACATGTTTCAGACATGCATTGGGATTTCACAGATAATCTTAGATCATCTCTGTCTTATTACATTGGTGTTATTATCCCCTTACTCCAAGAAACTATCTGAGGCAAACTTTCTGAGATAGTATTTCTAGGCTAGGCCGAATGAGGCATTTTAGAGGGAAAAACCCCTTAATTTACCACTGCTGTCTGTGCAGAGAGAGCTGCTGGCTCTAAACAAGATATAATAGCCCTTTCCACTCGAACTGCACATCACCAACTCCATTTATTCTGATTCTGTGGCTAATGATACATTGTGATTGGATTTTATCTCTTAATTTTATAAATACTGAACAAGAGAGGCATGCTCAGTATTTCTGACAGATATCCTTCCTTCCTTCCTTCCTTCCTCCCTCCCTCCCTCCTTCCCTCCCTCCCTCCCTCCCTCCCTTCCTTCCTTCCTTCCTTCCTTCCTCTACTAGCAAGGTCTCTCACTGTATTATTTATAAATTTTCCCATTGCAAGTTTGGTTAGTCTCATAGATCACCTATGGATAGAATTGAGGTGTCCTCTACTCTATTTTCAGTACTGGGAGGCTACAAGTGACATAAAAGACATTGTTTTCAGTCCCAGGTGAGTATAAGTAGCTCTGATGTCACCCCCTGATCTTCCACTCACAAATATTTATGTGGGTTTTATTAGGTATATGAATGTGTGTTTGTGGAAGGATGATATCAAGAGATTGGCCAATAGGGAGAAAAAAATGAAATGTCTCATAGTACTAAGTACTGATGTACAAGAGGGAGAAGAGCCACGGAGAGGAGGAGGAAGATGTGAAGGAAAACACAGTAGAAAGGGAAACAAGAAAACACAGTAGAAAGGGAAACAAGATTTGCTGAGAGAGGTCGGTGATGGGAACCTACTGAGTCAGGTCACCTTTCGTAAGGCGTGCTTCACAGTGATCCCGGACACTCATCAAGTTAGTCTAACCACAGGAGGAGAAAATGTAAAGCTTGTATCCAATTTCCACCCTGAAGGTGTTTGTCAGGATACTCAGGCTACAGCCGCAAAACTTCAACTTGTGGTTGGAGAAGGGAGTGCTCAGCATGGAAGTATTTAGAAGAGTGTCGTTTTCTCTAAGATAAGAATTAAATTTCTTTTAAGTAGGTTATGATAAAACTTTCCCTTCAGTGTGGAATACATTTTTGGACCCCTCCCCCACAAAAGGCCAATAGGTTAAACTATGAAAAATGTCAGCTTCCCTGGAGAAACCGAAGACGGCAAAGCTGATCTTTATGGAACTGCATTTCACAATTGGTCTTACAAATCATTCTTCTGGTGTCTGCTGTCCCAGGGATACAACCAGAGGCACCAGTTCCTATCCTGAGTCCCAAATTAATTCACCTTGAAAAGGTGTGTGAAATACTATCTTAATAGACATTTTAATGCTTGTCATGGTGTATTTCCTTAGACGTTATAAAGTCAAATGGCTTAGTTAAAAATTAAGGGCTAGCTTTATTTTCCATACAGATAACGCTATGCTAGAAACAAACAACAGTACTCTTCTGTTTCCATCGTTGCAAAAAAAAAAAAAGAAAAGAAAAGAAAAAAGAAAGCCAGGCTTCACAAAACACTTTTATATTGTGGGGTTTAATATTAACTTCCGAGGAAATGATACACACAGAATAATCTGTCCAGATACCTTCAGCCGCATGGGTCCTGAACTCTGGGTTAGTTCTGGGTTACTGCTCCCAGAATATTAGTAGTAATTATATCTAAGTGGATGCTTGAACAAATGTGATGACAGGATGGCAACAAAAACACCTGAAACTAATGCAAAAGAATATTGAATGTGACTGTAGCCAAAAATCAGAGACAGCCGCGAGAGCACAGATGTGCACAGCACGTGCTGGGTGGGCCGGGCCGGGCTGCGGACGGTGTTGAGAATCAGGAAGGGGTGAAAGTTCAAGGTGTAACGATCGTGGGTGTGTTTGAGCATGTCTGCGGACCTGCAGGGTTGGGGCTGTGGTCCGCTGGCCTGGGCACATCAGCGCTTGCTGGCTGACTCGAGAAGGACTTGCTTTTGAAAACACCAGGGCTGAAGATGTGTCAGTGTGACACTATTTCCCTCAGTGGAGAATCGTTCACTGTCATCTCAAGTTAACTTGGAGAGAGGTTTTTAACAAACATCTGTGGCCATCGGTGCCTGCTGATAGATATGACATTAGGGCATAAATGTCAGTGGTGACCGCGATACTACCTAATATAATTAAACACAGAGCTCTTTAAGTGACATTGCTAACCAATGGGCATTGTGTATTGGCTATTTAAATTCAAGCGGCCTTTTAAAATATTAACCAACAAGTCATTTCTTCAGACAAAGCTTTGGTCCTTCCCTTTCTGCACAGTGATTCTCAAGTGTTTTGTTCCACTGAACTGCGGAGGTTTCTAAAGTGGACTCCAGAGCTCTCCTGGGGCTGTTTTTGCTCATAAGCAGCTGCCTAGTCATTGATCTTCGGGGGTGTGACGTGGAATCTGGGGTCTCCTACTCTACCATCTGGGTAAAACCATCTACCTGGGCATTTGTAGATCGTTATATAATTAAATGTCATTTAGTGTTTTCTTTTCTCCTTCCGTGGGTGGTCCTAAATAGTGAACGCAGAACGTGTTGGGTATTATCTATTGCTACGTTTATGCGATTAACATTATTGGATTACTCTGGCATTTTGGGACGTCCTAATAGCCATTCAAACTGCCATTCAATCAGCGGTGCCATTTCAAAGAGCAAACCGGCCCTTGGTGTGACTGAGAAGATGACCATTTCAAATATGGCTCACAGAGAGCCTACATTCTTTTCACTGACCTACTAAGCTAGTAGGGTTTTTGCTGTTGTTGTTCAGTGCATAAACTATCTTTTAATGAAAACATTAGGCATGTTTTGAGTAGACTGCAATAAGGTGTTGCTTTACATAATGAAGCAGTAATTTGCAAAATGGTGAATCAAGTCATTAATTTGCTAAATGATACCTAATAATTCAAAAGAATAAACATAGCTTCCCATAGATTTTAACTAATTCCCAGGGTAGTTTATGCATTAGTGGACTGGCTTTTTATACAACTTTAGATAGGTATCATTGCGTGCCCAGATTTATGTTTCTTCATAAAAAAAACACCTGTAATGCAAGAATATTGAAAAGAGAAAAGTCATTATATGGTTAAATTAGAATACCACTTTACTGTCATTTTCCTTGTTACGATTATGCTGGTTTGTATTAATGTACTTTGCTAGGGCTGGTTCCTTTTCCAAGTTTCTGCAGTGAACTGATCGCAAAACAGGACTTACCTCTCTGGAGCCCCAGTCCATGATCTGCTACGGGCATCACTTTGCATTTCTGCTCTGTCGGAGGATTGTTTTACGTTAATTAAGGAGCCTGACAATAAACACTCATTTACTCATTTTTGCTCTTTATTATGAAAAATGTTGTCGAATTGAGTGTGGGGGAAAAAAGCCTTCACTTTGGCATTCACAGTAGCCCAGAACAGCTGAGCTGGCTGTCTGTCAAACTTGGCAGAGTCGAAGTCTGACAGAGAGGGAGCTCACGCCAAGTCCCATTTGAAATGACATGTTGTGCCAAAGCTACAAGCTACTGAAAATTGGGACTTACATTATTTTGCCGTGTCAATATGCCCTACTAATATTTCATAAAAATCCTTATTCTACTAAGTCGTGTGGATGTTTTTATGAAACTGATTATCATATAGTAAGGGCTGGACTTCCCAGAGAAAGGACTCCCCTAAACCAAGACGTTGGGACACCTATTAGACATCCCATTGATACGTATGTTAAAACATTATTCTCTTTCCTCTTAGGCAGCTTTCTCATCCTGTGTATGTTTTGACCCTGGTTCCATCTTTGAGTCTAGTACTCTTGCCTTCATTTCATTTTTAGGAGAAATGCTTTAGAAGTATCTAGGTATTTCTCTCTTTTGCGTAATACCATGAATGCATGACCTCGAGGCTTCTTCCTTGCATGACAGTGACATTTAATGAGTGTCTCACCCCCGTGACTGTTTCCTTCTCTTTACTTGAGCAAGGAGCATGCATTTGCACGGAACCTTGCCCTTAGAGTGGAAAAAGGGCTGATGAGTATACGCAGTGTTTTTGCCAAGAACTTCAAAACCAGAATATACTCCTTTTAGGTTTTGGGAACCTAACTGGTGAGGACGTGAAATAGTATTTTCCTAATATTAATTAAGTGCTTCACAGTCCGGTTGCCGGGTTCACACTGCCAGTTACCTAATGACGTGAAACTGGGTGTCTTGTCCTCTTGCTGCCCCACAGCCCCACTGTGTCCTAAAGCAGGTGCGTGGCCTCACCATCGATGGTCCCTCACCCTCACCCCCAGCACTGCTTCCACTCCTAAATGTTCCTGCATCCCTGGCTTTCCTCTCTTGATTGCATCTCCCCTGAATGAGCGAGACAGGTGCACTTCCTCTGTACAGGATTCTCCCCAGCATGGTCTTGTCTTGCTTCCAGAGTGGATTTATGTAAGAAAATGTCTGATTCTCTCTCCTTCTCTCAAGTCGTCTCATAGTCCCTTACTGCCTTCGTGATAAAATCTGTACTCCTAACTCAGCGATACAACACCTTCTGCTCTCTGGCTGTGGTTTCCACTACGGATTAATATCCTGTATTAAACTTGGCATTGTTGCTCCCGGCAGTTCTAGAAGATCCTGTACTGTGTAACAATGAAACTCCAAGCAGGTAGCTACGTTGTAACAGTCCACCTTCAAATCAGCCTTCTCTCTTTATCTGAATAATTCAAGTACATCTTTCAGGACTGAGCAAAGGCATTTATACTCAAGGACTCCTCCTTCTCTGTCCCTCCCCCACCCGCCGCCCCAGGTGTAGGTGAGTGCCTTCCCCGCCGTGAGAGTTTCCATCCCTGCACTTGACACCCATATGGAAGAGAAGGTCTTGCACCTGACGGTGTCCCTCACTAGATCACATGCTCTTTGAGGACAGGGGCACTTTATCTGCTGGGTAATCTCATGTTCCCCCAGTGCTTGGCACATGGCAGGGATTTGATGTAAATAAACAAATGAATGAAAACATCTTTTTCCTCTGTGTGCTCCCTTAGTTCAACGTCCCTCTGACTTTCCTTACCAGACTCAAAACTTCACATCTTTCTATGTGCCAATTTATGAAGTAGAATGATTAGGAAAAATGAGCTGTATCATAGGTAATAATTACTTTAATACATATTATTTTGGGGTGTGGGTGCTATTCTAAGATGTTCACAAACATTACCTCAACCTCATCGTGACCTAGTCCCATGAAAGAGGTGTTATCAATAATACCAATTTACGAGCGGAGAAAGCAAACCAGGATTTCAGAGGTTTACCAGCTTATCTGACCACAATCCTACCGTTTGTAAGGGAAATCCATACTTTATTTGAAGCTAGGTGATTACAAATGCTATTCTCCTAAGAGCTACACCATATTTATTTTATCGTAAATTCTCCCAGCACCATCTTGCTTTAATTAAAACTATTAGTGTCAACACATAATAGTTGGAAAATATCATTAAAAAATAAACCATTGATAATAAACCTTTATAATAATATAAATAAATTTTGTTCTATATATTTTATGACTTTTTTTTAATAGGTCATGGAAAGGGAATAGTGTTTAGATCAATCCATTTATTTGACTGATTTGGGTTTGTTTGTTTCTTTGCTTTTTATTCATCTGTTTTGTAGATTTGACTATGTTTGTAATTCACTGTCCACTCCTCTCAACCTTTTTGTTTTTTTAATGTTAAGCTCTCAGAACTCCGAAAGAGGAAAGGAGTTGTTGAAAGCACCAGAATGGGATCAGCTGCAGTTTTCACATTCTTTCTATTTTGGTCTTTTAGGGGTTTGTACAATCCTTCCTTCCTCTCTTGATAGTTTCAAAGATTGCTTTCTAAGCTAGTTATATTACTGTGGTGTATAATAAAAAAGTGTTAGAAGCATTTTTATGACAAGAGAATCTTTTTTGTTCCTTTCTGATATTAGCAGCTGAGATGGTTACCAAGAAGCATTGAGGAAAAAGGGAAAAATGAAAACAAACATAAACACTTACATGGGAAGTGGTTGGGGGGAGGTACAGAACTACTTTATTTCATTGCTCCCGACTCCAGAGGCCCCTCCGGCTAAAAAGGTTGGAAGGGAACATGGTCCCTGGCTAGTGGGAATGGGTCAGGAGGCAGGAGGCTTCCTTCCCATCTCAAATATTTGACACCCCAAAAGATTCCTTGCTAACCTTTTGGTAGCCAGATATAGCAAATAAAAATATAGGACACTCAGTGAAACTTGAACTTCAGATAACAGATATATGTTTTTTTCTTTGTCTAAATTTGCCCCCTGCACTATTCTATGTCCCTTGGAGTACTCATAATATTGATGTGTTCTTTCTCTGAAATTCCGATCGAACTGGATGCCCTGTGTTTTGACTCGCAGCCTTAGTCCAGGGGCTCCTTCCATGAGTTTATGTAGAATTGATGTGGAATTTACGTAGAATAACCACCGACTCAGGATACACACCGCGTAAGGGGAGGGGACATGGAGAAGAGATTTGAAATCTGTTCACATTTTCAAGCCTCGACTTTGGGGCCTAGGGGAAGTTGTGAGACATGGTATTTTATTAAAACATGTAAAAATCACAGAAGGAATAAGAGATTTAGACACAAGACTCATCAAAACACTGCACTCCGGTAATTAAGCTGCCTCTCGGTAGCTTAACAACCAGTAGATAAAGACAAATAATCACTGTGTATAGCCAGTGAAATTGCGTCGTCGTAACCTACATTTTCTTGTAGAAGAAAACAGGAAATGAAATTTGGGTGGGAACTTTGGGTCCAGTTTGCCTTAAAAGAGAGATGTGAGCTCAAAGTAACTCTGAGTTCCCCCACTGCTCTTTTCCTAATACCACGTCCACCCCAGTGGTCAGCTTGTACACTGGCCTTTTTTTTTCATATTTTATGCAGTTATTTTTCTGCAGTACTAAATTGACGTGTGTAATCTAATCCCTCTCAGAATTAATCATCTCTATCCTATTTTCTTAAGTCAAAAGTAAATAATTTGTTTAATTTTTTTGCTGGAATTATTCTTTTAAGAAATATTTACAATCCTTATTTCCCTTAATGGGTCTTGGGGAAAGTAAACACTAAATAGCTGTACTTCTAATAGAGTTTTCATAATTTGGATTTAAACCTGAGAGTTACATTAGTTGAATCCATTTAAAGTAAGTAAGGATTGAAAAAGTTCATAAAAATGAAAGAAATAGTGAAATATCAGAGAATAATTGAACAGAGAAATAACCTAACCTCATGCGGGGATAATGGACGGATAGAATTGTTTAACCTGCATTTTTATTCAATATTAACTAATCTCCTTTTGGATTTTTTTGAATGGAAGTGCTGAGTGCATTATGAGCGCACAATGCTGAAGGGATGGTAAGAGTCCTCTGTAATTAGCCGCAATCTTTGCCCTTTCTTCAGAACCGAAATAATCCCTCCCACAGCTGCCTATGCCCGTGCCAAGATGTCAGCAGGAGTGGGGGGTTTTCCCAATAATCAGAATCCTATGTAAATGTTGAACATGGGCACTGAACTCACTGAGACTACGCCAAGGGTGCATTCCCGGGAGGCACAGCCTCGGAGAGAGCTGTAGATTCTGCCAGGGGGCCATTAGCAGCCAGGCGCAGCTGACCCGAGAGCCCGCCGGGCACTCTGCTCCCACAGTGCTCGTCTGGGGTTGGAAGTTACGCCACAAGCTTCTGGGCCACTTTTGATAAAGCACTTGATCTTTTTCTTACTTTGGCTTTCTAGTAGTCAAAATTATGAGCACATTGACCTTATCGTCCACAACAGTTGGGAGGAATCTCTTATAAATTCACAGTAAAGTTCTCTAAACACACCGAGTGCTTAAATCCTATGCAGAGATGGTCTTCGGCTCCCTGCACACAATGGCGCTCTTACTTGCCTTGTTTTGAAGCCATACTAGAACCACAGGGATTGTTAGAGCCCCACAAGTTCATGGTCTTCAAGCATAATTAGGCCTCCAACGCTGTTCAGGAATTCTTTTACTTTCCTACTGGAAATACCAAATTCTTTCAGAGAATATTGACGTCCCAGGCCCCTGGCGTCCTCAGGTTTCCTTCATGGGCCTCTTCTACAGCCTCGCACAACTCAGTCTCCGAAGCCTCCCCATGCAGGAGCGGTTCACCGCTGCCCAGCCCACAGGGACATCCCCACCGAATTTCGTGCAGCTTTGTTAGTCCAGGGCGAAGCTGTTCCTCGTGTGCATTCGCAGATAAAACGACCCCACCTAGCCCGGGGGTTACAGCGTCCAGGAATGCTGGGCGGAGGGCGGTCCAGCATGTTCTGCGTTTGATTTTGCGTCAAAGGTGGGGCTCCCAGGACTTGGAGAACAGCAGCAGCAAACGGGTTTTCCTCCACTCTCATTTCAGTAGCTCCGACTCTCAAAAGAACGTCCTCTGAGGCCCGCCGTTACCTTTCTTTTCCTCCAGCCTCAACTTTGTCGAATATTTGCGAGCAAAAGACAACACACACAAAAAAAAACAAGAAACAAGACAGACAGAAACAAAAACCCTAGCGCTGTAAGCATGCGGCCAGAGCTTTCTGGCCTGTGGGTTTTTGAGTGTTTTTTTTTCTGCCTCAGGCTGCAGGAGGGGAAGTAGCCAGTGCAATACCCTTGAGCAAGAGAGGAAGAGTGAATAACAGATTAGCAACACATGCGATAATTCTGCCACGTGCAAAATGTAAAATACCACCAATTCTCTAAATATGTTTTACTACATCTGTGTCACTGGTGCTTAAAACGGGCTCACTGGTCTACTCTGCCTCCTCAGGAATCCACCCCACTAATCACACCTCCTCGTGCAAACGTGTGGTGTTTTTGTCATCGCTGGCTCTTTGGCATCAGCGCTTGTCACAAGAGCTCACGTGTCCTTTCCAAATCAGAAAACAACAGCAACCCAGCCGTCCACGGCTCATGTGTTTAGCTAATTTTATGTCTTCTCAACTTAAATACCCGAATATTTTGGCTGGGTTACCCACACCAACTGCTCCTATTTTCACTTCTTAAAAAGCCCTGCAGTCTGGCATGTGCCCTCCTGATTTCCCTGAGCATGCTCCAATCAAGACGATCGATCACATTTAGTTGCCACAGCTAATCTATACTGATGATTTTTTTTTTAATTAGACAAACTTTGTTAAAACTGTCCCTTCTTTTCCTCTTATAATGTCATGTTCGTCTTGTGGCTTCTACATCTGAGTGTCACGAGGTCAGCTCCTCTTGTCCAGTCCTTAAGAGTCTGCCTTCCCTGAAGTTCCATCTGATGCTCTTTCTTTTCCACTTCGTTCCCTTTGGAGTCTGTCTTAGCTGACTCGAGCTGCTGTAACAAAAATACAGTCTGCTGGCGGGCCTATGACCAGAACAACGTTGATTTCTCATGGTTTTGGAGGCTGGGAAGCCCCAAATCATGGTTTCAGCAGGTCTGGTTTCTGGAGAGCACCCACCCCTAGGTGGGCATCTTCTCCCTGGTCCTCTGAGGGCGGGAGGAGCAGGGGATCTGTGGGTCCCCTTCTCCAGGGCACTGATCTAGAAGAATGACAGTCAAGAGTGTGTGCTTTAAAAAAGGCCTCTCTAGGATATTTGATAATGCTCAGCCCTCAACACTTCTTGGGCAACTCGTTCATTCACCATGCCGCATTTGGCTGTGTATAATGCACTCCCTTGTGTCTGGCCCAAACCTTCAGGAAAAAATCTTTCTAATGTTTAATTAATTAATTAACTAATTAATATTTAGATAGTTGTTTTTTTTGTATTATAAAGGAATTTTAGCATTTATTTTTGAACATGTTTTGGTACAAGACATTTTATGTAACAATTACAAAATGCAAGAACAGATACATAGCATTTCAGATACTACCTGTGTATATAATGCACACCCTTATTTTTTTCCTTAAAAGTTTGGGCAAAAAAGTGTGCATCATACATAGCAAAATGTGGGTGCATGTCTATAATATTTTGCTGGGGACATGTGAGGGGGGCCAAAAATAACTGGAATTTATTTATAAAAATTGTGTATTTATTCTTCCATCTTTAAACTTCAGTCACCTTCAAAGTACTCTCCATTCGATGCAATACACGTAATGAGATGTTTTTCCACTGCTCAAAACAGTTTTGAACTCTTGATTTTGATGTCTTTTAATGTTTCTGCCTTTTTTTGTCCAGCCTCTTCCACATCGGCAAACCTTTTCCCTTTGAGGACTTTTTCCTCCAGGGAAACAAATGAACAAAGTCACCTGGGTGAGATCTGGTGAACAGGGTGGGTGGGGGAAGGGGGTCATGCTGTTTTTGACCAAACACTGCTGAACATTCAGCGTGGTGTAGGCAGGTGCCCTTGTAAATCACCCCTTATGAAATGGGCAAATGCATTGAAAGAGTCTTCAAAAAAATTCACTGAAACTGAACTCAGCCTCTCACAATAACACCAGCTGGCGCAGTGATCCAGATGGTTTCCCAGAACACTCACCTAGTGGGAGGAGCCTAGACTACAAGGACCTGCCCTCCAGAATAATTCTGGTTCTTTTGGGTTCCCCCTCCTATTTCCTCTTACAATCTTGCAAATGTCACATACTTGGGTGGCAGGGCCCAAGATATGTCACTTCATATTTTGTGACATATATCCCAGTCATATTTTTATGTTTTCTGTGCTAGCAAATGGTAGTTGGCATTATTTATTTGTCTGCCTAATTCAGAAAATTGGAGTTGTCTATGACATTTCACTTAGCTTATACATCAAGTCAGCAATGAAAGTTTATTCTAACTTTCATGTCACTATCGTGTATTTAATGCATTTTTTGTCTGCACCATGCCTCCAGTTCCCATCACCATTCTCTCCCGTTTTGGACCACATCTGTGTCCTATGATGTCATCGGCATTCCTGTGGCCCTGCACACTCCCCTCCATCCTCCACACTGTGGGCTGAGACTGCCAGTCCTTTGATGAATGGGCCCACCTTGTGTCAAGATATAATCTACCATTTTTCAAATAAGGCTTTTAAAGGGTTGGATGGTTTCAGTAGTAGCATGAAGCCTTTGGTGAGAACTTAAAAGATTTTTCAAGCTGTGTATGAGCAGCAGTGGTTTTAAAGGAATCCCTTTCTCGACTCTCATATTCCATATGTATTCTTTCCTAGCTTCGGTATAACTCACTCATCCAGAATCGTATTACGGGATAGTCCTGGGTTGGGGAAGTGCTTCAGGGCACCTAAAAATGGAAGATCTATTGCATCTAAGGTCTTGCTGCTTGTTTTTATGTTAAGCTTGTTGCCATTGCGCAGGGAGCATGGCTTTGTAAATGAGTTGCTCTGGCGATCGTCCGAACGCTCTGAATCCTCGGAGCGTGGGCAGGGAGAGGGGCGGTAGGTAGGTAATCTTCTGTTAAGGACCCCCCATCTTTCATCCACTGACTTTCAAGCACAGCGCAGGTCTTATGGGAGAGTTTGATGAGGCAAATCAAAAGGAGTGTTTGCTTCAACAAATTAAATTTTTAAAAATGACCTTTTCTCCCACCTATCCTCTGTACGCAGTTTATTTTGGATATATTCACGGCCCTAAGAGGTGCATTAGTTGGAAAGTAAAGTACCTTTAAATAGATCAAGGAGTACATGCTATCAACATTGATCTATTTCAATATAACGGAAATGTTTCCAGGAATTGCCAGAATTTTCAAGTTACACTGGAGAAGATCCACAGATGGAAGCGTGTGTTTTTGCCAACCAGCATGTGTTTCACAACCGATTGGTATGCTGACCTGTGTGACACCGAGTTGGGTGAGGCCAGGAACTAGGTTTTTAAGAAATCCCTTCCCAGGATGTTTCAAGGTCAGAGTGGCGGAAAGGGGATCTGTGTGTGGTTCTGAACGCTGAAGCGAAACAAACACTGCTGCTCTTCGAAGGCTGTCCATCAGACGAGGTGACAGAGAAGTGCCTGGAACCCCAGTTTGTCCTTGCTTCCCTCCGCTTTGCCTCCTCACGGCTGTCTCTGCTGACCCCCAGCGGCCTGGCACCCCATGAGGCGCCTGGGTACGCTTACCTTTTGGGTTTGAAGGGGACTTGGCCTCCCCTGGTCCTTCAGTGAGGGGACTTGTGTTGGAAGGCAGTGTTTCCCAAAGGGCCAGACTCTTCCCAGAGGTCCCCTCCTGCTACCCCACTTCATCCCCAACCCCCACTGAACATAACAGGTTTCATCCAAACTGGGCAACTTCTAGGTCTTGTAAGTTACAGGCTTGGTCCTGGTTACATTAACTTCCTGCATTTGCCTTGCCATACCTACTTTAAGGAAAAGTCCCTCTAACAGGGATAGTTTTTGAGGGGGGAGGGGAATCAATTGACAGCCTGATTCTAAAATGTATGTGGAGCCCTAGCTGGTATAGCTCAGTGGATTGAGCACAGGCCTATGAACCAAAGCATCACCAGTTTGATTCCCAGCCTGGGCACATGCCTGGGTTGCAGGCATATCTCCAGTATGGGGTGTGCTAGAGGCAACCACACATGGATGTTTCACTCCCTCTCATTCTCCCTCCCTTCCCCATCTCTCTAAAATAAATAAATAAAATTTTAAAAAAATTAAACAAATAAAATGTATGTGGAAATGCAAAAAAAAAAAAAAAAAAAAAAAAAGAAAGAAAAGAAAACCCTGCCAAAGCAGTTCTCAGAAGAACAAATTCGTGAACCTTTGACCACCTGATCTGAACTCATCATGAAAACACAGTGAAGGCGGTGTGGGCTCAGTGTGATGACAGATGCGTGTATCAATGGAACACGGTGCCCATCAGCCTCCCGACGTGCAAGATGACCAGAGGCAAGAGCCTCCTTCGCCCCGCTCCCCATCCCTCTCCATTGCTTAGAGCAGTGCTGGGCACGAAGGGAAATTCGTCCGCATTTGTTGACTCCGGAGAACGATTAGGAGGGGTACCTCCTGCTCCAGCCTCATTCGGAAAGCAGCAGCAGGGCCGTCCAACTGAAATGCCAGTCATTCTGTCGACATTACCCCAAGGGGCTGTAGCGGGCCAGAGAGTTTCTGAAACACTTCCATGACCACACACAGGCGGAAAGACGATGTGGTTTATATATTCTTCTGTGCGTTATAATTTAAAGCCGAGAGAGTTCTTTAAAAGAGGAGCTGGCCCGAGTTCGGAAAATCGATGGTGTCTCTAGGCCAATTGCAAAGGGGTTTCGGTGAGGCACAAGCTTAGCTGATAAGACAAACTAAAAAAGCTGAGCCCAAAAGGTTACGCCGTTCAGGCAGAAATAGCCTCCCAGAGGTGCGGATTCCAGGAGGCCTTTGAACAGGGCGCCACCGTGGTACGAGAAATTGAAAAGGATGGAGATAAAAGTATTGCCTTGAAGGAAGTAGAATAAATAAATGTGTAAAAGGAAGAGCAGCAAGTCCAGAGAAATATTCTGAATTCTGTGTTTAATCCATTATTTTATTTGCTGTTGACATGGGAGCATGTGAGAATGCTTTAATGTGCTCATGTGTGTGCTTTTTAATGACTGGGTTTTATAGACACCTACACATCCTCACACATCATTTAGTTTACCAGCTTGTAAATTATTACAGGACGTTTGTATCTATGTTGATAAAAGAAATGGCCTTTCGTTTTGATCCTTCCTGTGTCTTTTACTAGTTTTGGGCTTGAGTAAAACAGAATGAGTGAGGTAACATTCCATTATTTCCCTATTGATTAGAAGAGCGTATATAATAGAACAGTCTGTCTTGTGAGAGTGTCACAGACATAACCTGGACGCCAGCGGTACCTAATGTCGCCTTCGTGGGAACAGTCTTACCCAGTGCTGTGTTTGCACAGAACCCTAACAATGGCGTGTGTCTGTGTACCTGTAGTTGTGACCTGTCTCTCAATCCCGATAATCATTACGGACACCTTCTTTCTTTTCTCTTTGGAAAGGACAGCAGAGCAGAGGTATTATTCAACGAGTGGCAGTGGAATTCAGGTTGCACCGAAGATACGATGCCTCAAAAGGTGGTCAGGCAGGGTCAGGCTGGGTGTGTGCTGCATTATTACTTCCCAGGGACTGGGCTCCATTTCCAGTAATTCACGTATCATTTCCCTGGAATTGCCAGGTGCTGGGAGTGTGTGTTCGCAGGCGTGTGTCCACATAGTAGTGTCATTCAAACGTGGGGAGCTTGGCCTCGGGTCTGGTTTTTGATACCACGCAAGGCTTTGATGTTCGCAATGTGTTTTCTAATTTTTATCCCCATTTCTACACTATTTAGGATTATTTAGATGTGTGTGGTTTATTTTCCACTTTTGGCGTCTTCTAGCTACCTTCCTGTTATTGATTTCTGCTGTATGTCCACATTGACCTTAGCACATAGTCTTTATGATTTCTATTACTGGAAATTTACTGAATTTTGCATTATGTCCCAGGTATCAGTCCTATGTTGCCTCGTAACAAATGACCCCAAAACTTAGTAGCTACAATAACGTTTATTCTGTCACGGTTTTAGTGGGTCAGGAAATCTGACTTTGGGTGTCTTCCAAGGCTCCAGCCTGACTATGAGTTCTACTACAGATATTTTAAAATGTCCACATCTTAATTTCACCATCTTTAACTTTATGAACGAACTATTATCAAATATATACATTTTATCGCTCCTATGGGACACTTGCTACATGACCATCACTATGCAAAGCTCGGGGCCGTGCAGTTAAATAAAACACCGCAGTTACCCATCACTGAGTACAAATTACAGCACGGCCAGTAACATAAGCTGACTGTGACATGAGAATGAATAACATACTAGAGGTCAATAAATATTAGATGCAGCCACTGACTTATTTATAGGTATGTCTATGATGCTGAGGACCTTTCAAAGCTCCCTTCATTCAGAAAATCTGAATGCCTGCAATTTAACACTGGCTCAGTTTTCTGCGTGGTGAATTTGGGCCCTGCCGGTGGTCTGCAAGCCATCCACAAATCTTGCTGCTACTTACATGGAAAAATAAGTACACCCCCTACATAGCCAGCCTGTTCCTTTCTATTTCACCAATTTTTAAAAAATATTAAATCTTAGGACATTGTTAAGAGGCATGACATTATGTAAAGCATAAATTTTGTTGTATGAAAACTTAGGTCAGAGTTCTGTCTCCAAAATTTATTGCTTGTATGAACTGGAAAAATGTGTTTTCCCTTCTAAGCAACTGTTTTATTCAGGGATAAAATAGTGATGATGGTGATGCTGACATTGGTGAAAAACAGCCGTCCTGGCTTCTCAGAGCCTTCCTCTGGGAACCGCCTAAATTAGTGCACTTGGAACCGCGTCCTGCGAGCCGATGAGTCAGTGCACGGTTTCCGCTCCGACGAAGGGAATTCGTGGCCTCAGGTTACCTCTGGCCTTACCTGCTTCAGACATAACTTATGCCAACAGAGGGGACCATAGCCGGCAGGTCCCTCCCACTGTGTCCAGTTCTTCCATCATAGGAGATTTATGAAATTATGAAGCAGTTCTAAACAGAAATACAGCTGCCCCCTTTCAAACACCCACCTCTAACCCTTGAACCCGCTTCCGGTGTTTGGCAGCCGCAGACTCCGCTGCTCGCTGGCTGAGAGCTATTGTCCAGGGCACGAGGCACGTGCAGCCGAGAACGTGGACTCCTGTTTCCGGCCCGAGGCGGACGCATTCTGCGGATCCCAAACGCCGGATGGGAAGTGCAGTCCCGCCACGCATCAGCGGCCTGCGCAGCGCCAGCCTCGGTGTGCCCAGTCCTGCGACCTTGAGCCCTCCGGACCCAGCCAAGGTAACCTTGCAGTTACTCCCAGCGTCTGGACGTCCTTTCTTACTCGTTAGCGGGCTGTGTCCTATCCGTTCCCTGTCCTCTTCTTGTTACAATGAATTTTCCTATCTTATTAGTGCTACTGCTGTTTACTAAGATGATTTCAGCTTTGATATAACTGGAAATAGTGAAGCAGCCTCTGGAATACACTTTCTAATTAGCTGCAGAACGCGCCAGAGCCGAGTCCCTTTTCTGAGACCACTCCTTCCACTGCGAAGCCCTCTCGTTGCTTCCCCAATCAGCCGACACCTGTGCCGCTGTTCCGCACCGGGTGTATCCTACCTTCTCCGCAACGTTTCTGGAATTGTTCTGAATCACCATGGGTGTCTCTGTCTTATGAACTCTGTGGCTTTTTTTTTTTAGGTACTTCTTTGTTTAGGTATTTCTTGTATTGCTTTATTGCTACGCAAACCTTGAATCATCCCTCTCTCTTCTCCGAGTTAACTCAAATGCCGAAAAGGGTTCGCAGGTGTATGGGGTTTTGTGTGATTGCACGCGCAGGCGGAATTCTTACTTGGGGAGAATGTGTTGAAAGGTAGGAGACTGGAGGAGTTTTCTTCTCTCTGTGTCGTTAGGACTCTTCTGGAGCTTTCTACACAAAGTGGAAACAAGCTTCAGAAAAGAAAGAGAAGATGCGCGAGTTAGACATAAATTGGTGACCATTCAGCCAAGACTGTTCATGTATGCGTAGGCAGGAAAAGCAAGCATGTTGCCATCAATTACCAGTAATGTACCTGGCTTGGTCTTACATACAGGGTCCAGCCCAAATAACACCCCCTTTTACTACAGAATCTTTTACTGCAAAAGCATAGGCATCTAATTCTGTGACATATCACACTATCACACTCAAGCACATAACATGGCCTTTTAGGTGAAACATTCAAATTAAAACTAGAAATTATTACACCCATATGATTAGCCTACCAACAACACTCAAGCAGGCGTTACTTCTGCCGGACCCTGTATGTCTTCAAAAGGACCCGAAAGCTGGGAATGTTTGTCAGCAGGTGTCAATGTAGCTATTGAATTGTGCTGAGTCATTTCTCTTGTTGTCATTGGAGGCTTTTGTTTTATGAAGCTTAAAAAAAAAAAACAACTGTGTAAAGGAGACCAGCTTTGGAATGCATTTCTCATCCCAAGATACTGGGTGTTTTGTTGTTGACTGGGGGAGAGTATGAAACAAATGCTCGGCATTTCAGGGCCAAGAACTCACGAAGAGGAGCCGTCCGTTTTAGAACGGTGATGTGACGCCATGCGTGACTACTTCACATTTGGACGTGTAAAGTCATTTGTTTGTTGATCAGTGTCACTGTTGGGGAATGCTTTCGTTCGCAGCATCATTTTCTCTACTGCTGTTTTTGTTCAACCTCTAACCTTCTTCCAACTGGCCTCCCACTTCTAGCCAATCACTCCTACAGTAGTCATTTAAAACTGAAATCTGACCTTCTTACTTCCTTGATGAGTACTTCTAATAATGTCCTCAACCTAGAGAATAAATTCGAAACTCATTTTAATGACACTCAAAATATCCTTTGCAAGATAAGGCCTGTCTTCTATTCAGGCTTCTGTCCCCGAGTTAACGGCCCCCCCCCCCGTCAAGTTCAACCCATGTAAAACCACAGCCACGACAGATTTTATATTTGGCTGGGATTTTTGCTTTTGTTTCTTCTGCATGTGCATGGTGGTTTTCTATTTCTGTGCATTTAGGAGCCTTCTTTTGCAGCCTGCAGAGCTCCCCCATGCCCTGCTAAATAATACACAGAGTTCAATATTTAGCTCAAGAACTACAGCTGTCCAGCCTTCCCAGGTGCAAGTGACTGCTTACCGTTTTGTGGCCCCAATGTGCTGGATACATATTTTTACCTACCTAATAGTAAACTATATTGTATTTATCTGTGAACTTGTCTGTGAACCTGCTCTGCATGAGTGGCCCTTCAGAACAGAAACTGTAGTATATCACCTATATTGAGTGCTTAGCCTTTAACATGCATTGTTCAATTGATAAAGTTCGTGTTATAGCCAGAAAGAAAACAAATTCAGCCTGAAGTAATTTCAATAGTAGAACTGTGGTGCTCAGTGGCAGGAATGCAATTCAGATCTAGATATACTTTGACCCCACACTCAGAGTCTTTGGAGATGCTGACATTTAAAAGTTTAGAGCCACAGAACACTAACAATTTTCAGAGGGAGGGAGGGAGGGAGGAGAAGAGAGAGAGAGAGGGAGAGAGAGAGAGAAATGTGTGCTGAGAAAGTCAAGTACGGATTTTTATTTTTCTTCCTCCATTTTCCTCCCTCATTGTGGTGCTCAGACTGTGTCTCCCTTTACACTGTTCCACTCTCACAAAACTGTGCTCCAGCGACCAGCTCTGAGAGTGTTAATGCAAAATGTCAGGGAAAGCAAACATCCTACGGTTGGTCTGTCCACGGCCGGGACACGGGGCGACGTCGAAGAGCACAGTAGCTGGAGATGACATGGACACTCTACCAAAGGACTGTCACCCGTTTTCTGCTGTCACACGTGCAGGGCTCAGCCTATAAAGTGGCCGTGCACAGTCCGTGCTGGGGACCCGCGGGAGGCTGCACCCACCTCTCATCTCCTGCTGATGCTTCATAGCTCTGACCCGTTGTGTCCAAGGCAGCCGCACCGGTGCTCCGATGTTCGGTTGCAGGGTGACTTTGTCCCTCCTTCGGACAAGAGTTGGAGTCTCCCCCTAGCCCCTTACACGTCTTGTGACTGGGTCTCATCAGCACCGTGAACCAGAAGTGACAGTGTGCTGAGTAGCTTCCACTTGGGTCCTCCGTGTAAGGAAGCCGATCCTGTCGATGAGCGGAGGGGAGGCCCCACGGAAGCTGCCAGGGTACCCGACGGCCAGTACGAGCTGCTAGACGTGCGCTGAGGCTCATCGGGCACGCCTAGCCCGGAAGAACCCTTAGCTGAATGCAGCATGTGAACGAGCCCAGGTGAAACAAGAGCAATCCCAGCCAAATATAAAATCATGACAAACAGTAAACCTGTATTTGAAGCTACAGAGTTTGGGGTTGTGTGTCACCTGGGAAAGGTAGCCAAAACAGTTACTTCGGTTTCCAGGTGCAATAAATCAATGATTCTACACATAATAGCTTAATGGGAGAGGAAGATGAGAAATGTTGTCTAATGGTGGTTTTTAAAACAGTAACCTGTTTTCTCTCCTTGCTTTTCTATTCTGTCTTCAGACAACCAAGCTCTTTCTCTCTTGTTAGAGCAAGAACAACTGTTTTGTATTTCGGTAAGCTGATACCTGCTAGCCTCGGGAGGGACGTGATACTAACAAGGGCTGTGGGTGGGCGGTGGGGGTGGGTATGACTTCCCTGAGCCCAACGGCCGGGCTATAAAGTAGGACTTTTCTTGCCCGTGCAGAGATTTCTTAACTTACTTCTCTCTTAGCTTTTAACTCAAAACACTTGATACTAGAAACCTACGGTCTGATGGGCTAGTTATTTATAACCAGATGCTATTTCTGTTCACCTGCTTCCTCTTAGCTTTTCTTCTCTGTCTGTCCTCAGTAGAAGTGTGGAAGCCACCTTTTGTTGGCAAGTGTCGAGTCTCAAAGCGTTAGTCTTCAGTCTTCACGTCGGCAGATGCTCAGTGGGCAACGGAATCAGCCCACCCGAGGGGGAGGGGAGGAAGAGGAGGAGGAGGTGATAGTGGCATTTAGAAGTTTTCACCTACATCGTCAAAACCATATTTATTAAAGTCTTTGTAATTGAAAATGCAGAGGCAGAAAAGTAACTTTCTTCGGTGTCACCAGCTAACACTTCGGTCTAAAACACTGTTGGAACTTCGGGCAGCAGAGTGAGTGATGACCCTGCCTGGGGCCATCAGTAGCAGAGGAGTTCCAGCTGTCGAGCAGTGGCACCTGGGCCTTCATCTGGAGTCCGTGAGCATTTCCGTTGAGAGGATGTGGCTGTGGTGCGTGCTGCAGTGTGTCCGGTTTTCCCTGCAGAGCTGAATCCCTCGTTTCCACCGCTCCCACCGGTGCGGGCTGTAGAAGGCTCAGAGCTGTAGGTGGTTCGTATCTCTCCGTGGCACTGCCTTTGACCACGAGAAGCTGCCTCACCCAGGGCCCTGCCCCTTGCCCAAGGGCGGCCCCTACGTAGGGAATGGTCAGTGCTGATGGACAACTCTCAAGGGTCATGCTGACCTTGGAGCTCCTGCCCCAGGGATTTCAGCCTTTCCATCTGCTCACCCTGATTGGTGCCTTCCATCCACTTGGAAAACGCTCGGCTGCTGCTTCTTTACATAATTTTCTCTCCCGTTCTGCCACATTCTCCCTTCTCTGGAAATCTGTTACACGAGTTGTTCTCTGGTCTTCAAGTATATGAATTAGAAAATTAATTTCTTCATGCTGCTTTGGGCTGTCTTACATATATTTTGTAAGTCTTTCAGTTAGTTTCACCCTGCTGTGTTCATGTGTTGTTTCATTCTTCGATATTGTAACTAAAAGAATTATATTTTTATTTCCAAATTTGTCATATTTTCAAAATATGTGGTCACTTTTCATAATAACCTGTTCCATCATGTTTTTGATACACAACGTACTTTTAAATCTACTTAATATATTTTCCTATATGTTTTTTCTGATGGTCTCATCATTTTCAGAATAGAATTTATAGATATATCTTTAATTTCTTCCTCTTAACTCTGCCTCATGTTTAGTGATTTCTTTATGGATGGTAAGTTTTAATTGTCAATCTTTGGTCCTTGACATGTTCGTGAGAAGTAGTGTCTAAGATCTCCCTCCCAAATGGATTTCCTCTGATGGATTACACCAGGTGCCTATGAGAAACTAGATCCTGGGACCCCTTGAAAGTTGTTGTCTGAGTGTCACTGGGACATGTGGGCGTGAGTACATCTCATGGGAAGGAGTTCCCAGAGGAAACACATTGTTCTTTTCTTCTCCTAGGGCCGGGGGGTGGGTGACAGTCAGCTCCCTTCCTCCCATTCCTGTGGGGTAGAGAGTGATTCTCGTGCCCTCCCCAGGGACCTGGGCTCCTGATGGATGGTGGGGGTCCTGGCTGCCAACCCCAGTCCCACCCCAGGCTCTGCCTCTCGTCACTCCCAGACCCTAAGATGCACACCTTACAGGTGCATTTTTGCACTCCCGTTTACTGTGTCTCCTGCATCTGTAGATCAGGGGCCCCTTGAGAACACGAGCCAAGTCTCACTCATGCTGGGTTTTAATGGTCCAGTGAGGTGGCCCACAATTTACTATATGTGTGTTGAGTAGAGTCATTCACATTTTGATACAGGTCAGTCCTTGGGGGAAATCTCTCTAACTTTTCACCAGGCAGATTTGGGTATTCCCTTCTATTGTAGCATCTTAGCTATTTCAGTATAATTTTTTTAAATGTGTTTCCTCCCCTGGATTATGATATTTGGAGCAAAGGGAACGTGCCATTTTTATACTGTTTTTCCCCCTCCAGCACAGTGTTTGATGCACTAGAAGTTTCAAACTTATCTATGAAACGCATGCATTTGAAAATGTGGCGGAAGTAAAGGGATACTAAGAAAAAGTGATCGGATAGAGAGAGGCAGAGGAATAGCTTACCCATCTACCCCTCGTACATTTCATCCTGGGATATTTTGTGTTACAGAAAGGTAACCCTGAAGAGCTTTAGATCTGTGTACACTCCAATTCTGTGCCTCAGCCTGGTCCACACAATAAATATTCTACTTTCTATCATTCTACTTAGCAGAGCCAAAGACTTTATTTGTAGAGCAGCCAAATGGCTTATACTCCAGTCATTTAATAGTTAACATTTTCTGAAATCACCTCCTCCATTTCAAAATTAAAATCAGTGAATGTTATGTGTTTAAATGACCAATCAGGAGATCGAAGGGAATGGTTAATTTCTAAAACACTAGCTGGAGGAAAGAAGTCCACTCATCGAGAACATGCAAATTAAGCTTGGAAAAGCATAATTCTGTTATGCATGAGCAATTTTATAATTGCTTTTTTTGTTATAGCAGCTTGTTTGCTACAGTACCTTACCTAAGGTAACTGGTAATCGATTTTTAAAACCTAAAATGTTATGTGTCCCCTACAGAGTCTCCTGTTTAGGGACTTTCTTCCCTTGTGTTCAAATGGCAAAAATACAATAAAATATACTTTAATGAATAAGACAAAAATTATAAAACTAGTAGTAAATGCATATTCAAATACATTTTATATCCCTTTCTGCTCTTCAAATCTTTTTGAAATATTAATTTTGTTGAGGTAATTACGTCCAGAAGAATGATTTGTCTAAAAGTCTATAAAATATGACAAAATTAATATTTGATCACAATAAATCTATGCCCCCCAGCTCCTGAGTAGAACCCAAGAATAATGTTTGTCTTGAGGGTAATGCTCTTGTTTATGACAGATGCTCTTTCTGAGTAAAATGAAATAAATCTTGCCAGGCTTGTATACTTTCCTGGTCTTTTAAGATTAACTTATAGCAGTTTGTGTCAGTTTGAAAGTGATTCTTTGTAAAGGTAATTAACAGAGGAAATCATTAAACAAGAACTATATTTTAATTGCTTCTGCGTTGTGGTGTATTTTTTAGTCTCAAGATGAAAAACTCAAATGTGAGATAATGACCATGCGTTACCACCATCGAGTTCTCGGAGGGGTTCAGCCGAAGCGATTGATGTTAATAACTTCCCTTGAGGATGAGTGGATTCAGGAGGGAGTGATGAATTGTTCCAAAATCGCTGGCTTTCGCGCTTTCCTCCTGCCATTTAAGATCGCCTTAAGTTCACGTTAAGTTTTGTTTTGTGCTCAAAGATGCCATCAAATCCTCAACAAAATGGAGCTGAGGCGAGTTCACTTAAAACTAAGGGGGTTAGCTATTTATTCTCCTACGTCAGCACGGCCCACACTTGCGTTTCAGCTGGCACCAGCATTCTGGCAGGTGTTTTCACTGACACCTGATCCACAGGCCACAGTCACGTCACTCTTAGTTTTGAAGTCAGTGACCTATTGGAATGTCACTGAAGCATAGTGCTGCCTTTAATTAGGGAAACGTTGCATTTTCTGAAACTATTTCTCAAGCCAGCATTCACGTTTATTTGGCAGAATTAAAGTTATTATATATGAGTTTTTCTTTTAAGTTGAAGTAATTAGAATAGTTATAGATAATAGTACTTCGTAAACACGAACAGATCCTGTATTGGGTAGTAAAACAGTCCTTTCCACTAAGCGGAGATGCGTGAGAAATGGGCATTGTTACTGGGCACTTCGACCACATAGTAAGTGTCGGGAGAAGAAAAGTTGGTTAGTGACCACTTCTTGTTCTAAAGTCTTCCCTTTATGTATTGATATACAGTGACCAATGATGAATATTAACTGGGCTGTTACGAAAGAATATTCTATAAGGAGATATATAATTATGTAATATATAATTATATAAATTATGTGCATACACAATTTAAGAATGCAGAGGTGCGGGCGTCCTCCGTGTTCGATGACGCAGGGAATTGGCTCTGTGATGATGAACGGCTGGTGTGCATATCCAGCGCCTAAAAATCACATTGTTTAAAACAAAGTAACGCAGGGAAACCGATGGAGCATTTTTAAATAACAATGTTTTGTTGAATATTTAAGATAGCTATATAATTATATTAATAAATTACTACCTGTAGATCCTTAATGTCATCTATGTCCCTACATGTTTGTATATTAAAACTGACCAGAAGGGTTTTTTTTTTAAATCTTCAGATATGGAAAATACATTATCACATTATTGTCTAGTTTCCTTTATAATTTGCAATGCATGCTGCATTTTACAAACTTGATCTAGAATAAATCACATTCTATACCTGATAATTTTTTTTGTAAAATGGAAATATAGGTCTTTGCCAGTTAAAAAGCATGCAGATTCTCAAACTTCCTGTAAATATTAATGTGATGATAGATTGATAGTAAACATAAATTCGTTGAAAAATTATCCATTTTGCTTAACAATTGAGAACCTTGGTTATTTGATAGAATGTCTGGGAGAAGAAAAATGGGAAAGGTCGAGACCTGGCCCAGCTGACAGCTCTGATTGTATCCCTAATCCCAGAAGGAAAGAAATGCACGAATGTATTATGTTTGCTGAGCATGTCACTGTATATGGAGGGTTGTGGAAATTGCATGTAGCATTCATTGGATATTGGCCTAACAAGGCACAAATTTTCTGCAAATTGCTCCAGTCACCAAGCATTTAAAATAAAATTCCATTTTGAGTCGGCTCGGTCCAGTCTGTATCGACAGGACCAAACCCGCAGAGCCCTGTGATGAGCGCATCTGGCCAGCAGCGACAATGTTTCCCATACGAGTGCCGCCCGTGTCTTGCGTCCACGCCGTGACCTGAGCTGCGTCTCACGTCATTCTGAGTGTTTTCTCTAAACCTCATAAACTGCCATGGAAAACAGGCTGAGACAGAGTCAGTCAGCCCTGCAGAGCTGTTCCTCCAGCCTCCAGCTCTCCGATCCCCCAGGCGATGTGCAAATGTTCGCCGGCGAAGGTGGGCGTTTTGTCGCTAACGACACTTTTTAGTATTTCCACCTCTCCGGAGATGATCACAGAATTTCACTTCAGCTGGGGTATCTTTTTTCAGCTAACACTTTCAGAACAACATGCCACCCCAGGACCAAACTTAGTCATGGGAAGTAGAAGGAAGAGTCATTCATTAATGCATTTTCTTGTGGGGTTAGCAAGGTATCGGGATCAACAGAGTTCCTCATCCACACGGGAGGTTTTGCTTGCTCATACCCACCCCGTAGTGTAGGAGGCTCAAAGGCTGCGAAAGCCAGAAACATTTCCTATGCCTGTTAATTAACTGAGCATATCAAAATCTACTTAACCCTATAAATAAATCCTAAATATTGGTCTTTTTTCTTAATTCCCTTATGTCTCTACCTTGGTCAAACTAGTTCTTTAGGGGCAGTGGTGCTTTGGAAGAACAATCCATCCTAGATCAAAGTGAGCCAAAGTAGTGTTAAGAGGATTGTGTCCTCAACCAAAATTTGAGAAGCCAAAGTACTTAAGAACCTCAGATATTTGACAACCCATCGTACTTAAGAAGCCAGCGCCTGGGGCTTTATGGATGCTGGTCCAACACTAACAGAGAGGACCCACAGCAGCCGCTGTAACTCTCCACACTGGCTGCGAATCTCTCAGCCGTGGGGCCACTTTGAATTCACTGCCCAGCTGGGCACCTTCAACGTCTTGCCGGGCATCTTCCTGGAGAAGGGAGGGACTGTGTAGCTCTCCTTCCTGGCCCCAGAGGGAAAGAGTGTTCCTTTGAGTTTCTATCTCTTCTCGATCTGATTTAGTGTGTACTTTTCCCAAAGTGTGGGTTTCGGGGGCACCCTGACTTGTCTGCCACCTCGTCAGTCCTGAGGGCTGTGCCCACGATAGGGAGCTCAGTCCAGTACCAGGCACGCACAAGTGTTCATGTCCACGTGGCTGGAGGGGACACAACCCCCTTTTCCCACAGCCTGATGGGGGAATAGTCCAGTATTCTTTTTGAAATCCTCAGTAGCCCCTCTGCACCTAGAAATGAACACTTCCCTGAATTTTATTCTCGGAATTTTAGAACGTGCACTTACACGCCGTGTTGTTATTTAATGTCACCTATTTTGACTTTCACATGAATGGGAACAGTATGTCATTCTAAACTCCTGCTGCAGGGGCTCCATAAGAGTGTGGAGTCCACGGGCAAGGAGAAGGGGTGCTGGGACTTCCAGGGGAAGAAGGTAGTTTGCAGGGAGATAGAAAAGCAAACGTTTGCCGAACCAGACAGAGGGGCCCTGAGAGGACTCTGATCTCTGGGCTCCCCAACCATTCTATTCCACCGCCCGACTAGGCACCCAGCTCTGCGTCTCGGTGTTGCCTGACGTCATCAGCGGCTTCCACGCATGCGCGGTCCCCGTAATTCATCTCAAATACTTGACGAGGGAGTTAACTTGTCAGTTTGTGGCCACGCACCATTTAGGAGCTTCACGTAGTTCCTTTTCCACCTGGACTTGCTTGTTTCCGGAACACAGTGATGTTCTGACCCAGAATTTGGGCAGCTGTGGTCTCTAGTTGTAATAGAAAGATAGAAAGCTAGTTAAGTTAAAAATGTACAGAAACGTATATATCTAAGTTCATTGGATTATTTTATGTAGTATATTAAGCTGATAAAAATCATTGAATATTTACTGTATTTTGTGTATTTGATATTCATTCTATCTAACCCCTCACAGCAACCACAAAACCAAAATGAAGTTAATAAGGAGAACATGCATTTCCTATTTTAACTGTGAAGAAACGGATACTCAGAAAATTAATTTGTCTTAAGCCATACAATTAACAATTGATGGGCTCTAAGTATGTATCACTTCAAGATAATATAATAATCCCTCTGAAGTACTTTTCTAATTTTTAAGTAAGAGTTTTCTTAATTCAGGTGTTACCAATTTTTAAGGAAGTTAATAACCATCCACAGAACCATTTTGTAACAGAAGATACACTTTCAAAGAAAAGAGCCTGGATTAAATGTTCCTAATGATTGGGGAACTTTGTATTTAACTTACATTTAAAATAAAAATCAGCAAGATACAATTTACATATGGAAAATATAGTTACCCAGAGAAAGAAACTTATCTTTTAGTGTGTTTTGATATAAACTCCTTGTAGGAGCTCAGACACGCCTGCCATTGAGCATTATATGATATGCATTCAGCATTAAAAAAGTAACCTTCAGCCCTGACCAGCACAGCTCAGCTGGTTGAGTGGTGTTTCCCAGAGAGAAGGGTCACCGGTTCAGTTCTCCGTCAGGGCATGTGCCTGGGTTATGGGCCAGGTGGCCGATCGATGTTTCTCTCCCTCTTTTTCTCCCTCCCTTCCCCTCTCTCCAAGAACGAATGAATGAATGAATTAAAAAATCTTTAAAAAGAAAAGTAAAATTCATATTCTGGTGGTAGCATTATTTTGTTATTAAATTATCCTTGTAAAACAGGTTGCTAGTAAATTTCTCTTTGCCTGATCGTGAGTGCAGCAGATACGTGAGCATTGCCAAGTTTTCTTGGTGGTTTTAATGAACTCTTTTTACCTCTGATTACATTTGCTCTTGTTATTCAGGGTGGTTTGGCATCAGTAGACAACTAGCTTTGCTGGCACGATGCAATAATATTTTCATCAGAAATGATCAGATTCATTGTGAAAGAGAAAGATTGATCACCTTAAACATTATGAATAGGCTGAAAATATTGGGGATCTTTTAAAAATGATGCGCATGTTATAAAATAAATCTTAAAAAGGAGCTATGAATATTTGTCACCTAAGCATGTCAGTTTTATTGCATTTTTTGCAAGATTATATACCATGAAATTTAAGTAGCTCAGTGTGGTATTTGGTCCCAAGTAGATGATATATACATCATCTACTGATGATTTATAAATCATTACTGATTGATGACAGGCATTTGCTATTGTCCAAGGTAAACCAGCAATAGAACTTATAGCTTGAAAAAATATTAACGTTTTACTAATTACTGAAAATATGTGTTTATCTCTTACCACGTCTACCATTAATGGGCCAGTCCAAGCCACTGTCATTTTTATGACTGTAGCATCCTAACTTATCGTTCTGCTATCCCTTGCCCACCCTTCCTCTGTTTTGACCTCAGCAGCCAAGGGTGTGAATTCTAAGTCAGTTTGTGATAATTCTCTGGTCGGCTTCTCCAGCTGCCTCAGTGAAAGCCGGATTTCTCACTCCGACCCTCCTTGCCCTCCGTGACTTCCTCCTTCACTCCATCTCTCTGCACCAGCCTTGCTGAGCTCCTGGCAATTATTAAGAACCCCCTCGACCAGGTATGCACGCAGGCATGCAGGCTGAGCTAGATAAGCCTTTGTACTTGTCCTTCCCGCTTCCGGAACGGTGTCCCCTCGGGTAGACCTGCGTGCTTTCCCTCTCCACCTGCAGGTTGCTGTTCGTTTGCCTCCCTGTTAGAAACCCTGATCTGAGCGAACAGCCACACCCCGCCCCCGCCTGCTGCGTTGCTGTTCTCCCAACCCCATTGTAGATACTCTTTCATTTGTTTCTTGCCCCTCACCAAAATGCAAAACCTCTGAGGCCAGAAATTTTGTTTTGCTTCTAAAAGTCTAATGCAGCTGCTAGGCACTAAATTAATATGAACAAATCAAATATTTGTTGACTGAATGCATGGATGAATGAGTGAATAAATACATGATTTTTAGAAGTAGCTTCAGAGCATAATATTCTCAAGCACTAGACAAATACCGCAAGCCTGACTATCTTCAGTGCGTTTTCTCAAATGCAGAAAATGACTACCCTCAAACTTCTCTTTATATAACCTGTACTACTATACTAGCTTTTATCTTAGAAGTTTGTCAGGCCCGACAGCCTAGATGCATGTATATGTATGTACACACACAACTGACCTTTTAGTGAGTTACCTTATATTCTTTTTTACTTTTCAGAATAAGCTTCACACAAAGTCCATTATAATCTTTTTTACTTCTGAAGTACCTACAAAAATACCTGACACGCATGAACATAAAAATCATCTCTTAAAAAAATGACAGGGCAAACCACGAAAAATTGGTCAACAAATGTGCCAGTATTAAAACTGAAATCGCTTTTATGTCAAATGGCAGATCAAAATGGAAAAAGTGCAGGCCACACCCTGGGAGAAGGTATTTTTGAAATTTATATATTGCTGTAACAATGTTTAGAATAGTGGGGAAAACCAAAGTGACCTGTTTCTCAGTACAGGAATGGATACACTTGGGCTTATGTAATGCTACTGTTAAAAAAGAAATTGAGCAAGATATATAAAAGTGTACACATCTCAAAATAACCTTAGCTAAAAAGAACAAGTTATGAAAGTGTGCTCGTATATGATACCACAAAAGTAGTTCTTTCAAGAGAGGAAAATAAGGAATACAAAATACAGCTTTAGCAGCATTTGTATTTTTTAAAGAAAGAACCAGCTAGCAGAGATTTTAACAAATTTTATCCTTCTTGATGAGTGTATAGGTGTCTCTTTTGTATCTGTTTTCCCCCACCAGCACCAATTTTGAAACAGTCTCCTACTTAGAGAAAAGTACATTTGAAATAACTTTTCTTTTCTAAATTGTTTGAAACTAATGCTGAATCTATAGTATATGCTTCAGTATTTCACCTGAATGCATTCTCCAGTAAAGCCCTCAGAATAAGAAAATTAGTCTCAGTACATTATACTTAGACTCCACTGAAGTTTTAACAATTCCTAATATTTTTTTCCTTTCAAAATAAACTAGTCTAGAATCTCCCACTGCATCTAACTGTTGTCTTCCGGTTTTCTCTAATTTAGATAATTTCTTCAGCTTTGCTTTACTCTCGTGACCTTGACCTTTTCAGTAATAACAGGACAGTTACTCTGCAGCGTGTTGGGGAAATATGATTGGCAACAAAATCTCCTTCAAATCCAGAACACCTCTCTACAAAGCTAGAAGAGGAAGGACCATTTCGAGCTTTATGAATGAACATACAGGAAACCAGAGCATGCTGCCCTCGCGGGCTGTGTGCGTAGAGGTTGCAAAGACAGGGAGGAATCTCTCCTTTCCGTGGTCAGACAGAGAGAGCCTACTACGTGCACGTTCTCACCATAAATAAACCAGCGCTGGTCGTCCAGCAGGGGGCCTCGTCAGTGCCGTGTCACCTCTGTGTGCTGCCGCTGCCGAGTGGGCTGCGGCTCCCGGGGACCCTATGACTGAGTGACGTCCCTGGCCTCACAGCCCAGCTCAGCCCCGTGGACTCAGCCTGTGCCTGCTTTTGCGGAGCCCGTCTGTCCCCAGACGATGGGAGATCGGCTGCTAACTTCTTCACTGCTTGCGTTTCAGGGCAGCGCTCCCTGGGCCCCTGAGAAAGGCGTCCCTGCTCTCTGCAATGTATCTCAGGGCTGCCCCAGCTCCTCCTGTGAAACGCTGCTATGGAAACTCAGGACGTTTCTATTTAAACACGCGAAAGTGAAAGGTGGTTCCTGTGTGTATGTAGTACGAACACTTAAAAATTCAATTGAACCGGAAAATATTTATGGGCTAATAAGACAGCTTTGAATTCAAAAGAAAAATAAATCCAAGGACGTACCAGTGAACAAACCAAATTAAAATAATAAAACTATGTCTCAGAAGAAAAAAAGAAGAGTAAAAGCAGTTTCCCTGTGAAAACATTCTGAGATGCTAATTACGCCTTGATGTATACTCGGGGTGCTAATACATCCTTACAAAACAGGGTTTCCAAGCTGAGTAACAAGCAAAACTGTGACTGACTTTAAGCGTGTCACAACATCCTCTAATTTCCCTCTGTAAACACAGCTCAGAGTGTGGGATGGATGTGTCCTAATGAATTTAAATAACACAGCTTGTGATGCACAACTCCAGGGACTCTGATGCAGTTTCTGAAAAGTGAGGTATTTATCACTTAAAATTGTCAGTTATTATGCACTTTCAGACCAGACTAACAGTAGAGCACATTCTGCATTAATGGAAATGCTGTAATACTGAACTGCAAAAGCATCTTTTTATAACACTTCTCCTTGTCCCTCCCTCTTTGAACGCATCTGAACGTGTTTGGGCCGTGGTTTTGGAAAGAGAGGTGTTCTCATCTATCCATCCCTGATTTTTTAATCTCTCTCTCTCTATATATAAATAAATATTTATATGTATATGTATATATGTATACATAAAAATTAGGTAAAGCCTAAGGTCAATACGTGTTCTTCTCCCATTTTGTAGCTGCTTTCTCAGATCATTCAGGCATCTTTCTCTTCAGGAGACTAGTTTGGGAATGAGGCAAATGAATTCTTGCAGGTTTGAGAAGTAATTAGGGTTCAGTGTCTTGAGAGTATTAGAGTTTTCACGTGGAAATTGAATTATTTAATGCAAAACAAAAATTAGGGCCAATCAAAGGTGAACAAACACAGAAGTCATTGGGGAAAAGATTGTAAAGCGTGGAGTCCAGAACACTTTCTGATGATCGATTCAGCAGGTCCCAGATGTGGCTTAAGGTACTGCGTGCCTCCAAATGGTGCCGTAGCCATGGCCAGCGCCTACACCGTGAGCAAGACAAAGGAAAAGGCTGGTGCTTCTGGTACTATGGGGAGGGGTGCAGACAGTTTTGGCAATTTTTGTTCAAGGAACTTTGTCATCAAACCAATATATAAGAATATAGTAGTACCTTTTAATATTGCCACTGAGATCTTTAACCTTGGTCTCATATTTTTTATATAATTGTGGGACAGCAACAGTGTGCAGTTGGTTACATCTCTGTTGATGAAATGGCATCGCATTTTAATTGCTGCCCACAAAATACGTGGCTGAATGAGATTCTCTATTACTTGTCACTGTGTAGTTTAAATTACAGTTAATTCATCTCTTATCTGTGAAAACTTTGATCCTGTCAATTATTCGTACAATGCAACCAGTGGAGTTTATTGTCCTGTAAAAGCAAATGCTATGAAATACACACATGTAGATTTAAAAATATCTAGTAGCTGAAGATTTGTCCACACTGGTTCGCTGTTTTTCAAGGACAGTGTCCCTGTCCAAGGTGAGGTGTACCTTCTCAAGGTGTCGCTGTGTGAGGTTCACCAAGCTTTTCTGTGTCCCAATCTTAGGCATGCTGTCAACTCACTTGTAAGGTGAATTTTGTATGCCCCTGCTTTGCACATAAATGAAAATGCAAAGCTCAGAGCAGTGCTTGGAGGTGAGTACAAAATAATAGACTTCATCCTCCCTACACTTCAAACACAGCACTGTCTTTGACATAGCATGAAAACTTAATGTCTTATATTTTACTTTAAAACAGACTATTTTGCTTGTATTTAAAAAAGCACACCAAGTGTTTTACATAAATCTTTATAGCATGTATACTACATGCATGCTATTTAATTTTAAAAATACTCTAAAGAATATAGACTTAGCCTGGTTTTATCAGCTGTCTCTTCCCCATCTAAGGGTTCAGTTCTCTGGACTATAAATGTCACAGAAGGTAAGCTACAGCTCTGCCTAATTGGATGTGTGCTTAGTAAATGTTCTCTTTAAGTTACATTCATGGGACGATGCTTCGAGTGCATCCTCACGTAACCCTGGCCCACAGTGATTTGGTATAGAGTCAGAACAGTTACATTTGCCCTGAAAGGGGCATTCTCCAAACGCACTATCAGAAGGCAAAGTCTCCACTGTTTCTCTGGAACCCACTGCATATTTTTAAAGAGTTCATTAACTCTTTTAAAAAAGCTGAGTTGAACCCGTGGAAATAGGCTCAGTGTATTTGTCATGCAGCTGATGTGGCTCTTCTCAGGGAGACTCTGATATCGTGTGTACCGTCCGATGCTGCAACATCCTTCCATGAGAAAACATTGGACGTGAAGTAGGTCCGTTATCATTTTAATAGTTTGAACTTGCCCAATATTCGTATACTTCAGACATAGTGTAAACAGAACCTACCAATATTTTCAGGCTTACAAATTAGTCTGGACTAAAGAAACTGTTTTGTAATGCTTATCAACTGTAAATTACTTTAAAATATCTTCATATTTAGCCCTGGCTGGTGTAGCTCAGTGGATTGAGTGTAGGCCTGCGAACCAAAGGGCTGTGGTTCAATTCCCAGTCAGGGCACATGCCTCGGTTGCAGGCCAGTTCCCAGCAGGGGGCGCATGCGAGGCAACCACACATTGATGTTTCTCTCCCTCTCTCCTTCCTTTCCCATTCAAAGATAAATAAATAAAATCTTTTAAAAAATCTTCGTATTTAGAAAACAGTCTGAAATGTAGTGAAAATATACACAGCTGTGCCAATAAAATGCCATGTCCCTCAGATCATTGTAGCACTTGCATTTTATCTCAAAGGAAAACAGTGAATTGGGTGTGAGTGGGAAGTGGCTGTGAGGCCTGAAACTCAGTCAGACTCCCTAAGGCATCCAGTGTCCTTCATTGTCCACCATCCATGTCCACCATCTCCAATGTCCTTCTTCACAACCCGAGTACAAAGAGCCTATTGTCCTAGACAGAGGAGGCCAGTTTTTTGGTTCAGTGCATCTGACTTAAATAATCACCATTAAATATGAAGATACTCTAACTACATCTCCAATTTTGAGAATAATACCTAACGTGAACTTTTGAAACATAATATAGAACCCACCAAATACAAATGTTTGTATCTGATGCTTCCTGAAATAAACTATCCTATGGGTAAAAGAGAATGTGGCATAAAACTTCAAATGCTATTTCCAGTGTAGGTGACTCTGCACAGTAGGTCCAGGGACTGAATCAAAGAGCCTCGTGCCCCGAGCAGATGCAGTGCCCACCCCGGAGGGAGACAGGGAAGGAGGGCTTATGGGAAGCGAGTCTTCTCTGTACACACGCACCCTGCCAGGTTGACCTAGAATATTATGTCAAGTTCCTTGTGAAATTATTCATGAAATATGGATGTCCCTGCATTTCAGATAGAAATTCGATCTTAGAAGATATCAAACAAATAGTTGATATTATTAAAGAGAAAGGCTGGAGTGTGGAAACATAATGCTATAACTATTCAATATTTCATGATTATAAAACATCTTTCCAGAGCAATATGTAATTTTGATAAGATTTCTTTTAGGTACCTAGATTTTAATTTTAGAAGTAATTAAAAAGAAAAAATGAGTTGTCTTGGACCGTGCTCCTAATTTAATTCCCTACTGGCCCAAATTCACAGTGAAGTCAAAGAGAGAAAAATTAAAAACTTCCTTTCTGGAGGTTGAAGTTTGCAACATGAAAGGAAATGCCCCATTGGAAAATACATATAAAAACTATTCCTGTAACCTCAAATCCATTTAATATAGTATAGTGGAAACTGGACAGCATGTTATTAAGAAACAAATGACTCTCAAATAGACTGAATTTTCAAGACAAGTTAATTATCTTATGAAAAAGAAACATTGAAGGAGTTCAGAGCATTGTTGCAATAAAACTGTTTTGTGAGGAATAGGAAGAAACAGGTAACCCAGCTAGAGATGGATCCTCATAACTCACATTTACATGGTACTATGTGTGCACTAGTCACTGTTCTAAGTATGTGACATTAATTGAAATTAAAAAATGGGAAGCCACAGTTTTGCCACTTCCATTATATGGATAACACACTGGAGGCACAGAGAGGCTAGGTTCCTTGCCACCGGAGTGGCTGGCCCATGATACAAACCCTGGGGTGTCTGCTTCCATAGTCCTTGCTTTTACCATCATAATATGCTGCTTTTAATGATCAGAAAGAACTGGATGATGCCCTCAGTGGTAGAACAGAGTTGTGAAGTGGTGGAGGATGAGGAAACTGAGGCACATTGGTCTAATTCTACCTGGCCAGTAGCTCAGAGACTCAGCTTCAGACTCCTGCCTGCTGTTCCCCTTGAACTAGGTCAAATGAGAGTTTCTAGCTCAATGAGATGCATCTGTGGGTGCTGCATAACTTTTAATTTCAAGTATAGTTTTGATTCAGTCTACTTTAGACACAAGTCACGCAGAAGCTGTGGGAGGAGGAGGAGAGGAAGACAGAGAATGCCAAACCTGCTACAGTGAGTTGTGAAGATGCTCACTTTGGAGGTCTGGCACGTTTGATGTCAGCATTTGACCAGGGCTGTGGAGCATCTGTAAGAAAGTGACCAGGAGACTAGTCTTCCTGACCAATGAAGAGTGGACGCTGGGCGGGAGGGAGCTGGAAAGACACCTGGTGGTCACCGTGCTAGACATGCAATGGTTGACGCTTGCTGATGACCCCCGCACGCTGGGTGCCTGACCTTGTGGTACACTTCGTGTGAGGGCGAAGGTACAAGTTGCATTATGGGAAACCTGCTGGTTGGTGTGAATGGTTCTCTTTGCGCATATGAGAGGCTGATGGGACCCTGGTAGTGAAACCAGGCGAGGTGTCCCTCATGTGACAGTTGGGCAGTTAGTGCAGAATTAGCCTGACACGGGGCATTGGGAAGGAAGAGTGACCATGGAGAGGCGCCATTGTGGAGTGCTCTGGGGCAGGTGGCAGGCGATGCGGGCTTGAAGGACTTCCCCCAGCCAGATCCCAGCGAGCCGGGCACAGCGCAGAGTGGGGATGACATGGACGTTGGTCCAGACCATGTGGGGCTGACAGGTGTCCCAACCAGTTTTGCATCTTCTCTGGAAGCAAAAGGAGGTCTTGAATATCATTCGGAGAAAGTGTGGGTGGAGAAGCATGTTTTGATTGAGGATTTTATTTTATATACTTCGTTTTCATTGTTTTTAATTAAATGTATTGGGGGTGACGTCGGTTCATAAAACTGTATGGGTTTCCAGTGGACAGTTGTGTGACACACCATGTGTATGTCACAGTTTGGATTTTAAGTGGGCGGCCCCAGCGTTACTGCAGTAGAAAGGGTGCAGACAGAAGTCAGGTGATCCAGCTGTTCGCGTGCAGGTCACGGGGCAGAGGGACAGGGGAGGTGGGCTGTCACGGAGCCGCTTGTGTGCGGGGCAGATGCTGTTGCCACGCACTGAGACCGAGAGCAGTGGACTGAGGCAGCCCGTTGTTCTTTGTTTCACATGACTTTTTTTTTTACAGAAGACTGTGGGTTTATTGTGGCTGTGTTGAATCTTGAGGGGATACGTTGATTCATCTCTGAGGAATAGGCGAGCAGTCAGATACAGAAGTCTGAAAACAGATGTGCGTGTCATCTGCTTCTGGCCAGGAAACCGGCGCCCCGTGCCCAGACGGGGCTGCTGGGGGGCAGCCGGGAGGCAGAGAGGAGCTAGGGTTCCGGCCCTGAGCACGTTTACTGTGCGGTGGAAACAGTCTGGCCAATGAGACTGGCAAGCTGCAATCGGGGAGGTGGAGTGAACACTCTTTCGCAGAAGCTGAGAAGAGTGTTTCAAACAGGCGGTCATACTAAGTATCCTGTCACCATAGAACACGATGAACCCTGATGACTTGTGGTGACGTGGGTCTACTCTGAGAGAGCCAGAGGCGGGGAGGTGGAGACACGGACATCCTTTCATGGACTTTGCTAATGATAAAGAGACAGTACCCCAGCACCCCATTCACACATACCACTCACACGCACCCAACCCGCAGAAGAGGCGAGACGTGTTTTACATCGAACACGCCACCTTCCGCTTTTTCCCTGCTACTTGAAATGTGGCAATGTCTAGAGAATCGGTGTTCCCTGTACTGCTTCCTTCAGGTAAACGCCAAGCTTGAGCTTTTGTGTAGAAGCAGAGAGCAGTCAATAAGTCTTACAATGAAATATTTTAAAAGAAATGAAGTCATCGTCAACCTGCTGAATAAAGAAGCGATTCATATTTTCCTGGACAACAAAGGTCTTTAGAAACAAGGACTAGCACGCCTAATTGCCCCTGAAGTCATTAGGAAACACACTGAAATGTTTACTCAGGCTGACTTAATGACAAGACATGAAAACAAAATATACATAAAATAGATTTATGAATAATGAGGGATTACACTTTATGTACACTATGACTCTCAGTCCCAAATCCTCAATACCCTCTCTGTGCTTTAAAGGTCAGTGAGCCTGGTAGTTGCTTTTTCTACATCCTAGTCTAAGCTGGTTTTTCGCCATCATTGTACATTTGCAAAGGAGATACCCAGAGAGGATACTCCTTCGACTTATTAAAGATTAAGCTGGACTTTCTTCTTGACACAGTTTGTATCCAAAGTTTCTTCATTTGATAGTTTGTGTATTTGACTGCCTCTGATGATTTTTTCTTTCACAGATAAAATACAGCATCCACTGCAGTGTTATAAAATTCTCTCTAGCAAAAGGATAAGTGCAATTTATTACAATTAGAGAGCTCTAAGGCCAGCTTGGGGACAAAAATAATAAAAGGACAACTCTTGCTATTTTTTCTCATTTTATTTTTCTCCTTTATTTTCATAATATTCTGACTTCTCATTTCAATGATAAATAACACCCACAAGGTTTAGAATTACATTAAAAGGCAGCAAACAAATATAAACTCTTTCTTTGCAAGACAACCTCTTCATTCAGGGCCTCCACTAATTCAATAGTTTACTTTCCAGAGTGTTTGAATACTGTGCAAACCTCATATAGCTTTCAGCAACAGAATTAATTTAAATAAGGAATGCCACTTGAACCCCAAAACCATTTTCATTAGTGACTTCTAAATAACAGTTAGATTAACAGGCACACACTTAATTACTGTCTCTCTCTTTTTTAAATCAGGCAAGCAGTTCCAATACAAAGTGACAAGGTATTGATTTAGGAAGCTACTTACTTTAAACCGTCACTGACAGGTCCAAAGATTTTCTTTTAAGCCAATGAAATGGACATTAGAGATGAAAAGTGAACAATAAATTGGAAAACTAATTGAGGAAAGAAATCCTGGCTGCCATTACTTTGCATTTTCCGATTTTCAAAGTTCCTTGTAGATAGTGGAAGTCTGAGGAAAGACGCTGTGGATTGAATAGAAGATTGTGAGCTACTACAGCAGAAGGACGTGCTTCAGGGAAACCCAGGTCCCGGTCGATACCCAAACGGGCGTTACTTTAGTGACTGGCTGCAGCCAGAGCCATAGCCGCCAGCTGTTCCTTTCATAAAAGCCGGGCTGTTGGTATGTGGGTCCGTGGGCTTCATCTCAAAGTCAGTCCACAATATCCAATCCCTCCGAGACTGCAGAAACCTAGAATGCTGGCATTATATTTTCATGACATTGAGCTGTCATTCAAACATGATAGTAGTGTTCATTGGCCAGTGAATTTCACCCCTGTTACTGAACCACACAGGGTGAGTGATTATAATGGAAATAAGACACACCAGTTATGGTTACATAATTCCATTTTATTAGCATCAGTCTAGACGTCTGCCTACGTTCCTTTTTTTTTTTTGCCAGGGAAGCAGGAATTGATGGACTATACATAAAAAATGCTTAAAGCTTCTACAAATACAAAACTTTCTGTAGGTCAATGGTAATGTCCATGTTTTGAGTACTTAACATATTCTAGCCATGGTATTAAGAGGTTTCCAGATGTTATTTCATAAAAAAGCATTACTAAGTGAAGTCCAACGTGAAACAACTCTAGTAGAAATGGAACATGTCTATGGTCCCCTGTCATGTCTTGAACAGTCTCGTAGGCTTTGAGTAAACCCTTACTTGATGGGATTAGCCTGGTTTCTCTTGCTGCTAGGAATGGACTGTGTACTGCCCTTGTCCAAGCAGATACACCGGCATGAGGTTCATAGAGATGGGGTTCAATGGGGAAGACACCAAGCTCTATTTTTAGGAGCATGCGTGCTGGAGGCTCTCGCCGAGTGGCTGGAGCGGAGCCTCAGGAGTCTAGTCCCACGCCTCATTAACGCCAACGATGATTTCTCGAGGTGCTGTAGATCTCAGCGTGTCGTCGGTTTTTGTGGCCAGGTACCTAGCTTCCGGGTAGTTTTACTCATTTCCCTAAAGAGTTTGTGAGCTGCCTAATATTCTTTAGTAACTTGTTTTCTGCCTATACTGTTCACAGTGGATTCTGTTGTTTGCAACTTAAGAATCCTGAGTGGCATGCCAAAACTGCACAGATTTTGTAGCTATTATTCATTCCCCCACACCCAAATTTCAATCTAGGTTTGGCAGACTCTAAACTGTGTGCCTGTGGGTTGCCCTAGCCATCACCCCATAGACATAAACCAATTGTTCACCGTCTTCAACGGTCTGATGTGCTTAACAAGGCTTCTTTGGGAAATTACGAAGACGTCCTGGGAAATGCCTGTGATGGTTAGCATGGCTTATTAGATTCCACTGCCTTTCTTCCCAAACTACTTCCATCACTCTCAGCCTCCTCCAGCGGATCTTCCGTGTGTGGTTCTTGTAGTATTTTTGTATATGTGTGTGAGCACGTGCACACACACTCATACAAGCACACGTAAGCACGCAGATGACCACACATGCATGCTCATACACACACACAGAGTTTAGAAAGCTGTCTTTTCATTTCTCCAGCAAAGGAATCATGGCTTTGCTGTGTGAGGGCATTTCTAGTCCTGCAAATAGATTTTTAAAAGCCTTGTGTGTTGAAATTCTGCTTAGGTATGATAAAATGGCAGTTCTGTAAGGATTTTGAGTTGTTAGAAACCTTAATGAACTAGAAACTCCTTTAGAATTCCCACAAGGACTTTTATCTGTTATTTATTTTCTCTTAAAGTATTTTTAGTTCTAGAGTAGCTGCATTTAGAATAATTGTTTTCAAAAATTGTGGAATATACCATATGATCCCACCTTTAACTGGGACCTCATCAACAACAGGAAAAAAGCAAACAAAATATAACTAGAGACATGGAAATTAAGAGCAATCTAACAATAGCCAGAGGAGAGGGGAGAGGGGACAGTGGGGAGAAGGGTTTTCAGGAAATACTATAAAGGACACTTGGACAAAACCAAGGGAGAGTGTGGAAGCAAGGGAGGGAGGTGGGTTTGACTGGGGTGAGGGGGAGTGGTGGGGAGAAAATGCAGACAACTATAATTGAACAACAACAAAGTAACTTATGGAAAAAGTATTGTGGAGTATTTATTGAGCAGTATTTTATAAGAGTTTTTGTTACATGTGTATAATATTTCAGTCACATTATAGATTGCATCAATTTTGTCAACTGAGTTTTCATTTGAACACAGATAATTTCTGTGTTAAAATTATATTTCAAACAACTCACAAAGATTTTAATTATCATATATAGCACACTGTGAGCATCTCCATTTCCAGGGACATAATTATATTTACTTTGCTCACTTAATTTATAGATCTCTGAAATGCATGAATCTGTTACAATGTGTAGCTGAATAAATATCAATCACATACTGACCAGATAAGTTTTTATATTTAAAAATAGTTTTAAAAACTTCTGAAAATACTTTTAAAATTAAAAAAAAATTAAATATTTTTAAAGTGACTTGTCCTAAAGTGACTTATTCCAGTCCTAAACAGTGACTTGAATAAGAACATACAGTATTGTTTTAAAAATAATATTATTAAGTATAAAAATCATCAAAGGCATTTTTCATTTGTTACAGTGGTTTTTGAATTCTATTCTCTGGCGCAGTCAATCAAAATTTGCTTTTCTTTATAGATATATTAGAAAAGTTTATTTCACTTTTAAAACTGGTATTGTAAATGTCATGTGAATTTTTAGGATGACTACGAAACTTTTGGGAAGTTGCCATGTATAAGTTCTTCCCACATATAAGCTATAAAATCTCAGGCATGTTAACTTTTCTTTTAGAGTAAATATAAAAATTCTTTGAACTGACCAGACTAATTATTTAGTTTGTCATAGATGTGGAGTCACTATAGTGCTATATTACCAGTTTTATGTTATCTTTGTTAATATTAGCATTTCATGTTAAATCAATAGGAAATTATTTTCCACATTCTATTCCAACCTTTCTCTCCTACTCATGAATCAGATCGTCAAACAATTTAAGATTCAATCCATTACTTCTTCCCAAAGTGCATCTCTTTCAGTGAATTCCTACATAGTTGGAAAATGGTTTTTTTTAAGTTTGCTTCTTAATGTCATAGTAACTTCAGTTGATTTCATTACTCATTCCTATCACTTTCATGGTCTGTAAATTTTTTCTTAACCTATCTCTTAGTCATTTTATAGTGAACTTTATAAAAATACAAATGTGAACACTACATATATACATAAAATCAAGAATCTGTCCTTTTTTATTTGTTTTGGGAGCATGTTTCTAAACATCGTTCAAACATCATTACATTTAAGCATGATCAATGTCAGAATTTTTCTTTTAATTCATTTGTGTTTGAGTTTGTAAAATACCGCATCGCAAAGCTTGATTGCCATGCTCGTCACGTTCCGGGGCCCTGGCTGCAGGGCGGTTGTGCGGGCCGTTGGTGGTTTGCGTCCCTGGAGTCCCCGCCAGCTCCCCTGGTTGCCAGGAACCCGCTTCCTGCTGGGGAAGGCACTGACTGTACAATGTGAATGGTGGCAGGGAAAAAAGGTGTCGTGGGAATATCCTCTGAGGCCTCCCTGCTGTTTTCTGGTGGGAGCCTGAGATCTAGAAGAGGGAAAACGGGTGTGCAGAAGGCAACAGCCCTAACCAATTGTGGTTAAAGCATCTTCCTTTTAACCATGTGGGCATATTGTCAGGGCCCTGTCCAGAACCTTCGAAAGGGCTTGTGCTCTGAAACGTACGTGTAGTTAGCTGTGAGGTGACTCCAACTTAGAGGCCAGCGGAAGCAGAGCCGCAGGAAGGCTTGGAGAGGGAATTGGAGAGAGAGCCCCAAGATGTCAGATCTTTAGAATCTGCTAAGGATTTTGCATGTGGGATAAGGTACAGGGGACAGAGACTTGCCTCCTCCTTTACACTGTGTTAGACCTTTTCTGTCCAGCCTGGACAAGCAGATACAGGTGAGCACCCTCCCGCATGCCCGGAAGGCCAGGTGTTGGCCCTGTTGTCTTTGATGTGGCTCTCCCAAGGGGTGGTGGCTGTCTGGCATCCCTCACTCTACTGCTGTCCACTGGGCTAGTAGGGAGCCGGGGTCTGTCTGTCTTTTCATGGCCCTGTTCAGACCTGGCAACTCTCTTTCACCTAAAATATGCAGCATAGGGGCTCATGCCCTGGCGTGGTGCCCCTCTCTTCTCCTTGCACAGCTGTCCCTGTGCACACTTGTGTAACCCCTCTTCTGTCCAGGCTTTAAACCCGATCACTGGCGTATTCTCCAACAGACTCCTTTCTGAATGATTTCAACATTCCGGGTAAAACTTCAGATTTCTTAGTCATACCAAGAGTTGAGTGATGAGGGATTTTACTCCAGGAACCAGTGATAAGGGGTGAATGACTTGGGGGCAGTTAAAACAATGATACAACAGAGTGAATTTGGTCTGCTGGTTATCACTACTGCGTGGCGGCATTTCTGAACAATGTTAGAGTATCACTGCTTTGCTCAGAAAACTTGACAGGGGCTACCTGCTAATCAAGATTTGTTTCTGAAATGCATTCTTCTTCTGCTTTTCAGATTAAAACAGATATGTGAAATTACTTTCCTCTGCTCAGGTTTTACCTTGGTCTCTTTCTAAGAAAGGCACGTTCCCTACATCTTTCTCCTGTGAAACTGTCGTGGCGTTGAGAACACGCTATTGGAAAGGGGCGGCAAAGCAGCACACCAGCCATTTTTGAATTTTCCAGTTCTGCCTTCAGAGAGAGTAATATTATAACAAGCAATTGAAAAGAGCCATGAAAAAGTAAGGGAAACAAGTTTATGTCAAAGGAATAAATGGCAGCGAGAGAAAACGAGCCACCTGCCTCTCATTAAGCGAACAGGTGATGGGGCATATAATTCAGTGGCTGAAAAACGGATCCTGCTTCCCAGGGTCTCCTTTACCACTAGAACTGTAGGCTGTTGGAAGGGGCAGCAAGGGAACAGTGGCCCGTAACAGCGCCCTGCAGGATCTTTACCGCAGTGCAGAGGGATGCTCAAGACAGGAGCCGTCTCTCCGGGGACGGTAGACGGTGCTTCTTTGGTTTCAGTGCTCCAGTTGTTGGAGAAGAAACCAGCAGCAGCGGGACCCTGGAGTTCCCGTCCGTTCCGTCTGCCCTGGGGTGGTGGTCACCTGAGCGGAGCTTCAGAAGGAGCAGCAGAAGTCCTCGCCGACACAGCGATGGTCGGTCCAGGGGCCACAATCTGGGAACCAGTGTGCTGGGCGCTCGCCGGGGAATGGGGGCACAGAAGGGCCACTGCGGAGGTTTTAAGAGTTATCGTGAAAACTGGGTGTGAACACACATAACCGTGCACCTTAAGTAATTTCCTGTAATTCGAAACTTGATTAGCGATAGAATCATTACTCCCATCCAGAAATCCATTGTTTTACAGCTTTTAACTTTATGAAAATTGAACTTTAAGGGTTTTTATTTATTGATTTTTACTCTTTCTTGAATTTACTGGGGTGACATTGGTTAATAAAATTATATAGGTTTCAGGTGTATAATTCTGTAACACATCATCTCTATGTTGTACTGTGTGTTCACCAAAGTCAAGTCTCCGTCCATCACCATTTAGCCCCAGACCCTCTTCTACCTCCCCCCACAAGGTTTCATTTCATTCTGTGCCATTTATGCACTTTATTCCAATGAAAATTATATTTATACTATATAAAATCATCTTAAAATAATTCCTATTTACTAACAAAGGACTGTGGAGGTAATGTGCAGCTTTGATTTGTCTTAAACGTGCATCTTCAATAGCAGTACACGTGCTCCCAAAGTTATGATGGGGTTAAGCACAGATAAACCCATTGGAAGTGGAAAACGTCGAAACCTGAGAAACGCATTTTACGCTCCCGGTCCACAGAACACCTTAGGTTAGCCTCGCCTACCTCAGACGGGCTCCGAGCGCTTACATCAGCTGACACCTGGGCAAAATCATGTAACACAAAGCCCATTTGATCACAAATTGTTGAATATCTTATGTGTGTATTCATATCGCTTTCCCACCATCGTAAAGTTGAAAATCGTTAAACCGAACCATTGTGGGTTGGGGACTGTCTGTATTTTATTTTCATCTGGTTCTTTTTGGATTTAAAATTCAGTGCTTAATTTTACAGATCAGTAAGTGTAGTTCTTCTCAACTTCTTTTCTAATCCCTTGGCTGCATTTTTTTGTGGACCGAGCCATTAGTATTAAACTAAGTGTTTGGAACTGGAGGAACATTTCTTTTCCCCTAATTAATGCAAATTTTATTAAAATCAGTCTCCAGAAATTAGCCTTATCTTCTTAGTTGTTCTGTGAGAGTATCATCATAAGCCTAAATTCAGATATCACTTTATCTTGACAGTCTCATCCATGCTTAGATCTTGGTGCTTTAGACTGTACCTTGCACATATGATATTTATAATTAACACACATCTTTTAAATGACCCTGTAACATTTTGATAATTTTCAAGTTATGTCTCTTGCCTCCCTGAAGTGGAAGTGAATCAAAACAGCGTGAAGTCCAACCCACCAACAAACAAAATTCCAGTTTCCTGGAATCGCTGCAGCTGCACCCGAGGACATGGGTCGCCAGTCCCCGGCCGGCGGTCTCTCTCGTTTGGCCAGAGCCTTCATTTGCCAGGGCCGACATGCCACTCTGCAGGGCCTCTCAAAACGAAATTCATTGTGTCGTGCAGGCTGGAAGCCTGGGATCAGGTGCTTTGGGGCCCACTGCCCCAACACCCACAGGACAGCATCCCTTGCCCCTTCCTAGTGTCTCGTGCTTGGCCAGCAACCTTGGGCTGTTCTCAGCTTGTGGCTGCGTGACTCCAGTCCCTGTCTCCACGTGGCCTTCTTCTAATAAGGGCACCAGTCACACTGGATTACGGCCAGCTGTACTCCGGTATGACCTCATTGTAAGTGGACTAATCATATCTACAATAATCTTCTTTTCAAATAATGTCACAGTGTGAGGTACTCAAGGTTAGGACTTCAACATAACTTGTTTTTGGGGGGTGGGGAGTGGGAGACACGAGGCACCCCAAGCCAGCAAGAGAAGAATGTTGTTTTTTTTTTATGTTTTTAAGAATTGTAAAATATTCCTTTCTCTATAGCTTATCAAATATGTTTTGCACTGAATTGCACCTGCTTGCCTAACACACACTGTGTTTTGAGAGCTAATCACCAGTAACCTGTATTCTTGTTTCTCACTCCTGTCATGGGTGCGCCTAGTGCCGAACACTGAGATCTGACAGCCCCTTATGAACAGACCCCCAGCCCTGTGTCTTTGTTCCTGTTGGTCAACCTGCCTGGGATGTCATCTCCTTATTGCCACTTTTCCGAATTACCCTCGCTGTCAATGCCTGGCTCATTCGGTGTGCTCATTCAAGTAGCTCGTTCTCGTGGTGGAGCACGAACGGATCTTCCCCTAAAAATTACAAGCATTTGTTATTTGCATGGCTAATTGTATATACAATATGTATTTGTCTTATGCTGTTATTACTTCAACAGGCATTACTGTACATACACTTTTCCATTCTAAAAGTGCCAGGAATAATAGCTTTTGCATATTAAATTTTTCAATAAATATTTTATTGATGAATCGCTGAATGATGGAGGCAAGTTACTGCATTGAAATATGTAGATGATTGTTTCATTTCACTGTCTCTCTCGGGACAGGTACATACTAAATATAAAACTAATAATCAATTTAGAGCAAAGACTCAGAAATTAAAATTCATTATCTATTTAGAGACCAACACGAGTCTTAGAAAAATGGACAATAACATTTATTTAACCTTATTGTGTCTTTGTCATGCACATATTTATGTTTTAGTATTGTAATTTGCTAATGTGTGACTTCCTCTATGATGCTGGAATTGCTTTATTTGTTTATTTATTTATTATGCTAAATGCATAATGCTTTAAAAATCTTTTTACTTGAGAGACAAAATTCTATGTAAATACAAAAATATAATAGTAAAAGAAATAGGCACTTCTAAAATTAGATTCAAAATCCTACAGTGCAAAAATCACAGATTCAAATAGTCATTAATTTTATAACTGAAAAGATCTTTTGTAATCTCCTTTTGAAAATAAAATCAATTAGTAGTTGATTCTTCATTGCAGTTATGGCACTGTGTAGCTGAAGAGAATTTAAGATAAAATTTATCGCAGTGCTTTGAAAATGAACAATTTAATTTCCTCAAACACTGTTTGTGTTTCTCTTCCTCACTGACTCCACTTGCAACTTTACCCAATCTAAACCATTTGCTGTTAATTCTGAGGCAGTTAATCCCATGCCCCTTAAGGGAGCTATTTACATGTAACAAGCAAAGAAATCAGTTTTTGTGATGTTTCTATACTGTGACAGCAACATTAGTTCAAAAAATGAAAAATTCAGACAATCGGCCAGCTGTGTTCCATACTAAATGCCAAACATCTGGTTCTCCTGACTTTTTTTCTTACTGACTTGATTGAAACAGCAGGGTTGATTGTGTTGTGTAAATATAGCCCCGGAGCAGGAAAATTAGGGAGTAAAGAATCTTGACTTTATTGTAGACTTTTCTAAAATCTCAGATTCAGAGGTTTTGAGGCTACAGTGTCAGCTCTTTGAACAGACTTCCTTCTATTGTTTTCCTAGTTGCCTCAGTAAGATGTTTATAAAAGAACTGTGGAAACTGCAAGATAATTTTAATCACCATGGTTATTAGCATTCCTGTTCCCTGGTTACCTTCAAAACATGCTCAAGTCTAGATAAATGAACTAAAGACAGCTTAGAACGTCATCACAATCCCAGTTCCATACGGAAACCAGTGCCACGCCTTGAGAGATGGCTGTGGGCTAGATAAATGTTAGCACATTAGAGCGGATGGTACACGACCCTACGTCATTCCTCCACATGAAGGTGACACGCAATCTCAGGCCACCAAGTGAACTAACTGAGTGTGGTTCTTCCCTATCATTGCCCCTGCTGCGTAGTGTGTACACAGCTCCTCGTCCCACTAGGAGAGAGGTTGGAAACCATCATAACGATAATTGGTATATTCATAACGAAAGTCAACAGACTGTCAGCTCTCAACAGGGAGGCTGCACTGGGATGACAG
>CM052546.1:89509558-89546859 GCA_028533065.1 Trachops cirrhosus | reverse complement strand
AAGTCCTACCTGATCCCAAATTTAAAGCTAATTTATAGAGAAATAAGGACTTAGCTTTTTTTTTTTTGCAGCAGATTCTCAAGGGCCTTTTTGTTATGGCGGATGAGTATCTGTCTCGCTAAAATTTGTGAGCCAGAATAGCTGAACGTTTGTGACTTCCATTCCTGGAACCCTTGCTCCCCGTCCCCGGAGTTAGCTCTGGGCCCTAAAACCTTAGAAAACCTCTTTCCTTTCCCCCTGAATGGTTTTCCAGGCTGTCTTCTCTGCTGTACATAAACTAATGATGAGAAATTATTTCTGTTGATCTCCTGATTTAGTGCAACAGACATGTTATGAGAAGGAAGAAAAGGAAGAGGCCGTGAGGAAGGAGTAAAAGGGAAAGATGTAGTATATAACCAGATTTTAAAAAAATGTAAAGTGTCTTACTAAATCCTGAAATGCTGTGATTATGAAACCTAGGATATTGGTAGATCTAAATAAAAATGGTACATATTTATCATGTCTACAGACAGATCTGGAATGGCAACAAGCTTCACTCAGTTGATATTATTTTGCCATCTAATGGTCAGTTTAAATGTCTTACACTGTAGAAGGTGGTAAAGACTATTCACAGTACATTATCTGGTCTCAGTTTTCTTACCTATAAGATGGAGGTTAATATTAGCTCCTCCACAGTGTGAGGATTAACGATGAAAACACGAAGGACCGAGAACTGAGTCTGGTCCGTGATGAGATGTGTTCCTTTCCGGACTTTTATCTCACTTTAACAAATAGGTGACTGTTTGAACTTCCTAATTCTCACCGGCAGGGGTATCTCCCCCTCTCTCCTTCCCTTCCTCCCCCTCTCTCCCACCTCCCCTTCTCAAAGTTCCTAAGTATATTTATTTCAAGTTCCTTGAATAAATATACTTTATTATAGTGTTTTTTTAATTAATTAATTTTTAAATTTTAGATTATTCAGTACAGTTTCTATCTTTTATTCCCATTCCAGCCCACCCACCCATCCCTTCCCTCCTCCCTCCCCTTTCCAACACCCCTAGTTTTGTCCATGTGTCCTCCATATTTGTTCCTGTAAACCCTTCCCTTCTCCCCTGAAATTCCCTCCCCTCTCCCCTCTGGTCCCTGACAACCTGTCCTCTATTTCAGTGTCTTTTGTTATATTTTGCTTGTTTCTTTGTTTTGTTGTTTAGGTTCCTGTTAAAGTCGAGATCATATGGTATTTGTCTTTCAATGCCTGGCTTATTTCGCTTAGCATAATGCTTTCCAACTCCATCCATGCTATATATAGATGTTTTTAAGTAAGTTAACAATATCCTGATTTTAATAGCAAAAGTATTTGGGAGAGAAGATGTGTGTTCATTTTAATATGCTCTTTGTACTTTTTATATTCTGTCAAAGCAATATTTTTTACATTTTGATTGCTGATTGGTTAACCAGTTAAAACAATAAACAATTATTTAACAAAATAATAGAAAGCAGGAAACTTAATGGAGAGCAGTTAAAAAGTACAATTATTAAAATTAATTTCATATAGTAATAGATTTAAACTATAAACATGACCTATTTATTAAAATATTACCTATCCATTTAAGGAGAGATAGCAGTAGAAAAAGGAACTACCCATCCTTTTTAGCTACATCACTTAAAATCACTGGCTATCAGCCTGCCAACACTTTCATACAGGTTTTTTTTGGTCATTTTTTTATGTGACAGGTACACAGTTTCATGAATAAAATGCTGTGAACGTTTGTATCTGGCACGCTATGAAAACAACATAGATTTACCTCCCACTATTTTTTGTATATGACTTAGCAAGTAACAGTGACTTAAATATGGATATTAATTCTGTACATCACTAAGGAGTGAAGCTTTCAATAAATGTAAGATGTGAAATACCCAACACACATTCTGTCTTACTGTCTTTCTTGCTGTTTCTAGAGCACTTGCTGGTATAATAATAATCCATCTAGAATTTAAAAGTAGTCTCAGGCAGAGCAGAGTTTACTTACAAAAATCTCTCAGAGGGCGTGTTCAGCTGTGAAATTTCATTCAGAAAACTGCTGTTCTTGTAAATTGCAGTGTTGTTATTTATGTTCATTTATCAATTTCCATTAGATATGTCTATATCTGGTCAAATCATTCATTTGTTTATAATTAACTTATCATAGTTACTTAGGAGTAACTGGGTTTTCTCCGTAGATCACTCTGCAGTGTTCACCACGTGTGTACTGAGAACGAGGCGCTGTGTTTGACTCTTGGAAACCTGGCCACTGACTTCAAGTGGCAAACGTTTCCTTCCTTGTAGGAAGTACACGTGAAGTTCACAAACAACTACACCACAAGGAGTGGCATGTGACTGCCTTAGTAAACGGGATGTGCGATGATAAATGTAGCAGTGCTTAGGAAGAAGGAGAGGAGGAAGTTAATGCACACGGCATAGTCAAACAGAACCTGGGTGGAGGGCGCGACTCCCGTTTAGTGCATTTGTCAGTGTATAAATAACTTCGATTAGATTCTTAGAGCCCATCAATATTGTTCTGTCTTTTGGTATGGGAGTGGGGTGAAGACGAAAGGGAAGTGGAGAGAGAGTCGAGTGAGGAGCTACGTATATTCCACACGTAGAAAAGACTTTTTCCCTCACACGAACACATCTCGTGGTTATGCAATAAGGGGAGAGAATATGTGGTATTTTAAAAACTGTTGGGGCAATTTTGTAAAGTGAACATCAAAGGGCACAATTAGGAAGGGACATGCAGTTAAATGGCGACTTTAATGCAGCTTCAGGGAGACAGATGGCCCGCGCTATCAGTCCTGGCTTTAATGGTGTCTAATCGTGGGTGCCCGCAACTGGAGTGTGAGCGGTCAGAGCCTCCCGGGGAACGCAGACCCTTTGCTGACTTCCTCATCCGAGCCTATTGCACGTGGGCTATGGCTAGGGCTAATGGCTTTATATTCATGCTCTCTCTGATGTCCAGATAGGGCATTTTTTGCTTATACACCAAAACACAGAGATGGAATTAAGAAAAATAGCAGGAGTTGATCTGCTTGCTCTTGCACCCACAGATAATTCACTCAAAGATTTATTATAGCTGTAAATTCTAAAGCAGTTCAGTGTTGGAAATATGCCCAATTAAATATTGGTTGTTTATGTAAAGTTGGGCATAAAAATTTATTATTTCATAACATATATAATTTGTTGAAATAAATAATTGTTTAAAGTATTTTTTGACAGTTTTTCATGTGTTGCTATAGAAGTAGGTAAGGGTTTATATGTATCTCAGTGCTGCTACATGCTTAGGATATATATAATAATATCTGTATTTTTAATTTAGTTGGCGTTATCAGTGTGATAATGTGTACAGATATTAGACATCTTTCTAAGTAATGTACGAACACAAGTTTTACCATTGTCTATATGAATCGCCAAGACCAGATATAACATAGGTGGCAATAAAGAACACAGCCGGATGTAAAGGCCGTTGCTAGGGGCGCTCAGAAAGGGAGGTTGGCCGTTTAGTCAAAATCAGGCAGGTGTATATAATTTAATACATTGGCATTGTCTCTGCCACTTAACTAGCCTATTAATGTTTCTTTAAAAAGTCAATGCCTAGAAGAGCCTTAAAATAGTTCAGTGCAACAGTATATTACTTTAAACACTGGTCACAGAAAATCCACATAGCAGGTATGTGTCTATATTCATAGTGTCAGTCCCATTTCTGCAGTTTTATTTTTGTCCCAGTTCTTTGATGTTCTAGCAATGGGACTAGATGACAACACCTGTGACAGACAGACCCTTCTCAAAGCGTATGCGCACCAGAAAGTACGTGGCCCACTATCGCAAAAGCTAATAAACAGCACCGTGATGGGAAATTATTTGTCTGACAACTTGGAATGCGTGCCTATGAAGAGGGAGCAGGGAGTCATTTTGCACATTTGAGAATATTTCATGAAGTCCATTATGGTTTAATAATTTGGGAAGAGAAGGAGAGATGTACAAATTGACTTTAGTTAAAATCTCTCCAGTCCACGGTACTCTGGATGATGTTCTGGTGTTCCTGACGCCAGGGAAAACACTTCGCTGATAACACGGAAGGGTGTTGCCTACTTCCCCCCCTTTACTTTATTCCAACTCTCACAGTAAAATATAATTGGATTTTAGACCCTGAAGCAGCAGAGAAGTCTTCTGTTGTGTTGTCATTTAAACTGAGCTTTTATCATATTTAAAAGAGTAAAACCTCTGGCAAGCAAACAAAAACAAGGAATACTCTAAGAGAAAAAATAAGTTCTTGTCCCAAAAGAAAAGTCTCAAAAGAGGTATTTGATTTTCAAATTTTAGAATAAACATTAATTAACACAGTTTTAGAGCTTGCAAACGGTCTGCCTCTTTTTCATAAAAGTAGTGTAGGCATGCATTAGGAGAGTTTATGTGTTTAGAAAAACAGATTTTGCAGTTATTTCAGTAAACATAATTTGGTGAGAAGTCATGATTTAGATTTATTCACTTTAATACCAACAGTGAAGGAATATCAGAAACACTAGAAATCTGCACATATTTTGAATATTAGGAATCATAAACAAAGGTAAGATTTTCTGCATATAAATTTTGGGGATTGAGGAATAGTCTTTGGTTCAAACCACACAGATCTTCAGCTTTGTGCACAGTGCTGAGTTCGTCTCAGGGTGAAGGGATACCTGAGGAAGCCAGCAGGAAGTTTCACACTCACCTTAGCTCCGGGTCCTGTAACGGCCCACTTGTACCTCTTGTAGGACGTCTGGTACAGATTTCAAATGTGATGTATGCTAAACATAATTCTTGCTTTTCCCCAAGAGGGATGCTAAAGCTCACAGAGGTACTCCAGCCTAAACACTGAATGTTTATTATTTATTTGCCTCCTTTCTTTGTCCCCTTAAAATTTATCAGCAAGCACCATGGATTCTACTTCCATCATCAGTGCCAAATTTACACATTTTTCCTAGTGGCTACTACCACCACCTCAACCCTGAACACTGGCACCCGTAGCTTTAAGTACGAGAGTTGTCTCCACATCACGTTCCAGCTTCCGCTGTGGTTGCACTCTAATGTAGTCTCCACGGGACACTCTGAACTTTTAAATTATCCATCTGCTTTTGTCACTGTCCTGTCTGAACCCCGTTATGGCTCTCCCCTGTCATCATGGCCCTTCCACACTGAACTCCTAGACCTTCCGTGGTGTCCTGCCCTTCGGTTCTGTTTTGTTCTTGCTTTATCCTCAGCACAAAATGACAGTCTCATCTAGCTTCATGTGGCTGTCCCATTGACATCCTCAATGTCTTTGTTCAAACGTCCTTCTTCAAATAGCAAAGAGGCCACTTGTCACCCTGCTGCTGACACTGCTTCTGCAGCCCAGCCCCGTGCTCACCCGGCCTTCTATTTAGCGTCTTCTTTCACAGCAGTCACTACCACTGGGACACGGTTAAAAAGTTATTTGCTTTTACTATTGTTGCCCCTTCACCTCACTAGATTGTCCGTTCTCACGCTGCTTTATCTTCTGCACGACGTGCTGCATCTCTCTCAGTGCAGGTGCTCAGTGAATAATTGTTGAGTGGATAATTGCACGTGAAAATCCTAAGGATAGGGATGGGGTTCTTTACATCTTTGCTTCTTTGTTTCCAATGGTTTCTTTAAAAAAATATACATTGGTTAAGGATTACACTCTTGTTGTTATGCCCGTTGCTGTGATCGAACCAGAAGAGAGAGTGTGCTCTTGCCTGTGGAGGTAACTTTCCAGTGGGTGGAGACAGAAGAAGCAATGGTGTACAGCAGATGTTGCTATGTGTTATGGAGAAAAGTGGAAGGGAGTAAAAGTTAGAGAATATTAGTGCGGAGTAGAAAACTTATTAAAAGTGGCCTGGGAAGACTTTAGAAGACTGGCATATTTGATCACAAATTTCAAGTGTGGTAACTCCCCGGATGTCAGAACGAGCTAGCCTTGAAAATACTCTGAAGTGGTTCAAGGAATGTGTTCTCTGTAAGTCAGTGTATCAACCAACGTCAGACTATGAACACCTACCAGAATACTAATACCACAAATCTGTTATGTAGACGTGCATCTGCTACATAGACTCATAAATAAGAGTGTGTATCTCAGGCAGCAGCTAACACTCAGGGTGCCACTTCAACCCTCCAGGCTGTTCCTTCTCCCTTCCTGCCTCCCTCCTGCTAAAAGGCCAGAGTGACAACTCAGCTGTCCTAGGTTTTGAGTTTAGTCAAAAGCCAAATCGAAATGCCAGCTTCTCTGAGTCCCAGAATCCTCTTCGATAAAGCCACAGTGCTTTCAGCCATGGTTTGAAAAGGGAATAACTTTTTTCCCTTCAATCTTTGACATATTTACACAGTAGCTTTTATGTAAAATGCTTTACTCCGTTTCATTGCTTGATAGATTGCAAAGGTAATCAAACAAAATCCTCAGCGCAGCGAGGCTGTCGAGGCAGCAGCTCTGTGGAGAATTCTTTTATAAGAAACATAATCGTTCTGAGCTCTCATTGAACTTTGACTTGCTGTTGGCAGGCAGTTATGAGCTGAGTGGTATGAGCTCATTATAGATCACACTTCTCCATTAAGGTGGCATTTCATTCAGAGTTGGCATCGTTAGGATAAATCTCAACATACGTGAGACCATCTAAGGGCACGAAGTAGGAATGGATTCTGTTCTTACCCTGTTGAATTTACTTCTTAATAACCTGATATGTGAGTTGGCTGAGATACACAAATAGCAAGTTTTAGATGTTGTCAACTAGAAGTTGCCATCGTTCAGGGAGACGGTTGAAAACATCAGTTTTTGCCTGAGACACTAATGAGCCTATTTGCTGCTGCTGTTGTTGTTTAGTTCGAGGCATTTCCCATCATGCAAATATCTGTGTATCCCGAGGGTAACAGCAAGAAACTCATTCCCAATCAGTGCCCCTCAGCCTAGGTAGGCAGACTGAGCCCCAACAACCAGGTGACCTCACTCGGAGGTGACAGTGGAGGCGGCTGGCACTGTGGGATAAGGAAGGCACTGCCTGGGATCTCGCCCAGAGGGGTCCAGATTTCAGGGACATCTAGTTTTCAGAGGTTCGGGTGTTGTGGTGAGAGACTGTGCCTAGTAGGATTGTCACGCCTGGAGTGGACTTGGTTCTGATGGGGTTTGCCGGGACCTCCATCCCTGCCGGGACTTCCGATGTTAGTTACAGATTAGAAGATCGGGCAGCATGGGTTCTTCAGATCATGTATTTTGAAAGCATTTTATAATTGTTGTGGTTCGTCTTTCCTGTACACTCTCGGAGGGAGTTGGGGGAGAGACGCCCTTATAAATGCAAGGGGCATCATTAAACACTTTCATCGGAGTAGAAGACCATGACACTTACAGTTTACCTGCCGCGCTGCTGGCTCCAGCCATGCAAGGAGAAGTTAAGGCAAACCGGTGATGAACCACAGCCACGCACAGGAAATGGATCATCTCCTAGCTGTCTCCCCGCCTGCGCTGAAAAAATGGCATTGTTTTTGCATCGCAGGCCCTTTTCAACATGATGAACCTTTTGAGAGGAACCCAATTCCATGATAAAGAGATCCGGGCAGAAATGAGGAGCAGTTGCCTAGTTAGAGCGCCGGGCTGCAGTGTCTGATGAATGAGATGCAGCTCGGCCGTGGCGGGGTGCCAGGAGCTGGGAGCAGAGCCGCACTTGGCTGAAGTCAAGTGCAGCTGCCCCGACGTCCCGAGAACACTGTGTGTTCTGACAGGGCGAGCAGACCTCGTGAAACCTGAGCAAAGCGGCGGGTTGTGTGTTCATACCTGGAAGGGCGCTTACCCCATCCTGATGTCATTTGGAAGAGCTTCCTTAGAAAAGCAATCAGTGGGATGGTGGAGGGAAATGAGGGAGTGAACTTAATTGAAATTAACAGCTTTCCTTACACACACACACACACACACACACACAACCTCCTGAAAAAGTTAAAAGTATCTCAGATTCAAGGATCATCATACAACCCTACAGTCAACTCCCTGGTCCCCATTCCTCACCCTCTGCTTTTAATGCTTTGTATGAAGTCTCACATTCGTGACTTATCTCTGTCCAGATAGCTCTGGTCATTTACATTTATTTGATTTCTGATGCGGGCAGAGAGCCAGGCCGGGCCTCCCAGCTCAGCCACGAGTCCCACCACTCACTGGGCATCACCCAGCTTCAGGTTAGGAGTAAAAAGAAAGGGTTGGTTCTGTGGTGGTTTTCTTTTTGTTTGCTAGCCATCATTTTCCTTCTGTGTGGTGGCGCCACCTGAGCTGTGGATGCCATGGGTCTGGGCCGTGTTTTGCTGTTTTCTCCCGAACATTCAGCTGAGGCCTCGCCCCGTGCCCCTCACACACTGTGCCCACCCGCAGATCAGCTCTGTGTGTCCGAGGCAGGAGCCCATCTCGAGGGAAACAGCTTTTGAAAGTAACAGGCTATGGTTCAGTTTTTCCGGGAGAAACTCAGACAGTCTTGTTCAACATGTAATTTGTCTGGAATATTGAAATTGTTTGCTGCAGCATAAAATATAGGTAATGAAAGCTATTTCATCTAAGCATGAAATGGTAGTTTTAAGGAATTTATCAACAAATCAATATTTTACACATAACTATGATTTTTCCCAAACTAGGTGGGTAGAAATGTGTTTCTTATTGAAAAACAAAAACACTTTTCTGTGTTATTTTAAAATAATAGTTAATAATGACCTGGAATTAATCAGATGATGACTTAATTGGAATTTTAATGACCATGGGGATACTTTGACAGCAATTTCAGTCATAAGAGGCCATTTCTCACTGCCTGTTCTTCTGTTCCAAAATATTTAAATATTCATGGGTTCCTGACCTCTGTCCTTACTTCAATTTTGTCACACATGCGTGGATGACTAGCTTTTATGTGCCTACCTTAAAGAATGGGCATTGACAGGCTAAGATGCCATTGAGAAGGATTTTGAGACCTTCTCCAACATCCACTGGAAGGACTTGAGCGATTAATTAGAAATCCGTGCTGTAGGTCAAGAGCTGGGCTGACCTTGAGAGAACAGGGCTGTGGGAGCTGGAGTCCTGAGCGAGACTGGAGCCCACAACAGAAGGAGCGCTCCAGCCTTTGAACCTGTGCTCGTAGTGCAGGCGACGGGAGGAGGGCCAGCCCCCCCGGGGGGCGGGGCTCCCAGTGAGCTCAGGTGTATCTGCCCCCATAGCGCGATTGTCTCTCAGCGCAGGGACCACCAGACAAAGGGCCTGGGAGGGGCAGGGGCGAGGCTGGGAGAGGAAAAGGACTGATTGTGTGTCGCAGTGCCTTTAATACGTGGCCCAAGGCAGCTCTTCCTTCAGCGTGGCGCGGGGGCTCCACGACGTTGGACTCCCCTGCCTTAGACTGTGCGCCTATAAAGAAATACTTGTCGAAGGCACGAGTGTAGAAGTGTTTATTTAAAAATGATCATGGACAGCAGGATTCCTTGATTTTCCCTGATACGAACGCTATCCTTTCAACATTCTCCTACGCATTTATATTTCCATGAGAGTTGGAGTATTTCCGATGGTCTTGTCTGCTACTCGAATCTCTCTCCAAAGTCTCCAGTCCTAGACAAAACTGAGATGAGGAATATTTGAGCCTCAAACCGCGATGTGGGAACAAGCAGCCATACATGCTGGATTCTGCCTGCGCTGCACGGAAGTCCTTATGATGAGACGGTGGCCCACGGCTTCATTCTGGGCTCTCTCTCTGCTTCCCGCAGTCGTGCTGTGGTCCTGCTGAGGTGGCTCAGGACCCGGCCTTCAGGGATCCCCTCTGCCCTGGGCTCAGGTCCTAGGACTCTCGTCCCTCCCCCTCCAGTCAGTGACAGCTGCGTTCACAGTACCTTTATTACCTATATTACCTGTTTTTGCACTTATTTATGTTTATTTTAGCCATCTTAACAGGAGAGTGAGGTATAGAACATCTTACCACTGTTGTCTAATGCAGTCCAGACTTCTAATAAGCTCTCAATAAACACTTTGTTGAATGAGTGAATATATGGATACATGGGTGGGACATTTTGAAATTTCAATGCTGTATCTGATTTTTTACCCAAAGTTAGTAACTGTGTGAGCCCAGTTCAGGAAAATGCAAAACTTTTCAGTCCAGTATTTTTAAAGGGCAATAAAAACTTTACATGGACATATATTACCTGCAGTTTATATGATTTTGTTTATTTTGAAAAATAACCCACAAGCTGAAGACATTCTGTATTGAGTAATATTATAGAAACCTAATAAAAACCATTCCCTGAAAGAGCTTAACATACTCTGAGATAGTGTCTCATGGTTATTGCCAGAGCTGTAGGTCCGTGGAAGGGTGCTGTCGAAAGCACAGGCTTCTTACCGCACCACCTCCGAGGGAATTAGGCAATTATACAAATGTTGGATCTCTTTCCAGACTCGGGGGTGCAGGGGCTGGGGGACGAGGAGTGAACAATGGGAGTAATAATCAGAATAGTCTTAGCTTCAGCTTGATCATTTTATTACATAACCAAACATTAACCCAGCCCTTTAAAAGTTCCATGCTGTTGCATTAACCACGTTTTGAATTCTAATGGCCTTTCATTCATGTGCCCAGAGGACTCCTAGCTGGGTGGGTGATTCAGTGGATTCCAGTCGGAGCGGGGCGGGTCTCTTGATTTAACCTCCATGGAGCTGGCTAGGGGCAGTCTTGTGTCCTCTCTCTCAAAGGTCGGCCCGCCGGCCACCACCGTTGGGTTATAGACCCAGTGCCACCACAGCAGGCAGAGCGAAAATGCCTCAGACTGGATCATTAACATCCTGTGGTGTGTTTCTTCCAAGTTGCAAAGATAGAGCAGCGAAGAATAAAATCGTTTGGAGTGTTTTACCTGGTATACTCTTAAGGGATTCCTTTAAAGAAGCAGTTCTCTGTTGTTTAGGAGAGTTTAATGAGATCGAGATGATTCGTTGCTTGAAGCTAGTAATACCATCTTTGTAGAAATATTTTTCATTTTTTTCTATGCATTTATTTCTTGTTTAATAAGTTATAGGATTACTCAGGCATTTTTAGTTTTCCAAAATCAAAAAGACCCTGCCTTTTCTACCAGCACTGTTAGCTGCTGCCAGCCAACCCCAGGCAGCCCCAGGAGGGGAGCTGCAACGAAAACACAAACACCCAGACCAGGAGCCAGGGGTCTCCCCCTTTGCGCTTGCTGTTTGAGGGGAGGCACTACGTACAGGTTTCGTACAAGGGTGAGCCCGGTAGGGCCTTTCTTGTTACCAGCTATCATTGATTCAAACACTAGTTTCTAACTGTTTGTGTCATTGAATTGAGTCTTACGTTTATTATATCCTTCCTCCTTCCTTAGTTTGCTGCTGTTCTTTTTCTGACTACTTACTACCTCATGTTTACCCTTTTATATTTCCAGGGGTAGGTATGCAGGTATCAAACTTTATTGCAAGCATCGTAGTAGCTTCACTCTACAAATTGTTCTAAGCACTAAGTATTTAAACATTTTACCTATGATTTTTCTTTGACAAATAATTTAGAAACATTTTTAATTTATAATATATTTTAATATCTATAATTTTCGTATTAATATCTAACTCATTATGAATTCATGATATTTAATCTTTAAAATTATATATATTTTTAGATTACCTCTATTTGATTTCTTATTAACGTCTAACTCCAGTTTCCTGGACCTAGGGCATGAAATTCAGACTGGTCTGCCTCATGGGCATTAAGGGACAATCTTTGTTAAACTTCTTCAAGTTGCACAACACAGCACACACTTATATATTGCAAATGGTTGCCACTTACATTTCATTTTGATGAAAATAATTCATGTTTGAAAGATCTGTGCTGACATGTCCTACTGATTGTCATTTTCTCACATCGGTCACTCATTTTTTTTCTTTACATACTTATTGCATATGTGTTCACAATTGCTAATTCTTTTTGGTAAAATAAAACTTATCGTCTTATTATGATATTCGTTATTCGTGAAGGTGTTTACTGCAGTGAAACGCATTTACCTGCTGTCAACTTAACCATACTGACATCTAGGATCCTAATGTACCATCAGCCAGGAGTCTGTGCAAATGTGTGGTAGTGACAGGGTTCTCTGTGCATCTGGCTTCTGGAGAATTTGTGCTACATTAGTGCCTTTAAACGTGGTTGACCTTCTGCAAGCCAATTTTGAGTATTATGAGAAATCTGCAAAGCAGTAAATAGTTTTGTTCTCATTTACTGAATAATTAAAACATCACTCTGAGAGGTTAAATCTCTGTCTGATACCTATTTACCTGATATTTCAAGGGCTGTGGAATCTCATTAAGTACAATCCAATTATCTGTTCCAAGGAAAAACAAGTATTTCTTATCTCTCTGCCAAAAATGTTATTGATTAGAAGATTACCTGTGGCAAATAGCATGCCCAAGGTCAGAGAGAGAGTTTCTGATACTCAGAAGGTCAGCCCAAGATCTTCTGTATCACAGATAACTGATTTCATATCGGGCTGATACTACTTCCTTTATTTTAACTCTGATATTAAATTTAACTAATTAATTGCCAAAATTAGTCTTTCCTACTTATAGAGTCCTCATTACTTCTTTACAAACAAAAAATAAGCAAGTAAGAAATTTCTCTCTGTATATGATTAGTTCCATTATAGATTTTCAGTTCTAATATAAATTATTTTTTTCACTGCTAAGTATTAGACAAAAATTTATTTTTAATTTTATTTTAAAGAAAATTTTTTATCTTTCTCAAAAATAAACATTATTTCTCTTCCATAGTAGCAATAGTATTGTATAAACAATTTTGGTTTAAATACACTCATTGAATAAAAATGTTGCCTGTAATTAATTGTCTTTTAAAGCTTGAGCACACTATATCTGTTCTGGTATTTTGCCCATTTCTGAATTGGCTGGTTTGTTCTTTATTATTGACTTCAGGGGTTCTCTACCTATTCTAAATATTAATGTTTTATCGAAAATGTGATTGTAAAATATTTTCTCCCATATGGGATTCCCTTATTACTTTGTTTATAGTGATCTTTGATTTTGATGAAGTCCAGTTCTTTTCTTTTTATTATTTTGTTACTTGTGCCTTTGGTGTCATGTCAAGGAAGTCATTGCCAAATCTAATGTCGTGAAGCTTTCCCCTTACGTTTTCTGTTAAGAGTTTCATAGCCTTAAGGCTCACATGGAGGTCTTCAGTCCACTGAGTGAAGTTTTTGCATATGGTTCACGCCAAAGGCCTGGCCCCATTCTTGTGCATTGGGTGTCTAGTTTTTGAGCATCACTTGTTGAAGAGTATAGGAGACCGTTCTGCGTGGCGTGGGCCCAGCTCCCACTCAGAGATGCACAGGATCTAAGCCCACAGATAGGTTCTCCTGCAGGAAATCAGACCTGCACTGTACCTAGGCCACTATGAGACTTGCTTTTGCTAAAACTCCCTCACCCTGAATTCAGACAGCAAGTGCTTACTGTAACTTCCTAAAATCCATGCTAAAACTCCCCAGTATGAAGTGTAACCGGTTCAACCACTTTTCCCTTTGCATTTGCAAATACCCCTCTTCCATGATGGGATTAGCAGCATTGGCTCCTTTGTTTTCTGTAAAAGGGAACCACCTAAAGAGAACCTGTGCATAGTAATGAGGACCATCATGTAATGGGCCCAGAAAAGAAATAGAGGCCGGTCACAGTAAGGGGCCAGGCTTTTTTTTCTCCTCTTGAGAGAAAAGCCATGCTGTCCCTTTTCCTCCACAGGACTCGGTGGTCTGTGTGAATTTGTCTCGTATCTCATCCACCATGTGGCAGACCCCACGAGCCGGGGTCTGCTTCAGAAGAATACCTGCCATATTTAAAATATTTTCATTTTATTGGCATTTATTCATTTTATCTTTTTGTTTTCTCTGGTTTGAATATTTCATAAAATAACCAGTTTTGTCTTCCATGTATCATTGATATTTCTCCTCAAAAAAATTGTTCGGAGTTGCCCTGGAGTTGGAAACATCAATATATCTATTTTTAACTAATACTGGTTTACCTTCAAATAAGCCTTTTTTCCCCTTTGAGTGCACCCCTTTGCTTGTAGAGACTTTAACACTCTCTTCCCTTGGCTTTTTTTCAAAGAAATCCTGCCAGGATCAATCTCTTACCTGTGAAATGGATTATTCCATTTTTGGGGGACGCACATGCTGGGTCATCATTTATCAAAGAGATACTATCCTTCATTGTTACATAGAAACTTACAGCACCAAGTTCAGTTTCATTGCTCATACTATAATTAGTTATACAGGGTTAGTTTAATTGGAGACACAATTCTAAAGCAGCAAATAAATATTATATAACCTCTGCCTGAGGCAAATAATTCTGTTTTCAAAAGTTCTTAGTAGAGATTTTTCTGTATTATTTTCCTACAAAGTAAAAGTGTCTTCAGAATCACTTTACATGAATGACTTTTCAGATGTAAAATCCTCACACATCCCGTAAAGTACCATGTAAGGGTGATAGCAGGTATGAAATTCCAAAGTTATTTGCGATTTGGTGCTCAGCAGGTAATTGCAAGCTCTGTGCATTGGAGTCTGAGTTGGGTTGGGCACATCCCTGTGATTCACAGAAAGAAGCGAAGTCTTCAAGGCAAACTCATCATCTGTGTATAACCAGAAACACACCTCCTCAGAGTCTGATTCTCCCTGACATTCTCCCACGTGAGTGTGTTGAAACCAGATAAATCTTTATTTATTTTGAGCTAGTGGATTCTCAACTACTGCTTCCAATTTCGTTTTTTAACCTTAGTTTCTTTTTCATGAGAATGTCATTTCCGTAGGAAAATATAGCCATGAATTGCCGTGTAGAATTTTTCTCAGAAGTTGAATGTTAAGCGCATATTTTTGAACTAATAGAGTTGCTATTGAGAAAAACACAGCATAGGCCGTCTTTTTCACTGAAGTTGATTTGAAATAAAGTCAAGGTTTAAGGAATGTCTAATATTGTTGCATTGGTGGGTTTTAATTTGGAAAAAAGCAAAAAAAAAGTACTTTATACCTGTAAATGTGGTAGAATGGGGTATGCCCAAAAGACTCATTAGTTTCAGTAAATCTGATAGAGATTTTTATTTGGTTGTAGATAATAGTAAAGTGTGTGGTTCCACTGTTGATGTTTTTTAAATTAAATTGATTGGGTGTATAAGATTATATCAGATTCAAGTGTACATTTCTCCGATACATGATCTGTACACTGCACTCTGCCCAGCGCCCAAAGTTTTTATATTCTTCCATCCCCACTTATTTGGCCCTCTTTCCCCTTCACCACCCTTATCCCCATTCCCTCTGGTGGCCGCCACACTGTCAACTGTGTATGAGTTGTCGTTTGTTCGTCTTATTTGTTCATTTTTTACTTTCAGTTTTATATCCCACATAGGAATGAAATCATATGGTTCTCGACTTTTTCTGTTGGACTTATTTTCTTAGCATGATATTCTCAAGGTCCATCCATGTTTTCACAAATGCCAGTATTTCATCTTTTCTTATAGCTGAGTAGTGAAAATTCAAGATATTTGGAGTTGATGAATTTGATAACATTTTAAAAAAATGATTCGTTGTAGGCTTCTGAACACTTTTTAAAAGAGCAAAATGCTTTCTAAAATATCCTTTCTCTAGTAGATCATGTATTTAAAAAATGGCCTCCTTGTGACTTAAAATATCATATTACAATTAAATGTTACTATTTTCAGAAGTTTCATAAACAGCCTAACCACAGGGACCAGGTAAGAGGTAAACAGCAATCACCTAGGCATGAACCATGAATAGGGCCCTCACTGGTACTCAGGAGATAACAGAGGTAATATTAACTCATAACTGGACAAAAATATTTTTTCTGGTTTCAGGAAACCTGAAAGTCAATCATTTCCCCCGATGTGCTGGGTTGCCTGTCCGTTTTAAGTACCTCATTGACTATAGGCTTCTTATCTGCAAATTTATAGCACTTGATATTGGTAGTGAGTAGTGTGAAAACTTCAGAAGTTTGTATAGTGTCGTTGTTGTTGTTTAAATTCAGAGAGTATCAGAATAAAGCATCCATGTGTAATAATCTTTAGCTCTGCAGTTGCTATTTTGGATCATTACATGGATCAGTTTCAGACTTCCGTGGCAAAGCGTTGGCAACTGTCCTGAATGGACTTCCTGTGCAGCAGACTGAGGCTGGGATGGGCTTGTGGGAACCGGATTGGGGAGCGTTTTCAGGATGCCCACTTGTTTTGATTGAAAGAATCAAGGTTAGGCCGAGGCTGGTGTTAGGTTGCAGTGCCCCAACAAGGCCCTCAGCCAAATCCCTGGAAAAATTTGGAGGTGGATGCAGCAACAGTGTGGTCCCAACTTCGACAAAGAGGGCTGGACCTTAACACTCCTCCTGAACAGTCAGTGGACTTGACGTTGTGTGAGGTGCATTCTTTCAGTGGGGAGCAGTCTCCAGAGGGGTACACAGCTCTGAAGTGCCGATCACTAGCAGTCTCCGCAGCCGGGAGAATGAATGCTTTGGTCTTGAAGGAGGCGGCAGGGACAGGTTTCACTGAGCACCATAGATGGCATTTACTACAGCCCACCGCTTGGGCTGCCTGGTTTGTCTTGACTGATAGGATGTCTGGGAACAGTTCCTGCAGGATTCTGGGGAAGAATCTTACAAGGGGGAAGATTCCCCCCTTTTTTCCTAGGGGGAAGGTCTTACAAGAAAACAGTTACTGAGACGAGATAGAATCAACTCACATTACAGCTAGTCTCCTAACCACAACTGGTACCAGGTTCATCCTCCACAATACGTTGTAGATTGATGAGCAAGCAGCCAGCCCGGCAGGTAGAAAGGAGCACACAGGAGCTGTACAAGATGAAGATTTCTGTGGGCAGAAGGGAGTGGGTACAAGGAAAGTGTGTTAGGGAAAAGCAGATGGGTTGTAGCAAGGGTGCCTTCCTTTATAGGGTGGCAGGGGACAATCCGGAAGATTCTCTCCATAGTGCTGACCAGGTGCTTCCTGACCAACTGGCTGGAGATTCCATTTCCGGGAGGAAAGGAACTGTAGGTCTGGGTCCGGTGAGGTGGGGCTCAGGATAAGTGACTCCACATTTGGGTCATTGGCCTGTTTTTAACTCTATATATTTACTTACGTTGTCTTTTTAAAAAAATCTATTACTTATTGAACGAAAAGTGTTAAAATTTCTTGCCACGATTATGGTTTTATTTTTTTCATTGTGTTTTCTGTCAGTTGTTTGGATACCTGTACACTGAGGGTGTAAACTGAGGGTAGGAAGCGCACACAGATTTCTAGTGTTTCTGTCTTAGTGGTGATTTGGCTTTTTTGTCATTATGTCATAATCCTTTAGCTGTTATCAAGCTTTTTCTTTGTTGTAATCTTGAGAACCTTCATTCTTTGCTTGGAAATTCTATTACTTGGCTAAATTTTAATTTTATCAGTCATTTACAGAGACAGGTTAACTCTTTGCATAATACTTATTTATAATTATCTGTAGTTTTAAACAACTCATCCACTGTTGGGTTTATTATTTAAACTAGTGCAGAAATTTCTACATTTTGTTCAAAATGTCACAAATTGCATGTGTATATACTTCTCTTTAGGACTTTAATAAGCTACCTATTGATTTCTATTGTAAAATTTTATAAGGTATAGTCATGAATACAGAGATAATCTACTATATTTTTCCTTGAAATATTTCTGGAGATACAACTTTGCTTACTGACTGAGATGGTAAAGAGATGGAGTTAATTGCTAAATAGAAAAGTCACATTCTCTCAGGACTGCAATTGTCAGCCGTATCTTCAGTCACCATTTTTGCCTTTTTGAGTGAAACAGCCGTGTATGGTGTTTGCGCAACACCCACACTTAGTCCAAGATGTTCAGTCCTCCGCGGTTTTCAGGCACAGAGCCACTAAACAAAAGAGACAGGAAGAAGAGGTTTTCAAATCATGGGAAAAATGGAAGGAACATGTCTGTCAGCCTAAGATAAGATTGTTATAAGAATAGAACAAACATAATAGAGAGAGAGAGTTGTTGATTTTTCAGCAGATGAACAACTCTAGTAAACATAATGAAGTTATACCCCCACGACCTCCGTTGCTCCGTACCCCCTCCAGCACGGGGGCCTGGACCAGCTCTCGATGAAGCACAATGTGGCGGGCCGTCCCTCCGTCCTCGGAGGGACCGTTCGTGCTCTGGGCAAACGCATGCACACCTACAGCCATCCCCTTCTGCTGAAATAACTTCTAATGGGCTAGAAAGTTCTCTCCTCGTTATTTTTAACCCACTTAATGTGAATATTTATGCTTGGAGGCAGTGGTCAGATTCCCTTTCTTACAAAAGAGTATTTGTAATATGACCATAACCTATAATCCTTGACCATCTAAATATATCAAAATATGTAGAGATACTTATAAATATAATGTAAATAGTAACATAAATATTATTGATGTTAATATAGTAATATATTAATATTAATATCTATAATATAAATACTAATTTTATCTTTGTGGAATTTCAGTCAATTTCATAACAAGTCCATTTATGAGTTTGGGTGGTTTTACACAGCATGGCAAATATACTCCATGACTTGGTTGAGATTATGGCTTCACCAAAGGAAAACATGAGCAAAATACTATTTTCTAATCAACTGTATAAGAGGGAAATTGGTCAGGGGGAAACTTTGTAACAACATGGAACAAGCTGCATAGGATCCAGTGTGTAAGATATCAAATGTCCGATCCTTCTGTCTCATGGACAAGGTGCTGTATTCTGGAACATGGCATTTGTTCATAACATTTAGTTTATAAGGTGACAGAGCAAAACCACCATGATAATGGTGGATTATGTTGTTAAATGGAATTTTTCTTCTCTAAACCTTTCACTGAGGCCCCAAAGCCTAACAGTTGCGTCCTACCACTGCATCCTACCAAACTGAGATTCGAGTCGCCCATTCAGGACTTGTGATTGGGTTTCCCAAAACTCTTCCTGCAAACACCCGTCCATCACTCAAACCATCGACAGCAGAGGAGTGAAAGGAAAAGTCTCTGAATGAGGATTCCTTTGAAGCAGTTGTTAGAATTCCATGTGCTTTCCCGGGGTCGGGGTTCTGCCCACAGCGCCTGGTGGTGGTCGGTGGTCTTGCGTGAATCACTGGGGAATGGACATGCGTCCCTGGGGCTGGGGTCCACGTTGTTCTATGGCACCTTCCTGAAGGAAAAGAGTCAGGCTGGCTGCAGATGCCTGGAGGGTGCCCCACCCAAGAAGAGAAGGTCCGCATGGGGTGTTTTGCCTAAAGTCCTGCACCGGGGAGGTGATGGCTGGGACTAGGAAAATTCAAGTCTGGGGTTTCAGGTACAGGGATTTCCTGAGGCATTTTTGAGACTTTCTCTCTCATTGTGGATACTCAGCATCTCCCACACAGAATATGCGAAACCAGGTTCCCACAGTGTGTGACCTGGGCGCATGTGTCTTAGACTCTATCACCCCTGTCCAGGTGCCCCCGCCTGCGAGCCAAGGCTAGTAACTGGGGAGGAGGCAACGCTGGAGCGGGAGTGGAACTTGGCCTGCCCCGCCCCACTGCACAGTTCTGCCCCTGGGTCAGGCCTGAGCTCTACATAGATTGGAAAATGGATTTTCCCGGTACCCTCACACTCAAGTTCACGAATCAGTGCTGCCTCACAAAATTCTAGTTATGACCCGGGATGGATGCGATGTCAGCTTCCTTCTCTCTAGCTGAGACAACTAATGACTAGAGCTTGACTATTTTCTTAGATATAATTCTGCAGAATTGAGGAATGCACATTTTAGTTTGTAAAAACAGACCTATTCAAACCAAGACATCCTGTTACAAACAATGAGGGATCATAGTGCGTTTCTGCTCAAATCGTATTAAGCAGGTTTTAATTGGTATTTAGGGAGAAGAAACCAATGGAATTTCTGAGAGTGCTTTGCTTCTAACAATGAACAGTAAAGCCACAGGCAGTGCCTAAAAACACACGCAAGTGATGGGGCAATTTAACGGCTTGGTGTGCCCGGCACGCTCCCTTGGACTGAGGGTCCCAGGTAGTTGCTGTGAACGGAAACATTCCTCATTAAAAGCTGCAGGTAGAGCGAGTGTGTTTATAAAGTGTTATGAGGATGCCGATGCAAATGATAACTCAAATAAAATCGATTGCTTCCAAACGGAAAAAACACCTTAGTAAAATAGACATGCTTACTATGTTGATTGATACTGGTAGTATTCAAAATATTATTTCAAAATGAGTGATCATTAATGACAGTAATTCTTCAGAACCAATCTGCATATGCATGAACAGTATTCTAGGCCGTTTTATTTCAGTGCTTTGAAAAAGTTTGATTGCCCTCATGACCCAACATTTTAGTCAATTATACACCCAGTATGGAATGACATCTTATTTCATGAATCATTGTTTGATATCAGAACGAATTAATCACAGGAAAATCCAGCATCAGACAAAACAGTCAACACATACATAAGAATGAACCAAAACAAACAAACAAAATGTTATATGGAAAAGGCTCTACAAAAAAGAAAGAAAGAAAAAGTCATGCTTAAAAATGATAACGAATATTTGAGCATTTTTTCCGTTAAGAGGACGTTTGTGCTTGTTGTCATTCCTTCACTTCTCACTTGCAGAAATAACGTATAAATATGTATACACATACATGAAGTCGAAGGTTTCCTCTCATGGCATTTACAATTAGTTTAAATCTCTCTTTTCATCGCACTTATCATTAGCCCCTCTTTCCTAATTTTAGATTCTTTGCCATTCTTGCTCATCTCTGACCTCCCAGTGTTTAGCACAGTCTCTAGCATGCACGAAATACTAAATTAATGTGACTGGTACTGAATAGAAGTATTAGTCAATAACCTCTTCAAACACTTTCACATATGATTTGCTGCCTGCCTGGGGGAGGATGGCATTTTTTGGTCCATGTCCAGTTTCTCTGTCATTGCTAGCCGTGTGCGCCTGAGCCTACCAGCGGCAGTCACGGTCAAGGTGTGGCCTCGAGCACCGGTGGAAATATAATGCCCTGCGCATGGGCATGATGCTCAAGGGCTTGTCTTTGTAAGACAGTCGTCATGTCCACTTCTGTTTCAGAAGCCCTTTGGGCACGGCATAGGATGGTTCTTGACAGTCTGAAAGTGACCTTATGCTGTAAAATTTAATTTAATTTTACCTCCCATAAAACTCCAAGTTGATCTTCTGCAATACAAATTTTTTTTGAGTGGTTAGGGCATATTTAACCTGTTGCTTGTGCTATTACTATAAGAAAAGTAAGGACGGAGAGATCTGTATTCAAATTCCACATCATCCAGGAAAATTCAGTGATCTTGCTGTCTTCAAATTCTGTACTAGCATGTGTTTTAGATTGGCTTCTGTATAGTTTTAATTGAGGACATCTATCATCTCAAAGCTTTATAGATATTTCAAGCTTTTCTCAGTTATTCTCCTCCTGTTTATTTTTTATTTTTAAAAAGATTTTACTTATTTTTAGAGAAAGAAAGGAGGGAAAGGAGAGGGAGAGAAACATCTGTGTGGTTGCCTCTTGTGCGCCCCCTACTGGGGACTTGGCCCGCAACTCAAGCCTGTGTGCCCTGAGTGGGAATCGGACCAGTGACCCTTTGGTTTGCAGGCTGGCACTCAATCTACCGAGCAACACCAGCCGGGGTTCTCTTTTCATTTTTAACAATAAAGACCAAGCAACTCACCTGAAGGCACCGCTCGACTAATTGAAGCCTGCCTTCTTCACTACGTGTGTGTATATAATAAAGTAACAGACATGCAGTCAGAGCTTGTTAGCAGAAAGGGGCAAAGTCAGCTGTGTGTTCAAAGTACTTTTTTAAATGTCTGACATCAGGCCAAATGGCCCCCGCCCGCCACCCACTGAGCTCGGCCAGCCGTGGCCAGGACTAAGGGACAAAGATGGAAAGAAGGTGGTTTACCTAAGATGATAATTCAAGTGTGTTTATACAGTTTAACCAAAGTGATCTCATTTTTCTAAATGTCCAGGGAAATCAAATCATTGTTAGGAATGAGTGAACACCATGAGTGTATGTATGCTTTTCTGTGTGCGCGAATGTGTGATTGAGACAGTGTTATTCATCACCCTAACTTCATGTGACATTTTAAAAACATTTCCATGTTTGGGGTCATTTCTAAAGCTAGATATCTGCCATCACTTGAAATGTCAAAAAGTGTCAAAAGATCTAAAATATTCCAAAAGTAATTTCTAAAATCTACCTTATTAATGTCCATAGATTTAAAATATATGTACTGCATCTCAGGTGACTTTGGGGGGAGCTAACATCCAATTTTCTATTGCAATGAACTCTTTAAAAATAATTCACATGGCCTTTCAGCTCTTCTTTGTAAAAACTGTAATATGAATGAAGAAAAATAGGTGAACTGAAAATGGGAAAGAACAGAGACAAAGAGAAGTGAAAATGAGTAGTAAATTATGTGATTGAAATTAAAGTGATTTAGCAAAATGGGGAAGGGCGGATGATGATAAGAATCAACCAATTTCCACAATTTAATAATTCTTCAAACAGAAGTCGCCATGAAACTTTATGTAGAACAGTGGACAATAGACACAAATAAGGATGAAGATTTTCTGTGTCAACTCTGCAAAGACCCAGAGTTAGATTTTCATTAGCTGTGTCTGGGTATAAATGAAAATAATTCAGTTTATCACAGAATATATGTGTATATATGCACACCCATATACATTTATATATTTCACTTCTTTTAAGTAGATTTACAGTCCGTCTTGCTTGTACTAAAACCTGAATAACTTTTGTTGAAATGTTATTTGACCTTTTGGGGGCCCACTGTGGAAAAGGCACTCATAAGTTCTCATCATAAGTGAGTATAGTGGTACTTAGGACTCATCGGTAAATTTTCTTACTTATAAAATGTGAGCAATCCAGAGTCTCTTTGTGTGCAAAAATTAATGAACCTTTTAAAAGTGTCCATAGTATAGTCAACATTTAAAGAAATTGATGCATAAGCCTTATAAGAAATCTCAGCCCTTAAATCAGCTCACAGCATTAAACAGACCTTGGGCTCATTCACTCTTACATCTGTTATTTCGGTCTTAGACTTTCTAGTCTCTTCACTTTGATCATCATTCATTCATTCATTCATTCATTGACTTATTCATCCAGCATGAACTTAGATGTTGTTGACGCAGACACGAACATAAGGCTCAGAGCTCTGGCCTTTCCAGGCTGACGGTCCAGGGTCCAGGACCCAGCCTAGACGCACAGAGAGCAGGATGTTCAATGTAAAGCAGACGCTGCTGCGCTGAGGGATGAATAGTCCCTGAGCAACTAGGAGATTTGGGGGAACCGAAAGGCTTCCTGGTAGCATGATGACCAAACTGATACCTTAGGATACACTGCAGTTTCTAAGGGGAAACTGGCCAACTCAGGAAGGGTTAGAATAATGAGAAGTGAGGAAAACATGCCCAGCAGAGGAAATAATGTGCTTAAAGAGACTAGAAAAATGTCTTCATGGAGGAGCTGAAAGAAGCTGGGGCAGCCAGGACTGCCCCCCAACCCTGGCCCCTCACCCCATGGCCCGATTCATCATTGTTGTCTTGCTGAACAATGTTTCTGGAATGAGGACCATGTGTTTATATTGTGTGATCAGTTCAATTGGGATATAACTTAACACCTAATAAATAATTAACTTGGTGCTTCCTGTGGTCCTATGGAGCCACCTGAAAAAAATGTGAAAATTGTGCTAGTCAGTGTGGACTGTAGTTTCCAATGGAACGAATTACGGAATGATCTGTGATACTGAGCATTTTGCCGTGGGTCCTCACTAACCAATTTGCTTTGTAAGAAGCCTGGGTGGGACGTACTGTAAGCACAGAGGCTCATCGGATGCTCAGGATGCATCCGGCCAGGCTGAGAGTGGAGGGAGTCTCTCCTCGGAGTCTCGGTGCTGTTGCCGGGGGACTTTTGGGAACTTGAGACAGACGGGAATGCATTTCAGAAGCTCCATGGAGCAGAATTCAGTAGATAGTTTCAATACTCCTCTTTAAACGTGCAAGTGTTTTTTTTTTTAATTCAGAAATTAGGGATGTACTTGATGTTCCTCCAGAATGAGTTAGCCTCTGATCTAGTCACATCGGTCGCATGTCTGTGTTCTTCATGCTCCTGCACACCATCTGAAGGGCCCCATGCACGAGGTTCTCACTTTTGTAACAGTCATGAAGAACTTCAGATGCATTGAACTAATGATTAAACACAGCTATCATTATATATTTAAATATGATTTGGGGAATTTATTGGAACTTAGCATTACCAAAATTGTATCAAAGCTGAATTAAATGATTCATTGGAAACTTTAATTTAAATCCTATTATTACTCTCTATTTAAATTTAAAAAGTACTGCTATACAGTGTCACTGCTTCTATATCCACAAGAGTGTTGAATATTTTGATCTCAGTCCCTCAATTAAAATTTAACTTCTAAAGAGAAGTTCTTTTTTGGGGGAAATTTGCTCATAAATTTTAACAAGTAAATAATTTTAGTTCATTGGTTTCTTTCTAGTGAAATTTATTTTGTGAACTAGAAATACTTTAAAAGATATTTTCAGAAAAAAAATGTGACTCTATAACTTCGTGTGATTGCATCCAAGTCCATCATCCTTAGAACAAAGCAAATATAAAATATTTCCTTTATCCAAGTGAATTTATATAGCAAGACATAGGAGCAATGATTAAACATAAGGGAGCAATTAGAATTTTAATACATTTTAGCTATAGGTGCATAAGAGATATATGGATTTATTGACTTTTTGGCTGATAAGGATGCCACTGAGCTTTCACATTAGAGACCCATGGTAAACTCCCCTCCAGGACTGGCACCCAGGTCCCTGTCCATACACTTACTCCAGCCATTCTTCTTTCTCACCCGGTGCATATGCTTACCTGAGTTTTGGTCATTGGAGTTTCAAAACAAGCTCGGTGTTCCTTACATGGAGGACAGAGCTTTGGGAAAGGAAGAAACAATAGATAATGTTGAACAAGTGAATTTCGTACAGCGAGATGACCAGAAAGAGACTCGCCCAGGCTTTTATGTGGAGGGAACAAAACCTCCTGTTTCATCTGACTGTACCGTTTCGTTGGCGGGAATTCAGGCAGAACTTAGTGCTCGGACTGTGTAGCGTCTGTGTCGGGGTCGCGTCCCGCCCTTCCGCCAGTCCCCACGGGCGGGGAGCAGCAATTTGCAGACCATTTGGTGACGACAATGAGGGGCTCCCTGCATGGGTATACGTTTCCTTTCTGAATCAGGCTCATCACCTACTGCTTTTCTTGCTTAGGGGGAAATATAAAATTAAAAAAAAACAAATTTGCCTACAGTGCATTTTGCTTTGTTTCTTATTCTGTGCTCTAAAAGCAGATGTAGCAACATTTTGTGTTGTTTCGCATGTACACGAAATGCAATATTTTGAGAATGATTTATTTATCCATTCAATGAAGATACTGCATGTTATGTTTACATATTGTCAAGTATTAAGATAATGAAGTACACCTTGATTTTATTTTTTACTCCTGCCTACTGTATTTCCTGCCATTCACCACTGGTTACAGAGAAAATGAGGAAAAGGAATATGATTTTTCCATGGGATATAAGCCTTCCCCTGTATCACATGTACTTGGGTGGAGATGCACACACAATTTTGTATTTCTGAATGCTAAGCCCAACTTCCTTCAGCCTGGTACACATGTAATCACTGAACTTTCTTTCACAAAAAATTGAGATGAAATAGCAGGACAAAACCAAACCAAATATCAAGACATCCTTAAGAGCAACTGACCTAAGCTAAGAGAAAAGAAACGTTATGGCATATTTTTTTTACAAACATATCAGCATTTCACATTAAATTCCACTGAAATTGCAGCAGTGGGAGTAAAACAAATATTCAGAGATAGGCACATCATTTTAATTGAGCACCCATTTAATCCTATTTCATTTTGGCTTGGTTACTTCAAATGTGTTTGGCAATGTGACGTGAAGTCTGTTATATGAAATATAAATTATATATACTATGTAAATATGGTTATTAATGACACAATTAACATGGCCACTAATGATACAATTCCATAAAAAAATGTGTGTTTTCAAACCTTTCTACGTGCTATTACGTTAGTCTGAAATTGTGTGGCTTTGGGGAGGCTGTCCAGGTACCGCTGAGATCTGAGAACTATGTGTTGATCACACGAAGAGAGGAATACATTTTGTCTCTGCTGATACCGTCCTGTGACCCGGAGGGGACTTGGAATATTGGGGACTTACAGGGATTTCAGAGTGTCTGGAAGGCTGAGGAAACAAGGGGAAGGGAGATGACTCAAACCATCAGAGCATCAAAGTCACGTGTGTGTGTTTTTGTCTTTATCCTGATCGCAGTGAGGAGTAAAGGCGGGCACAGAGGTGGGCTGGGTGAAGTTACTAATGTATTTCTATTTTGTCTGCAATGGACAATAGATCACAGAAGAATCAGGCTAACGGTGACTGAAATAATCTGAGCCAGAGCGGTGCTAGGCAGACGGCGGTGATGGGAGCGAGTGAAGTCGGGTGTCCTGTCTGAGTGACATTGAGCCAGTGACCGAAATAAAACTAGAATTGTGGTTTTCAGATGATGATTTTTGCTCACATTCGCCTGTGTTTCACGACAAGTTCAGGGGGTGCCTTGTGCGGCCAGACCCTGAATACTGAACGTGATTTCTACTCCATCTCCTTACCAGCCTAAGAAGGAGCCCCAGACATCTCCAGATAGACCCCGTAAGAATAGCAAAGAAAGAACCAGGCTCATTAACGGACACTTTACTGTTGCGGAAGCAAATTTGGCATTACAATTAAACTCAAATGTAACTACTTCATTTAACATTTTTTTCTTCAAGCAGGAAATTTAAATACCTATTAATGATACAATAAAACAGAACAGCCACTTTTATATTTAATACAGTGCCATCTATAACATTTTATTTATATAGTATTATGCTTCCCATTTGAAGCGGCGCGCTATAAAATACTTCTCATTTGCATTCGTGTTCCTAGGGTAGTGTTTGAGAGAGCAGTCCTGGGGAGAGCGGAGCCCGTTCTCACCGTGAATACCAACTAGAGTGGAAGCGGCCGCGCTCGGCGGGCTCTTACAGCTGCGTCGGCAGCGGAATGCCTAATGAGCCCTGTGGGTGTTTAGGAAAGTTTGTTTCTACCTCCTCGGGGGAAAAAATGCTCCTTGTTTACCCATTCAAGAATTATTTATTCAGGAGCAGTTCATGAAAATGAGTTGGAACCTGCTCCTACAGACCGCTTCCTCGCTATGCAAGCCCCTGGACAAGTTAATTAATCTGTGACTCAGTCCTCTCATCTGCCACTCCCCTCGTGGGGCAGTTGTATCGGATGAATAGGTTTTGTAACGTTTTTAACGTGCAAGTATGATTTGGTGAAATACAAAATATGTGAACTGCGGTGTCTCTTATTAAAGAATTAAACAAACACGGGGGAGGCATGCCTCCCCTCCTTTTTCCCACAACCCAAGCCTTTCTGCCCCACTGCCTGTCCCCAGTCCCTGAACCCTGACAGAAAGACTGCAAGGCTCACAGGAACAGCTCCCAGAGGGACTGCTCGGGGTCAGAGCATCTGTGTCCTCCGTCCTCCCGACGTGTGGGCCGCAGTTCTTGGGCTCATCGCCTGATGGTCCTGGGGTGACAGCTCCGGGTCCCATGTCCCGTCTGCATTCAGAGGACTCAGAGGGGCGGGACAAACAGGCAGGAGCCCACGACAGCTCACCTCTGTTTTTAGCAGAGAAGCAGCCGTTTTCCTAGAACACCACCCTGATTGTTTATTTTGGGACTTGGTTTAAACTGGTCACCGCTTGCCAAACCGGCCTGGGATACTGGGGAGCAGGGTTGCTGGGCTTGGCTTTGACCGTGGTCCTCAGATGTGGCAACAGCATCCAAATCATCCGGAGAGCTTTAAAATGCTGATTCCTAGGCTCACTAGTTCAGGCCTTGAGCGAGGTTCCTCGCTGTCCTAAACAAAATAAGGGTCTTCTCCCAGAGCTGCCTTTTTGCACATGTTGTCCGTTGGAATTGTGTGGTGTAGAAATTGTGTAATCACCCAGAAATCCCTGCTGATTGTTAGGAGAAGAGGGAAAGGAATACTGCATGTGCAATTAAACGTGTCTGCCCCCAGTGTCCAGTACAAGCCTGGTGCATGCGACCTGGCCAATCAGATGGCTGGAGGAGCCCCCAGGAAGGGACAGGGACCGATTCCTACAGCTGTTGCTTCGTGAGTCTGGCTGGGAAACGTGTGATCTTAACACAGATTGCTTTTTCTTTTACATAAGGACATACCCCTTTACCACATTTTAAAAAAATAGGTGGGAGTGAAGGATAGAAACTGTACTTGAATAATGATTAAAAAATTTAAAAAATTAAAAAATAGGTTTTAATATGTATATTTCTATCGCTTGAGAACTTTTAGATTAGTCACGTTATTTTAAAAATCCATCCACATTCTGCTCACTCACCTGTGAATGGGAAGGCACCGTGGCCGGCAAAGAATGGCCAGGCAATTACATGAGGCAGAAAATGGGCTCAGGCAAAGCTCTGGGCCACACTGACGTGTAGAGGGTGGGCAGAGGAAAGGGGGCCCGAGACGTGACCAGAGCGGTGACAAAGCCAAACATCCTGGCAGGAAGGCAGAGTCCATGGCTTGCCTGCTGCCATCAGGTCAGAGCGTGGGGTGTATCTCACCACCACAATGTCAGGGGGTGACGTCTCTGAGGACAGACTTGGAGTAGTTAGAGGGACCAGCATTAAGTGAGGAAAAGGAGGCTGTCGGGCCGAGAGCTCTTTCCAGACCGTTACACACGATGGTAAAGACAGGTAGTGTGGCTGCCTGGGAAAGTGGAAGTTGGCGGGCTTTTATTTTTTTAAGGTGAGAGTGTGTGAGTGATGATAAGGATGTGCAGAAATGGGCATGTTTGAAGACGAATGTCCAGGGGAGAAGGGGGGTAATGCACAGAGGTCAGGCCCCGGAGCACGGGAGGCAGGAGCCCACCTGTGCAGACGGCGAGGGTGCGAGGTGCTCACCCCGCCACAGGCCTGCTTTCAAGGCCGGCACTTGGCAGACGTCAGGGAATGTCAGTTTTGGGGGGTTTCTATCAGTCATTGAGCTGCTAGGAGTGGCTCACCATGCCTAGCTCTTTGCACAGACAGTGTGCTTGATGCCGAACTCCCACTTCCCTCCTGGGAGCCCGGAGCTCTGGTGTCTGCTCCGCCCAGAGTGCCCGCCCATGCGGCTAGCCCCTGGTCAAACCCCGGCCCTGAGACCCCAGTGAGCTTCCCCGCCCCTCCCCGAGATGGGGCTCCTGGCAGCCTGTGTCACATTTTCTCTGCACTTTCCCTTTTCCTCTGCTGACTTCCTTCTGGAATCAACCAGTTACTGTCCATTGCTTTACAAATATTATGTTCTCACAACAAGCTGCAAATCAGGTATTTATTTTAGAGGGGAGGGAACTTAAAGCTTACGGAAGCTAAATGACTTAACCTCCACATGCTCCTAAGTCAAGAGTCTGACGTCAAAGTCTGCCTCTTATCTTCCCTCCAGTTTCTTCGGGAAACATTTGCTTTCTTTGTTGATACATTTGGGAATGAAGTTCCATCAGAGTCTCACTTATGCAGCTGTAGGTACCATTGTGTAGCGACACTGTGGGGCCATGTTTCATGTGTTCATTATTGTTATACTACTTAGAATCTTATCTCAAGTATTAAATGTTTTTGCATAATTAAAGAATGGTTGCTTCATATCTCTAGGTCATGAAGCTGAATAAATCTGTTAGTTAGTTTCCCATATAAGAAGATAATAAGTGCATTACTATTGTATCTGTTTTGTTCCCATTATGCATGTTTGGGAATCCCCACAGTCATTCCCACTTCTGGGGTGTCTTACTGTTGGTGGGGTTGGTCATGGAGGCAGAGGGACATTTTAGAGGCGGTGCAAATGATCGTTGAAATTACTGTCTTTGCTCAGATTTGGTTTTGCTTAAACCCCGTTAGCTCAGGCGGGCTGTGCCGATGAGCCGGCTGGGCGTTTCGGACAACCTGACTTGATGCTGGAGCCCAAGCCAGCTTGGGTGTTGATTTTTATTTTCTCTAGAGAGCTGTGAGCATCGCCGCAGACAGTGTAGGTGCGCACTCCGCTTGAGTGGCACTTAAATCTTCGCCACCTGACAGTGTTGGCATCATTCATGCTGTTGCACTTACGTGAAATTTCCTATCCCTTGTAGGTGGGAGCAGTAATTATAACATTGAAATACAGCTGGTAACCTGTGATTTTTTTTTTTTTTTTTGCCTAAATTTATATTCTCTAAACCGCTTCCTGGAAAGGCTTCCAAATGTAAGGTCATACTGTGGTGGGTGATGCAGCATTTCTAGGTCACACCTTAGGGAAAGTGCCCCCGATGGCAGTGAAATGTGACGTCTGTTGGAGAAAGGGGAACGGCAGAGACATTTTTTAAACGCGTCATGCCAAGAAATGGAGAAGACTTCATGCAATCAAAAATGTATCGCCCTCGAACAGTTTAATTAGAAAGTTACATTAGACAATGTGAACGTTCCTAAAGTAGGTGAGTTAAGATGACATTCAATGCAAAGACCTGGGACAGGCTGGCATTTTCATTCTCCTGCTTTAAGCAAGAACAATTTCAGCCAGGTTTTCTGACCTTACTGTGAACCTCAATATAGAATACAATTCAAATACTGTCATTTCTTGAAGACTTTCAATTATTTTCAGGTGAGGAGAGGTTAAAGGTTCGCTACTTGGTCCTCTGTCCCCACATAGCTCCTACTCTTCCTCCTCTGAAAAATGGAGATCAAAATGCGAGTTATTTTTTTCAAGTAGGCGAGAGGGGAAAGAGGAATAGTTAAGGAGGAAGAGTGTGGGAGTGAGGGGGGGGGAGGGGAGGAAAGGTGCTTGCTTGTTTCCTAGACCACACGGGGAGCAGGCAAGGCTGTGGGGAGGGGCTGGTCAAGGTTAAAGGTGAGACAGACAAGGGGAACGGTGTGGGGGGAGCAGAAAAGGGACAAGCAATGCAGGGGAGTGTTTTTAAAAACAGGTTGTTGGGATTTGGGACCAAACATAGTTTTTTAATATTCAAATTGGTCAAAGTACTCCATATCGTTTCTGTGATTGGGTTGGGTGGACAGGCTTGGTGTAAATCAACGAAGATCATAGGTGTTCTTTATTGTTAAAACCCACAGGTGACGAGATGCCGCAAACTAGACACTCATTTGAGGAAGGACAGTCATTGCAAGTGTCTGCCTCTGTCGGGGTGGCCCTCTCTCAAACAGTCTCTCCTTCTGCATCCTTTCTCTCCTTCCCGCCTGGGGATGAGAACAGCCCCACCGCCCCTGAGGGTCCGTCACCATCCCTTGAGTTTTCCCCACTCCTGCCTCTGTCATTGTTAACAGTCTTTGTTAAATCTTCTTGAGCTGTTCTAATGGCATCAATAATATGTGATGTTTTTTCTTGGTAGACATAGTCTAGCATTTTCTAGATCACTGCAACTGAGACATGGACTGAATGGCCCTTTTAGTGCCTGGTAATTGCACGTATATTCTACATACATAAACACCGCTTGGCTCTCTGCAGAGTTAGCATGGGCTCCGTAGAGGCAGGATCTATGATTAAGCAGGTGGGAGAGATTGCCTTAACTGCTCTCTACCCCCAGATCCATCTGCAAAATTTTTATTCTGTTTTCTACACACCTTGGATATTTTGCATATGTTCTTTTCCCTAGTTCATTTCTGCATTGTTATTAAAGAAGCCAGCAATCATATTTGCATGTGTCCAAAATTTGTCTAGTGATCTTGTGTGAGATAGAATCATAAATCCACTTTAAACCTCTATGCTGGGGTGTCAAGTGACATGATGGTGGAGGAAGCAGTCCCGGATGGAGAAGTCAGCCTGCATTCAAGTTCTAGCTCGACTTTTTTATTATTGTTATCTCTGATTCTGAGTTTTTTCATTCATAAATATGAATAACAATACCTCTTTTACTGGGCTTGTGTAGGAAACAAATGAGACACTATTTGTGAATGTACTTTGTACATTATAAATCACTATAAAATATAATATCACTTTGTATAGCAAAAATTGATTTTTTTTGGTGCTTTGAAGTTCAATGGAAAAGTTTATTTCTACAAAATAACTATTTGCTAATAACCTTTCTTTGCTACTATCATAACAAACAAGCTTACTTGGCAGAGACAAATTACCAAAGTATCTCAAATGAAAACCCTTCTTATTCAATGTATTTTATTGATTTTTATCCTCATCTTACACATACTCATTGACTTTTGAATTCTTAATAATCTTTTATCTTCAGATTAAATATGAAAAGGAATGTTATCATTTGAGATAGAAAAAATGTTAAAAGAAAATATTAAAACCTATTTTACTTCTATTTCTTCATATGCAGTAAATAATCAAAGTTTTGTAACAATCTGACTCATTCCAAAGCAAGTATGTCTTTGCTTTGTAGGTCCTTTCTTCTTAAAGTTGGTTTACTACTGTGTTGATCATCATAGCAAACTGGAGAGCATATTTGTTCTAATTAGATGTTTTATATTTTTAAAAGTATATTTTATATGATACTGAAATGAATTTAAAACCACAGTTATCTGTGATAAAACAAAACATGTACAGTTTCTACACTTAATAAATATCATTTCTGTTTTGAGATTCATTTCAAAAAGAAATAACAAGCATCAATTGTATTAAAAAAAACATTGTTTTTAACAGCCTAGGCACAGATGAGTCTTTGATGAATTTTCAGTGTGTGTTAACACATCCAAACACGCATGCATGTAGGTAAGTGTTCAGATACAAGGTCAAAGTCATGTGTGCAGTAGACATTTGTGTTAGCTCTTCAGCAACGTCCTTAGTCTCACTCATTGGCTTGGAAGCAGAGCCTTGGCTTGAACCACAAGTGGGCGGGGTCCACATCCAGGCTGGGCCTTGGTGACTCTAAGCCAGCCTCTCTCCTAAGCACTTAGCTCAGAAACTAAACCAGTTGCTGCGTTGCATGCCTCTGGCCCCCACATCTGTCCAAAGACCCCACCCCCCATCCAAAAACCCCCCACATAGGTTCATTTTTACCATCTTGAATTACTAAATCCAACAATCATAATGCATATTCCTTGCCAGACCTGCAAGTTTAACAGGGACTCACTTTATTGTTCGAAGTTGTTGAATGGGATTTTTTTCTAGCTTTATTTAAAAGTAGCAATTATCTAATTCCTAGCTATTTGTAAAGTTTTCAGATTATAATGGTCCAGAGCAGTGATTTTCAACCTTTTTTCACGTCACGGCACACACAAATGATTTCCTGAAATTCTGTGGCACACCAGAAAAAAAATATTGTGCTGATCTGACAAAATAAATAGGTATAATTTTGATTTTTCCATACTGGACTGCTATTGTTATTTGGCCTTTGTCATTAGATTATTTGACAATCTAATGGAAAAGAGGTTAGTGTCCCTAACAAAATAGTCAGTGATTGCATATTTTAAAAATTCTTGCTGCACCCTGATGTTCCGTGGCATGCCAGTTGAAAATCGCTAGTGTAGACGGACATTGAGCCAGGCCCATTCCCCAATCATTCTTAAAATCCTTACACTCTGTGGCGATCTCACAATTGCAGTGAAACTTCATTTGTCAAGTTCAGTGATTATTTGCAATTTAGTCAAACCCAGTATAGGTTTTAAATTTGTTGTTATATTTGGCTAGTTGTACTTGACTAGTTAGTAAATTTGTGCTTGTATTTGACTAGTTAGGGTGTTTGAGGGAGTGCACCACACCCCTATTCAGAAACACCTCCTGGCCTCCATGGCAGCCTCCTGTTCAGGTGCCCTACTTGCCTCATTGACCGCCCTTCTTGGGCTGTCCTAGCATCTCCTCGCTCTCTGACACAGGCACTCTGGTCCTCTTCACCCTTTCCTTTTCCTCTGTTGTCACCTCAGGGTGACTGCACTGTCACATGTGGAACTACAGCCAAGATATTTTTACTGAGCTTTTGGTATGTCCACTTGGATAGCTCATAGACTTGTAAACTTAACCCATTCAAAATAAAAAATCTTTATTTTTTCTTGTTCCTTAAAGTTGAATCTTTCTCTGACTCTCAAGAACTAGAATAACCATTCCCCAGTTATTAAAGTCAGAAACACAAGTAATATCTTCAATGTTGTTTTTTCTTATCCCCAACGTCCAGTCATTTTTTGGCCACAAATATCTATCTCAAAACTAGTTGTTCTTCACTACCGCCTTTCTATGAACTGTGGGTCCCATGAAGCTCTTCCTTCACGTGTATTTTCTTTTCTCTTGTCTATTTTGCACACAGGCCCTACTGTGAAGTTTTGAAAATGAAATAATTTGGTATCTGTTTTCTGAAGCATCTGTAATAAGATATCAATTCCTACAGGGACTAAGAAGGTCCTGCCTGATCTTCTCCCTACTTCACACATCCGGTTTCACCCCCTTTTCCTTCTCTACTCGACACACACATCGCCCCTCTGTCCTGCCCCGACCTTCTTTCTCACCTCTTGTATTTTTCAGTTCATGTCTCCACACCTCAAACACAGCCTTCCGTTTCCGTATATGATTTTTCTCAATGATGCATCCTCTCTTCAGTCAACACAAGGCTACCTTTTCTAACAGCAGGTGTGATCTGCAGTGAACCGCCCAGCACAGGGCAGGGTTGGACGGTGGCCTGGGCTGCGATGCCAGGGAGAGAGTGCTGGGTGAGGCCGGCCCGAGTCCCTGGCTTTCCCCAGGCCGTGCAGGGCTACTCGGATCTAGCAATGGCTTGCTCAGGAGTTTCAAGGCCAAGCAATGGATCTGGTTTCTAAATTTTTCTTTTGGTCGGTGTGTCTCAGGTAGCCATGAGAGGGACAGCAAAGCCACGTGACAGGCCAATCTGGTGGGCTGAAAGTGCTTTGTGTGACTGTGTATCCTTTTCATCTGGGTTCAAGGTTAGTGTTCCAATGGAAATTTACATTTCCAAAACAATGTGGTGAGACGCACACCATATAATGCTGTGAAAGCGTGTGATAAGACAAATGTTATTTAATCCTGTGCCTCATGTACAGAGAGACATTCGAAGTCATAGCTTGTTTATGGTAACATTGAATCCGACATGAAGCAGAACGTGAGACGATGTGGACTCTGAACTATTTGTTAGTGCATGACTTTTCAGGTATTTTTAATGTCTAAGAAGATGGAAAATTTAGTTGGAAACCTATCCATGAAGAACTATAACTAAAGGAGTTAGAAAGGCTTATACTTAGAGATGCCGCTCTCCTTTTCTTCTCTGCACACTTTCCCCCTGAGTTACTCAGGTCCAGAGTGGAAAAGTTTGCCATCCTGATGTTTATGACGGAATGCTGGTTTCCCAAGGACTTTGGTGAAATGGATTTAGAAGGCCAGCATTAGCTCAGATTTGAGCATCTTGACAATTTTATTTTGTACTATTTCTAAATTGTTTAACGATATAGAAATAATATAAAGTTGATGAGAGGTCAAAGTTGTTAACCTCCACTACCTACTTCAAACAAGAACATCATCTCCTTTTCGCTTGCTTTTTATAGAATTTTTCGCAAACTTAGGTTCTAATTTCTATTGTATTATCTCTAGCACTTCCTGATGATAATTACTATTCAGCTGCAAATTAAAGGACAATTTTGATCAAAGGAATTATAATTTGGAGCACAGTCCTATGATAAAACAGTTCAAAGGATAATTTCTCACTAAGTATGTAGCAGAGGTTTACAAGGTTGATGAAGAAGTTGTCAGAATCTGTTTTCTAACCATGAATAAAATTATTGCAATGATAATTATTGATATTATGTGCCTTAAAAAGTAACATATACTTATTAAATTATATATGGAAACACTGAAATATAAGCTAAGTAAAATGGAGCTTTTCAATGTTAAGAAAATATAACAACTTTGCCAGTCTAGATATTTACAAAAGGCACAAGCTACATAATATTTACCATACACTGTTTATATTAGAAGTTGTGCAGCTATAAAAACCCTTCGGTTTTTCTGAGACTTGGGATCAACACGTTTCGTGTTGTCGCTGCGCTTCTATCACATTTCCATGCCTTTGCAGCACCCGCAGAGGGGAGCTGTTCCGGTGCGGACAGTGCTCCCATCCACCGTAAGTCACCGTCCTCCTGCTCGCTAGCATCCTTGTTTTTTATCCGGTGTCCCACTCCTTCATGGACCAAAATCATTTCGTACAATCAGCTTCATGTTCCACTGAACAGGGAGACGTTTATCTGTGTCTCAGGCAGCCTCCTATTGGATTGATATTTAAATGCAGCTCAGTGAACGGAAAATTTGTTGGTTTGTGGTCACGCCTGCATTGTGGTTCACCATTGTGCCATAAATCTATAATTCTAATTCCATTTTGCTCAAAGGAGTCAGCTAACAAATAAATTTCAAAATAATACCCAGCAGTCGGGAAAAATAAACGGAGAATTAATTTTAATAAAGTGAAATAATGAAGGAGTAAGTCTCCCTATCTAATTAAGTTGAGTATTCCTTAGTATATGTTATTTACATGTTGGTACTTGCAAATATTTTATTCCTTCTTTGAGATATTTGCCTTCATTCCCACAACCCTAATCTATAAGAAAATTCAATTACTTTTTGAGTCAGAATCTTTAATGCTCTCCCAACACTGTGTATTTAGGAAGAAATATGCAGTGTTAGCACGGAACACAAATGTAAAGTCAGGTCCATTGCCTTCATTTAGCTTATTTCCTAACGATAGTCCTACTATTAATAGTCATGTATTATTTTTGCCATAAACTTTATGAGTTAGAGCTTTGCACGTTTTGCTCCTAGATAATGACCTCATGTAATGGAAGGAAATTCTGTAATGAACATAGGCAATGTCTGAGCAACAGGAAAGAACACCCTCGTAAAGAAAGCCATTAAAATGCAGGGAATTATCTCCCTGGGGAAGTTGTCCCAGCCCTGCTGCTGAAGTCATATACGACTGGACCAGAAATGAAGGTCTCACTACAAACTCCACCAGCGGGAGCAATCCCACCTCTGCAAGAGAAGGAAGAGACGTGCTGCCCGCCCGCCCCACCTTCTCCTGTAAACATGCATCTCAGGGGTTCCTTCCTGCACATGGGC
>CM052546.1:89457058-89509058 GCA_028533065.1 Trachops cirrhosus | reverse complement strand
CTCTCAGGTGGCCAGAGCTTCTTGCTGACTCAGCAGGTTTTAAGGCCTTTCTGATAGAACCTATTACAGAAATGTTCCTGCGTCTAGGGACCGCTAACACCCTACCCCCCTCAGCCACCTGAGCACGCAGGCTGCTAATCTGAGGCACACAGCTCCTGAGCTTTCCATGTCTTAAACTGTCTTTGACTCCAGGATGGAATTTGTCAATTAGTTTTTTTTGGGGGGAGTGCTCTTCTACTCCGCCCCCGTCATCCCCACTCCGATCCAAGTAAATATTTTAAAAAATAATAGTACCCCTTAGTTCTTAGACTGTTTACAGTCTTGAGGAGCCACATACTAGATTTTTTGCTGCTGTGCTATTTAGGACATTTTAATTCTTTAACTGTCCAGCTCTGCCTGACATACTTACTCACCTCGGCCAAGAAGCTGCCCCAGTGGGAAAAGAATTGTGTATTGAACTCTGTCCCATTTGACAAGTAATAAATGAGATCTTTAAGGGGAATGACCAATGTTTTCTTGCTGAACATGGTGCAAATAAATAAAGCTTTAAATGTTCTAAGTAAAGTGTCCAATTTTTTAGGAGATGGTGAAAATTCAGAATTTTCCTCTTATAAAAATGGCACACATTTTTGGTCACCGACACATCGCCAATTATGTGGCTTCTGCTTCTTGATAAGTGTGCCGAATACCTCATTTGCTGAATGGTGTTTGCTGAATATTATGCAAGAAGAATTTTCATTTTTACATAGTACTTTAGTATTTTTCAAGTCCATTGAATACATTACCTTGACTTATTTGACCTCAAAGTACTAAGCGGCCCAGCATTATTATTTCCACTTTGTACAGACAGGCAAATTAAGATTCAGGGAGATTTAAGGACTCAACTAATTCACACAGCACCTCTCAGGATGAAGTCACGTTATTCCTGACATTTCGTTGTTGGCTCTTTCTGCTTCATATTACATCATGCCAAAAACCCCTACGCCCTCCCTACAGAGATTTGTCACATCTGTAATGCGTATGTGTTCACCAGGCTTGCGTGTGCTGATCAGTAAGGGACACCGGGCTTTCCCTGTGCAGATACCTCTCTCTGTTCAAATAAATCTGGATATGAGGTTTGGAAAATTTAAAACTATTTCTTGAGTGTGACTCACTTTTTCCGGATAATTATGATACCAATTGAAAAGAGCACCATGCTCAGTTTATGGAAGCCGTTCTGTGCCGTGTGGTGACTGTGTTTTCTTTTTTATCCTTCTCTTTTTTGTAAACAAAACCGAAACCATTGTATACTTAGCATGCTGCAGTTTGCATATTCTGTGACTTGAAAGAGGGTTACATTTTGTATTTATTGTTATTATTTTTTGTCTCTAGGCGAAGGAATTATTTCTACCCCACTGTTTTAACATCTTCATGCCTTTATTCACTCTGCCTCTAGACGTTTAAATAACTCCGCTGGCCCTTGAGTATTCTGTCCTTTGAAATACTGACTAATTTTTCAAAGCTGTTTATTTCTGAAATGTCAGCTATTGTTTTTGGAATTGAGGATAGGTAATTGAGAAAAACAAAGTAGGGATGAGCTTTATATGGTGTCAAGGAGGGGCTCTCTGTGGCTGATATTTAACAGGTGAATATTTAAAGGAAGGAAGAAAGTGCTGTGTAACAATATGAGGGGAGACTGTTTTATGCGGCCCTGATGTAGGGGATGCATGGGTATTTCAGGGTTAGCTAGGGAGTCATTACAGCCTCAACAGCTTGATCAAGGGTGAATGGAGCTAGAAAAGTTCTAAGGTTATTCAGGAGTCAGTGTATGTAACACACATTCAAGTTTAATGAGGACATTGAGTTCTAGTCAAGTGTGATTAGAAGCTGTGGGGAGCAACAGGGGAGTGAAATAAACTAATAAACAGTTTCAAACTATGCGGGTACTCTTTGGGGAGCACCCTGTACCGGGGTGGGGTGCCCAACCTGCGGCCTGTGGGTTGCATGCGGCCCAGGATGGCTGTGAATGTGGCCCAACAAGAAATTGTAAGTTTACTTAAAACCTTTTCTTTTTGTTCACCAGTTTTTGTCAATGTTTGTGTATTTAATGTGTGGCCCAAGACAGCTCTTCTTCTTCCAGTGTGGCCCAGAGATGCCAAAAGGTTGGATACTCCTGCCAGATGGAGGGATCACAACTAAGCCACAATGCTTTGGGTGTGTGGTTGTGGAAATCAAGAGTTGGGTTTTGGGCGTGCTGTGTTTATAGTACGTGTTAGATATCCAAGTGGATGTGCCAGGGTGGCAGGTGGGCTTAGTAATCCCCAGTTCAGTGATAGCTCTAAGCCTTGGCTCACTCGTGGTATGCGAGGTCTCAAGAAGGAGAGTGAGCAGAGTTCGAGATATAGTCCCCCTAAGGCCTGAGCTCTGGGGCACGAGATTAGAGGCTGCAACGGGGTCAGGAGAGGACAGGAAGGTTCACGAGGAGCAGACAGTGAAGCTGGCAGAAGAACACGAGGTTTCCTAGAAGTAAAGGAACTTTTTAAGAACTAAAAGGGAATGACATGCTTTGAGTGCTGCTGAGATTTCAGGAAATGATGTAGAGAGTTAACCTTCAGTTTTGGCACCATCAGGAGGATGGTGATTTTAAGAGCTGTTCCTTTCGAGTGAGGGTGAAGAGTTGAAATGGGGTGGGCTTCGGAGACACCGGGGCACCCGGGCCTGCACACGGTGAATACGACCAATCAGGGGTGCAGTGTTGCTCTAAAGGGAACAGGAGGAACGAGGTAGTATCGGAGAGGAAATGAAATCATAACCCTCTTTGTTGTTGCTGCTGCTGCTGTTGTTATTGCTGATGCTATTATTGCTTCGGATGGGACAAATTTCCATATGTTAGTGCCCTGATGGAGAGTTTGAACTAGAATGGAAATATATAATATATATAAATGCACTGCAAGAGCTAGAGAGGTTTGTGGTGATGGCAAATTCCTAGAAGAGACAGGGAAAAGAAAAAAGATGCTCTTGAGTGCCCTAGTTTCCTTAGACAGTAGCAGAGACTTTTAATGAGGTTTCCGACGAGGGGAGGCAGAGTAGAGATGCAGGGAGGTTTTAGACGTGGAATGGGATCATTAAGAAATTCTCTTCTGATTGCTTCTTATTTCTCAGTCAAATAAGCAAGCTCATCAGCTGAGAAAGAGGAGAGTGGATAATGTATTGGAGATGAGGGGAGATGTAAAATGGCATTCACTGAATGTAGAATATAAATTCCTTGCTAAATTTCTTCTGAATCGATTTTAAATTTCTAAGATCAAGTTACTCCTGGATGTAGTCTCAGCTTCTGTCTCTCCCTTTATCTGCAACTTCTGTCTACTCCCTTTATCAAATCCAATCTAATAGCCCTTAAAGGGAGGGCTCACACTGGCAGAACCCCATCTACAGAAAGCTGTTTCCAGCCTCAGGAATATGGGAACGTAGCTCACCCATAGTCATAGGTCAAAGATTAAAAGTGTGATACACTATTTAGATATAAACATAGTCTTTGACCAAATGCAACTTTCACTTCAGTTTAAAACCCTATTAAATATAAATAGTTGCACAGTGTTCTAATGTTACACAATGTAACATAATTAACATGATATAATTAATATAACAATTATACCATGATGAGTAAAAATTAACATGAAAGGTAACAATACAGGGATACACTGGAATTCCTGTTACTCATTCTTATAATTGGTGGGGAATTAATAGTCTATGTAATTAGATTACACTACTAGTAAGAAACAAGCAGCAACAGTAACAGACATATAGCAAAATAACCCACACGATTTTATGGCAGATGAATAAACTTGTGGAATAGCCACTGTCTCACTTAAAGCTGGTGGTCATAGGCGACAGGTACTGTTTCGTTTTCAGAGGTCAGTAGACGGGAAAACTGGCCCATAGAGGACAGGTGACTTGCTAAAGGTGGCATAGGTATTGATTAGGCAAGTGTGCTTTGATTTGAACAGGGGTGGTTTGAATCCAGTCGTAGGGTACCCAAGATACGAACATGTGAAAAGTAATAACACCAAAATTGAGTCTCTGATCTTGTTTGGAAGTATATGCGAGGGGGCGTAAACCAAGGTTTCCGGAGCCCCACCAGCTCGTGGGCACAACTCGTGCACACTCAAAAAAATGGTGCACGTTTCACTAGCCGTTTGCCCCACGGTGCTCTGCGGGCGCTGCCCCTGAGAGGGGCACCCGCTCCAAGTAATTCCCTCTGTCTTCTTGACATCGCCCATAAATCACCTGTTCCTTCTTCCCTTCTAAATCATAGGCATAGCTTTTCTTCCCCATAGGAAAAAAACAGCCAAAAAAGCAGAGTAGATGAAAGATGATTGAGACAGATGAAAATAGATGGTCTCTTAGAAATAGAAGTTTAAAAAATGAATGTAAAAGAAGAATAAGATGTATATAGAAATTTATGATACAGAGGGGAAAAAAAACACCTTTCAGCAATGATGCTTTCTTTGAAACTAAATATAATCCAGGAGTAAAAATTAAGGAACAGATGTCAAAATTCAATATTTTTCTGAAATAATAGTTTGTGAACATCCAAGGGATTGTTGAGTTTTAAATGGATCATAAAATACCCCTTAACTTTAATTTTATTTCAGTTTGTTTAAACCTGTTCTTTGGACTGACTTTAGAAATGCCATTTGTAGGGTCAAACTTGTAATGATGCCTTTTCTCCTTTACTGATACATAGGTACCTGTAGGAATAAGACATGCTTTGGGGCATTATGGGGGAGCGGTGAAGAGCCTAGATTTGGACGCAGTGTGCTGGGGTCCAATGTTTGGCTCTGCCATTTAAGCTCTGTGTGACCTACTTTGTGGAAAGCCACCGGACTGACCTGTGCCTCGTGGTCTTCATCTTCAACTGGGCTAATGACGTTTTCCACCCCACAGGGTGACCTGAAGGTTAAGCATAGAAAGCTACGAAATCAAACGCTAGTGTATAGGAAGGTAAAGATTGCATGGTTGTAGATGAATAAGAACACCCTTAGTGTCTTTGTTATTCTTTTAAAAAAGACATTATTGCATAAAAAGTAGTATTTAAGAAGAAAATAACATCACCAGCAATCTCAGTACTTATCGCGATTAGCTGATAAATTCTGAATTCCTACTGCAGAGAATCAAAAATGAAGACTAATGATCACACAGGAAAAAGCATTAAATGCACTGGAAATCGCACAGGCCTGCGGTACCCTAGCGCTAGGCTGTGTGGTGGTGTGATTGGCAAAGCTGCCGGGACTCCTGGGATTGATTCAAGGATGCCTGGCCCAATTCAAAGTTGACTTTGGTTCAAAACGCTTTTTTTTAAAATAAGAGAATCACAAATTTATGCAGAGGGTATGGTCTGTGTTGATTCCTGGGTGAAATGGAAAATATTCTTGGGTCTCGAAAGAAGAGTTAATTAGGGCTTGCTCCTTAAAGACATACTTAGATATAAAAATGTTAATTGATACAAATGAGAACACATTCCTGAAACAATTTAGATGCTTTTATAAAAGGTGATTTTATGTATTCCACATTCAAACGGAGATATTTATATTCTTTTTAGTTGTCTTACTACATTTGGCACTACTTGAATTCAGTTTCTCTGAACACCCAGAAAATGGATAATTGACTTTCCGTTACTTTAGATTATTGTATCAATGCGTAGGACTTTAGTGAGAAACAACACGAATGCAAACATGGGAGAACAGGCTTCGTGCAGGTGTTTTCTAACACGACTCTGATGAACGTCTGTGTTAAACCACTGCGATGTGCACTTTAAGTGAACTAAGGTGCAAACGTGGGTACCACAACCATTTCCACCTTCTCTGACATTGGTAGCCCATCATATTGCATCCAGTTTGCACATTTTCTCTTCATCAGAACAGTTGTTTTTGTGAGACTGTGCCGATGGCAACACTGTGTGCGGAAACACCCAGTGGCTCCAGGATTCTGTGGCCGTGACGCCCAGGGAAGTTAAGCCCCTCCTCTCTGTGGCATCTGACAGCATCCGCCCAAGAAATGCAGTGCAGCTCTTATCAGGCCCCCCAGTCTCCTGCACGTCCCTGGGTCCGAGACCTTCAAAGAGCAGCACGACTCTCCGCCTTCCACCGATAGGCCCGTGGGTTGCACTGACCTGAAGACCTCAGTTATTCCAGAAAGAAATCTTTCTTCCAGTCCTATGGGCGCCCCTTTTCACGTGCGGCACAGTGGAAATGAACGTATGCATGTTAAATCCATATGGTTGTAATGTCGCTGGGCAAGGTGGCTTTAGGTCGTTGGGCAAGTTAACAGCTCTGAGTTTCAGTTCCCTCTTCAATGGTATTGGAGATGATCAGATGTGACAGGGACTTGATCTGGTAGAGTGGGGCATCATATCATGAAGGCGCTTCACCTCTCTCCTGACACAGTGATTGCTCAACAGCAGACATCAGGTTTTATTGCTATAGTGCTTCTAATACGATATGTTATGTATTGACACTTTCACCTTCTTTTTTAAAACTAAACACAAAGCCTCATCTCCTTTCTTAGCCAAATGTAATTCTAGTCTCCAATTATATGGATGTGGTGTGTGAAATACCAGATCTTCAGGGCAGAGATACCTATTTTATTACCTTTTTATTGCTGTCATCAGATCACTGGTGACATAAAATTCAGTGATGTGCGGTCACACAGAGTAGCAGTTGCTCCCCTCACGTGAGCCCACGCCTCAGAGTGTGCCGTGTGGGGTTTGTCCATGGACCCTTCGCAGACACCCCAGAGTAGGTGGGAAAGGCCTGGGTTTGGAGACCACATAGTAATCGCTTCCAAGTTGGTGTGCTTGATTTAAATGCTCATTTCTTAGTATCTCTGTGGCTTGGAAAATTCATTTATCCTCCCTTAGTGTCCTCACTATGATCGAGGGCACATTATACCTGCGTGAAGTTTTGGGGAGCCTGGGACAGTGACATATAATCGTGGCTGAGTGCCATCGAGACTTAGGGCATCTGCTCCATGTGAAGCCAAGCTGTAAAACACAAAATGATAAAATATTCAGATTTAAGTCAGGTCGAACGTGTGTTTTTCCAACAGGACTTGGTGTCTCAGGTGCAATTCCCCCGCTGTAGTTGTGGGGCACGCCTTCAGTAACCGCAGTGCTCCCCGAATGCCATCCTGCAGCAAGGTCGGTGCTGCGGCATCAGCGCTTGGGGTTACCTGCCGTCGGAAGACTGTCTGTCTGTGCACGACACCCGCACGCACATCGTTGACCTATTCACTGTGCCGTGAGGACCTGGCGTTAAACATGAAGCAGATTTGGATGCAGAGCCCAGGTTACATGAGGTCACTGCTGATCTGTAGTGTGTGGAAAATGGATTTGAATAGTTTCCCCCTTCCTGCCCCCCTTTCCTCTCCCTTCCCTCCTCTTCCCTCCCCTCTCCTTCCCTTCCTCTCTCCCTGTCTTTCCTCAAAGGAAAATTATCAGTGTTTTAACAAAGCTTCATTGTAAAAGCATTCTGTGGGAAATCATGGTAGCACACACACACCTAGGAAGACGCAGTTTTGGGGACACCACTGAACAGCTCTGGTCAGTGGAATCCGTATTGCAGGGAAAAACATGCTGGGCGAGGAGAACTGTGAACTTTCAGAAGCTGCAGAGAAAACTTTTCATGTTTTTTTTCTTGCTATGTTTTGAGAGTCACTCTGAATATGTAAGTTCAAGGGTTTATGAGACTGAAAGGAAAGGTAATGAGAGAAAATTAATCGAACATGTATAGACCTCAATGAGGGATTTATTTTCCGAAGGGTCAATTGGCTGAGTTAATTTGCTCAGCCCTGGTAATAATGTGTAGTGATTTAAGCACCAGTGTCTTTTACTTACTGGGAAATGTGCGTCAGGCCTAAATAGAATCAATTCTGTTCAAACGTTCTGCTTTCATTCCTACCAAGTAACACTTCCTATGATGCCCGAAGGTACTTTTTGGAAATTTAAAAAAGCAGTGCTGAGAGTGCAATTCTTAAATATATGTCTTAAGATGTTATAGAACACAGTATTAATCATATTAGGATCTTACACAAGTGAACATGGTTTCTTCATTGTTTAAATATTCTGTTAGCACCTCAGTAATTTGCATGAGGACTAAAAAGTAACAACGACTAGAAGAAATAAAGGTGGAACTGGCCCCCTCTGAATTCACTGTCTAAATTCTACTGTGCATGTTTTGAAAATTTCCAATTAGTTCTCTTCTCAAAATAGCATAGTTTTGGTCTCAGAACAATGGAGGGATCTTTCTAGAAGCTCACTTCTCACAAACTCATGATATCAGTATGCCAGTAAGAATCACTGTGATTTTAAAAAGATCTTTTAACTATCCTCTTCGACTCCAGGTACATATTGTGTGATGTGAAAGTTCTTCTGCAAAGTCAAATTAAAGGCAGTGTCAAGTGAAAATCATTCACTTGTTAATCATTCACGGTGGAAACAAAATTTGCAGAGGGATGTAGTCTTAGTAAATAATGCCTTCCCTGGAAAAACGCATTAGCTTACTCTGAGTAAACACCACGTCCCCCACACTCCACACAGGCAGGCTTTCCCCATGCTGCTTTCCGTTTCTGTGAGTTTGGCTTTTTCGACTCCCCATGTCAGTGGTGCCACGTAGCGTTTGCTTTCCTCTCTCTGACTTGAGCCACTCAGCATAGTGCCCCGAGTATCACCCATGTTGCCACAAGCACGCTCAGCTCGTGTGTGTGTGTGTGTGTCTTGGTTATTGTGAGTAATGCTTAAGTGAACGTGGGAATACAGCCATGTCTTTGAAATTTTTGTTCCCCTGCCTTTGGAAACTACCCAGAAATGTACTTGGTGGATTGTATGGTAGTTCTATTTTTGATGTTTTGAGGAGTCTCGATGTTGTTTTCCATAGTGGCTGCACCACCAACACACACAGGGGTTCCCTCTCCCCGTTTTCCCACATTCTCGCCAACACTTGTAACTTCTTTTTGATAATAGCTATTCTGCGGGTGAGCTGATATCTCACTGCAGTTTGGGTTTATATATTCAAGATGGTCGCTAGAGAGTTTTCAAAGATTCGTTTTCTAAATGCCGAGTTATCGTAGGCAACGTTTTTGTCAGTACTTCTGTTATTAAGTAACGTGACTCACCCTTTCTCCAGCTCCGGATAGAAGTGTCCTCGCTTTTCCAGCCTCTTCCTCTGACCTGTCTCAGAGTCAGGTACCACTTTTTGCATTATTCCTGTGTTTCTGTATGTAACATCACTGCGTGGCCCAATGGCTTAAAATAATGACTGAGCACCTTCGCATAGTGGTCTTGAGACTGCTGGGGGCAAGAGTTAAAGCTGTTGTCCTCAGTTGGAGGTCAAACAACTTCACTTACAGCAAATGATAGAAAAAGGATAATTCCTCGTAAGAATTTTGTTGGGCATGTGTTTGGTCATGAATGAGAATAGATCCTATCAGCCGATCGTGAGGAGGATGTCACCGGGCGGACGGGCCCGTCAGCCAGCAGAGCTTCCAGGCAGAGGATGGATGGCGGTCATGCGTTTAGGGGGTGGGCACACAGCAGTTGGCTGCAGAATATTTTACGCTGAAAATTACTTGACTCCTGTTTTTAAAAAGACACTGAAGCTCTGGGTCCGAGTTTCTGAAATAGCAATGCTGGAGATTATCACCTTGGACTGCGTTGGCCGAAGGCTGATAGTTGTTCCTTGGATAAAGGTTCGGATGGCTACGTTATTTTAGCAGACTCTGGGGGTTGACCGAGAGGCTCCTTAAACCTTGCAGATGACAGTGACATTGTGACCCTCAGAAGGGATGAGGCCATGTACACGTTCCTCACAGTGTTAGACACAGAAGAAAACTCACATCCATGTTTTAATACCTACCAGGACTCCCCCTTCACAGAGGCAGCGTTAACAATACTCCTTTAAAACAGGCGTTTCAGCCTCCAGTTGTCATGAATGTGCAACTTAATTCCAGTAGCAGCAGTGATCTCATTTCCAACCAAATCTTATGTTTTCTCAGTTGTGCTTTTGAAGGTTGGTACGGATTGGAAACACAAACAATGAAAACATTTTAATACTTACTTTTATAAGGATATTCCAAAAAAGTGCTTTTAGGGGTTTCAAGAATTTTTTTTTCCAAAATACTACTTTTGGGAGGGCACATGATAATATATATATATCAAAAGATTCATTTTAAGTTCATTAAGATTACATATGTGTGTGTATCAACTTATACATTAAATATAGCTTTATCCCATTGTGTCATATTAGGGCTAATTTCCTGACACTCTCCCATTTGGATAGATTTTGAATTTTATCATTTGTCGGGTGCCAGGTATTGACTCACCAAAGAATCACCAGTGTGACCTGTTTGTTGAACAAGAAAAGTCAAATTTATAGCCAACTGCAGCAAGGAAGGTCGTTGAACTTGGTGGTGCTTATGAAGGGGGAGAGCACAGGCAGCCTTTATACCGTCGGCACCCAGTGTAAGGGGTTCTGCCAGGGGGCGGTGCCGATTGGGCTTACACAGATTTGGTTAGGACCCCGGTGCACACACCAGGCAAGGTGTGCCAAGCAGGTGGTTGAAAAGTAGGCAGGTGTTTGATGGGTGTAGTCGTGTGAGCTGTTCTGAGAAGGCACTTGTTCCCTGATGAGGGCCAGCTGAGTAGTCTTATAAACATAGACTCTCAGGAAGGTTCTGAAGGGCACAGTAATGTCATTTGCAGCCTCACTTCCCAGACAGCGATTCCCAGGACTCGTAAAGTCATGGTGACCTAGAGGGTCAATCTCTGGCCGCCAATGGCTGTGGTTCTCATAGGTCACACTTGACTCCCCACTTTAGAAAACCATATGTTGATTTTAAAAATCATATTAACACACTTTCATTTAGCATGGTAATTTATTTAGTATTATAAGAACTACTGCGCTCTTTCCCATAGTTAAAGATGGATGTTATGATTTATGTGATGTCCTAGAAATAGTATTTGATTAGTAGAATTTAAGAAGGTGCTAGAATTCAGTTTGCTAATCTGAATTTTGCAAATCATGACTTCAATAAGAAACTCTGGAAAAACATTTGAAGCATCTAAGAACCTGAATTTTAATAATAGTGTTAAATGATAAAAAATCATTGTGCTTTTTATCCTTGTCATTTGTCTTGTTCTATAAGGCAGTGTAGTTCTGGTTTGTTAAACATTAATTAAAATCACAAATTTAGATCTTGCTAGTATTGATGATGCTTTAGTTGGTGAATTATTCATGAGAACTAATAATAGTTTAGTTGCTTGGTTTCTATTTATTAGGCACGTAGGACATCATTTAGAATTCCATCTTTCCCACATTAAAACCCACATTTACCTCTCAGCCCCTTTCTGTACTGTATACCTTTTCTCGTTTGAGAGGCCTCCTGGATGACTTTACATATAATCAAAACAGTGTGTTCAGCACTGTCCATTATACAATTCTGAGTTTACAGTAATGTATGGTCACATCAATATGTCCTCTCTTGTTACGAATAATGACATAACAAGCGTCACTGTAAGGACCCAGAACTAGCAACGTAGCCAAGAAGAATGATTTGAAAGGCATCAGGTTTTAAAAAGCTGTTGAATTTACCAAACCATCCTTACACAACATATTAAAAAACGCAGAGATAAACTAATTCGAACTCACCACGGCATGGTCGAGTCTTAGGAGTGATTCCAAAGGGGTGAGGTCAGAATCGGCCGTTAGAGTCTGACCCGAGGGCGCTTCAGGTGGATCCTCCAGGGTGGACGAGTGATGGGGATTGAGCGAAACACCGACAGAGCATTCTGGGATTGGCGGACACAGGGAGGGTATGGTGTCGAAGCAAGTGAGTGGCTATTTGAGAAGTGAAGTTTGCTCAAGTGAGTAGATACTTGTCTTCAAGAAACTGATCTTTAGAAATTTCCCGAAGCAGACAGTAATGGGTTGTTTTAGAGTCATCCCTTTTCCAGACAAAACTTCGAGTCTCTTTGACACAGATGGTTTCAGTTACCAAAGCCAACTAAAGCAAGGAATAAGTATTTACTCTCTGTTTGGGCCTTATGTTTTGTTGAGTCTGTGAAAAATTTACTGCCATCTTTATTGCTTGGCTGAGGAGCTAGACTCAGCCCCATCTGGTAGAATTTGGACGAACATCAACTAGCCTCAAATATCAGGACCATTATTTATTCACTGTTTTATTTTTCATTTAAGCATTCAGAAAAAATTCTCATAATGGGTTATGTTGGTGGGCATTCATTATACTCCGTTCTGGAAACACAAATTATGCTGATACAGATGTGCTTCTCCTGTCTTCATGCTGATACAGCATGACATTGAGTCCGTGCTCCTCGGTGGCAGAGGTCACCCCTTGCCCACAGTTGTGAGACTACTTCATCTCAAACAAGCCCCGTGTTTGTGCATCCAGGGCCAATGTAGCAAATCTTTAAGGTGCTCAGTTTGCCACCCTCACTAGTTTCTTCTCTATTTCTCTCCTTTTGGTTTGTATCTCAGACGCCTTGACCCGCTCTTGCTGGTTCCCTGAGTCACTTCCACTCGCGGAGTGCCGTCACTGGCTGGTTGCGCCATGAACCAGGCTGTGTCGGAGTGAGCGCTCACACTCAGGGGTTGCCCGGGTTCCTCTTCTGGTACCAGGTCTGAGGTCTCCATTCTGTGCACGTCGGATCACCCTCAGCAAAGCCGGCCTCTGAGGCTGAATATGCCCCCGGCCTCGGTATACCCTTGACTTAGTTGGCCTTTTCTGGTTTCTAATGTTTTCCTCCTTCAGGCTCTGTGGCGGCCCAGAGCAGACCGACCACCTTTTCTGCCCAAGCCGACCCTGACTATGGCCACTACCCAGGATTGAAAATGGAGTAACCAGGGACCACAGGGCCTAGGAAGTTAAAATAAATAAATAGTAGGGACAATGTATTTTTTTAAAAAAAATCAGACTAGCTGAAACAATGTACTTGTGTAGCAAAATGAGTTCAGTCATGCCTCTGTCTCAGTTAGCAGTATGCTTTGAAGAATCCTGTCATATCTTTTCCCAGATTGTTTCTGAATCCTCATAGCTGTTCGTTGACATGTCAATTAAGGGAAACTGAATGGACACTGAGGGAAATCGTACACTGGAAACAGTCGACATAAAAATCGTCATCTCTTCCAAGTAATTCAGGTTTGATGTATAATCACATGACATCTGCAAGCGGCACCCTTCTCCATGGGCTTACCACAGGCCCTCCTTCCTTCCTGATCCAAGCAAGATCATGACCACGTGGGCCCTGAATCAGCTGTGCTCCTTCACAGTTCTGTTCCTTTGGTGACTCTTCTGTCTGCTTTGATCACCAGGTCACTTTCCTTCCGTCTGCCTAGCCAAGTTACTCAAAGCTGTACACGCATTTTCTACCAAATCTGCTGAGGGCCAGAATGTAAACAATGTTAGATCAAGCTGGGGAGTGCAGAAGGAAAGTACTTATCATTCCTCATCTGAAATGGGTTTCTCATGCCCATGAAGAATAAAATCAGAAACCTCAAGTACATGCTTTCCTTAATATCCTCCTTAAGTATCCTAACTCAGACTGATCTTTCCCTTTGCTGGAATCCTACAGCTGGTAAGCATATGGCAGAGGATTTACAACTTACATATACATTGCTTTGTTCTCTATTTTCCATGCCTTGGCCATGTTCCTGCTGTTAGATGCTCTGAGAACAGGGAATAAAAGAAAATTTTCTTTTATAATCCCCTTCAGTACATATCTCAATGTAAACAGCATATACTTCATAAAAAAAGTTCTTCACTGGATCAGTGATTGATCCCAGGCTTACCGATTAAGGCAACGATTTAAACTCCTTACTTCATTATGCAAGAGCGCCAGGCATGATGATGAGTGTTATACTGAACTCAAAGGGTCCAGATCATTCTTGCAACTGCCTCTTGGAGAACAAAGCAGTCAGGTCTGATTTAGCAATCCTTAGCTCTGCTTGGGTATTCATTTTACATCCCATATCCACAGGGCATTCAATATTATTTCTTGAGTAGAAAAGTCAATATTTCAGGAATAAAAATTCACCTTGTAATTCAAATAATGTGTTCTCACAATCTTCAGGGACATGTCCTGCATATTTTACATGCATAAAACACATCAAAATCATTTGGAAGTTACACATAGAAATGACAAATTACATCATTGAGCTGAATAACTTTAGGCTCCGAGCCAGATGTAAAGCACTGGAAACAATGGGCTGTCGTAAGGGAACAGAAGACTGTGCCACATTGTTTTTTTTAGCAAGGGACACTGGTATGCAATAATAAAATAATAAAATAATAAAATATTAGTTTATTTAAAAATAGTACATCCCTATGAAATTAAAGTCCCATGTACACATACTCCACAATGCAAACTGCACCCCAGTACATTATAATGAATTACTGATGCCATGTTAAGAAAAAAAAACAATTCAGTAAAATGATCCCAACACTAAAACACTAACTCTGTTTTCAAGAATGGGAATTCTGTAGTTGATACTAGGCCTCGGCTGGCAGTCTTGAAGTTAGGGAAACCAGACCACATCGTCTCCTAGGAAAGCAGCTCACGTTCTTCACGGGATCCTTGGAAATTCCAGCATTTCTTTTCGTTAGAATTGTGCATAAATGGATTCAATTGATGATGATTGGAATATTTTCTTTCCTCCATCTGTTTTCACTGTAATTTTTCTTAAACAGAATGCCTTATAGGGTAATAGTTGACTTATTCTTATGCAAATCACATGTCCAAAGAACCTCTGTCTCTCTATCTCCCCCTTCATCCTCAGATGTTGTGGTGTGATGTCACCAAGGAGGAAGGAGGGGTAGCAATTCTGACATGCATCCTTTTCCATTTGTTTCCTGTAGAATTCTATACTAGACCATAATGCACTTGGTTTGAATACGATCAAATCATTGTTCTCTACTTCAGAATTCATTTTTTTTGGATTTGGCTGATTCTCAACCTGAATCTCACACTGTCATCTGTGTAAGGCTGGGAGCTGATGGCATGTGTGGCTATGACACTGTTGTGTTTCCTTTAAGTGACAGGGCATAACCAGAAGTGCATCACTCTGACACTGACTGGTGCACTGGAAGGCAATTTTTGATACAAATCATGAGGATTAGTGTAGACCCGTAAGTTATAAGGCGTAGTCCCTGATAAGACTGACCTTATGTAAGATGCCAAAGCTACACTTTGGGGGTTCTTAGAACACTATCTCTTCTGATCAACCAGATAAATTCCAGCACCTCCATGGCCCCCTGTGGTTTGGTAATTCATTAGACAGAATCACAGAACTTGGGGGAACACCACAGTTATGGTTATAGTTTCATTATAAAGAATATGAGTTAGGACCAGCCCAATGAAGAGACCTACAAGGTCAGGCCTGACCGGGTTCCCAGTGCAGAACCTCTGCACCCCTCTCCGTGGAATTGGGGCACATTGCTCTCTTGCCTGTTAACGTGCTCCCTAGCCGGGTGCCCCCAGTGAGCTTTAGTGTCCAGAGTTTTACAGCAGTTTCCTTATGTGGCATGTTTGATTGGATCGTTGGATGCTGTGCTGGTGTAAAGCCCCAAACTCTGATCCCATTGTTGGTCTTTCTGGCAACCAGCCCTTATCCTGAGGCATGTGATTAGCATAGACTCACTGTAATGATGAATACCAAAAAGATTTCCATACCTTGGGAAATTCCAGAGAGTTAGAGGGCCAGGGACAAAGGCTGGTCAACATCTTTATTATACCACAAAAAGTAACCCTAAATGGATAGGACAAATAATTCTGGAAGAGAGGCATGAGAACACTCAGAGCTGAATAGGGGGAAAACCCAATGGTTTGTATATATTCTAAGAAGACTCAGTTTCAAAGGCCAGTGTGTTTTCTGTAATTACAGACATTATTTTTAAAGTCATGCTGACACAGCCATTTTCAGGAGAGAAGCCAGAGTAACAAGTGACCACTGCAGCCCTTTAAAGTTTGCACACAGTGGAAGAAGATGGACATTTTTGGAAGACAGGCATTTTGCAGAAAGTGAATAATAATGAGATGAAAAGTTTACTAGAATTTCAGTATCGTAGAGTGTGTACATACCACACTGAAAAGGGTTTTTAAGGCATTTAACCTAGAGTCTCGGGATTTCAGAATGTGGAAAGATTACTTGGTGTTCTTATTTGGGCTTCAGGTGGTGGTACCCCCCAATCTCTAGACATGGATTAAACACAAGTGGGGTGAGCCCCACATGCATTTTTTGCCACTATCCAGAATTACTTCAATATACTTAGTTTAAGACATGCTTTAATAAATTTTAAGAAATTCTAAGTTTCAAAAAAAGAATTATTGTACAGGCCTTTTATTGATCTGAAAAATAATGACTCTCTGAGAATACATTTAAGAAAAATAAATCAAATAGACATGAAAAATAAATAAAAAGGAAAAAATAATCTTCTTTATGTTCATGAGTATATTCCCTGTAGCTGTAGCTTACTGTTGCCAGGAAACATATACTTAAGCTTTGCATTTTTATGAAAAAAATGTAAGGCTTTGCTGGAATAAAAGGTAGAGTAAAAATATTAGCAAATGACCTTATACATAGGGTTGCCTGACTAATTGTGCTAAACATTAGATTAACTTCATTATCATTTATAAGGATGTGCTTGATGGGTCAGTAAAGCCTGTCATTTCCAACATTTTCAGCAATTTGTCATGATAATTTATCTGGTTTGTTGTTACTGTGCCAGTCCTATTAGTTTATAGCAGAGATGACAAACACAAGGCCCGAGGGCCGAATCCAGCCCTCCACCTTGTTTTATCCGGCCCGGCACCTTGTTTCTACCTGGTGGCAGTGTCGAGCTCTCGCTTCACTGTTAAGGAGTAGTTACATTTATGCAGCCCCGACATTACATTCAGCCCTTTGAAGGCAACCACAAGGCTGATGCGGCCCCTGGTGAAAGTGAGTTTGACACCCCTGGTTTATAGCATCAATACCTACAGAGAGAGCTTCACAACATGTGTACTCTTGATAGGACACACTTGAAAGCTAGTCTGTTTTTTAAACTAATCATCAGGAGTTACACTTTTGAAAGATATATAACTTGTTGAAATCACCCTTTGGTCGATGGAAATAACGTCTTGTAAAGTGAATATATTTGGAAGTCAAAGCTGGGAGAAACCTACATTATGAAGTAGTGCCTCAGGGAACAGACCAAGTAGCATATGGGTGTATAGCAAATAGATAAAATCATATCAACAGTAAAATTCTTTAGTGAGATTAAGAAATAAAACAGTTCCAGCTTATGCAACGATGCTATATTCATAGCGACGTGTTGTTTAAGTGACACAAAATTTACACGACAGTCTTGGAAACAGAAATTATGCTAAGTGAAAGCAAAATGATTCCGAATAACTTTTGTGATATTTTGTAGTGATTTATATTCTTTATATCTTTTTGTCTTTTGTGTTACATCATTCACTCACCTATCAATATTTCATAGTGGTCCTAAAGATAAATTGTGTGATACACAGAGATTCAGTGATAAATGACATGACTCAAAACCAATATCCTTGGTAGAATAAGTAACTGCTGCTATTTTTGAGGCTAAAAGATGTAGTGGGGGGGAGACTGTTGCTGTTTCTTGCTTAGAATTCTGCAAATCAAGTAATCCATAGTAAACTTGGCCTGTTCTACTTTTGATGTGGACATGTCTTCTCATTTAAGTTTGACGAATGTGATTGGCTCTTAGAGGACAAAAATGGAAATGAACTTACTGTTTTAGCATAACTGATTTTTTAAAAACGTAGGTCCTCAACTGAAGACTTTATATTTTCTTTCATGGAAGAATAAACGCATGTTCTGCCCAGTGCAGGGAAATTGTCCACGGTATTTCTGGTGGTCAACGGTCTCCTTCTGAGTAATTGTGAGGGTGAGGCATTCACTGCTTTGCAGGGACGCTCATTTCATTGTCGGGTAGATCCAACCGGGGGAACATGTGTCTCAAATCTTCCGGAACTTTGCTCTGCTTGTCACTTTCCCGTGTTCATCTTGGCAGTGACTCGTGGAGTAAAACAAAGATGGGCCTCTTCCCCACTCACCTTTCCAGGTGTCTAGGTACCTTTCCCGGTCGGTCTTCCTCTCTGTACGGCAGCCTTGCAGTCAGCAGTGCAGCCCACAGTGTCGGATCGCTTGTGTTTCAAACCAAGTTCCTTCATTTGCTGGTTCATCGACCTTTAGCAGGTTATTTTGCAGCTTTTAACTTCAGTTTCCTGTCTTTAAAATGAGAATAAATGACAGTACTTAACACACTAGGGACGTTGTTTGGGTTAACCGAGATTCAAAGAACCAAAACGATCCCTGGCACAGAATATGAGTTTGATAAATACTAGCTTCTATGATTATAATTGTAATGGAGTTCACATTACTTCAATAATCTTTATAAGAAATACTTCTGATAACTTCCTAAATAAAAATGCAATTATTTCTCACTTTCAGTTTTATCATCTATCTTCATTCAGCTATCAGGTTCATTTGATTATTCTAGTACCTTGTCAGAAAATAAAATGAATCAAGTTTTTCTTTATTTGTATTTAGCTAGTAGTTCTTCATACCTTTTGACTGTGCCTTTTCCCCTGAGTACCTCCTCATTATCTAATGATGCGTTCTCAGATGATGCTGGAGGTCAGCACTGAGCATACAGTGAACAGTTTCCAGAACTGGCCTCACGCCCTGCTTTATGGAACTGGAGCAAACATGAGTCATCTGAAGCCTCTTCCAGCCCGACATCTCAGGAGTACATGCTGATTAATGTGACTGCTAAATTCAGAAGAATCAGAGAATGTTCTGTAGTGTCCAAGAACAATTAGATTGAAATACTATTATATATTGGCTTACTACTAAAATGTTATGGGGGAAGTGTTTTATAACTGAATATAATTTCATTAGACAAATTCAGTGAAATTCCACTTTTAAAAACTGAAAATTTCCAAATCAAGTGTTAATTAAAACCTATAATTTTTAAATAATCTAACTCAATATTCTTTTATTCTGCAGCCTAATTATCCCAAATTTTGGTTTCTCCATTGTTTTGCTGATTGTGTTATTATTTTTCTTTTTTAGAATTCTCCAGAGATGGAGGTTAAATCCCTCCATGATATTAACATTTTCTACTCAAGGGATGATTGCCACATTATGCAAAATAAAATGTAACCAAAAATAGTTGAAAGTCAGGGCACTAAATAATTTATCCCCAACCACCCCAGATGTGGGATGCTTCCTTTGAAATAGCAAATGTGTGGTTCTGAGTGCCCTATTAATATATATGTAGTGGGTTGATGAGCTATATTATAATATAAATTGTGAATTGTCTTATGTGTTCTTCAACTCAGCTCTAATTACAGTGTAGCCAGCTTCTGATTAGTCATTGTAACAGGGATGTAGATAATAGACATAAATAAAATCCACAGATTTTTTTCACATTTTAAAAAAGCAATAGTTTTTGATTTTTTGTTACATTCAACCTTTATTTGCCCTCTGTGTTCTCTTACCTTCTAGCTATCCTTAACAAATTTGTAGTGAAATAAACTAAAACCTGTGACAGGCATGCGTTAGCTTATATCTTGTATTTGATAAGTGGTACCTGGACTGTTAAGGTTTATCTGAAATTCCTGTGCCCTTACAATACGTGCAGGTATGAAGTATTGAATGAATGTATTTTAATTATGACTCCACTGTACACCTGTCTAATCATGTGTACTTACTAAGTATCCACAGGAATCATCACGATTATTCAAGACACAGTCACAATGTACATGTAGATTGGTCTTTTTACATAAAGTAATAGATTCAGATATGCCTGGGTCTGTGCCCCACGATATTTCCTCTTCCTGCTGTTTGGTTTAGCTGATCACCAGAGCGTGGAAGCTCCAACTCCAGCTCTGGGGTAAACCCTGAAACAAGCGTAACAGTTTTAAAGGAAATAAGATGAATATAAAAATACCCACATCCTTCTTTCCTCCAGATCTGGACAGCTACTGAGAGTAAGAAATAGCCTCTAGCTAATATTTTAATCCAGATATTTTTCAAGGGTTAATACGGAACATCTGGCACATTCTTTTAATACCCGGAGACCAGGCCGGTATCAGGTGGGCGGCATTGGGAAGTGTGCTGGCGTGCGTGCCAGAACTCCAGGCTTCTGGAGCCCATCCTCCCGGTTCAGCACTTTGGCCAGCGGCATTGGCAGTTTAAGACAGACTGTGGCAGTATTTGCAACCAAATTCGCAGAGGCTACAAATCTGGTTTTTGTTTGCTAGTTTTTTTGACAGTTCATTACAAATACCCACTTGTCAGCATCAGGCTACTTTCTTATTCCCGTGTGGAACTGAGGAGAAGGAAAATAATACTACTTTTCATAAGAACAGAGAGTCAAGTCCTTTGTAAAAGAAGCAACCTTATCAATTCCAAAAGATGCTTAAGTGACTTAGCAAAAGTTATGCTTCCTGACTCTGTCCCAGTTTAAATAACTAGATTGACTGTCTTTCTCAGCTTAAACCGTCAAACTCGCAGAAGGAGAGAATAGGGCGGCAGTGGCCAGGAGCCGTGGGAGGGGAAGATGGGTACAAAGATGGGTTCAGTGGGTACGAAGTTTCACTTATGCAGAATGAATTACTTCTAGAGATCTGCTGTGTGCCGTGATGCCTCCAGCCAGTGGCATTGTAGGATGCACTTAAATATTTGGAAAGACAGTGGATCTCATGTCGGGTGCTCTTACCTCGAACACACAGAAGGGACACATGCCCCAGCTTTGGAAGCGATGGGTTTGTCTGTTATTTCGATTGCAGCCATGTTGTCTTGGGTATATACATTTGTCTGAATATACCAACTTGTGTACATTAAATATACATAATTTTTGTGTATCAAAACTAAATAAATAGATATCAAACTCGCAAAAGAAAATTAAGTGATTGTAAGTAGGGAAAAGGTCAGAAAGGGCTAGAGAAGAGTGTGAGATGTGTCTACAAGCTAGGAAATATGATCCTATTGATTTAGGTTCCAAGATGCAAAAAAATTGAAGAGAATATTTGCCATGCTTGTGTTTAAAAGGCCATTTAAACTTGTCACAGTCTTTAAAAAAGGAAAAAGAAGAATAAAAGAACCTCACGAATAAATGAATAAACAAATGAGTGCTGATCTCTATCCTGTCCTACCTCAGAGCACAAAGGCCTTCTGCCCCCACAGTGAACAGTGTCTCTGTGCAAAGAAAGAAAAATCTGTGGAGATTTGGACAAGCCCTTCACAGCTGTGCCAGCATATGGCAGGCTGATTGATACGTGGATCACCAGTAAAATGAACCGTGCAAAAATGTTATCCATATGAACTGTTTATCTTAAAAATACAAGTCTTTCTTTCCAATTATATTTTTAACTGCTTCATCCAAAAATGAGTAGATACATTTTTGAAGTTGGATTTTCAAAGATTTCCAAAGAAGCGTACACTGGGGAGATTCTGATGTCTAAATAAGCGTATTCTGGATCATAGCCTCAGTAGGTCCTCTGCCTTTTATGGGTCTTTGCGTTCTTCCAGACTGACCTCTGTGGAGGCCTTGGACATGTGGCATGTGTCAATTTGGCTCTATAATTCAAAATACGATGTCACCCTTTGTTGTGGCAATGAATTATGAGGTGCTTCCCCCTGGCGCCCTCCCCCTTTTTGGGTGGTAGATACCTGAAATATTTGATACTGAGGCAGAGTCCCTCACAAGCACAGGGTGGGACCCGTCTTCAGGCCCTAATGTCGTCTCAGTAGCAGAATGACCGCCATTCAGGAGCCATGACTGGTTTGGGGGTCAAAAATATCACAGACACTACAATGGGTTGTGGGCCCTCAGCAGTGCTAGTCCAAGTTCATGCAAGTTAGGTGAATGGTTAGTAAAAGGTACACCTAAATGGTCTCTGTAGTGTGTGATTAAAAAAAAATAAGGGTGGATTCACTTAGGGTGGGTTAATGAATCTCTAGTTCTAAGCGAGGGCTGCCCATCCACGGGGCTGGAGCAGCTGTCAGGACTGGAATGCGGGGCAGGTGTGCAGTTTTGCCACAGGCAGGGCAGGCACACGAGTGGCAGGTAGAATCTTGGATTTAATGGTGAGGGTGACAAGCATTTAAAAAGTGAAATGCACAGATCAAGAACCTCATGAAACAAGACCGTACAGTTGTCAGCTAAAATATAGGTCACTCAGATTAGAACTTCACATCAATGATGAGTCCCTTGGGGCATACCTATACTGGCCATTATTCATTAGCTCAAATTCAAATTTAACTTGCCATCACACATTTTTATTTGATAATTCTGGCAACAGATAACTGGCACTTTCTGCCAAAGTGCCAGTTATCTCTTGGAAAAAGATGAAAATGAATCAGCAGTCCTAAAGCCTTCAGTTATCTGTCTAAAAATCCACGGCCCCTGAAAAGCCTTCTCTTTGTTTTCAAAAGTTAAGAAACTTGTCTAAACTCAGAAAGGTGGAGATGCTAACGTGTTTCATTTTTTCCACATTCTTGACTGTCGCTACCATGGTTGACCTAGATCAGTCTGTCTCTGCTGCCATGGAAACCCTTCACATATACAATTGGATGTGCACCTGCAAAAATATATACATATGCATATATTTAAATATCTGTAATCACATCACAGGGGATTCCTGACGATCCTCTGTGCTGAGCAGTAGGATGGAGAGGCATCCCACCGACTTCACATACAGTTGAATGTGGTTGCCGTTTGCATTTGGCAGGTCGACAGACAGACAGAAGGATGATAGAAAGAAAAGTGACTTAGCCCTGTCTGTGATTGATGGATAAATACATAATATACTGTCAATTAGCTGATAATGCTCCTTGGTTTCAATACCTCCAGGAGTTCTGAGTTTCTTTCAAATGAAGATCATCTCTTTTCATAAGCTTGGGGTGCCTACAGATTTTTGAGAATGGCTATTTTGCCATCCCCCTTTTTCCTGATATATTCTTATATGTTATTAATTACTCCTAATATTCAGTGATAATCAGCCCTCACCACATGCAGTCTAAGGACTTTGTGTTAAATGAACAGAAAGCAGATGAATTAACATTAATTGTGTAAATTAAGTGTCCAGATCTACAGTCTGGAAAATAGCAATGTCTTGAGGGTCCTTAAGGTGTCTCCCTGGTTCATTGCTAGAGATTGGAGCAAAGTAGAGAAAGCAAAAAGGAAAATCAGTAACACTGATCTGATTTTATCTTAGGTTTTGATTTATTTATCATGGAGTTTTCTCATAAATTTGACTTTTAAGATATTTTGTTAAAATATTTATCTTGATTCCTGAGTATTTTGATGCCCTTTAAATTTTGCATCCAAACCAAGTCCTTTCCTGGTCTCGCTAGCTTTACCCTAGTCCCATCCTTGACATTGGTGGAGAGGTATGCTCAAGGATAGATTTCTTGCTTTAATTTAGTGGCTAGGTCAACATTTTATTTTTTATGATTAATGCAGCTGTGGTGTCTGTCATAGACAAGACACCCTAGTTAGGTAAGGACCTAGTTTATGTCTTTTTTTTCCCTAGGCAAGTGGCCAATGTATAGCATGCTGTTGCCGTAGGTGATACCCATCAGCACATGCCACTTGTTCGAACTTCACTCATGACCCAGTCTAACATTGGTTAACCAATTTTTGGCTTATCAATACTGTCATTATAGGATAAATAAAACTCATTTTAATGCAAATAGACCTAAGAGTGAGAATGAACTGAGTTGCAAAATCTCTGTGAGGCGCAACAGGCACTGAGTGCCACATCGCTTCTGATGGAGGATTGTTTTTTTCTGTGACCCGTTAGAGTGGCACGTTTTAAAAAGCCAAAATGCAAGACTTTTTTAAAAATAAAAAATGTATTGTAAATCTGTTAGTCCTCTGTGACTCTTTTACTCAGTGCGTGTTATACCATAATTTGACAGATTTCACTGAAATGTTTTCCAAAAGCTTGCAAATGAACTTGAAAATGAGATCTCTGAGTGGGAGTCCAGTGTGAGTCAACCCTATAATTCTAAATAGATGTGCTTGTGAATCAGGAGAAAATCAGTGCTTTCAATATTGTAAACAATGTGGAACATCTAGTCAATAAATTTAATTACAAATTCCACATTTTACGAATTATGTATACAAGTTCCATAGAAGTAGGACCTGTTAAACTTCTGCATATAAATTAAATAAATGGGAGGGAACTCGCCTATGTTATGACACCTTTACAAAATTTCATATAAAGCACATGGGTCTAGGATCCAACATTAGGACAAGCTGTTTATCAGTTTACAGTTGCAGCTTGTCCTGTAGCTCTGGCAAAGGAAGCGGATGAGAGTGCCCATCGGAGCTGCCGTAAACCGACTTCCGAGGACACGCTGCGTTTCACAGCTCTCAGGGACTTCAGAGTGATGGGCTGGACAATTGCAAACAATACAGTAAGAACTACGTGGACTGTTTAGCGCATAGCTGTAGAGTTGTTACATTCATGACATACTTTAATGTTCTGATAAAGAGATAAATAGCAGTATTTATACGTTCAAATTTTCCCTGAAAATTAAGATACACAAATTTGAAAATATCTTACAGATTCAAGGATAAATAATTAAAAATAAATCCATTCCTCTCTGAAATGGTCTCTTGATCAACCTATATAGATTTTAGGGAATGACTAATATAAAATTTTCCAATCTGACCTCAAAGAACTACATAAAGTATTTAAAAGGCAAACTTTTTTTGTCTTACCTGAGTGAGCTGTATATAAGGCATTTGTTTTCCAATAGTGATAACTAACTTGGAGCAAATTTCGGTATCATTGTACAAAGTCTTTCATAAAGTCAGACACTGCTTCTCTCCTTTGTGATCAGTTTGACATCCGAATACCTTGCATTCCGCTAACGACACCACCCCTTGTCCTGAATGGAGCACATATAATTAGTGCTGATAATATATATTTAATCTTGGAATATACAGTAAATCCCTTCTCAAAAACTCATTCACCTTACTAATAAAGTATTTCCTTTAAGGTAATTCCAACATATTTATCTTCTGCACCAAATTTTCTGATACTTCTGGTAATGTATATAAAACAGCAATGGGACATTGCCATTGTGACACTTGCTTAGCATATGAAAAATGAAATTTCCAAATGTAGGAACTGAGCCAAACAGGAAGAGGATTTGGGGTTTCTGTAGTCATGCTCTCTGGTCACTTCAAGACTTCAGGTTTGAGGATCGTAAAGCCAACTGAGAGACTGGAAAATAAAGGATTAGAAGCCCATCAAAGGATTTTTTACTTCAGTGTCAGTGTCAAGGGGAGAAATGTAAGAAGCAAAAAGGCAGGGACTTAATTAAGCTTGAAAATGGGGTCAACTACCTTTTTGACTAATGCTTAAAATAATCCAAAAGTCATTTTGATGTAATTTTTAGAAATCTATTTGAAGGGAGAAAGTTACAACTCCTAGAAAGTCACAGCCAAAAGGCTGACCTTCTTTTCCTGCCGTCTCTGTAGTGTAAAATTTCGTAGCTTCACCCACTCTCTCAAATCAGGATATTTCATATTTTAAGACCACATTTATGCTCCTCTCTCTGGCTGGGTTATTTCAACTCTCCACTTTCCCTTACTGACTCTATTTATGCAGAACTGCACTCAGTTATTGTCCCTTTCGGAAGCCTTCATGAATTACTCCATACTATGACCATTCTTTGAAATTCTATTTTCTTCCATGTCAAGTGTATTTTTTGACTACCCTTTTTTCATCAGAGTTGGCTTACTTAAGTAAACCTCAAGTCCATCAAGGGCAGGGGACATGTTTTTTGTTTGTTTCTGTGTTTTTGCATCAGCAACAAGGAAAATCCTGACTGATAGCAAGGGAGTAATAAATGTTTCTTTAACTCCTTCATTCACTTATTGATCCATTCATGCTATTTTAAATCTTTATTGAGAACATACAATGGGCTAGGTACTATATATAAGAAAAGAAAAAGGCTCTTCTGGACCAAGGCCTAGAGCATGCCAGCTTGTAGTGGTACGAGTGGCTTGTTGAATGGCCTTTATTGTTCTAGAGCATAAGAAGATATAGGAGTAAACTGAATTTCCTCCCATCGAGGGACTGGGGAACAATGATAATAATGCTGGGCAGTATGAGATGAGAGGGTAGGTGCTGGCCATTTTATGTAAGGTTGTCATGAAAGTCTCCTTTGTTACAATGACATTGAGTAGGACTTGAGATACCTTGGGAAATAATACTATCGGCAGAGAAACCAGCAAGTACAAAATCTGTAACTCGAGAGCACTCCTGGGGTATGCTTTTGGGGAAAAGAAAAGCCAGTGTAATTGGAGCAGAGTCATCCACAGTTGAAGGTCAATACAAGGTCAAACGATGGCTGTGGTTGGAACTGGAACATTTGGTTTAGGACCTTCTGGGCTCCTGTCGTTACTGTGGTTTTCATGGTGAGTAGGATGAAAAACTGGGTTTCGAGCAGAGTAGTAGTGCCGTTGACTTTGGTTTCGGAAGATCGTCCTCATGCCAAGTAAATGTGGAAGTAAATGGTTCTCTGAGGATGGGTTGCAAGACACCTTCTGTGAGTCTCCATGGACACCTCGAGCCCAGCCTGGATGGAATGGACTAATTACTGATTTCTGCCTGATTACCGCATCCCGGGCTGGGATTGGAGGCTGGCCAAGGACAGCCTGTTATCTCACCCTCATTTTCACCTAATATGTCCATACCCGGTTTCTGTGGTGTGTTTGATATTGAACTTTCCCGTTCCAATTACCGCGTGAATTCTCTCTCCTGATTGCACTCCCCCTAACAGCCACCCCCAGCTTGCTCTGCATTCTAGGCTACACCTAAGGGTTGCTGGGGATCTCAGTGTCTTAAAGAGATTTTTATAAAATTGCTTTATATTTCACTTTTTTCTTGTGCTCCTCTTCCCAGGGGGCACCAGGGAAGGCTCAGGAACAACCAGAGGAGTTGCATCATGTATTATGTCTCTGATTATGAATCATTTTCCTTCGATGATGTTTTTGTACTTTCCCTACCATGAGCGCTCTCTCTCTCTCTCTCTTTTCATGAAAAGGCTCATTTTTCTCTTCTGAGTGATTCCTGCTCTCCCAGACATGACTTATTCCTAGAGTATAGTAAGTTGAGTTTCTGTGACTCTGATGCCGAATCTATGCAATTTTGTATAATTGTCAAGAAATATGCATACACACAAGGTATTTTGAAATAATTCCATATGAAATGTTCATTTCTGATATGCTTTTTTGTGCACATAGAGGCAGAAAGCATATTAGAAATCGTGGTAAGGGCAAATCTTGGTACCCCAGAGAACCCAACATAATTAGCCTAGTTACTTGAAGAAAGTTTCACAAACTGTACAAAAGGTTAAAAACAGCCTGACTGCATCTTCTTACCAGCCCTGGGGAGCTTTTGTCAAAATGCTTCCCCTTAATCCTGATTTGCAAAAAGCCGCGGGGAATTGGAGCTCTGCAACTTCCCGACATATTCGATCTGTTTGCGCAGGAGGCCGGCTCGTCCCAGTCATCGGTCGGGGTTTCTTCTCTTACTGAAGTGACTTAGAGCTGAAGGGACATTGGCATCCCGGGCACTTGCCATGGAGCATAATGCAATGAGGGTGATTTTTCAAATTTCGTTCAGTGTTAGTAGATCATACAAACAAACAGGGAGGGCATTTTCTTTTCTTTGGACTAACTGTGGCTGTTATAATGGAGGAGGCATAGGCAAGATTGTTGCTCAATAATTTTAGTGCATAAAGTTTTAGGGGAATAAATACATTTAAATATATGTATATATGCACACATGTTTGTATGTACATGTGCATTCATGCGCGGCTATGGGAGATGTAAGCTTTCATTTGAAGTTGTTGTTTGAAATTCCCACTTTGAGTCTACGGCCATACCACCCTGAACGCGCCCGATCGCGTCTGGTCTTATAAGCTAAGCAAGGTCGGGCCTGGATGGTACTTGGATGGGAGACGTTTCCCACTTTCAGATAAATCCACATGAAATATCTGCAGTGCAGTAAATTGTCCCATTTGTTAATCTCTCAAGCTCACATTCTGACTGTAGTGAATGTGTATAAATTTGTAAATTAAAATCTCTGGAAAATTCTACATGTACTTTTGCTTTCCTGCTCTTATAGGAACCTAGTTAATTGTGACTTCTTAAAATCACAGAGACATTGTCTAAATATTACTGTATAGAAATAGATACTGCCATGTTTTTCCCCAAAGTTTCTATCCTTAGAAAACACTTGAATGTGTACCCCTATAGAGAAAAGAACAAATAGCCATTACCACTTTAGGGCCAGTGATTCAGTCCTTCTTCACCACTGGCACAGCTTTGGAGTAACAAGCTAACCAGACCGCGGAGGCCCCTCATATGGCCAATTCCAGAAGCTTCTCTGTATTCCCTTAACATTTTCACATTTTCCGAAGCCGTGACTTTGACCAGCTCTCCCAGTGCCCTTGATAAGATGTACACAGGTTATATATTCCTTGTAGAATCCTCACTCCCCACGACACAACGGTTTTGAAAAATGAGGAGGAATATAAACTCCCTCTGATAAGAAATCCTTTCAGAGACAAACAGTCAAAGGGAAGAAACTTGTCAAATAAGTGTGAGCTCTGACTGCAAAAAGCATCGTTTATTGTTCTGGCAGATTCAAAAAACGTTCTAAAAGAACTCTCAAAGACATAACACTGTTTTCTGAGATGTGAGTCAACTCTCCTGTAGTTTTCTTCTAAATAAGAAAGAGAGAGAGAAGGAAATGGGGGAAAGAAAGAAGACAAAAGAAAGTAAAAAAGACACTTCTTGCAGCTTCCCTATTATTTTCCATTCACGAGTGATCATGAATTTTTAGTCTATTTTATAGATCATGTAAAAGCGTAGACAGGGAGACAAGTGACATGTGTAGTGATGACCTAAGGAACAGAGCACAGAGTTTCTATGTTACTTGGAACCTCAGCTGTCCTGTCATTAAGGATAGCCAGGTTGTAAGTGAGCTGGGACAGTTGTCAGTTTGGTCTCCAGAAAAACACACTAACATAGTAAATCAGAGCCCTGGGTGGAAATAGATGGCAGGTTGGAATTTGGGCAAGTTGAGAGGCATTTAAAAGGGAAGTATTTACCAAATGTGGACCAACCCTAGTGAAACCCACGAGATTGTGCGGTCTCCTAGGCCAACTGAGAATAAGACACCATCATCACCCTTGGTTTAAAGGAGCAAACGTTGGAACAGGTACCCCAAAATGGAAGGGGCTCCCTGAGAAGAACTGTGACTTTTGTTTCAGCGATGCCAAAGGAATCTTGAAGGAGGAAAATGGGTATGTGGGTGACTATCACCAGTCTCCCTCTGTGCCTTTTCTCCAATTCCCTGCCCTGCGTCCTTCCTGAGAGACAGCGGGGATTATCGACACTGTATTGACCGGGCACAGAGCGGTAAAGAAATGCAGAAATTCAGATTTCAACTAAAGGACAAGTAGAAGACATTCAGCAGAGCTAGAAATAGTGACAAGGAGCAGAGAAGAGAAAAATATGTTGGGAATGTTTTGCAGAGGAAAATAGTGAATCCCAGAATACCTTGCTTCCTGGGTTTTATTGTTACTGTTGCTGAAGGCACTTTCCAGAACATCCTTGTTTTGGTATTGCTGGAGGCATCTCAAAATGCTTGTCCCAGCCAGTGTGGTAGGAAAATCCCCAAGTTGTGGAAACAGGCCTCCTCTCTAAACTTCAATAGCAAAGACAGAGTCTAAAATGTTTTAAGATTATATGTTCATTAGACAGGATTTTAGAGGATTGTTTCAGTTTTTCTTGCTGGGTAGAAAATTAGCCCAAAACGTGGTGGCTTCAAACAACCCAAATTTATTATTTGTCATGAATCCATGAGTTGGCTGGTCTGCTGGGCAGCTCTTCTGCTCCAGGTGGTGAGCTGAGGTCAGCCAAGTGGTTTTGTCAGCCCTGTGCTCTGCTGGGGATGGAAGCCGGGCAGTGGCTTCTCCTCTCTGGTCTCACACCATTGTGGTCTCGGCCTTCAGTGCTTCAGCCTGAGTCTTATCACAGGATATAGATGGGTCTCTAAAAAGGAACATTCTGAGAAGACAGGCCACAGTATGTAGGTGTCTATTAAGCCTCTGTTCACAGCCTTCCTGATAATGTCCTTGGAGATGGAAGCTGAGGAGCAGACTCAGAATCGACGCAGGAGGGACTCCCCAGGAGGGACTCCCAGGGCCACCATTCACTGTGCCCACAGTTTCAAGCTAAGAGACTCCAAAAGCATGCTTTTTTGCATGACATGATTTCTTTATATTGCAACTTTTTATGAATGCCCATCACACAAATTTGCACTGGATCTGCAAAAGCAGAAAGAAAAAGATGGAATTCTTGTGTTCAGGTTCTTCACTATGAAGGCGGTGGGCACTTCCAGGGAAACCCTAGGATCGAATCAAACAGGAAATGTTTGTGAAAATCTAGAGGTGGAGTCACAAAGTCAGGGGGTTTGCATGATAGAACAATTTGATTGATTTCTTTTTCATGAGGAAAGAGTAGCTCTTTGTGAGTAGAGAAGGAATAAAATGAGGATATTCTAGCAGTGAGGAAAAGCATGGTGACGTGTTTTGGATGTGCTGGAGGAACTGTGGGAGGCTCCTCCAGGCTACCACATCAATTTTGTTGAGAGATCAGCCCTGGCTGGTGTTGCTCAGTGGATTGAATGCCAGACTGTGAAGCAAAGGGTCGCTAGTTCGATTCCCAGTCAGGGCACAGGCCTGGGTTGCAGGCCAGGTCCCTGGTGGGGGGCCCGCGGGAGGCAACCACACATTGATGTTTCTCTCCCTCTCTTTCTCCTTCCCTTCCCCTTCCTCTAAAAGTAAATAAATAAAATTTAAAAAAATTCCGTGGAGAGATCCATGGCTGAACAAGGGTCAGTCTGGTGTTGGCCCTGCATCATGTCAGAAAAAGACACGCAGACGTCTAGTGACTGAGGATGGGGCGGAGGTGGGGTTGCCATTGGCTGAGAGGGCAAGTCCATCCAGATGCGTCACACAGACAGGGGCTCGCCAGGTGGGAGCCAGGCGTGCAGGTGTTGTGTTCACAATGAAGAGGGGTCAGATCATCGTGAGGAGGAGCCCCCATCACGACAGAAAGACGAATATCGGTGCCGGATCCGAGACCTGAGGGATCCGAGATAAGGGAGCGGTGTTGTGACAATCTGGATATAAATCATGCCTACAGAATTGACGAGGGGCTCGTCTGTCTCTCTTAAATGTCTCCAAAACTTAGGTTCCCCATCGTTAATTTGGGCCAAGGATAGCTCGGAGTGTTGCTGTAATGATCACATAACAGGTATGGGGTTGTGGCTCAGATTTCACTCCTCCTGCAGAGCCTTCCGGGGCGACTCAGTCTAATGGCGACCCCCTGTTCTCTCCCCCACACGGGCTGTCACTTGCCCCGTAGAAGACGTGTGCCTTCAGTGTACAAACCACTGCCTGAAATTAATCTGGTTGAAGTTATGTCTACTGGTTTATTATTGCTTGCTTTTCCAGATTAGAAGGTAGGGACGGGAGAACCAGTCTTCCTTGTCTTGTTCTTTGTATCCCGGCACCTAGACGAGTGAGCATTGGGCATGACGGTGGTAACAAATACATACCTGCCTCATCAATGGATGATTTTCCACATTAGCTGCCAAATTTGCTAGTGAAAAGGAGACGTGGAGCCGTAGTGAATCACTCGTGTTGTGCAGTGGAGCGGAGCTGGTGCGCTGTGGAGCAGAGTTTGGGAAACTTTCCCCACGAAGGCCAGGTAGTGAATATTTTAGGCTTTGAGAGCTTCCTGGTTTCTGTTACAACTACTCTGTGTTATAGCGTGACTGTTCCAATTATACATTATTTGCAAAAACACACAGTGGGCACACACAGTTTGCCAATCCTGTTATAGAGTGTGGAAATTACGTCCCGACGTTTGTGTGTGAGCCAGAAGTATCGACTCATGTTCAGATGCCGCGGTAGTGGCACTGTGTCTGCGTGTGGTGAATCACCGTTGTCCTTACTCTCTCTGCCCTATCCAAACAATTACATTATATATACAGGGCTTTCTTTAAACTAAATTTATTAGGGTGACATTGGTTAATAAAATTACATAAAATCATATATTACATAAAGTTTAAACGACTGATTTTGTGAAGTACGTTTTACATCTCATAAGAATGGCACTTGTTTTCATAAGTAAAACACTCTGAACGAGTTACAGCTACAAATGACTCTGAAACCACCTACCTTTGTGTGTCTCTCTCTTTCTGTTGCATGTGATCCCACCTTAGTTACCAAGACAGTTTTTCCATGTGTTTTTTCTAGGTGTTGCAGTTTAGGGGAATTATTTAAAGTAATATGTAAATCATGGCTTTATAATCACAGCTTCAAAGGAGTGTCAATAGTATGTCATCCACTCAGCCTGCGCAATTTTTCCCTCACAAAATTAATTATTGTGCATCAATTTCTTTGTCTTCCTCTTCGTTGTTTCATGTTAAAAAAGTCAAGCCTAGTAATGTCACAGAACAATAGGAAGTAATTGAGAGACTTATTCCCCCTCATTAAAGAACATGCCCCACCAGTACTCGAGCCATAATTGCCAACTTCTGCTCGACCCTGTGAAAATAATGCAGGAGATGTAATAATTGAAAAATCTCAAACCACAGCGGTTTTGGGTTTGTTCCTGATCATTTAAGTGTTATAATATATTACAATTTTAATGCCTGATAGAAATATTAATCAAATATTGTCTTATCATTGAGTAAGGTTAGTGATTTAATAAAACTTAACAAGTTAATGTGTATACATTGAAAATCCTTGTTTCAAAATTTTACTGTTTCCAAAATCTTATGCAGGTAAAATTTTACTCTTCTTCAGAGAGACTGTCTTCATCTTGGTGATGGATGACCATGGGTTTGGATGCCACTCTGTCACACCGCTAAATGTTATCTTTGATACCAGCAGGCATATCTTTTATTTACACATTATAAATGTGGCTTCTATTTCCTGAAGTTCAAGGAATATGTCATTTGACCCTATATATTATTCATATTTGGATGAGGAAATATTCCCTAGGTTTGATCCACAGGAAGATTGATTCTTTTTACTGAAAACCTGTTGTTTTGCCAAATAATTTTTTCATAGGTCCATTAAATAGTCCATTAAATGGCAATAATTCATACGCAGTTCTGTCAGGGTTTAAATCTGCCAGATGGTTTATAGCACAGTTGACTCCAGACATTTACAATGCTATTCGTAAACATTTGTCACCTTAAATCTTGTCATGAATCTCTTCCGTGCAGGTACTTTGCTTTGCAGGGAATCAGTGAGTTACATGGTCCTAATTCTTCACTAGCTCCGTGCATAAGCACATTTGTTTTCCCTAAACAGATTTGCAGGGTAAATCCAAAGTTCCTATGAGCACACTGCCATCTATTCTTTAAGCTGGCTTTATTCCACTTATAGTACAATAACTATGGGCCCAAGAAGGCGGAAATATGAGTGATAAAAGTTAGATGTTTTTAAAAAAAAAGAGTAATATCCCATTGTTAATGAAAAGGCTTTGCATAAAAAACACTAAATCCTTTATATAAAAACAGGTCGATTAAGGAAAGACACATTTTTACCTATGGAGCAGTCCATCACAATATACCTGATGTCGGCTAATTACACTCTCAGAATCTGAGGTTACTTTCAGGTCAGGCAAACATTCAGCATTTCATTACCTGAAAATTCAGCGTCTGTGATAGCACACGTGTTTAGTATGCAAGTTGGCACTGTCCGTGAAATGAAGTGAAATGAATTCTAATGAAAAATGCATATTTGCGGCCCACAAATGAACAGCCAGTCCATTTCCTACGTGGGAGCACGGTTTTATTGGAGTCCTAGGAACCTGCGACCCAGACGTCAAGGGGCGTGGTGCTCCATCCCGTTGAAAGTGACAGCACGTACGGCATGTGTAACCGGTCCGGCCGTAGTCTAAGAGTGTCTCCCAAATCGATATATTTTCTGACAGACATTGTACATGTCTATTTAGGAAACTTTTCATGAATGAATAGAGTGTGTACCTGCAAGAGGCTTAGAGACATGTGCGTGAAGAGATAAGCGATGAAAACTCTGCCTGCCCTCTGTACACCAGGTAGCTTTTGTGCAGGAAAATTGCATCCCTAATCCTCCAGGTTCCCCAGACAGGACATAGAATATGCATATCGGCTGATAAAATAATCATACATTTTAATATTTTATACATGCACACAAATAAATACTGCATAATTGAATATTTTAATAAACTCCTGCAAACATTTTTATGTTCAATATTTAGCACAGATTTTCTAATTAAAAGTTTTAAAATGCTAAAGTTTAGATTTTTTTTTTAAACTTCCAGAATTGTTGAAGTTTCTTCTAAAGTGTGGACTCTCCAACTTGGCAGTTCATTTACTACTACGTGTTCTGCAGGGTTGACACCGCTGTGGGAGCATGACATTAGAGGTTAGGGTTCTCCAGACACACGTTTCCCCATTCCTCCTCCTAGGTGGGCAGCCTGGACGTTTCCATTGCTCTTCCTCTGGAAGAGCAGGAGGAGGGGTGCTTCATCGCTATGTCCCACAGCCGTGCTGCTCCTCCATATGTGGGAACGTCTTTGAAGAAGAAAGAACTAGTAAGTTCATCTCATTATAGTTTCCTTCAATGTTGCCCAGATGAAAAAGTGATGTTATTGACAGGGGTGCTAGTATAAATAGTTACCAATATTTACCTGTAACGCAACTACTACTGAATTAGAAATAACACTGACTGGAAACAGTGCGAACGGCTGTAACGTGTGTAGCTCAGACGACCAGGCATAAATTCATGGGTTCAGCACAACAGCACTGAATACTGATGGCTGTGGAAACCTGTGCCTTCACAGCAAGTTTATGGGCTTTTTTGTTTTTGTGGTTTCTTTGTTTGTTTGGGGGCTTTTATTTTGATGGGATAGATCGATACTAAATTCCAGGGCTAGAAATCAGGCATAATTTCAAATCCTCTCCACTTCTTCCCTTCTTAATAACTCGATTAATAACTTGTAGATTAATAACTTGATAGTACTTTGCCTGATCTCACTATATATCTTTCTTAGTTATTAAAACATCATAGATCTGTAAACTTTTGACATACTGATAATTTATAAGATGTAGGCTTAATTGACATTGTTGCTAAGTTGAACTTCAGAGTAATTATTTTGCAATCACAGGTATAATTCAGCGAAATGATTCCCAATGTTGAAATTACACTTCTTAGCTATTTTGCTACAGTCTTTTTACTTTTCTGGAGGATGCTGAGAATATAAAGTGTTCAAAGATAAATTATTTATGATTAAGTAAAATGTGAAGTAGATAAAAATAATTTCAGAAATTTGACAAAATTAAGTAAACAAAATTATTTTACAATTTTATTTTGCATTTTATCCAGCTTTATGGGAATGTTATTGACATGTCACATTTGTAAGTTAAGATATATGATGTGATGATTAGATACGCACATATGTTGCAAAATGATCATCATAATAGTGTTTGCTAACATCTCTGCCTTATGTGAGATCACTTTTAAAGTAAGTTACTGGCGCTGGCTCATGTGGCTCAGTGGACTGAGTGATGACCTGCAAACCCAAGGGTCACCAGGTCCATTCCCAGTCAGGGCACGTGCCTGGGTTGTGGGCCCGGCCCCTAGTAGGGGCACACGAGAGGAAACCCCATATTGATGTTTCTCTCCCTCTCTTTCTCCCTCCCTTCCCCTCTATCTAAAAATAAATAAATAAAATCTTTAAAAAAAGTTATTAGAAGTATAGTTCAATATACTCCATTTAGTTCAGTGTTGAATGCTTATGATTCAGTGACTCATCGAGCCATGGATAACAATCCCCTACTAAATCATAAAGCAAATAAAAAATGGTTAAAACTCTCTGCATGACAGATATCAAAATGTGTTCTTTGTGCCTAAAATATGTGTATGTGTGTGCATACAGAGCCGTTTCAAAGACCAAAAAATGAACTGATCCTGTGACGTGCTGTTCGCCTTTATATCCAGACACGTCATCATGCTCAATGTTCAAAGTCCACGCACTCAGAAAGGTTCTAGAAGCATGTTGCCAATTTCAAGTACTGTGGTACTGGATGTAGAAAGTTATATAAGCTTTAAAAATGGGAGGTGTATCACATTTGATTCAAATTCTTTTATGTGGTAAGCAAATTTCCAGAACTCATAAAACAGATAATACAGTAAAGGGTTATCATACAATATATTGCAACTTATCCTGTAATCTTAAATCAGATACAAGGAACTACTGTAAAAAGTCTATACAGTGATTAAATATTTATGTGAACATCTATATGTTACTGAAAGAGCATTATTAAATTCTTTGAATAATTCACATCTTCAGATAGAAGAATGTGAAAATAATGTTGGGATATAAACAAATAGACATATTTTACACGACCTGCAAATAACAGATGTGTTTTTATTTACTCTCTAGCTCCATGGAAGAATAAGACACTTCCTTTTTCCCTGTTATCTAATGAATTTAGTTTCGCTGTTTTTCTCTTATTATTGTGGCATATTGCTTGGGAGTTTATTTTGCACTGAAACAGAGTTCATTTGAATTTATAATCTCCTGTGCCTAAGAATTGCAGTTTTCCTGGGAAGAATTTACAGCACACACATACCCACACTCCCATTGGTCTGTATTTTGCAGGAAGAGAGAGAAACAGGGGTTTAGATGTGCGCGCCCTCCCTCCACTGTGCACAGCTCCATAATACTTTCAGCAATCGTATGACATACAATTAATTGAAAGGAGAACGTGATTAGGAAAGTCGTTTTCATTCTCTCAATTTTCAGTTTCCTTTGTGGGCGAGTTGTTTCATTGCTATATCCCTTTTGAGACACTTTTTTTATGTTCAGGAGGAAAAAAAGTAGATTTAAACTGTTTTTAGAAGCTTTCTCAAAAAGAGAAAGAAAAACAAATGTATTGTTCACAGGAAAATATTTTTTAATGAACCCTCTTTTACCTGGAAGAAAAGATTTTCTAAAAACAACGGCCTCCCTTCCTTTAATACACTCACCTCATCTAACGGCTCTTCGGCATCTCAGGGCTTCCGGTGGCCTGGGATTAGCCCATGTGTCCGTGGAGGTTCCCGCCAGAGAACAAACAGAAATAGTTGCTTAGTTAGTCGAGAAACAACACTTCACATCTTGATTGACGCCACGTAACTCATCAAGTCAGGGTCCACACACCCTTTCCTCCTGAGCGTTCCCGCTGACCTTGAATCTGGTTTGGCCTCTGAATTACATGGGACTTGTCCTATTATAACCGTTCTGACAGTACATTATAAGAACTCGCGCGCCAACACTTTACTAGACACTAAACGTCACGAAAAGGCTGTTTTCGGTTACAAAGAACTGGCGTTAAGCACAACTTGGGCATGAAATAGTCACCGAATACGTGCTTCCCAGAAAAGAATGAGAATGAAAAGGGAAGAAAGGGCTGCTTAAAACACTTGGAATGCTTCAGGTTCTTACACGTTTTAGATTCTTTCCTTTTTGGTTTGTTTCTCTTTTATTTTCCAAATAAGCAGAACTTTGAAACATTAAAAAAAGAAGAGATTTGAAGAACCTAAATTATTTTCAGTGACATGTGAAGAAATGTATTCTGAAGTACATTGCATTCAGAAGTCAGATCTTTCTGGGTGTGAGCTCTGCTTTCAAATCTTACTTTAGGTGATAGAGGCTCCTAGCTCATAGGGTTATTTTCAAGAACAAATGAGATAACCCATGTAAAATATTGGTTAAAATCTCTAACAATAGATGATCAGTAAATACATGTGAGGTCTTTTTAAATTAAAAAAATAGTTTAAACTTTTAAGACAACTGTCTATCAAGGCAGACCCCGCAGTGCTAATGGGAAGGGCACCATTTAGCAATAATTGCACTGATGTTGTTTATCTAAGAAAACTTGCTTCTCCGTTTTTTTTTAACCTTATGACGCTGAAAAACTGCACTGAGGGTGAACTCAGGGTAATAAATACTCAGTAATTTGTCTTTAGATGGTCAACTTACAGAAGAATAAATCCTGAGGAGTAATCTGTTCTTGGAGTTCTATGCTTATTAATAACGTAAACAAAGCAACTGAAAACCCTCTCATCAGTTTTGCAGATGATACTAAATTAGACAAGCTTGTTAATGACTCTGAAAGTTTAAAGTTCAATTTTAAATGAAGTTGACAAATTGTAAAAGAGTCTATTTTTCTTAAACTTAAATAAACAATATATTCATAAAAGCATTTTTTAGGACCAGAAAGCAGAACAAACACCAAATATGGGAAAGGAAAAAGTACAGAAGAAAGAAAAATTAAAGACAAAGTTGTTAGGAAGCAGAATCATTGTGAGTTAACAATTTGTTTTTTTATGGGAAAATACAGCATTTTAAAAATGAAGTTTAAGTGTGTGTCGAATACAGACTTTTTCCAGGAATGGTTACATCATTAATTTTAATTTGCTTAATTCCATTAGCACCGTCTCACTCAGTGGATCTGAAAATGTTAAATACTTTCTCCTTCCTTAGCAGCTGAGAAAGATGCATGAATTGTATACATCCCTCCTCGTTTGGATTGCTCAGTCTTTCTAACAATGACTTCACCTGCTGAAATTGTATTTTTTCTCCCTCTGTTCTGTTGAATGTACTCTTGTAATACAAGGACTGGCAGAAGTAAGGCCTGTTTGAGTGTGGTTGGGAGGGTCATGAATGTCTCGCACGAGGTGGACAGCAATTTGAACATGTCACCTAAAATGTCATGTGGTGTGCTTGAGTGTGATATTGTTATGTTACAGAATTTCTTGCTTATGATTTTGTAATAAAAGAGTTTGTAAGAAAAAAGGGGGGCGTTATTTGTGCCGGACCCAATATTATCCACACACTGATTGAAGAAACCTTTTCATCATTTCCTGTATTTGTTTATCTCTTGAATGAATATTAGGCTCGTTTGACTGTATTATGACACAGCTGTTATAGAGAGGCTATGAACTAAGGCCAGTTTCTGGCGATAGCAGATTTACTGTGTTTTCTGACAGGTCGAAGCTCTAAGTTATAGGTTATCCATGGTATCATACAACTTTCAAAAGAACATTTTGGGACTTTGGAAGATGTTATTGTCGTTACAATAATTGAGGCGACTATTAGAAGATCAGGAGGGTGACCAGGTCTAGTCGGTCGTGATTATTTTTCACATGGTTCAGTTGTTGCAACCTCATTTTAAATACAGAGCATTCTCTATGTGAAAACCCCCTTCAGATTGTGCACTTAGAACCTAACCCTTTTTGACATAGAGGCACAGATATTTTTTTATGTTTTCAAGATACACTAAATTTCTAAAGAATATGATTATTATGTACATTGAGGGGCATTATGTTTGCTTTTGTTCAGACCGGTTCATCATTTCATTAAATCGTGTTACCGAGAGCAACACCGCTACATCACTGCGGTGTGAGAGCTACACAGGTAACACGTTCCCGCCCGTCTGCATCTGTCGTCGCTGCATTCGTGGTGCGCGCGACTGCCTACTTCGTTATGTTTTCTAGTTAGTGAAACATGCATTATTTTATAATAAAGTATTTTTATTTCATATATAATAGTTACATGCTTATATTTTTAGGTTTTGAAGGTGTTCGTGTAGGTCATATCATCTTTGATTTCCTAAAAGTACCGAGTACAAAAGTACACCGTATATAGAATTGTGCTGTGATAAGAGGTTCTGTTGAGACCTAGTGCTGAACGTAGGCTCAGACAATGCTGTCACTAGTGGGCTGATTCCCAGGGGTCTCAGTCCCCATGTCCATCACTATATATTTATGATACCATCGGAGAGCTGCTCCTGGAAGACGGGCCTTACACAGGAGCTGCAGGTCACGGGGGCTTTGGGGGATGTGGATGCGCTGGAGATTGTTTCTGTTGTCTGGGGTGAAGTTCGTGCTACTGCACAGAAGCAGATGGAACTTTGGGCAGGGAAGTCGCCGTGTTCTGGGCCACAAACTAAACATCAAATTAAGAATTGTTTATTGTGGGCTGTATCCATTTACCTTTAACGCATCCAAGGACTTGAGTAAAGCTTAGGAAAATCTTAACTGCTGGAATATGAGTCTTTGCAGGCTTGAGGCAGCTGCTTAGGGGAGGAAGCGTTCTCTCAATTCTAGTTTAAATTGTGACATTTTCAAAGCTGAGTCTCAGAGAACAGGAAGGAACAAGGTGGTTCATTTTTTGGTACTACTTGTTTGGAATTACTCCCTCCATTTGCAACATTAAGGAGTCTGCTTTGAAAGTCTTTAGGGAACTAGCCAAAACACCATACACCTTCCACACTAATAAATTCAGTGCAAACAGCCCATTCTTCTAAATCTGCCCTGCGCCGGCAGAGAGGACACCTGTCCTGGCTCTCCGTCACCAGGTTCTTTTCTTCTGTCAGACTTTTGGACCGCGCTGCTGCACAGTTTCCTGGTGTCAGTCTTATTTTCTCCCCGTGATGCATCCTCATCATTGGAAATCTTATTCACACACATGAATTTTTCTATGACCTAAACACTGAGGACTCCTCCAGGTAAACACATAATTATTGAGTTCTAATCTATTTTTTTGAATTTTCCATTACACAGTTTTCCATCTAGCGTTATCAGACCTACTCCCAAATGAACATATTTTCAATGACTCACTTTGTAGCTTTCTCACTCCCCCAAATGTTGTCGCATTCTGCAGAGTGTATCTAGGTTAAGGAAAGAGCAATTCAACATCAACCGCTTTATTCAGATGTTGATCTCTCAGTTACTTCCCCTCTTTTATAATGAATCACCGGATTTTGTGGATTTACCTTCTAAACAGCTCTGTGATTGCTACTTGATCTCCACCCCCATGTCACTGTCACTACGCTGCATGGATGTGACAATACATTCATCACTTGTGTCTTGCTTTCTCACCGACTCTCTTCTCTACCCTCCGTGTGTGACTTCTAAAATGGGACCTGACAGACGATCCAATAAAAAACAAAAATATGATCATTTCTGGTGAAGTAATAATAGGGCTGCACATTTTAGTCACCCCGCCATTGGGAGGTGATCTGCATTGTCCCCCTGAAACAGGAATCTGTGACTCCTTGGCCACTAGGATGTGAAAATAATACTCCGCCAGGCCCCAGGCCCCAGGGGGCAGACAGATTTGGATTTAGAGCATGTGTCCTTCTGGAAAAATTCATGGCTTTATAATTTCTCAGACCCTAGTCATGTATTTAAAAACAAGAATTTTTAGAGCATTTTTAGGCTCACCAAAAGTTAAGAGAACTGTACAGAGATTGTCAGAATGCCCCCTGTGTCCTCCTGTGCATGGTTCTCCCCACATCATCACTATCCCCGACCCCTTCTCCCTACTTCCCTCCCTGACCGCATCATCCCCAGTGTATTGCCTAGATACGCTGGTGCTTATTGACATGTTTCTCTTCCTTTGAGACAGGAGGGCCTTGGGGAGCTGGAGGGGAGCTGGAGGGGAGCTGGAGGGGAGCGGTGCACTTCCACCAGCTGGGACCAGGCTCTGCTACAGTCAGGCAGAGGAGCCCCTATTACAGAGACCTCTCTAGGAGGGTGTCGCCATGCTGTCTCTTCTCTTCCCCCAATCAGAGGCAAGAGGACTTTTTTCTCAGATTACCCTGAGAACCTGATTGGGTTCCTGAAAATGGGGTACACAGAGGTGGGGGTCCCTCCAATTCTACAGCCTGAAGGAATTTCTCACTCTAACACCCGTCTACCTGTTCCCAGCAGTTGATGGCTCCCCTGGCTTCTGCTCTGAGTAAGCAGCTCTTGGCTGTGACTCTGCGTGGGTGCAATTTACTCCTTCATCTGGGGTGCAGTTTTGAGTGACAGTTTGCTCTGTGATCTTTGTTCTTTGAGGATTTCAGAGAGATTTTGATACTCAGTTTTTTCACCTTTCTTTTGTTTTGATGGTGGGAGTGATGGCTTCCAAGCACTTTGCATGAGAAAGCTGAAGCCAGAAGTTCAAAAATCATGTGTTAATTTAAAAACAATTTTTGTATTGCCAACAAACTTAATAATTCATACATATTCATCAGGCAAATGAGAATTAAGGGAAAAGCTATGTCAACTAACCCCCACAAAAAAGCTGAATTTGCTGTTTTCTTTGATGATATCCTAGCTTTTCTGCCAGCCCCCTTCCCGAATTATAGAACAACATAACTTTCCTGTCACTCCTCCGATCCAGCCATCATGTTCTCTTCCTGTTCCACTTCCAGAAACCAGAGTGAGGGGGAAAAACACTAGAGTATGAAGAGAAATGACTGAGATGATTAAATAGATGGGCAGGGTAGCCTGTGGGGAAAGATGAAAAGACTTAAATTCTTTCTTTTGAAAATGAACGTTAGTAACATGGATCTGAGGCTCCAATGCCATGAGACTAAATGAAAGGGTGGGTGCTTTGATTCCTACAAGTCTTCAAGGCGAATAGAGGTTGTAATCTCTATGACCTAATATATAGTGTCTCTAAAGTGGAGAACAGGACCCAGTCTGTTTATCCCCTTTGATGAATTATGGTGTTGGGAAGTTTCCTTCCCTCTTCTTCATCATGATCTTCTTGATCTTACTCTTTAAAACCATTTCATGAGCGTAACTAGGCTTCCTAACTAGGTTTTTTCTAACATATAGGGAGTGACTGACAGGAAGCCAGAGGCGGATTATCTAGGTGCTTATAATTCCTATGGTAAATGATGTGTTGACCTGCTCTTCTGCAGATTGGTGTTCTTGAATTTGATTGGACCGTGGCAGGCTGTTAGGGTCTAACAAACCCTTCAATCATGGGGACAAACAGGTTTTAATCTAAGGTCATTGTCTCTAAGACCCTTAAAGGCAGTAATATATGCCACCCAGAGAAATCTGAGTATGTAGATAATGTAGGACTTGTAGATATAAGCTATATTCTTCACTATTGCCTTACATGGGTTATTGGGTGCCGATAAGAGACACACTGACCTTGGCATATTAGCAGTGCCCAAAATACAACACAACTAACTTAGCAAAATCCGATCAGCTAAATGGATAATTAATGTAATCATTGCTGTGGGCACTAATTAAGATGAAAATTAATTTCATGACCTGGAATAAGAAAACATCTAATCATATAGATTATGACTGTTACAGAAAAGTCTTCACCTTAGAAAGAGGACACATCTTGAAAAGAATGGGAATAAGCCACTTCATAAAAATTATTCTTCATAGCCATCTAGTTATTGTTCATGAATCTAAATTAAACGTGTTGTAGGACTTTGGATGACAATGTCAGAGTTAACAATGATATAACGTTAATATTTAAAATTCAAACTATTTAAAATAAAGTGGACAGCCAGCTAAATTATATCCTATATTAAAACACTAAACTTTTATCATTTGCAGTTAAAATTTTAAAACATATTTAATAATTCTCTACCAATTCTTCAAAGTTATTAGTTTCTAAGTGGCTATAAGGCAACCCAAGATAGAAGGCAGAAATTGAAGGTCAGTCTAATATACATAATATGTAAATATATAAAAACGTGCATACATATATAAAGTCATGTTTGTATTTTGGCTGCAGTGGGGAATGAGAGGGTATGTCCAGCCCAAGAATGGATTCAGAAAGACCAAGTGGAAGGTTCTTATACTGTTTCTGACAGAAGGCGACGTTGACTGGGCTGGGTGGTGGCAGTCGTTAGCGGAGGAAGAAGCAGAACTGTGGAATATTCAGTAGGTAGAATCCAGAAGCATGTAGGTTCTTGTTGGTTGCAGACTGTAAGGAGATCAGTTCCAGACAGTTCCTATGACATACTCGTAAGACACACAGGCAAAAGGACGCATGGCCTAGGTATAGGGAGGGGAGACTGGGGAATGACTTTGAGAGTCAGCAACACCCAGAGGGAAATTCGGAGTCATCGCAGTGGGTATTTACATCGCCGGGAGCACCCGAAGAGTGATACGGGAAGCACATCTGAAACCGAGCCATCTGCGTCGCCAGCGTTTAAAGGCAGGATTGGGAGGAGTGAAAAGGCCTGAGAAGGAATTGTCGCAGAACTCAAGGAGCATCAGTTGAGTGTCATGTTTGGTTATCTGGAGAGGGCCTAGGAATCCCTCAAGTACTGACCTAGATGGGAATTGCATTTCTCTTCTTTCTTTCCTTCTTTTGTTTTTGATGATGGCATAGTGGTTTTGTCTGTTCTTTTTATACATAAACTTGCATTTTTAGCCATAAATTTACTTCTTACCCAGCTTGTGTGTATTTTTCATCCATCGAATGTTTGAAAGGCCTTTTAGTCGAGCCAGTCTTTCAAGCCTCTGTTCCCACTATTATATTAATATATTCTGGCTGCGTTCCCGTCTTGTTACAAGTAAAAGTAATTATACTATATTAGAAGTCATAATATTTTTACAAGTAACCAAGAGATTAGAAATGTCTGCACCAAAGCAATCATCAGCAGAAAAGCAAACAATTCAGTTATGTCCATCTTTGGCGTAATGGGAATCACAAGTGAGAAGAAAATGGGAAAGATCATTACACAGCTCTGTAGACTCTTCTTTGGCTTTTCATGAAATATTTCTCCTTCGGGAAAGCCCCAGGATACTGAGGGGGACCAGTCACACAAAGAAATAATAAGCCTTTTGTAATTCTAGGAGTGGATTTTTCCCGGCAGAGGAAGCATACTTTAATATGCATTAGGAATAGCCACGCAGAGAGGAGAATACAAGAGTTGTCAGTGCATTCGGGGAGGGCATTCTGGTTTTGCACATGCTTAAGTGGATCCAAAGCGCTTCCATCTGTTTCTGGCCACATCTGCTGTGCCGTTCCTTCGTGAGATTCACGTGCAAACTCCTTACACAATAGTAATTAAATTACTAGTCCTCCCTTCTGTTTTCTCTTCTCTTTTTAATGCCTCTGTTGGTAAGATGGGACAGATGGAGATGGACTGTGGGGGTTGACCTATGCATCCATTTCTGCACTTTTCAGGGAAACCTCCCTTTATAAAACCCACATTTGCCTCTACCACCCACTCCCTGGTCTGTGAGTCCTGAGTTTCCAGAGCTTTGTAGATAGTTCAAGACATATCCACCTTTTCCCCTTTCTATGTACAGTAGTGATTCATCCTTCCTTGTTCATCAATCACCAATCTTGCAAATGCTTTCTGTAGAACATTTAGTGGACTGATGCTCCCTGTACCATTTTGATTATACTTCCCTTCCTCCTTTCATCTCTCACTTTCTCCCTTTACTTCCCTGCCTTTTTATTTCTTCTCTCTCTTTCCTTTCCTCTTCTGCCCTTCTATTCCCATCCCCCCCTCTTACCTCCTTCCTCCTCCTTCTTCTGGTTTATTCTCCACTGATGACTCATTGGCCGATTCTTGGGAGTGAACAGAAATAAATCAGATGGCCAGCTTTTTATCCTTGAACATCCAATTTATTCTTAAAAGCTTCACTGTAGAACTTATTATTTCTGTACTTTTGATATTGTAATACAAAGACAGTAATTATGAACTTGTATATGTAGAGAGATTGTACCAAGCAAAAGTGCTGGAGTTCTTCAATATTGGGTGAAGTGACATACTATGAAAATAAATGACTATATACTGCTATATTCCCTTAGATTTCTTTCTTCTATTCCGTTTTTCTTTTTCTTCATCTCCAGAAGTTTCCATGTTACTGTTTCTTCCTTGCTATTGTTTTGACTCAGCCACACTTACCAGACATTGCTCTCCTACTTACTGTGCAAATCCAAACCATATGATTTTGAATTCCTTTAGGAGGAGACATAGGTGCTGAGTGTCATTTTCTGGTCCAGTGCATTAGCCATGTTCAAGATGGCCAGCTACATTCTACTTATAATGTGACAGAAGCATTTAATGTGGCATAACAAAAAGATTGTTAACATGGAATGAGAAACCTTGGATATCAGTGTTTAATATGCCATATATGTGACCCTGTGAATTTGAGCAAATTATTGACACTCTCCGCAGCTCATAATGGTTTTTAAAATGGGGCTTAGAACACGTCCTCACTGCTATTGTATTAAAGAGCTTTAGAAGCCTTAAAAGTGCACAAAATGGACATTAATTAGAACCTGAAATAATTTTATATCAGCATTGCTTTTATTAAACAAATGAACTTCCTACCGTGTTCATAAGAAATAGTCCTTAAATACTTAAAAATGCATTGGACAAACATTTCTTTGATAGGAATCTATTATTTAGATTTGAAAGTGCTTCCTGTAAGAGTGCTTGAGTAATTTAAATGATTTTCCTTTCATACACTCTGACAGGTCCGTAAATTGCTGTATTGATCCGCTGGAGTTCTATGTATGCTATAAGCTATTAGATCAGACAATATATACCTATAAATCTTGAGGGTATTTTAAAGAGAAACACAAAAACCTCTTTTATATGTTTACTAATGGGATTGTTTTGTTGATTAATTAGGTCTCCGATATGTGGACTTGTTTTACTTGTATGCTCTACTTTTGAAATAGTAGCTGTGGTGGTTTTTCTCTCTCATGCAGATCAAACCACGTGTAGAAAACAGCGGTGCAGAGAGGAAGGGCAGCAATATTTCAGCTCAATGGTTTTCAATTAATCAGCCCACGAGCAGGTGATATGAATTGGAAATTTATAGGTTCAAAGAATATCTGATGAGTTTTGACATAAGGCCTATTATCTACTAAATATTTTTAGCACCTAACTCAGATACCATGAAAGCAATTACTTATCATCCAAATCAAATATCCTGCGCTTATTAACAACGAGTGGAGGAAATTTTTATGATGCTTTAACACCTCATAATATTTTTGCTACGTGATTTATTACACAGGTGACAAGAGGACAACTTCAGGAGAGTGACTCCTTACGGCCAGTAAACTCTGAGCCCAGTGGCATTATTGCCCGGCAGTAATTTCGCTCCACCCCGGTGTGGTCAAACGCAAGGCCATACCCTGTGCTTGTCCTTTACCCTTTCAGTTGCACTTTTATCACCTGGCCAGGGGATCACAAACATTTTCTAGAACCCACGGCATCAAACCAGGCCATGAAATGACTCTTTATGGGTCACACATGGTAAGATGTTTCTCAAGCATCTCATAACAAAATAGTCAAAAAGTAGAGGAACGTCTCAACCATTACCTATGAAATTTCGAATAAAATGGTCACCAGTTTAGAGTCGCTGACAAAGACCTTTAGGCCCCTTCCCCTCACTGGGGGAGGGCTCGCCGTGGAAGGCCGTGAGCTTCTATCAGGTCTCAGCTATGAATACCTCCGGCAGTCGATCAGCCATGCCTTCTGGGTAGCTTGTCCCTGAGGATATTCTTGGGGACATTTTGGAAGTCACAGGTAGAAGATGGCATAAAGTTAGTCATCCTGGGTCCGCAGATGACTGCATGGTGGAGGCCCCTCTCAGTTTTATTCCCCCACCTGTCTCGTTAGGTGAGCGAGAAATTGACCAGACCGGGCTAAGCCATTCATTTGTTGTTGCTCACCTGTCATGGAACCCGGCTTTACCCTAACTAACACAACCCCCCCGAAAAAACAAAGAACTAAAACAAAATGTGAGCATGTGTCAAAAGGCCGTGACAATCGGCATTGTAGATGGTGGCAAAACTCTGGACACAAAATCATGTCCTGCAGTAAATCACGTTACATCGATGTCATGTTACAGGTTATTAAGCACAGTGAGATAAATGGTCTGGAAAATAGACGTGCTATGTTTTTAATTCAGTGTCGGTTGTGTGCATGTGGACGTTGGCATGTGTTTCCGTGAGCGAGGTGGATCATGGCTGCGCAGGGTGTGGGGCAGGGGGACAACCGACGTGATGGGTACACTGAGCGTTTCACTGAAAATCTGCAGCGTAAGGCAAGTTGCCAGCGGCTCATCAGCGTTCGAGCTCTTTCATCCCCCATTAATGTCCACGGGGCGGTCACACAGAACAAGTAGCGTGAACAGGTTTCATTTCTGTTCACGTGTGTATTGGCTTTAGGTAGTTTTGCTAGGATCCATTTTTGGGGGCAAAATTACACATTTTCTTAGTAAATATTATTTAAACCCTAACAAAATCTTCATAGGGCATATTGTCAAGATCAGAACCCAAAGTGTACAGGTTAAGCTTCTGCAGATGAAAGAGACAACTGACCTGGACACAGGTGGCTTCCTTTGATTAAAGAAAGATAATTACATAATAATAATAATAATAATATCTTCTCTTCATTGCATAAACTGCATGTACCCATAAAATTGCAGCTTTATAGTTAGCGGAACATAATGTAACATATAATAAACCATGCCATGCATAGTATGATTCTACATTAATACTTTTATTTATACCTTGTGGCACAAAGATGCACATTCATTTCCATAAAATAAGTCAGCCATTAAAAATAGGGCTGTTTTCAACTAGTTTTACAATATCTATTTGTACATTACAGACAGCAAAAGGATGTTTTGATTTAAAATACACAAATGGTATCGTCCCTCTTCAAATTAAAATCCTGCCTTTTCCTCTTACGTGCTGCATGTATCTTTGTCCCCAGTTAGCATATCTGCATAAACCAGAGATGTAGGTGGGACCGTGGTGTCATCACAGTTGCTGTGAAACTCTTTAAAGGTGTTTACTCTGAATCTGGAATTGTTTAACAAGGTTTTTCAAGAAAGCACTTCAGATAGATGCTTGCAATTGTAATTTGAATATTTTACATTTGTAGACGACTTTTCTGGGGTTTTTATCTGTCTTTACAAGTCCTTAGAGATACCTGTTTTTCGCAGAGACTGGATTTGCCTCACACGATGCTAGGTAGAGATTCCAAAAATGGTGTAGTAATATTGCCCAGGGCATCGGCAGATGGCTATCGCCTTATATCACTAGTATGTGCTCAAACTTAATTATTACGTCTGTTAGGTAGAACACACCATTGTGGTGCGGGCGTGTGTGTCTGTGTGTCTCTGTGGGTGTGTGTTTGGTGTGTGTATGTGTGTGTTTGTGTGTGTATTCAAATGATTGTAAGGGCCTTCATCAGAGACAAGCAGATACTCCGATCCCTGTTCCCTTTTTCTTATGTACTAATCTGAGAAAGCAGAATAGAAGGAGAGTGCAAACACAGACAAATGAAGCAATGTTTCAGTGTCACCCAACGCGTATGTGCATTTTATCTCCTAAATACCATGGAAGTCAGTAACGTCCCAGAGTGAGAGCCATATAAACCTGGCACACGTGTTTTTTCCTGCCAAATTTAAAATGACTTCAGAGAAATCTAAAATTCAGAAGAAACTAAAATGCCCTGTTGGAAGGGGGAAAATCGCTGTGGAGAAAGTAATTTGGACCTATGGGAAAGACTCACCAGCTGAGTTTTTACACTGGAAAGAAGCAGTGTCTCAGGAAATAACATGGACCTGCGCTCGGACCCAGCCTTCTGCAAGTAACTGCGTAGCCGCAGAGGGCTTCCCTATAAACTCCAGTGAGCAACCAGGGTGACATGAGCTTTGGACGTGTTTCTGGATCCACTGCAACACCACCACAGGGTGGGAGAGACGAGGGCAGGGAGGAGCTAAGCCCTGAAGATCGGAAGGCAGGCAGGTTGGCGCCAGGCGACTCATGAGCAGAGCAGCGATCCGAGAGTGAGTGGTAGTGGTATAGAGCTCCTCTGAGAATTAGGACCCTGGTGGGCTGGACCCGGTGTGGACCACCGAGGGAGAACGTTCACCTGGTTATGTGAGATCAGGTGCACCTGCAGAGAGGCAGCACAGTGGCCAAGGGCAACCCTGAGAATGGCGATCTGGGGACAGGAAGTATAGGGCAAGGTGTGAGTGCAGTGATTTTCTGCGAGACTGTCCTCACCGAGTGTCCTTGCCCCTCCAGGACTGTTAGAAAAAGGAGGCAGAGAGAGCGCTAGGGTCACACATAGACACACCTAGACTGACCAGAGAATTTACTGGCCCTAAGTTCCATAGTGAAAGAGGTCCCTAATAATAATTCATCTGGAAGCTGGATCTCTCTGGAGCCACCTGAGGTTTCTGGTCACCGTGAGGGAGAGAGGGGCATGTACTGGGAGAGCAGCCTGCGTTTCAGGGCGTTGGAGTGACTGCTGGACTTAGTGTTCCCAACACAACAAGGCTAGGGCGTGTTTGAACATAAGTATAACTCGGGAATTGAAGTTGGTGCTTATAGTATGATGGCAATGGACCTAATAAAGGACTACAATAAAAATTTAAAATCTGCGAACACACGAAACAAAACTTTCAAGAAATTACTTGCTCCGTGAAGATTTGTGCAGTTTTCTAGCCCTTATTTTGTTACTCTCCAAAGCGGTGAGTCTTGCCTGGTGGGAGTTCGGAGGGTCAGTATCGTGTCCCGGTTGTGGGAGGCAGGCATATGAAGCAGACATTTGACACCCACAACCTCAAATATCTTTTGATGTTCGTTTTCATTTTCTGTGGGCCATTAGCCAAACTACTTATTCATCACCTGAGAGTGTTGGGGGTGGTTGGTGTAATCACTCAGTTGTGTTACACTGGAAAAAAATAGAAACTGCTGCTTTAAGATTAAAAATGGAGACTCCACAGTGTTTAAAAACTGGAATACTGCCGAGTAGTTTAATTATTAAATGTTTTTATTCATTAAAATTAATGATGCTTTATTAAGTTTAGGTGAAAATACAAAAAACAAAAGAGCAAATCAAATAATACCAGTGAAAATGTATATCAGTATTAAGATTCTCATCCATGGCGATCCTAATGTGCAGACAGACATGGGTTTATGAGAGCACACTAGATTTTCTCAGGCATGGAACTGACACCTTGCCAAGGAAACCACAAAATTGTCTGTGGTGAAAAATAAAAATCGTCAAAACCACTGGTTCTGATATTCTTGAGAATGCACCAGCCAATCCATGGCTGTTGTGACTGAAGATAAATTAGTGTTTCTAGTGCATCCAGTTTTAGAAAGCAAGCAATGTATTTTATATATTTAAGAGAAACATCTCTAAATATCAAATCAAGTATTGTGAGTGAATTTACTTTTCTACATTTCTGAAGGCCTTTTGTTTCAAAACCAGATTTTCTTTGAAGTCGAACAGTCATTTATGGCTTACTGCTGCGCAATTAGCTTAGAACCTGATTGTCTCCATCGAAATGAAAGGAAACAAGCTCTTAATTATAGGCTTAGGCCCCCCCTCCCCGGTGGGAACATCGATACGTGTGCTGCAGGTCCCTCAGTAACCCCCAGAGCACACAGCCTTGCACATGCACTCTGGGGCTGGGGCAGGTTCTCTGTCCATTCACTGCAGACAACACATCGATTGCTGCTGTGACATGAAAATGGACTGATGAGACAGCTCCGGGGGGAACATGCTCCAGTATAGCTGGTATTCTGCACTTGGCTACACCAACGCATCCTTTCTTAAGTTAGGATATGGACTATTTGAGCCATTGCTATTCATATTAATGTAATGTATTTGGACTTTAAAACCTCAATATTATATGTTTCAAGACAGATATTATTTCATTGCAAACTTAGCAATGCATGTTAATATCCCTTTGATCCATTTTGTTACCTATAGATTATTGCCAATAAATATGTATTCGTTTTAAAACCTATATATTGTGAGACTAATTAGTAACATAAACTCTCCTTTGACTGAGGAAAGGGGAATTGCTAGACACTGTAATTGACTGAGGGACAGAATATAGACTCTGGTGTACAAATGGCAAATTTTGCAAATGAGCTAAGAAATGCAGTATCCCTAATATTTGGAGAGAAGGCAGAGTCCATTGGTATGTATAAAAGTAGGTAAATTTGGTAGCAGTAGCTTTGG